>CM056381.1:34940701-35624565 GCA_029718625.1 Synaphobranchus kaupii | reverse complement strand
GGAAACTGGGCGATGTTGTGGACATGTTTGCGTGTGACTGCGAATCTCTGAAAGTAGCCTTGGAACGTTAGCTCTCTGTTCCTTTTGCCTCCTCGTTACCTTCCCCTTTACTGAGAGGCTAGGGCGTGTATTTTCTACTAAGATTACGTTAGTCATTTTGCTAGTAAAGGTATGGGACGGCGGTTTACCGTCGGCTCGCCTGTAAAATGTTTCTCTCTCCTGGGAGATCGGGCGTTTACCCCCTTTATGTTTTCTGCGTGTGACTGCAAGCTTATGGAAGTAGCCTTGGAACGTTGGATCTCTGTTCCTGTCGCCTTCTCTTTACATTCCTTTTTACTGAGAGGTAGGGCGTTTATTTTCTATTAATCTTGCGTTAGACATTTAGCCGGTAAATGTCCGGTGCAGCTGTCCTGTTCGTCCTTCGGTACCTGTATCCGTACATGGAGCTTTGCCGATTTTGTTCGGAAATGTAGTTCTGTTCGTCCTTCGGTACATGTCTTCTCCTCATAGGGAGTTTTCGGCGTTTTTGTTGACATATGTGCGTGTGACTGCGAGTTTATTAAAGTAGCCTTGGAACGTTAGATCTCTGTTCCTATCGCCTTCTCGTTATCATTTCACTTTAGTATCTCATCGTTCACTGTTTTGTTTACATTTCCGTATTTAGTGTTTTTTAGCTCATCGTGTTTTACCGAGCTCGAGATGCGTCTGTTCTTGCTGCTTTTGTGTGACATTGCCTGGTTCTACGGGTCGTTTTTGGTTCCACCCCTTTTTTCGCTAGTTCCCGTATTTCCCTCCATTGAGAGTAGGAACTAGGTCTCTTACTTTAATCATTTATATTACCCTACATACAGGGTCTCTCCGTCTTAGTGGCCTTAGGGCTTTATTAATCCCCGTGCTGCGTTTGGTCCCTCCAACCTCACACGTCACGCCCCCCACTACAATGTGTTAACACTTTTTCATTGGTTTCAGACATTTTTCACACCCTTTTTCAAAACAGTTAACACAGATCTCATAGAAAGACCCAAAACTCTATTGGATTAACTGTGTTAAACAAAAGGAAAACATCTATTCACAGCTGATAGAAATTACTTGCATAATTATGAATCTCTAATGCACCTGTGTGAAACTCCTTTGCATAACTCTTCAATCAGCAATCAGTCCTTATCCATCTATAAAAGATGCCACCTCTGTGTTGCTATTTGCAAGCATGGATCGAAGAGGCCAAAGGCACGTAGGGAGAGTAAGGGGCCATGGGAGAGAGGCCCGAAGAAGAGGAGTTCGCCTACGTGGTGGCGGAGCTGCAGCAAGATGAGAAAATACAGCTCAAGTTTCAAATGAAATTCGGGCAACAATTATTGACCATAGGGGTGCTCCGATCGATCGGTCGCCGATCAGTATCGGCCGATATTCGTTCTAAAAAGTGTGATCGGTGATCGGCTAAAAAAGGCCGATCAGGCCGATCGCATGTCAAAAACACGCGAGACAATTTTTATTTCACTACCGCGTGCTGCTAAAATGTCTTCGCCGGTCTTTCCTATTCATAATGACTCCAAGGAAATTTTTACCTTAATCTACCACATATCAGCGCAGAGTAAATTGGGATGAGCATTTGTCATGCCCTAAGAGACTAGTATAGCCTACGGCGCCATAGCCTATATTATGTATGATAACATGAACATAAAATAGTTTTCCACCATCTGTAAAATGCTGCCAAATGTTCTATCTTCAATGAACATCGGTAGCCTACTTCAAAAATACATTTAGCTAACGATTGCACAACAGTATGAAATTCACTCAAAATGCGAAAATAACAATAGGGCTATCAAACATATTGGAAAGACAGTGCTCGAGTGGAAACACGAACGTAGGTATGTAGCCAGCGAGACCAACGGTATTTTAGACGCAAAAATACTTACATATCGCAAAAGGGGAATTCCCCTGCATAATGCGTATTGTATAGCGCTTGCGTAATACTAGACAGCTAAAACGAAAACTGCCGTTACACTGGGCTGTAGTAAATTGCTCAAAGCACCCAAAAAGACTTGGCATATACCGTTGCGAAGGTTATAATGTACTCTATTGGATAAAAAAGCCGACAATTAAACCAGAATGAACTGTAATGCATGAGACAGCCTTACAGAGCATGGTGGTATTACGCCGCGTCGTTTCTGATAGTGTAATAGCGGTATAAAGTGTTGTATATTTCTCAAACCGATTGTAGCTACCAGACAATAAATAACAACTGGATTTTGAAAGGAACATCTCGATGTGTAAAACCAATGGTAGGATTGTATATTTATTTCATATTTAGTAGCATATATAGCTAGTAGAATACATGGTAGAATGAGATAGTACTTTCACAGTTTATTTTGCATTTGAGTGAGCAGGGCTTTTCACGGCTTTTCTGGCATACGATCAGGCTATTGTTGGGTTTATCTCGTTGCTATGACGTTATTCTAATTTTATATGATGAATAAATATATTTATGAACTCAAACATAGACGCTATTGTCCACTATGTCACGCATAGGTAGGTATAGACTAGGTGGGGGTTGCTTGATAAATGGACTTGCTACAGGGAAATAGTGGCACTTAGAAATTGTCACGAACCGTCTACCAATAAATTTAAAACACAGAGTTTGTGATTTCCAATAATAGTTCGGCTGCAGTAGCAACGAATGTCTCAGTTGAGCAAAAAAGGTCCCGCAGGCGGGACTTATGCGCAAAGGTGTTAAGAGAGTGTCTCTAGACTAGAGTGTGTGGAATGTTGCCTGACAATAAATGAACAGTTGTCAATTCATTATACTTTGTCATCTCTTAATTTTAATACTTAATATACAATGTTGTTAAGAATAATGTTACATGATAAATAGAAATAATAATGAATTTTATTTGTATAGCACACTTTCATATACACACAAGTTGTAAAAAGGATGCATCATAAAATAGGGATACAATATTTAGAGACAATTAAGATTGAAAATATTGAGAGGCCAATTTTTTTTTTTTTTCACGATCGGTATCGGCCGTGATCGGTATCGGCCGATCATCATTTCGGTGATCGGTGATCGGCCCCAAAAATGCTGATCGGAGCACCCCTAATTGACCATGTCATCAATCATGGCTTGTCCTTTAGAGAGGCTGGACAAAGGGTCCAGCCCATTCTGAGTCGGAGCACTGTAGCATCTATTGTCAGACTTTTTCGGAATGAGAATAGGTAAGTCACAATGTTACTGCATACCACTGTGTATTTCAGCTTTACTGTATTGCCCTGTTGGCAGAACAAACTGTGTCTACAGTAATGCAGTTGTTTCATCAATCCCATTTATGTGACCGTCATAATGTCAATTTTGACATGCTTTTTGCATTTACTTTATAGAATCCACAGACTACCACACACTGGTGGCAGAGGAAAGATCTTTAGTGCTGAACAGGAGGCTGTCATTGTAGATATGGTCGTGACAAACAATGCGATCAGACTGCGTGAAATCCAGGCAGCAGTAATTGCAGATCAGGGAGCATTTATAAATATCAACAGTGTGAGTTTGGCTACTATTGATCGAGTCCTTACACGAAACCATGTCAGAATGAAGCAGCTGTACAGAGTTCCATTCCAAAGAAACTCTGACATCGTGAAGGAGGCAAGACTCCAGTATGTGCAGGTAAGGATTTGTTATTGTAATGCCTTGTCATACCATACAGTTACATGCAACTGGAATAATTGATTTATGAATTTGTTTTTTTCTTAGAGAATAATGGAGCTTGAAGCTGAAGGGGCACATCACATATTAATTTATGTGGATGAAGCCGGCTTCAACCTCTCTAAAGTGAGGAGACGCGGGAGGTACATCATTGGGCAGAGGGCTACTGTTACAGCTGCTGCCATCTCCAATGATGGTGTCCTTTGCCACATACCAACTATTGGCCCATACAATACAGAACGCCTCATCACATTTCTTGATGCACTGATTGAAAGACTGGTTCCACCCGAAGAGAGAGGGCTGTTGAGGTCTGGCATGACTCTGTATGTCATCATTTGGGACAATGTTGCCTTCCACCGCTCTCGCCTTGTGAATGAATGGTTTGCAGCACAGCCCCGTATGATGATGCAATTTCTCCCTGCATACTGTCCTTTTCTGAACCCAATTGAGGAATTCTTCTCTGCTTGGAGATGGAAGGTATATGATCACCATATGATCGCCATATGACCAGATGTCCCTCCTGGAGGCAATGAATGCTGGTTGCCTGGCAATAGGTGCAGAGGACTGGCAGGGATGGATACGCCATGCAAGGAGGTTTTTCTCTCGGTGCATTGCAAGGGAAAACATCCAATGCGATGTTGATGAGAACCTGTGGCCTAATCGTCAGGAACGAATGGACTAAATGTGAAGTTATTTCAAGAGTATTTCAACTTTGTTTTTTTTTTTGGATATTTCCACCCATAAGTTTCCTTCGGTTGCTTTTATGTTTATTTTATTTTTATTTACAGTATTCAGCATTTCTGAGTTTGAAAAGTATGGAAACAAGACTAGGTCAAAACCTAGTATATGGCTGGACCGTGTATGAAATGCTAGAGGGTAGAATGACATGGAAAAATCTGATGCAGTACAATAAAAAAATTTGTTTCTGCGTTTGGGTGAAATTCTTTATTGGTTCTTTGGTGAAGAAATAATGCAGTACAAAAGCTGTACCATAATGAACGTCTGAATTTGTCTAGTCTGTAGGTCTTACATGTCAACGACAGTTCATGGGCACGGAAAGACACACAAGAATAAAATGAATGAAGAAAACTTCTCTTTTTTTTACAGTATTTCAAAAGTGCAGGTGCAGAGTGCAGCAGGGTTTGTTATCTCTAGTAAAATCATCTTTGGAGAAAATAATACAATTCATGCTGTGATATGCTTGCTTGCCTTTTTTGGCACTTACAGTTTTTCTCAATTGTTTACACACAAAAACTGGAACTTATGACACAATGACCACAACCTGTAACTCATGTGCCAACTCCCTAAACCAATTCTGCTGAACTATAAACACATTTCCTGCTGTAGACCCAGATTTCAATTCTAAACCACACTTTCTTCAAAACACTACACACAATTATCTGCTTTAGACCCAGATTTCAATTCTAAACCACACTTTCTTCAAAACACTACACACAATACTCTCTATTTTGCACACTCTTCATCAATGCCAAATCTCCTTGTGTTCAGACAGAACACACTGCCATTCAAATGGCAAAACTTCCATTTCCAAGGCCGTTGTGCAATTTCCAATCAAAGCTTGAACAATATAAGGGCCACAGGTGAGCTCCTGGTTTGGAGAACAATGGATGGCAACATTGAAGTGAGAGGTGATCAGAGAGGCAGAGGAGTGAGAGTAAGAGGAGGACGAGGGGGAGGAAGAGGAGGACGAGGGGGAGGAAGAGGAGGACGAGGAGGAGGCATGTGGCGATATAGCTCCTGAGGCATTTCAGGGCTGGATTCGCCATACTAGGCGATACTTCCCCCGCTGCTTGGCCAGAGAGAACATAGCCTGTGATGTCGATGAGGTCCTGTGGCCAGACAGGAACCGAAGACAGGATGCAGCCTAGTTTTTTTGTCCTTTTTTAATTTACATTTTTCTTTCTTTTTTTGTTGACTGTACTGGCCTATTTTCTATTGTTTGTTCTGTGCAAATCATTTACACATCCAGTTGTGTTTGCTGTGATGTATAGGCTACAGCACTTTTGGAAAAAATAAAGAAATATTTTTGTTGTTACTGTATATTTGTGTATTGTTTTATATTTCAGTAAAAACATTATACAGTAATATTTTACAACAGGAGTAAGCATACAGTAACACTGAACATGAAAAGGCATAATGCTCCTGATAAGGCCTTCATACTGGTGTTTTCCCATTCATAGTAGTGTTTTCCATTCAGCACATCAGTGTTCAATGGTTCTTAGAAATGTCTACTCATATGATGGTCTGTGTGTGTCATTTGAACACAAACTACCATTTTGAGGAGACATAACATTGTTTTGAAGGCAAAGTAGCATTTTGCAGGAGATATGTAGGGTTTTGCATTTTGTGTGTGTGGTTTTTGGATTTGTGTTTAGAGTTTTGAGAAAATGAGGTATGCTTTCAAAAAATGTGTGTAAGCAATTGAGAAAAACTGTAATATAACTATGTAAAGTATCAACAAATGGCACAGGCATATAGCACAAATTAAGGTTGAATCAGTTCATATTGATAGCTGTATTTTGTTGTTCATTGTGTAATGATTGATTGAAAGAATATATTAATTTGACCACAAGTTGTGTTTTTTGATGGAAATATTTGCTTTTGTTGCATGTTTTTAATGTTTTGTGAGTGTTAGAGCATTTTGCAGAAAAATGTGTCATTTTGGCCAGCGACTTTCAGTTTAGGCCTGTGTGTGAACTGTTTTGAAAATGTAACTTCTGAATGGACAAATGTGTTCAAGCAAATGAGAAAAACTGTAACACCTTTTGAATACATTTCACACAATTCTCCTGTTTTAGGCACAATTTCCAAGAAGTATAGCTCTTGTTTTCACATGAAAAACAGAGAAAATATAATGTGTGATGTACATGAGAATATGTGGCCTGATCATTTGTTGACTATTGTTTATTATTTGAAGGGAAAATGTCATTTTGGGATGAGAGTGTATGGTTTTGAAAATAGTCCTTGATTTTGACAAGAGATATACGAAGTTTGGCAGAAAGAGTTGACCGTGCGGGTTTTGTAATTTTGAGAAATTAGTTTTAATTTCAGAAACTGTGTCTAAACAATTGAGAAAAACTATAAACAATCCAGGAAAATTTCAACTTATAAGTATCAACTTATCTCACAAATTAAATTCAGGTTTACTCCATTTCATGAATGTGAATTACGATTTGATTAGTCAGTCCAGCATTTAATCATCTCGGATCACTGCGCCCACTTGCTCTGCTATAATGGGGAGGAGAAACGCATGCCAATCACACTCCTTATATACACACAAAGCAACATTTTTTTCATTGAAATTATCAATCGGCGTACAAAAGGCAATGGTTACATAGTGTAGAGTACGTATGCCTATGAAGGTAAAATAATTTAAAATAAATGAATAATGAACTAATAAAAGTATTTATAAAAATAAAATAGCTGCCAGAGGTACATGCAGCATAGGTGCAAAATGAAGGAATACATTATCACATTACACAGTATGTAGACAAAGAAAAGACATTTAATTGATCTTTTACAAGTAGAGCCTACCAGAGAGTTTGCATATTAAGTCCCCTTGGAACAATTACACAAAGCAAGGTGATGCTACCCTTTGCAGGATAACTTAACACATTGGAATTGACATAAGCAACATTTTTCGGACATAATGAAAATGTTGTTTTTATTTTATTTTGGGTTTGTAGATCACTAAATTTTCCCAACACTGGAGAGGGCATATTTTTTCCACCTCAAAAGAGCAAGAACCCATCATGGAGGGTTATGAAAAAGAGAAAGCAATCTTAACCAGCAAATCAAACATTGCCCGAGTGGTGAAAATGAGAGGAAGCCTGGCAGAGAATCGCAGATTAATTGAATGCGTAATAAGACTTTTATTCACTTATGAGTAGCTAATTTAATTCTGCTACATTTTAAAGTGGTGCTAAGCCTGTAATATCTGGACTCTTTCTGATAATGTCACTATACTCATTATCATATATACACTATATTTCAGATTTTCCCCCCATTTTTTCCCCAATTTAATAGCCAATTGAACCCCTATTCTAATTCAATTCCCCCCATAGCAACCGCTAGAGAACCACCGCTGCACAACCCTGTCAGCCGGCAGTAGGACGGAGATCGCCACGCCCTCTTCAGGGCGCGACTCCTCCAAGGTTCCTGACCGTAGTTCCAACTCGCCCAGGGCCGTTCTATGCGCAGTGATTCTCTCAGAGCCCCTCCCCCCACCCGGAAGCAGCCGCCAATTGCTGCTTCCACGGGGCGCCGGCCGCTGTACTACCGCGACGGCCCTAAATTATATAATTTTTAATAACTTCCCAGGGCATGTGACAGCAGCTACAAAAAGTACCTGGCAGCAGGTCAAAGTCAAATATAAAAAATATATTGCAAACAGGTAGCCTCTTTATTGCAACTAGGCAATGTACAAGTAAGTGGTTAACCTCCAAAAACTGAGGGGAGGAAGATGGGGGGACGACCAGCAACCCCAGGCTTCACCCCTACTGAGGAGCTTGTGCTACAGCACAATGCCAACAGACCATTGATCGAAGGCATCCCTGGGGGCACCTGTTCTGAACCAGTGGCTGGATGCAGCAGCTCCTCGTTTGGATGAAGGGAGTACTTATCAAAAAGACATAGACATGTTTACAACCCTGAATATGTAACAATGTAGCATGTAGGCAATTTTTTACAAGATTTGGACCCCAGCAGCTCCCAGGAGAGGCACATTTGTCAACACCATAAAAACATTTATTAGTGATTATGTAAATATTACGAACGTCGAACCTCTCTTGCAAATGTTATCAAATTTACCTGCAAGTGCATGGAACCCTTCCTTAATAGTGTTCACTCTTCCATGGAAATCTGACGAATACACTGACGTGCCTTTTGAATGCAAGGTACATGTTTTTGATTGCTTAGCATACTGTGGCTTTTCTGATATTTTCATTTATGTGGCTTTGATGATGTTTCTCATTTTATTTTTTGTTAATATTTCTCTGTCCTGTTCTAATTTCCTATTTATTTTCCGATTAATTTCCTGTATTTATTGTGTAATCTTTTTTCCTGTTTTTTTTGTTTTTACTTTGTTTGTTTTTATTATTGTCCACAAAAATTATGCACGTTGCATTGCATTTTATGTATGAAAGGTGTTATACAAATAAGGTTTATTATTATTATTATTATTATTATATTTTCAGTGTCGCCAACAGCATATAAAAATGCGCCGTTCGAGGAAGTGAAGCCAATACAGTGTCACTGTTAGGGCTCTGCTTCACTCTGACTTGGCCATGAGCACTCCTTGCTGGAGGTAAATAATTCCCTCACACCTAAATCAGTAGCACTCATAGAGATAATCATGCGAGCGCCTTAAATGATCTTGTCGGTCTCTAAAAACACGTTCCCTTTTAAATGCTCACCTTACAATGATGGCTCGTTCATTGACAAGAACCTCTTACAAACCGCGTTCATTTATGCTGTTGGTGTGTGCGTGATTTCACCGGGGTGGTGAAACTTCAGCTTAAACCCCATAAGACAACGTTAGCCCCGGCAACAATTCTGGCTAAATTGTGAACCTGCTTCGTGAAACCAAAAAACCTGGGTTTATCCCAAAATGTCAACATAATAATTGGGTTAACTCAGTTAGCCGCATATGTGAAACAGGGCACAGGGCAGAAAGGCTTGCTATCATAGGTGCAATCAAGCACAAAGGAATTAGCTGCCAAATGTATTATTCGTGCTAAGACATTAGCATTTAAATATGATAGTAACTGCCATAATTGGTATGCTGGTTAAAAATAGACTCAGGGTGCATATAACGTTCCCCTAATATACATACACAAAAATAGACACGCAGACACATGCGCAAACTTGTCCACGCACACAGGCACAAAAACAAATGCACACATGCGCATGAAAAAGACACAATAGTTCTATTGTGACAGTCGCAAGGTTAAAGTGTAGCTGATGCCTTATGCAGAGAGGGCTTTTTGCTGGAGAGATTAGAAATATATCAAAGCCCAGGTGAGCACTCTCACACTGAAAAAGACATAACTGCCATCGAACTGCGAAGAATGATTTTTATCGATTTCATCTTCAGTGGCCGTGAGGACTTCAAGATTGCATTAAAGGGTGATGCAAAGAGCTATTCTCTTCCTTACCCCTCCAAACCCCCGCGGATCGTTTCTGAAGAGTAAACAAAAACAAAGAGCAACTGAGCAGAGACACAGAGCTATCGCTCACGTCAGAAAACACACAGTTTCACAGCAGCAACAACGCCAATTTGTCTTTCAGGATTCATCTTTAAACACGTCCCGTTCGTACACTCCAATCAGACTGGCAAATTTTTTTTTTCCACAGTGGTGCTGGGACCGAGTTAGCATGACATGGAGCCAAAGCCTGCTGACAAAATGCAAAACGTCTCAATGCTCTAAGCGCATGAGGTCGCTCTGAATGCTGATGGCCCTCTGACTGAGACACCTCGACTTGACCCCACCAGAGAAACCAGACACCATGACCTGGAATAAACTTTCACAATAAAATGCAAGGATGTGTCCGAATCGACGCCCTTCCATACTATTGAGTATTCTAGTTGAGTATACTGGATGAGAAAGTTGTAGAGTAGGCGAAATGTTCTCGAAATGTAGTGTACTTAAAATCCGCGGATGATATACCTACATGAAAAAACTGATAATAATATGGAGGGTATTTTTGGCATACTGCATGTCACTAAACAGTATGCAGTAAGCAGTACATGGTGTGCTAGTACACAGGACACAGGAGATCGGGCTCTGATTCGGATGCAGCCCAAGTCTCAAGTTTTTTTCAGCAGTCATCAATATGGCTGGGATTTAATCAACAGTATTCCTTAACTTTGATTAAAAATGACAAGAAAAGATTATTAGATTTTTCTCTTTACAAAAATGAGTTTGTGAGGCAAGAGTGTGACACTTGCATTTACTTATGAGTCAAAGTTAAAGATGAATGTTGATTGAATCCAGGCTCCTGCTACTCCTGTCTGAGTCTGTATGTTTGCTGTGATCAGTGATGGCGGCAAACTCCTTTCTCCCTTCTGTGTTCATCTCCTGACTTTTTAGTGCAAGCGCCAATGGAGGAGACACGGTCATGCGGTTTTCACAATGAGCAGACCGGTGCTGGTAACGTGAGCTGACGTTGCATTGCTGAACAGCACAAATCTGTCAGAAGGCTATGCGACTGAAAAGACAGCAGGAAGCTTTTCTTTGTCTGTGATGCAAATTCAATAACAAAAATGAAAATTAAGAAATAAATGAATACGAACTGGCCACGTGAGTCAAAGCTGCTCCATTAGCTTTGATCAACACCACGGAGACTGTTTGGCTGCTGTACTGTGACTTCAGTACACCTGTCCCATTCAGTGTGAACACCCACCAATGTCCCCTGGATTTCACCTCTGTAAATCTAACATTTGATACACACTACGGTGACTAGTGACTACACACACCACTGACACAAACACATGTACATGCACAAAGGCACACACATACTCAAACAGACACACACACTCCTCTAGCAAGGTCAGTGTCTTGAACAGTATCTACATTACCGTTCAGTGCCCAAACTAGCAAGAAGGTTCCTCTGAAGACAGCATATGTCTTCCCTAAACTGATAATCTGTTATGTCACACTTGTCAACTGAACAAGTCCCTCTGAGATTAAACGTAAACGCGGTTTATACAATCAGCCTGATGTGTAGAACAAAACGGCGCTCGAGCAGGAGACAGAATGATGAAATGGAGAAGTGCTGTCGGATATGATCAGCGTCAGCCGCACGCCACATCGTTAGCAGTGCACAGGTGCTGTCGGGCGTAAGCGATCCGGGGGGACCCGTGTCCGGGAGTAAAAGGGGGTCACCCGGAGGTGGGGCATTGACATCGCTGGGGGAGGCGGCATGGATGGGGCGGGGCCGGAGGGTTTCACAAATTGATTCTGTGACAGCCCCTTCTCACTCCGCAGCCCTCGCTCAACCCAAGCAGCCCCCCCCCCCCTCCTCCGCACACTCCCACTCGCCGCATTGCCCCCAGAAAACGGCTTCGCCATTAATCTCCATTCCGGGAAAGAATAAGGGCGACAGACCCTAATGAGGCTGTCTGCCAGCCCGCGTCACCCCACGCTGATTGATTGATTTATTAACTGCGGAGACGGATGGAAACACGAGCGCAGACAGCGCGCGGTGGCGTGTTCGCCCCCTCGCCTTTCAACACTCGTTTAGCCTCCCCGCGTCTTCTCGCTCGCGTTCCTCCACCTTCCCTAAAACGCCGTCAAACTGGCTCTTTCGACCGAAACGCCCAACTAAGAAATACAAATACGTTTTCTTTCTTTTCGGCGCGAGGTTCAAAGAGGCCCGTGTGGTTTCGCTCGTTCGGAATACGCCGCTGGCTTTCATCTCCTACGGTCCGTATGCTGTTAGGAGCACACGTGAAAGCGAGGTGATTGGCACATGTTGCTTTGTAGTGGAGGGTTGCCTGTGGCGGCTCCTCCTTGTCCTGCGTCTCTTTAGCCTTTCATGAGCTCCTGAGAGCCGCCCTGCCTTCTCCCACATTCCCGCTCGCTGGTGCCGAGTGTCTCTTCAAAGGCAGCCGGCTGCAGGCAGAGAGATTGTTCTCCAGAGCACAAAGAAAGGAAATACCTGCGCCACATTGGCATGTACAGACGCACACAGACACACACACACACACACGCACGCACGCGGACACACACACACACGTACAAACACACACACATAGAGAAGTTCTGTTTAATCAGCTGGGCACTCGTACAATAATTGCATCCCCCATCACAGAGCATCTTCCATCTAGAGTATAATTCAATCAACAATGAAGAGTTTGGCTTTTTTAAGGTGAGTTTTTTAAGGGGAAATAAGTGGTACTGTCTTCAGGCAATTAGGAGAGCCAGAATGATGTTCTGCCTTTGAACATAAAAGGTGACAAAAAATAACGATGCAACAGGAACCTTTTCAACTTTTCTCGAAAAGGACTGAATCGCCTTACAGTCTGCCACTTGACTATTCCATCGGTTTATAGACCGGTGCCCCTTGCCTGGTACAGCCAAACAGGGTGAAGGAATTAAAGGCCTTTATTAATGTGATATATAAAATGATATTGCAACTATAATTTTAGTAAAATTGAATACCTGTCTGGATATCAGATGAGGACCATGTTACTCTACAATCAAATCACACTGACTGCTTGAAATAGCACAACAAAAAAACTGACCATGTTTGATCAGAGCTCCTCTGACTTTTCAAATAAGAATTTTGGCTTCCTTCGACAATCCTGACTCGATTGGGCCTGAGACTAATGTTACATAATTTATGTTATTTGCGTACTCAATTTCATTGGACAGACTACTGAAATCAGCACTGCTCCAGTCATGTCTGCCCCCTTCCCCCTGCTGAGATACGGGTACATGGATTTATTTTCATGAATCACTTGTTATGGAGTTGACAGCCTAACAGCTCCACGCTAGGAAGCAGTATGCATATTACTAAGTAAGAAAATAATACATCTTTATAAAAAATATTCAGAGATAAGGAAATTATATTCCACATTTAATAATGTTCCTTATGAACTATCTTACTAATGATGAAAACAGTCTATTGTTACATTTATCATTATTAGGACTGGAGTATTTACCTCTTTTCTTCATTTAAAATGTATACACTGTACTTGACTTTCATTAATACCACTTTTATGTTAGCCTTTGGCAATATTATTTGGTATTTCGTGCCAATAAAACATGCTGCATTTAATATAGATGAAAGGGCTAAGGTTGGTAAGCTGTTTATATCTTTAACTTTTATCATAATTAGTTTTCTCTTATTAGAATGAGGGAGAGAGCTATCAAACATGACCTGAGATCAAAGTCTTAATTCAAGCAGAGGCCTGCATTTCAAATGCTTATCCACTAACAGCACAGTGAAGGATAAAGCCTGTAGTAAAATTAATAAGATGTGGATTTTATTTTTCTTCACGTTGTTTGTAGAAAATAACACTAATAATTTACATATGTCAAGCTTTTGCATGTTTGTTTGCTTCTGAAATACCAATTACGTATATATTTTAAATAAAAAAATACAAAATATTTAGACTGTTGTAGCCTGTTGCTGCGCTGATAGCTAGGAAGAAAATGTCCGGGGTGCTGGAGTCGTCGATTCCTGCTAGCTGCAACAAACTAGCTGGATGACCTACTGTTGGCTATGCCTATTAACTACATACCAAACTAGCTGCCATATTAAAGTTGTAATCAAAACGATGTCCTTTTTGCAGTGGCGTTGCATTTACTTGTAAGACAAACCAGAGCCGGTCCTGACCTCCCTGGGGCCCTAAGCAAAATTTTGCTAAGGGGCCCTCCTACCTGACCTGTGAGCCATGTAAACCATTTGCCATTGCCACACAGTCACTCCTGACACCCCAGTGCTCCCACAACAATCAGGGATGGCCCTAGCCTTTTAGTAGCCCAAGGCAAGATCTGTAGATGGTGGTGCCCCCCCCCCCCCCCCGCCACCCTGCACCTTTTCCGAATTGTCGCGTACTTAACATCTTTTTTTACTCAATACTACTTAATACTACTCAATAGTAGGCAAGTGCACTGATTCGGACATGGTCATGGAAAAAACAAGGAATCCTTATGGGAGAAATAAATATCACCCGAAATTACTGAGATGCAGGGCTGTTTGTAGACTACTTTGATTGGGGGTAATCAAGAGATGTTGGTGGAGCATAAGGGGGAACAAAGTACTGGGGGGTCTGGGGGTCCTCCCCCAGAAAAGTTTTAGCCTTTTAAAACTAATTTCCTGCATTTCTACAGAACCTCACACACGGCATTTTCTAAAATAATATGTTTTATTTATGAACATTTTGGAGGCGAGATTTGAGATGCTTTCATATAAAGCTAAAGCCATGGTAGGCTAATCAGTACATTAGTGGATAATATACTGATAATGTTCCACCCCCCCCCCCCCCCCCCCCCGCCCCCCCTTATAGGAGCACAACTTTATTTATGCCCAATAATAGCAAATCATTATCTAATCTTATATGGAAACAAGTATATTAAAGATGAGCTATAGTCCTTTTCAGTCATTTCAGTCTCTTTGTGCTATCTTTGTGATACTGTAATTGGCTCATCATTTTCATTTGTATTTTAGAATCTTGTGTTTTGATCAAGTTTACTTTCTCATGTATTTACCACCCATTCTTAGAGGACATACAATATTTTCACTAACTATATTACAACACAACCTGTGATTCACAATCCTACTTTTAATTGTATACACATTCCTGCACGCTACATGAGATCACAACATTAGTCTTCTGTTTCTTTCCGGAGAAAACACAAACTACAAATTCATCCATGTCAAGAGCTGACGTAATGGCCTTATCATGAGCAAAAATAATCAAGCTTTTCTTTCGCCCGTGTAAGATGATGTGGCAGAAGGGGGTTAAATGAGCTATATGTAACAAATTTACTATACTAAATCATAAAATTACCATGATATGTCATCAGAGATTAAGGAAACATGCTAAGTCGAAATACTGGCTTCTCCGACAACAATGCTACAGCCAGTATGTTCTCCTTTGAAATTTCCATTCCAGGTCGGAACGTCTGTATTTGTTTTGGCCTGTGTGATTCACTATTCTCCGAGTTGACTCCGAGTCCACTGCCCATTACGAACAACCAGATGTACTCCGGCACTCCGACAGCTGATTTACGAATGCCTAAGCTAAGTTCAACATCATTTGCATTTAGCTAGCTAAAGATTTAAATATATATACATGTATATGTATATAGTTACTCGCTAAACATACCACTAACGTTAGCTTATATCTGTGTGACCGTAAACATAGCCAGCCATGCATCTAGCTAACATTGACAGAGTTATAAAAAATCCACATGAGCTGATTTATAATTTGCAAACAATAAATAATAAACAAATTGCAAACGTATACATTAGCTGATCAACTTACAGTGTAGGACTCGTCGTCGCTTGTCATTGTCAAAATAGAATAAGCTCGTCTCAATATATAATGTTGCGCTCGGCTCGTCTTGTGCTCAAGTTCGTTCAGTGTCTCGACTCTCCCCAATATTGTTAATTTGGATTGCAGTACCCATTTTAAACGCTCGGTGTCAATGTTACATATAGCTCCTTTAAGACGCGATATACGTTTATATATGATAGCTATCACTCTATTGCCTAATGAAGGTAACGTAATGTGATTATTACGTTTGTGCTTTTAATAACAAAAATTTAAAACAAATCTACTCGCTGTAGTTCGCTACTTGGCTATACCCCATGACATGCCTGTACTGCACCTGGACTTCAGATTTTTTTTAAAAGGATAGAGATAAAAAAATAAACATGTAACGAAAAATCATACCGAAAACAGCTGCCGGTTTTGAAGAGACTACCCCCTCCCTGTTCCGTGACCACTGCATCGTGATACGAATCGTAGCCTAGCCTACCGTTAGTTGAGTGTACCGTTAGCTTACATCCCTAATAGCTAGCTAGCTAGTTAGCTTTATACCTTTGATTTAATAAATGTCAATAAGCACACAGTCATTAGACTTACCTCTGTATTTTCCTCCTCCTCCTTTTTTCTTTTTATTCCCTGTGCACCAGAAGTCTTGTTGTTTAATCTTCATGTCGAAAAGCGAGCATTCTAATTTCGAAATCGAAATGGATCTCTGACTCTGCCCTCCAATCACAGTGCTGCTGTGAGAACAGCTGGGCAAAACCAAAAAATGATGGAGGGGGGCGTTGTGGTGGGGCGCCACTAACTTTTATTTATCAAATTCTCAAGACATACAAATTTGGATCTGAGAGGGGTTGGGGGGGCGCCCAACTTTTTTATATTTTGTATTCTAGGAAATATATAAAAAATATATCCCCCCACAAAAAATAATGAGCCACTGAACTAAAGAAGATCTGTTCAACTTTCCCCCATTCTTTCATAACTTTGGGGGCCCCATAGATGATGGGGGCCCTACGCACTGAGCGTATAGGAAGGACCGGCACTGAGTCAAACTAACCTAGCTAACATACTGAGCAATTCAACCGTAGCTCTCTGGATTATTTAACCACAATAGTTTGATCAATAACTAAGTATGCCTGGTAGTTATCAAGGTATGGTAGTTCTTCTCTTTTTCCCTGATTTTTGGAGGTCTATAAAAT
This sequence comes from Synaphobranchus kaupii, assembly GCA_029718625.1. Lineage (NCBI taxonomy): Eukaryota > Metazoa > Chordata > Actinopteri > Anguilliformes > Synaphobranchidae > Synaphobranchus > Synaphobranchus kaupii. The sequence continues at coordinate 35,607,641 of CM056381.1, read as the reverse complement.
CGTATGTCTTTGTCAACACCATGTATCTTCAAACAACCAACTATCACACAAACTGACAAAAAAAAAACCACCTAGCTCAGTTGGTATTGGTAATTTAATGTTACTGTAATGGTGAGGGGGAAACTGAAGGAAAGGAAAAGGTGCTGGAACCTTTGATTACATAGCATTGTGATGTTATTGAAGACAGCCCATAAGAGTTAAGAATGTAGCTTCAGCGATAGGCCTTACAAGCTTATTCACTTTGTCAGTATATAAACAGCATTAAGCTGCCTCTTCATCTAAACAGGGCCTGCTGTTGAATTGCTCGTCCTCCCATTTGAGAAGGAAATAATTCCCACAGCATGATTTAATGAAGATTAAATGAAGGCTCCTCAGTCGCCGGTCGGATTTCACCTTTCATAGTCCCCACCTGAGGGCCTTTTAGCCGATAAACCTTATAAACGTTTAAGGGCCTTTTGTATGAACATATATGGTGTCTGTATATAAGATTTTTCATTGGATAATCTTTTTTTCATCCATGACCAAGGATATTCACAGGACCGTCAGGAGTGACAAGCATGCAGAATGTTCATTCAACGTGAATGAACACAGTAAAAATCAAGAGAGTATTTCTCCTTGTTATTGGAGACGATGTGTGTGTGTATGTATGCGTGTGCTTGTGTGTGTGCACGCATGTGTGTGTTTCAGTGTGTAATGTGATTAATTGTATATTATTATGCACAGCCTGTAGCAAACAATGACATTCCAGTCCTAACACTTAGAAAGCTGATGGGGCGCATTCATTTCCAAACGCCATGGCTGCGTATGGTTTATGATGTGTGTATGCAGAGCCAGTGGTGCGCTGCAATGCCTTTCCATCATTATAATCATAAAAATAATAAACAATAGTAATGCACATTAGTTGAAGGGGCTACGCTATTAACATTTACTTCGGAACAAATTTCAAATGGAGCTTTGTTTGCTTGATGTACAAGTTCACGCTTAATAACCTGGATCATTTTATGAGTATTTGTATGGCACACATTGAAATATTTCAATATAATTTGGCTGAGACCATGAAACAACATATCTTGCATGACAATCTTAGAGCATTCCACTCTCAGATATACAGGTCCCTATACACTGTTTAGGGATTCACTGATACTGATACGGTATCGGGTTCAATACTGTGCTCATGTACTCTACTCGTACTCATAAAAATGCTGCGGACCTGATACTGACATCATTGCGTAGCACTGAGTTGAAGTCAAATAATAACCAAATAGAGAGTGAAAAAACATCAGTGGTTTGTAAGTACTTTAAGATAAAGGAAGATGATAAAAATAAAAGCATGGCAGACTGCAAGCATTCAGCAATATTCACATCACTGCACAGCCTTCCCGATGATGAAAGCTTTTTGGATATCCCTGCTTATAAACCAGACACATCCCGGACATAGACTTATGCATCATCAGTGCACTTGATGGGAAGAACAAACCTCACATACTGTTCTGCCAGTGCCTTAAAGCAAACGCATCTTTTTTTGAGACAGGAGCATTTGGTTTGTGAGGTGACTCATAGTCTGTTAATCTCTTGAGGAGAAGGTAGAAGAGCTAGTTGATTACATCCTATATTGCAATTTATATTTATGAACAAAATTAGCATTAGCAACGTGTGTATGTCCAAAAGAAGGGACAGCATGGAATTAGCTGAAAATGGTTTCCATCAATCAACTACATCATGGGTAAGTCATAATTGAGACATTGGGCCCTATCTTACACCCGGCGCTAACCCAAACGCAAGTGTCTTTGCTATCTTACACCCGGCGCATGGTTCATAATAACGCCTTGCGTTCACGTCCTTTAACTACCATGTATTCTTGCGCCCATCACAAGTGAACTGGGCGTGTTGATCTTAAGATGAGGAGTGGCCAGGATTCTTTTTGGCGTATTGCTATCTTGAGCCAGCAGAAAGCGCTTGCGCTAGAACCACCACAAACCTGGTCTAAAGTCATGTCGCAGTTGTTTACATGTTATTTTAACGGCGCATATAAGTGCGTCTACATAGGCGTGTGCACAACCCGCGTACCCTCCTGTCTGTTACACACAGGGGCGCGCACAAGCATGACTAAAATATCTAGATCACAATGTGAAATATTATTATTGTGTAGGCTATATCAAAAATGCATAATAATAAAAGGTTCCATAGGTCCACAACTTTCCCTCAGCGAAGGGAAACGATGCCACAGTGTAGTATAATGGTTAAGGAACTGGCCTTGTAACCGAAAGGTTGCAGGTTCGATTCCCAGGTGGGACACTGCCGTTGTACCCTTGAGCAAGGTACTTAACCTGAATCGCTTCAGTATATATCCAGCTGTATAAATGGATAATATGTAAAAAAAAATGCAAAAAAGTTGTGTAAGTCGCTCTGGATAAGAGCGTCTGCTAAATGCCTGTAATGTAATGTAATGTAATGCTCTCCATCAACATCCAAGCGATGTGCGATGGTACGGGACAATGGCTATCCATTAAAAAGGAGCTGATAACACCTATATCAAGCCTAATGCGCGAATTGTCATTTACACCTAATGCGTGAATTGTCATCGCGCACTGCAATAGATGGACATTTGAGTTTTGAAAATGCGCTTCAGATGTCATTACAATACAGCTCTGTTTATCTAGGAATACAGCCTGTAAGTAAATAGAATGGTTTGTGACTGAAAAAAGTTCAAAACCTTGTCCAGTGAATATTGCTTTTATTGTTTTTCAAATAGCCTATGCTACAGCGGGTTCACTGTGCATAAAGTTTTTTTCGATAGCCTATGGTTAAAAAACGGAGCTAAATATCACCATGTTAACTGAATTGTAACCTTAGCTATTCTTCGTCCTTCATATTTTTTAAATTACAGTGGCAAGGTTTCCATACCCTCAGCTTATTAAAACCCCGCTGATTTCACCTGTTATTCCATAACTGAACAAAAGATTTTAAAGAGAACTAATCGTCTAATTATAAACGAAAACAAATTTGCAGCACGTTACAATTAATTCACAATTAATTTTAATACCATGTGCGCTTTACAGGAGCAGGTCTGTTTCCCCTGCTGTAAATCACACTTTTAACGGTCTTCCTGGGAAAATGGATTGTTTTAAAGCATTACGCTAGCAGTAAAAAAAAAGGTTGGTCACATTTCCATAAGCAGGACATTATAAAACAAGGGAAAATATGCGTGAACCTATGGGTTGCCAACCTGACAGCTTTATTGTATTTATTGTCATCATTAAGGCAAAATAACGTTATTTATTTTATTAATCTAAATTAGAATGCAGGTAATGAACTTCGGATGAAGCTTGAACATGAGTTCATTGCTTCATTGCATAATCAAACGAAATTCGTTAAACAAGCCGGCTAATTTGGCGTTTTCTAAGGTGAGACGGAAGCCATTGGTAGCTTATTCTCAGCTGTTGCAGGTGCCTTTAACGAAATTTAACCGCAGATATTTTGTAAAATAACAGCACTGTCGGAAATGACCGGGAACTCATAATGGTTTGTCCGAATAATATTTATCATAGGCTACTAGTGATCCATATAGCCTATTCCTTGATCGCACTAAACACGCACGCGCATGTCTGTTTCGCCATCATATAAGCAATCCGCCGAGGTGGAAAAGCAGGCTTTTAAAGGGAATGGGATATTACATTTTGATTGGTTTATTGCATGTCACGCCCAAGACACACCTATAATTAATGAAGAGACTAGGTTCAGCCCACTTGCACGCTGCGCCGTGCTTAGCGCCCAAAAAACACGCCGTTAAAATAGCAAGTGGACTTGGACACGCCCTAAATGGACTTTACGCCATGCGCTTAGACCAAGCGCCAAGATAGGGCCCATTATGTCCAAAATTCCAAACTATCCCTTTAAGCCATTTTTGTAATTTTATTAGCTAAATGTCTTAAAATTAGCCTGCTTGTTTAACAAATTTGGTTTGATTATACAATGAAGCATTGTCAAACATCAGATCACAGACAATGCATTTCAGCTAGCGAAGTTCAAGCTTCATCTGAAATTCATATTCTCATAATAACACGTTATTTTGGCTTAATGATGACACTAAATACACGAAAGCTGTCAGGTTGTGAACCCATAGGTTCATGCATACTTACCTTGGTTTATAATGTCCTGCTTATGGAAATATGACCAACTCATTTTTACTGGTAGCTTAATGCTTTCAAGCCCCAGGGAACACATATTTGTGATTGCCTTCTAATTTGGGTCTTCTGGACATACAATATGCATATACTTGTTTTGGAAATAATTACTTTCTGAATTCCAGAGATACTGGATACTTTTACCCTCGTTTTTGGATTGAAGTTGGGCGGTACTATACTTGGGAATAGTCATGTCACTAATCCCAAACCAATCACAAGGCTGATGTCGCTTGTCCCTCCCACCAGCATTTGTAAAAAGTAATGCGCTCCCGCATTAATGTCTTATTCGAACACGGCCAGTGAGTTAGCTAGCCCAGTGGATTTACTACTTTCAGCAACGTTACACATATCTTGGCTAATTTTGGTTGTGTAGCACTAACGTTAGCTAATAATGTCACATATGTCTTCTCATAGCTGTGCTCGCCGGTGCTGCGTACAGTTGATTAACACGCAGAACTGAAGCGGCACTTTAGTTTCCAGGGTAACCAATCAAACAATTCCGTGGCATTCAACATGTGAGCTACCCACCGTTCTTATATAGTTCTGTGGAGCTACCCAACATCAACTAGCTAGCTAACTAGCAGCAATATCCACGCCTTTATTGGAAGAAACAAATGTTATAGCAAAGTTTAAGTGTGGTTTATTATTACATGGAAACTTAAGATGATGGTACACGGGCAATATTTTCAGGCAATATTGCCAGCAATGGGCAATGGGTATGGACCACTGTAGCAAAGCAATGAGCAATGGGGCAATAACTGAAAAAAGAATGTTTGCGGATCCTGTTTTTAACCTCCGTTTCAAACCTTTACCGTCATCTCACCGCAAATGTGCCCGGAACGGCAAGAATCACAGCTTTCTGCCAATGTAATTCAATCGACCGTATCTCTAAATTTGAAGGAAGTGGATGTATTCCCCAGGCAGTCTGATTAGGTCTGCTGAATAAAGTTAGCTAGCTACTAGCTAGTTAAAAGTCACTCGGTTCGTCAGTACAGTGGTGACTGAGTAATACCAATTATTTACAATCAAAAGTCAAGGAATGTCAATCAAGCGTGCTCATTAGAATATTACGACCACACCCCGACCATCCTAATACAGTTCTGATCAGCTAATTCAGCTGTTTTTGAGCAATGTTTTATCATATTTATATATATTTTTTTTAATTCAAACTTTGATGGATGCTTAATAACACATTCAAGTTTGATATCATACATACATTTGAACAATTTTAGGCTTTGTTCCCTGGTGCTTTAAAACAAGCCCATTTACCCGGGATTACAGGGACAACTTGCAACTATTGCGGGAGAGAAAATTAGTATTTTTGGGAAAAATATGAATTTCGATTTCACAATGTAATCTTGATATCTTTTATGCACCCCTGTGTGTAACAGACAGAGGGGTGTACGCGCATTGTGCACATGCCTATGTAGACACACTTAGCCTATATTGCGCTGTTAAATTAACATAGAAATAACTGTGACATGACTTTAGACCAGGTTTGTGGTGGTCTTTCTGCTGGCTCAAGATAGCAATACGCCAAAAATAATCCTGGCCACTCCTCATCTTAAGACCAACCCGCTCAGTTCACTTGCAGTTCACTTGGTAGTTAAATAACGTGAACGTGGGCGCTATAATGACCCCTGTGTCAGGTGTAAGATAGCGCCGCTTAGCGCCGGGTGTAAGATAGGGCACAAAGTCTTTGTAGTGTATCAGTGCTAAATGGGGTTTGGGTCTCACGTTAGGCAGTTTCATAATCTATTATCCAGAAACTTTTTCACAGCATCATAGACTGTATTACTGAAACTTGCTACAAGTGTAAGTTATGTTTTATAGGAACTCAGTGGCAGTTCCATGTTGTGTTTTATTGGAACACTTTGTGTTATTTCCAGTGGTCTCACTTATATGGTAACATAAAAATACAATATGAATCGGTACTCTGTATCAACAAGTACCCAACCCTGAGTACTCGTACTCAGTCTGAAAAAACAGTATTGATTGTCATTATATTAAATGTTCTTCTAACAGCAATTCAACCTCCTAAACCATTAGAAATACTTTTTTTTTCTGATGGTGAAAATGAACTTTTCTTCTTAACATTATTTAACGTGAGTGGGTCCCCTGTAGCCTGGATTAAAGACATGAAAGGACCCCCCCCCCTCTTCAAAATGAAAAAGTGAACAGTTTTAAGAATTAATTGAAGGCATAACAGCAATCAGCTCCCTTTTGAGTTCCAGAAGTGGGATTCTAGTTCCCAGCAAGCAATTGGTTTCCCCTCCTAAAGGAAACTGATTAAACTCAGAAAAAAATAATAAAAAAGTGCAAATTCTTCAAGACAGCAAATGTGGCGGCGTCGTTATTTTTGCCCGAAGCTATTTCATTATTTCACACCAGCGCTATCAGGTTTTGGTCTTTTGTAGTCCAAAGAGTTTAATCTGATTGCTGTGAATATTAATCCACAGCTCTCAACTGCTGCCTCTGTTTTAATTAAAAGCCCTTTTTTGCACCGTCTCATCAGATTAAACTTGCATAGGTTTTGTGCCTCTAGCAGGGGGGGGAAATTATGTTTCTTTTTTTTGTGAGCTAAACCTGATCATTAATTTCAGTTTTTCTGACCTGTTGCAGCGATTAGCTTTCGTGAGAACTGATCTTTCACTATATCTCCCTCTCCTTAAAAGGAAAACAACTCATAACTTATAAATTATGGCAGGCGCATGAATGGTTCTGGTCGTACAAGAAATGGAGAAATAATCAGAGCAAAATCGCTCTCATTCCAAGAATGATCAACACCCCCCCCCCCCCCCCCCCCCAAGCACACACACTCTAATTATCCTGGAAATAATTTAGTTTTTGTCAGTCTCTTAACCTTGATTTTTTGTTTTCTGCCATTTTTAGAATGACTGTATTTCTAGGACAGTCTGTCTCATTGCTGTAATTTCCTCCAATAATTAGGGAGAGTGAGACAAGTGCATGCTCTCCTCTGTGGTGCATGCCACCGCTTCTTCTCCCTTTGAGGTCCAACTATGAAGCTCATCTACACAGAGGAACAGTGTTTCAGCAGGATGAGCCTCCCAGGAGCTCCAGTTATTGTCTTTTCTTTCCTCAAATGCTTTCAGACAGACTACTGTTGAGAGTCCACTGGTTTACTGATTATTAAGCCATACTACACAGTAAATGACTCCATTGCTGGAGTTCATTTCCTTGAAAACAGACCAATATGCATTCTCTGGTGATACACAGTAAAAGGATTCAGTGTGAATTAAACTCTAACATGTATGTATGAGCCCAATAGGTAGTGTTGTAGTCGAGACCACCTAAACCGAGACCGAGTCAAGACCAAGACCAGAGCGTATCAAGTCAGAGTCAAGACCAAGACTTTGAGGTGGCGAGACCGAGTCAAGACCAAGACTGAGGGGGGGCGAGACCAAGACCAAGACTGAGACCAGACCAAATGTCATTTCTTTCCAATACTGTCAAATGTTCATTTTGTTAAATTATCTTATAACAATCTCTTGACGGTTAAAATTACATTGCAGACTACTAATAAAACCAATTACAATATGAATATCACACACTGATTGATGGGTAGAGGATAGAGAGACACTACATACAGAGTGATAGGTGACATATAGAGAGTATATAGAGGACAGAGGTTTGAGAGAGGACAGAGGTCAGGATAAACAGAAGTTAGACAGAGGGTAAATATGCTAGAGGGGATTGATAGAGGAAATACAGGAGAGAGAAAAAATATAGGATTCAGAGGGAAAAGGAAGCAGAGATACAGAGGGAGAGGAAGTGACAAATACAGGGAGAGGGAGGGAGAAAGAGATAGGGGAGATGGAGGGAGAAATAGAGGGAGGAGAGAGATAGAGGGAGGGAAAAATATAGAGACGGACAGACTGATCATATTGCAATCACACTAAATAAAATATGTATATTGCAGGACCCCCTCCACAATCTCCCTACGGCTCTCAAATAATTATCAAACTTCAGTTGCAGTCATTTAGCAGGTGCACTAAACCTGTATGTAGTGTCATTTAGCAGAGCAGTCAATGCAGTCTAGTTACAGGAGGTGGGTTTCTTTGCTAGTAGGCATTGCACTGCTACAAAGGATCAATAATTTGTGTTGGTATATGCAGTGCCTGCTTGTTTACCATTTCAATTACAGAGCTATACTTGTACAGATATGACTGCGGCAGTCCCTATGTTGGTTAACTAACCTTTTGAAACAATAAGAGAAAATACCATGTAGCTCATTCAAGTATGACAAAATAGTCTTTATGGATTGTGTAAAACTAAGAATTTAGCCCATTTTGAGATGGTGGTAGCCTACACTTCCTTTTTAAAAACATTTCTTCAAAAAGCAGCGAAGTTGAAGTCAGATTTTATAGATTATAACATTGAGGGTATGAGTACTGATTACATTTTAAAAGAGACACTCAAAATCAAACACAATGGATTACCTACAAAAAGTCAACATCAATAATCACCAGTGACGAGAATGAAAAATGAATTACTCTCAATTTAATGAAACTTCAGCCTATGCTGCATTTCGAAGCAATTTGAATCTGTAACATTCAGATTTAACGTTAAATTTAACGTTTAAATTTAAAAAAATGCGGCCAGATTAAACGTTGTCTTTGGATATCGATTAGGTTAATGGTATAGTCATAATATAGTAATATAACGATTAGGTTCATGTCAAATTTACTTACATTTGATATGATTGGTAAACCGTGGGTAAAGTAACATTTGCTTAGCTAGTTACCTTTTACCTCAGGATCAGGTAACCTAACCTAACGCAGATCACAGGTTTATTGAATTTGGCGAACATCCTTGACCGAAAACATGACATATAGATAAACAGTTTGTTGTAATCTGACCCAGTGTGCGAAATGCCACAAAATTCCATTGAAAAGGCCTTGAAGACACGTTTCCAACACAATTTAGCCATCCATGGACGACTGTTGTTCACTGGGGATGAAAAGAATCTGGTTCATATAGGTTAATACTTACTGAACAATAACGTTCCTGCCTTCTCACACTGAGAGTGAACGTCCGACAAAGAGAGGGGCTGTGTTTCTCCTGCAGTAGCAGTTTCAGTTGAGCTACAAAATATTATTGCGATTGTAATACAACGACTCGTGAGACCCACATAATGGCACTGTTACTGTTCAGTGTTCAACTGCAGAGTGCAGACAGATGCTGGTGAGTGAGCTGGCTGTCGGTCTTTGTGATGTATGTGATGCGACTTGGGGTACAGGAAAAAATAAGTGGTTAGCCTAGCGTTATTTACAGCCAGGCCTACCGAGACCTTCAAAATATGGTCTCGAGACCAAGACCAGTCTCGAGTACTACAACTCTACCAATAGGGACCATATGTAGTCTGTAAGAGTTGATTTAACACTGAATCCTTTTACTGTGTGTCACCAGAGAATGCATATTGGACACCTCTGTCTGTTTTCAAGGAAATGAAAACTCCAGCAATGGAGTCAATCGACATTTTCCCTTAATTTTGACTTTGATATATAAATTCATGGCATATGCATTTGCTAGTTTTTTGTGTGTGCTGTTGATGGTATGTCCTAATTTGTAAGTTTACCATAAAATATATGTGCACAGTTATAGGGGAATGTATTAGCTGAAATACTGAGCAACATAACTGTGAATGCTGGCATGTATTTCAGCAGCTCAGTAAAAATCCAGCTGTAGAAGCAGATGGCACTGGGAGTATAACCAGCAGTTGAAATTAATGGTAGTCAAGGTGTATATCTAGTAGTATAGATTAATGGTACTGTCATTATACTATAAATTGTGGAAACTATCAAATAATAAGATCTGAATTTCATAAGACATAAAAGATTTAATTGTGAAATGATATAATTTAAAATAAATGATTGCATCTAAAATAAATGATTACATTTATTTTTATTATTAACAATAATAATAATAATAATAATAATAATAATAATAATAATAATAATAATAATAATAGGATTTTGAAGAAGATACATTTTCATGTGTGCAGAATATGTCACTAAGTTTGGTCAATTCTGCAAGTTCAAATAGCTTGCAACTGAATATATTTATTTTAATTTTAATTTTGGTGAATAAATTTCAACTTTCTCAATTTTCTTTTACTTCCAAATAAGAGGTTTAGAAAACTGGACTTGTTTGAGGTAAATTGAACCTGCATTTAAATATTCCCCATTGGACTCCATTGTAAAGCAGAGTGGAGCAGTTCTCAGGGAGACCAAAGCTTGAACAAGAAAGATGTGACAAAATTATTATCATTACCGATCAGTATGGTGGAAATAGTTTGGAAAAATGGGTCAGAGTAAAAAAGAAATCTGAGTTATCCTTTAATCTTTAAGGCTTAACTGGACTGGCCCATTGTGTCAAAGCATTCATAAACTCAAATTATGTTTAATACAGCTCTCTTCAAAGGGAATGGCAACATAATAGAAGTCCATTTCACAAGCACACAAGTTAAAGCACTAGCTTAACTTAAATGAACTGCAATGACACTGTAGCAGAAGGAATCCCTTAGAGTGATAAAATCAATGATTTGTGATAAATCTTTGCTTGATTTCTGGAAAAGAGGCATCCTAATGGAACATCTTACCCTTACCTGTGGTAATATATCAGATCAACCCTTTGCTCCGGAGGGGACGAGAAAACCACAAAAGAAACCTCAACATGTTAAAGAGAAGGAAAAAAAGTAGAATTTTCCCTTCAGTCCCCTAGTGGCTGCTAAAGATAAAGGGGATTTGCTCTGAAAGTGTATCTAATTTGGCAGATAACAGGGCTGAACAGAAGCACGCAGATTTCAGAATTACCGGTTTCTTAACAGCCTGAGCAAGACGACAGCAAGCACAGGGTAGAACAACCTAGAACAGAGCCTCTGCACTATGCCACCCCAACTCCCCTCTATCCACCCACCCACGCACCCGGGAGGAGGGCTTTCTGCTTCCATTTAAACATATTAATTCTCTTTCATGATAGATGTTGAACATATTACCCTTTCCAAAACATTTTCCAACATTACCCGCGTGCGACCATGTACCGAAATGAGATGCAAGCACCGTAGCACCCAGAGCAGCCATTTTCCATTTCCAATTCCCCGCCTGAGATCGGGATAAAATGTCAGAGTGAGGGATTGGGGGGGGGCTCGTTTACGGCTCCCTGCAGCCACGAAAGCCATTATCCGCTGAAAAACACACCTTGAGAACGGAGTGCGCCCGGCGGCTAAACGCGAATAGGGATACCTGTTTATTCCCCTGGACCCGCGCGGTTCCTGTTCTCCATCACAAATCAGGTCCCCGAAGCTATTAATGTAACCATTACCTCGACCAGATAGCGCAAGATAAGGGGCCAGGTATGTAAACGATCTTCAGCGAAAATGAAAATGGAAAAGAAATGGGGGGGGAAAAACAACAAACTCTCCAGTGAAAATACATTTTCTCCATACATCTAAAATGAACACCAACTTTACAACTGATAAATTGCCTCTGTTACAAATAGAAGCAAAGTGTGTTTTTTTCCGCCAGTAAACAGGCTATATGCGCGGAAGCGTTTGGACATGGGACAAGCATCTTGCCAGAGGGAAGTGAACCAGAGGGAGGGTTTGAGGTTCAATCACGCAGAGTTCAGGCAGGTTCACCGAACACTGACACTCAATTAACGAGCAGAAGTGCTACAGCCTCAAACCTGCACATCGACATAACAGGTATCACATTAGTTAGAACTTTCACCCCACAGACAATGTCCTTGGTGAGGTAGCAAGTATATTTTTCCCACAGGGGTATTTTTCACCTTGAAATCCATCAGTGACAAAGCGATAACTTTGACGGAATAAGCCAACAATTCTGGTAAGTAGGAAAGATGGGCAAATGGAATGCCGTCACTTAAAATCGGAGCAAAAGCAATCTTTGATATCTGAGAGCACATACATGTTTGCATGGAATTTGCAGTGTTTATTGGAGTGATGCTATCACTAATCGTTGTTTCACGGTGAGCGAGGACAGATTTTCGTTTTGCCTTGTGCCACTGCTTGCAACAGCATGCGCAGTGTCAATGCCCTTTACTGTGGCGTGCGGGGCTTTGCTTATTTGGAAAACGAGTCACATTTACATGCACAAAGGGAGAGAAGATTGTCATCCTTGTCTAGACATCGCTTGCTCTTCTGTATTAAATGGGCCCTCATCCTTCTATCATTCTGTTCAGGCCCTTGGGGCACCTCTTAAAGAGCTTGGCAAACATTCAACTCTTTGGCCATTATGTCGTCCTTGTGATTGCTTGCCTTTCAATGGTGACGTTTCCAGGTATTCCCTCCAACATGGAACACCAACAGTTCCGCCTGCATATTACCGACTTGCAATTCGCCTACACTGTCCTGTCTCAGATTCCTCCGGGGCTTGAAGGCTGGTGGGAACCTGGGTGCGTTGAACTGTGTGTGTGTGTGTGTGTGTGTGTGTGTGTGTGTGTGTGTGTGTGTGTGTGTGTGTGTGTGTGCGTGTGTAATATGTTACATGGTATGCAGTTAGGTTATTAAAGCTATGAGCCCTGATCAGTTGGTGTGGTGATGAGCAGGCAGACACATCAGACACTTTTATAGTGGAAGGATTGGTTTGGTTTGGCAAAATGAAGAGAAGATAGAGCTGCCTAATTAAGATGGATCAACCCCCACCCCTCCCCACCCTGAATCACAATGAATGGCTTTCCCCAGGCTGCTTACAGGTTAAGGGTTCAAAGAGAGAGAGGGAGAGAGGGAGAGGGAGGGAGGGAGAGGGAAAGAGAGAGAGAGAGAGAGGGAGAGGGAGGGAGGGAGAGGGAAAGAGAGAGAGAGAGAGAGAGAGAGAGAGGGAGAGAGAGCAAGAAAGACAGAGAAAATGGAGAAAAAAGCTTTTCTTGGCTCTGGCTTCCAGCTTTTCCCCCTTGCTTTCTGTGTCTGAACTCCCCACGGATGACGGCATTTGCATGATAAAGTAAATATTGAGGGAAGATATTATTTAGGGAGTCAGCATGGCACCCAACGCTGTCGAACTGTCGTCTTTTGGATGGGGCTCCCTGCCCTTTCAAGCGTAGCACCGGGGTGTCCGCCAAAACCACTTCCCAGAGTGCCGAGTAGCTAAACAGCGGAAATCAATTTAAAGTTGCTCCTTTTACGGGCTCGCCGAACTAATGACGGGTTGTCTGCGGTGCGTTATTGCGTCTCTGGACGCAAAGTCCTGCAGAAATAACTCACGGATAAGGGGGGGGGGGGGGTACGTGTTCTTCCCTCTGAGAGATGGAGTGCTTTTATGGACTCGCAGATGTCATGGCACGTCCATTAGCTTGAGAAACGGCTTTTCAAAATGAACTGTGTATCCAGCAAGGACTCTCTATAGGAGTTATTTTGAAGCAGTAGTCGAGCAAAAGAGAGATGAAAGATTTCTTAGTTTGCGGGCATGAGTGCACTCATATGTATCTTATACTTTCAGTCAATCAACTCAAATACATTCAGAAATAGCTTGTTTTTCTCTCAACGGAGGTCTCACGAAGGTAGTTGGAATATCATTGTTCACACAATGCAAGAGTGCAGAATTTAAAAGTATATGTTTGTGTATGTCAATAAACAGAGTGAAAAGCCAGCATTTGCTCATACAAAAGATCATATTCACAGGTTTCACTGCCTCGTGTAAGCAAGGCTAAAACGGAAGGTTCTCTCTTGGTCTTTAATTTGGAATGTAATTGAACCACCAGTGTGAACAGGACATTATTCCATTGCGCACCCCTCACACAGCGCCAAATATATATGAGACCCATAGCGTGCCCACCCACTTTCAGTTCTCTTTAGGAAATGAAATATCACATTATCAGTTCAATCGTAAAGATGGATACGTGACCTAATTAAGCTGGACGAGGTCTTATTAATGATCGACATCCACTGTGGCATGCCTGCATCTGTAACGCAACTCCAAGGGTGACACAGATTCAGCCTCGTTCCCAAACTCCCACGAAACATGGGCACGACTGCGGGCCACTGCGGCACGTGTCCGATAAAGAGCGTGCTAATTACGCCGAAGTGCCAAGGCGCGTTCAGCCCATTCAGACTCATGGCGCGTGATCGTTTTCTTTATTCTGTTCGAATGACCGGTGAACCCAAAACGAGCAGCGTCAACGGTGGAGTCAGCTTCGCTCCAGTTGAGGCGGATGACGAGGGAGGGGTTGTGGGGTGGGTGGGGTGCGAGCTCTGCTCCGCACAGCCGGGGGACACGGCAGCTGTCTGCGCGGCTGCGGCACAGCGCGTTGTGCGCGCGGCTCAGAGACGGATCTCGACGCTTCCGCATGCCTCAGAGCGTCCTCCCACATGGCTCTGCAGCTCATATCTCGCATGTCTGCAACTTCACTGGGAAGCTTCTAAAATGCTTGCTCAACGTTAAAACAGTGCAAAAACCATTACAGAAAAGCTACACTTTCAGCCAGCACTCATTTATATGTGGACAGGTTGGTGTTAAAAATCACATCCTCCTGACGCATCGCTACTGTCCACTGCAGTGGCACAAGTGCCTCTCTCAGCAATAACCTTCTATCGCTGTTAAATGGACAAGGTCACATTGCACCTTATCCAACTTCCTCCAAATGTGCTAGTGATCATTTTCAACATAAATCATGGCTTGGAATCAAATAACTTTCCCTTTTGCTGAACTGTTTGTGAAGGAATAAACTAAGACTTAAAATTAAAGACAAATTATTGTTAAAACCTATAAGACCTGCATAAATCCTGTCAAGACCTACATTTAAAGTTTTAACAATTATAATTCTAACTTGGCTATATTTCTTAACTTATTACTTCTGTACTTCACATATATAATGATGCATGTGACTACAATAGCATACAGTATATTATCACATGAATCCTGAGCATAATCTTTTGAGTGGATATTGTGGTATGCTTTATTAAACTCTCAAAGGAGTCACCAGAAATTACCTTACTACATTATTGCTTTGCACCATGTGGATAACACAGGTATAAAAACAAGTTTAAATTGTTGGCAGACAGATGTGACAAACATTGATTCCAGCTGGCTGAGAGGCAAGCCGTGGCTAATGTGCTACTGTAGAGTCTCTCAAAGAGTGGAGAGGGGCCTCTCTGGACAAGGCTGGCAAGTGCCGATTAAGCTGTGGAGATCAGTTAAGGTGACAGAGTGGCCTCCCTGTTCGTCCGTGGAGTGACTCTGATATGGTTAAGTCCTGTCTCAACCCCTTTCTTGCACTATAATTACGGAATCTCAGGTGTGTGTGGCAGGCGGGATGTGTGTGTGTGTGTGTGTGTGTGTGTGTGTGTGTGTGTGTGTGGACAGGGTGTGTGTGTGTGTGGGGGGGTTTAGGTGGATAAGAGGAAATTGCATTAATGCTGGGATGAAAATTGTGTGCTTGAAATCAAAGTCATCAGAATTTTCATCATTAGTAGCTGTTCTTCTGCTGAATGACATAATTAGCTACTGGTCTACATCTGAATGACATCAGCTGCTGTTCTCCACCAGAATGACATCATTAGCTTCTGGTCTACACCTGAATGACATCATTCACTGCTGTTGCTCTTCTGAATGACATTAAAATCAAAGGCGCAAATAGACCCATGCTATGTGTCACTAAGAATCACTTAATTTCCTTTTCGTTGTTTGCAATTATCTACAGGACTCCATGGTCCATGACCTGTGAAGAGCACATTTACATTTATTCATTAAGTAGACACTTTTATCTAGAGTGATTTAATGATTGGCGCATATATAATCACACTAAATATAGGAATTGTCCATAGTGCCACTAAGACAGTGTAAATAGCACAATGAAAAAAAATTATACAAAATGCTACAATAAACATACTGTCACACACAAGTGCCTTAGTACTTAGTACAGTATAGTGGAAGTGCTATAGATAGCCCAAGGGCTTTTTAAAGAAGAGGCAGAGCCTGATTAGCTGAGATCTGTGCTTACTTCTTCATCAGTTTGATTTTGGGCATGGCTGTAGATGTGCAGGTTATTGTGGGAGTGGCTGTATATACGCTTGATGTTGGGGGCAGAGACGTATCCAAGGGGGGTTGCAAGTTTGAGTATTATGTGTAATAGAACCCCTCCCCCCGAAATCCAAGCAGATATGGAAGATCAGCACCATCAAACTGGAAAAGCAATCACTCCGAACCGACAAGGGGTCTACAATTTCATCCGATCCGAAGATTGTCAGTTCAGTTCAAACAACGGCACCGGCTGCACGGCGGGGAAATGCGAGACATGCGAGGGGGGCGCATGACTTTGGGGGCATGGCTGCAAAAACTGGTTTGTGGGGTCAGAGGCAGTGGGGATGACGGAGGGCATGCAGTCATTCGGCAGGACAGAGGCAGGTGTGCAGTCACAATTTCTGTCCAGAGTGCTCCTTCAGGAGAAGGCCCTGCCTGGGCAGTCACCGATAATGTTATCTCCCTCTTGCTCCAAGGCCCGATTTAGGAGACCAGCGATGGAGGAAGAGATGACCGAGAACTGGAGGTTGAGTCACATCGCAAAGCTGAGACGTCCCTGTAATCATTTCCCCTCTGCTGCCCAGCTACAGAAGCTCCTGCACAGCTACCGTTTATAATGACGCACACACACACACGTACACGTGTACGCAGGTACGTACACGCGCACACACGCGACATGTCACGTCATGTTTAGGAATCTCACGGCTGTGATTATCATGAATGTCATTTTTTGTAAGTATCACTATTACATTAATGACTGTTATGACACTGATAATAAATCAAAACCTGAGATGTGCACGTCCCAATTAGGGACTTCCTCTTCAAAAACTGTAGTATGAAATGACAGTCCAGCCTCATCTTCACTTTCTGCCCATTTGCTACTCATTGGAGTTGCTCAATTGTCTGTTTTCTTTCTCCCTTTTCTGCAGTGGTAATTAGGTCTGGTTTAAAGATGATATTGGAAACATTAATTCGATTCTAGCCCTGGGTAAAGAACCAGTTTTAAGCTATCTGGGAGAATCTTTTGATCTTCACTGTTGAGTAATTATCCCAAACATAATGCATCTTCAGCCGGTGGAAGAGAGCATCAGAGCAATAGAGATCCAGCAGTGGTGTATACGCTCCCGTCTCTACTCACCAATGCTGGATCTGTCCACAATGCACAATAATTACATGACTCATTCGTCCATTACTGGGTAAAACAATGCATTTTATAGGCAATCTTCCAGTGTGATTATGTTGTAATTATTGGCCAGCTTGCACAGTATCTTGGTATTGCAGTCTTGTTTGCAACAAGCTTACTATCTGAAAAATTTGTAGCTATACCCCAAATCTCAGCCATATTCATAAGCCTGAGTTCTACCCTTCACCATGCCTGAGCCATAAACTCAAACCCCTACATTCACTCTGGCCTTTAAAATAACTGCACAGTGTGCAAAGTATAATACTACAGCACAGCGGTTCTCTTTTTTATATCAAGGTCTCTTAAAATCATCACCCTCTGGATGAGGCACCCCCCCACCACCACCACCAGCTCACCTCAATTTGTTGACTGTTTGACACCATTATCCAACACCAACCACTGGCTGCAAGGCAGTAGTTGTTTAACACAGTAGCAAATGAAAGCTCAAATGGGATGTCCTGTAGTATCTGTCTATCTGTACATCCATGTACGTAAAATATAGGGTGCATATTTTTATAAGCCATTGCATTTAGTACAAAATAAATATCTAATAAATTACAATTGTATTGCGGTTCTAAGTTTAGACATATGTAATTCATGAAATATGGAAATCTTAAAATCTTAAAAGGGCAACATGTACGTTCTGCTGAGGACACCCTGACTAGTTTGGGAACCCTTGCCAAAGCAACCCCTTAACACAATAAAACACAATGTACCAATAAAACCAACATGTAATTTGTAATGTGATACATGTACAAACAATCTACTCAAAACAAAAGAATGAGTTCTATATTTCCTTTAGTACGAAAGTTACATGTTCATCAGAATTTATGGGAAATGCAGTCCTGCAGAGAAGATTGAGATATTTTACACCTGAATTAGCAAGGTACCGCAGTTAATCTGCGCTGCAGCACATCTCTGCTAGCTTAAAGAAAACTGCATGGGGGTGCTGCTTCCATTATTCAGTGCTCTCTTTGAAAACGTCAGGTGGCAGGGCCCATAAGCCAGTGAAACTCCCTGTGTTTGTTCCTGGTTGCCGAGTACTCCTTTTACTGAATCTATTTTTTGCCTAGGTAGTTACAGCAGATTATCTAAATGGATTCATTTGCAATTTTACACAGCCATCATGATGACAGACTGCTTATGGTTTTTTGTTCTAATTATTTTTATTTTTATTTTTTTTAATTTTACTAGCGCTGAATTGAAAAATCCACATAATGGGATTAATTTTCCGGCCTAAATCCCTCGTGGTGCTGCTTGGCTACTATGCATAGATGTTTGGTGTGTTGGTTTAATTGTCCTTGGAAAGCTCTCCTGCATGCTTTTTATCACTTCTAAGTGTTAAGAGAAGTAAGTGTTTAGTGTTACTTACGGTCATTTTCCAGCGCCAATGTTGTGATTCACAGAATACACAGGTCCCCTCACTGCTAGCAGAATAATGTTGACTCACTCTACTCCCCCAGAGAGTGGCGTCATACACTTCCAGTATCCCACCCAGTCACAGATTCTGTCACTAAGCCACTCAAACAAAATTCACATAAACTATAAAGTATAGTTTACAGCGGGTTATATATCACTCAAATTCCACACATTCAGTCATGCAACCAAACATATGTCACTTAACCGGTAATTTAACTGGTCAAAAATCCAGTCGCTTAACTGTTCACAGCGAAGCATGCAACCAGTCACATGTCTGGTTACCTACATGGTTACGTATGATCATATATGACTGACCATTTGCTTTGAAGATGTCTCAAAAGTACTGTGGCTATCTCTGCCATAGTTAAATAAAACCATGGGACAGATATGTCCTGAGCTCAGCTCACCACACATACAAGACCAGTGTTGGGGAAATGAAACCGAACAGCCCACTGCACTTTGACCTTTTCCTCTAAGCCATTCACCTTTACATTACATTACAGGCATTTAGCAGACGCTCTTATCCAGAGCGACTTACACAACTTCTTATTACATTTATCCATTTATACAGCTGGATATATACTGAAGCGATTCAGGTTAAGTACCTTGCTCAAGGGTGCAACGGCAGTGTCCTACCAGGGAATCGAACCTGCAACCTTTCAGTTACAAGCCCAGTTCCTTAACCATTATACTACACTGCCGCCCCAACCTTATTACACTGCCCCCCACCTTATTGGTCAGCAACTTCTTCTGGATAACCACTGCCTTCACCCGACCCAGAACCTGAGGTGTTCACGAGGAAGGCCCAGGTTTGGTAAAACATGATGTAGCAATCCCATTGTGGAGTGGAGCGTGACCTGACACATGAGGGGGCAATTTTACCCTGAAAGCATTTTGTGGGAGCCGGGAGGGGAGGCCGGCCCCGCACAAATGCTACAGTAACATGTTTTTCTGGGGTAAATCTCACCTAATAACCTAGAGGCTGTGTCTCAATTAAATTAACATTCAGTTTTTTTATAATCTGTCTATAATTGAGACACTATAATTCACATTTATTTATTTTTATTTAATCTTTATTTAAACAGGCAGGTCACTTAAGAAAGGGAGGGGATAAAAAAATATGTTAAAAAAAACATTGCAACATTGGAATCACTCTTTTGGTGTAGAAAAATAACTCTGAGAGAGTACACTTCTTCCCATTTGGATGAGATATAAACTCTGTTAGAGTTGAATGAACTCTGCGGTTGGTCTCTAAACTGGGTACAAGAACACAGACATCTTTTGGACCCCTGTATAAAGGATGATATGATGGCCAATAAGCTGATAAATTTACTAAGCAACAGTCAAAACACTGAGAACAAGTGCAATACAAATGCATTTCCAAGTCCTGGTGGTGATCACTCTGAACTCAAGCTCAATAGTCAATATATTAATAAAGGCTTCTGCAGTTGGCAACATGCATTTAAGTTTTGCCATTTCGTCAGAGTGAAATTTTGCTCATAGTGAACATGTCTTGCTCTATATTTAGAGCCATTTCCTACAATCTGGCAGGTTGTGGGAAATTTGACTCTTCAAATCAAGCCTTTAGATGTGGTACATGCACAGAGGAAATTCAGAGTGGATTTAGACCACAGAAAATTGATAGGACCGCAACAACCATGGGTCATGCCCCTCAACGTAACCGGAAATCAGCGCAGAACAGTTGGTCACTGCGGTGATCTTGAGCTTGGATATCGACCGTAACCGGCATGAACTGTACACTGGAGAACATCTCCTCATGACCATCCGTTCCACGCGCTTGACATTGATCTTGGGAGGAATCAATCAAATTTGATTAAGTACGGCCCTCGTGTAACAAAGACCCTACCGCAGAGCGCTTTGTGGAGCGGCTCATCCAGAAAGACTGGCGGTTATGGCGGATGTAACAATGGCGTGGGCAGAAAAGGAACAGCAATGATACTCAGAGGAGAAATTGCCTGGAGTTATATCAGATGCAATGAGATGTGTTCAGACTGAGCTGGTCTGTAGGCTATAGAGGATGTCCTAATTGAACTCGGTATAGTTACATAAAGCTGAGGTATCATATCAATGATTTTCTCTTGAAGAAAGGAGAAAAAAAACACTACTTTTACACAGTAATAAAGAAGAAAAATACAAGCTACTAACTTACGGACAGTATTCCTGTGAGGCATATTTGAGCTTAATATTGGATATTTGGTTATGGCCAATTGAATACACCTTTGTCGAATGACTGCTGTAAATTAACATAAAAAGTAATATTGGGGCTGCTGGGTGGCTCATTTCGTTTAGGCACTGTTCTTGTGCACAGATAGACCAGTATCAAATCCAGACAGGGCCATTGCTGAATGTGGCCAGCAGTCCTGCACGGCAATGCTCAGGAACGATTTGGTTCCAGCTGGACAGAATGGCGGCTTCTCAGCATACACCCCTGGTTGTTGGTTGATTGAAGTCTCGCAAGCTCGCTTGTAGAGCTTCACATGAAGTGTCTTCCTCCGACTCATGTCTGTCGTGTGATAAGAAGTGATGGCTCATGTCACATGCTTCGGATGACAGCACATGCTTGTCTGCATTGTCCCAAATTGACAATGGAGGTTTGTGATGAGTTGTGTGATGTGAGCATGATTGGGCTTTCCAAATTGGGGGAAAAATTGGAAAAAAAACATTTTACACGGTTTATTATCTACTTGGCTAGTTTGATATAGGTGGCATTATTATTATTATAGTTTTACTATAATATGTGCTCTGGCTGAACTTCAGCACAGAACTCCAACAGCAATCCTCATTGCACACTCTCAAAAAAAGGGACAGTGTAGATACATTTTTGTTCTTTAAGGAACAAATTTCTCAAATGTACACTTAAAGTACAAGTATGTTATATTTTGGTACTAATAAGTATCTTTAACAAGCAAAAAAGGTACAAATGAATTATGTATTGCTGGCTAGGGGTACAATTTTACGTACCTTATAGGGTGCCACCCCAGTGTACCTTTTAAGGCACCTTTTTGTACCTTTTTTATACAAATAAACAAATTCTACCCCTCAATTAATGAGCGCTCTTTGGTGGTGCAATTGAAGTTTGCGAGGCCAGAACATTTAGCAGACTAAGTTCAAATTATGATCAAATTAAAGGTTCAGGTTCCCTTAAAGTCCACATTTCTATTTTAATATTCATAATATGTTGTGTAGCTGCCGTTGTACCCTTGAGCAAGGCACTTAACAGGAATTGCTTCAGTAAATATCTAGCTGAATAAATGGATCACATGTAATACATTGACTATCTAGGTCACCGTGGACATGGGCTATCTAGCAAGCAAAGAAATACAATGTGGTTATAATAATTTGCACTGTAAGATATCCAGTAAAAACATCTGCCAAATATTATTATTATTATTAATTAGTATACATTGTTACATTAAAGAAGGATAAGAGCTCCTTCAATAATGTGTTTCTGGACAGGCCTGAAAATTTGGGTCTGAAACTCAGTCCCAAAGATGTGGGCCACAAACTTGCCTTTCATCTCCCCTGGAATTCATCAAGGTGCTCAGGGGCTACTCTGGCTTCTGCAGTGGTGTCATTACTCTGACGGGCTGGAGACTCCAGGAGAGGGGGCCACAGAACTCTGCTTTACCCCCAAGAGTGGCTGCCTCTGCCGGGAACAGACACGGCCGCCTGGCCTCCCCCCATCCCCCCCAGGGTCTGTCTCACAAGATTAATTGCCGTTATTAAGCGGCACGTCACACTTGATAATGGAGTGCCTTCATATCAGGTCATGGTGAAAGGGGCCGAACGCCTGCGTTTGGCGGCAACTGATGGGCCGACGTGTGTTCCCGGGCGGCTGCGATCGCCACGGAGGCTAGGACCTCGCGGGTTACGCAGGGCGTTCCTCAGGGCAAATCCAGCTTTGACTTCTGAGGATTACCACCAGGACAAAAATGATGGGAGGGGGCACCTCAGAATTGCAAGTGAAGCTGATTGATTTTGGGAGGCACCATAGCTTGTACAGCACCAAAAAATATATAAAAAAATAAATAAACAGAACGCGGTATCGCGGCTCATGCCTACATGCAGGTGTGCGCAAAACGTTTCCACCTCGGTGTGTAGGCAGCATCAGCAAGCAGCCGTCGGCTTTCGCGCCTCCCAAAATCAATAAATGCTCGCATGTTGCAATTCACAGGTTTCTATATTTTTGTTTTTCTCTCATTTTTTACCTCTTCTGCACCTTTCATTTTTCTTCCCGTGGCTGCTATTTCAACCAGACTGACAGCCAAACTTTTCCTCGCGCACACTTTAGGTGTCAGTCTCCAGAGGTGCAAAGAGTGAGCTGAACTCTGAACTGAATGGGTACGAAAGGAGCATTTTCAATTACACTTTACAACGTGAAGCTGTCTTAACAAGCTACACTTTCCACTGATTAAAAATAAACATGAAAAGCTAGCGTTATATAGAAAATACTGCAAAATAAACACCCGCAATTATCCAAAGAGGCATCACCAGTGTAAAATATAGAGAAGGGCCAGAATAAAGCTAAACAGTTCATTAAAGAGACCACATAAAGGAAGCCGGAAAATGAGATGCCACATTTCTAAGCCAATGTAGAAAAAATGTTCCAATGAGATTTTGATACGAATCTGAACCAATTTCTTAAGTATAGTTTATTAGAGAATTGAGTAAAGAAAGGCTGCAATAATGTAATTCCGTGTAATAATGCAATTCCAATTGATGTATATTGTATATTGATGGCAAAGGGTTGTTAGTGGTGAAAGGTTTTCTCCAGTACACCAATTAGTGTTGAAAATAATAAAATGACATGGATATATGCAGAGAGCTGGAGTGAAAATCAAAAGCTTGTCAAACATGGTGTTTATAAGAAATGTTAAGCATGGAGGGAAAATTCAGTTATAATGATTATATTCTGGTAATGGATTGCACATAAACATTTGGTAATGGAATGCAAATCAACAATCAACATGCTGTCTTGACAGGTTTGGCCCATATAGTTACTATTTCATCATCATTTATGAAGGTCTATTCAATAATTTAACAAATATATATATTTTCCTATGTATGTACAAAATAAAGCGGACAGAAGATAATTATTTTTTTGTACAGTGATAAAAGAAAGACGTTTTCCCTTCATCTGTTTATTCAGATGGATCAAGGACAGAGCAATAACAAGTCTTAATGTATTCTGATGAATAAATGGCAGCAATATTACAATTATGCAGGGCTTTTATGATAATGATAATTAATTAGCCATTTGTGTCTTTTCCCCGAGTTGCAGGAAAGATACATTTGCTTTTGAAATGTCCGAGTGGCACGTTTCATTGGAAAAAGATGTAGGCGAGTAATAGGAGTGGGAAAAATCCATAGCGAATGTGTTACACTGATTGAGATGAGTCTGACCCTGTAATGTTGCCGGTTCTATTCCCAGATTGGGATGTAGCTATTTCATCCTTGAGTGAGGTACTTAAATGGAATCACCTCAATAAATACCCAAATGGACAGCTTGATGTCATAATATAAGCTGTGTAAATCGCCCTGAATGAATTCGTCCACCGGCTAATGCGCAATGTAATATAATGCACTCAATAGGCCATCAGTGGGGTCTTTTTCACAATATATGACAAGGGCCAAAGACAAAGAGTGAGGCAGAGACAAAATTCTGTGATCAAAAAACATAAGGCATGCAGATACGCGAACCAGACCGTTGATCTGACGTTAGATGAGGTGGGCGGAGTGCAGATAAGAGGAGGGAAGAAAACGTAAGGAGGCGGGGCCCACATCGCCGTCCCTTGAAGAACCGCATGTGCGCCGAACATCCGCTTCTACTCCCCAGAGCGCTGGGGGAAAAAAACTCAAGGTTGCTGCCATGGGCAAAATCCCCAGGTCTGTGGAGGACTGTGCTCGCTGGGTGTGTGTGCGTCCATCTGTGTATGTGCGTGTGCGCGCACATATCTGCGTATGTGTGTATGTGAGACAGGTCTAAATATGACAGCGTCGGGCAGCCGCCACAGCTCCGCCTGCATGAAAGCTCGTCGGGATTGTGTGCCGTCATGGCCTTATTCCTCCCGCTTCCTAACGAGGCCAGTCCGCCCTTCTGAAAGGTAAGGCCTGACCATTTAGGTTTGGGCTCAGCTGACATCTGACTGTATGGATGGCAGCTTGACTTTGGGTTCAAGTGGCAAGCAATAACAGCTGATTTGGGGGACCGGTTTTCAATATCCTTGGGATTTGAAAAGAGGAAAATATATATATATATATATATATATATATATATATCTTCCGTTCTTCTTCTTTTTTTTTTTTTTTTTCCCGAGCGCAGATTGCTTGCTCCAAGTATGCCAGTCACTTCCCGGAGTCTTAACGCAGTCTGCAGTGGAACACATGGCTCAAACCCAAATCTCATCTTTCAGCGCCGCTGCATAACTCTTCTCTCTCCTCTTTGTTCGGCTGGATATGGATGCCTTTCATCCCGCCACGAGCGATGCCAAAACCCGCCTCCTTGAAGGAGCGCCAGAGCCACCTCAAAAACGCGAGACGTTCCAGAGGCACTCGCTGCTGTCTGAAACCGGATCCTCAAAAAGGAGCCTTGCTCAAAACAAGCACGTTGTTCCAGTGCAACCGTCAGTCGGCACGGCTAATTTTGAACACGGAGGGAAAAAAAAACTAAAGGAAGCGCTCGCCCCCCACAGGACACACACACATTGATAGTCCATCTACTACTTGAATTCTCAGAGTATTTCACACTGGTGGTCTCTGTTTGCACTGCAAAACTGTGATGATCAAGGGAAATGGCCCTGGGCCCGGTTTTTAACCTTCCTAATATGTTAGCATTTTGCTGCCATGTGTGTTAAGGTGGGTCAATATATTAAAAAAAAACGAAATATCTTTTTTACATGTATTTCCTAATTCTCTGGGATGTCTTAAAGGTGTTTGCTGAACAAAGTCAGCAATTTTAAATTATACAAAAAACTATTTTGGATCATATAGACCCCTAACAAATAGGGAGTTTAAGGGAAGTGTGCTTGGAGTTGGGGACTTGGCTACAGTACCCTGACACAAGATAATCTAAGATGTACATTTACCTGGTAGGTATGGACATTAAAACAATGCAAAAGATCAAGCCTAATCATGAACTACTGGGGCTGTTCGGGCAACACAGTTTATTGTAGGTTCTACTTCACTGTAAAAGGTTCAAAGGTGACACTGGACTTGTGCAGAATCATGAGATCATCTCTCTGTGAGCCACACAGCATCTGATCTTGAGATCAATTATCTGTGATTCACACAGTATTTAATTATGAGATAATCTCTCCATGTTTCTTAAACATTATATAATCATGAGATCATCTGTCTGTGAGCCATACAGCATCTGATCATGTGATCAACTCTCTGTGGTCCTCGCACGGTTCTGATCTTGAGATCATCTCTCTGTTATCCACAAAATATCTGATCCTGAGATCAACTATCTGTGATCCACACAGTATCTGATCTTGAGATAATCTCTCTGAGATCCTCATGCAGTATTTATTCTTGAGATCATCTCTCTGTGGTCCTCATACAGTTCTGATCTTGAGATCATCTCTCTGTTATCCACACAATATCTGATCCTGAGATCAACTATCTGTGATCCGCACAGTATCTGATCTTGAGATAATTTCTCTGAGGACCTCACACAGTATCTGATCTTGAGATAATCTCTCTGAGATCCTCATGCAGTATTTATTCTTGAGATCATCTCTCTGTGGTCCTCACACAGTTCTGATCTTGAGATCATCTCTCTGTTATCCACACAATATCTGATCCTGAGATCAACTATCTGTGATCCGCACAGTATCTGATCTTGAGATAATTTCTCTGAGGACCTCACACAGTATCTGATCTTGAGATAATTTCTCTGAGGACCTCACACAGTATCTGATCTTGAGATAATCTCTCTGTGGTCCTCACAGAGTATCAATTTTACAAGGCAGATGAGTTTTTCCTGCCTAGGGAAATAACACACAGATCAGTTTGTCAGGTTAATCCAATCTCCAGTTCCAGTTGATGTATGTCTTCACTCTTCCAAATTTGGCCAAAGCCATTAAGGAAACCTTAAAAATCTCTTCTTAAAAGATTAGTTCAGATCACAGAGAAAGGTCATGCAACATGATGCTGTTTGTTACATTGCAAGTATTTGGCCCTTCCGCTGCAGCAGTCGAATAAAAAAAACAATGATTTTCAATTCGGTCTCAATATCAAGACTCAAGATCATTTATATGAACATGATGAACAATTTCTGCTCCTGTCAGCAATAAAAAAAAGCTCAAGACATGCAATACCACATGAACTGAAGCCATCAAAGCACATTGAATAATCTATGCCGATTAAAACATGCTCAATTTCATCTGAAAGAAATATTCTTTACAGCCTTTCGTCTTAAACCTGCTACGTTCATATGAATGCTTTCACCCAGAAAGCTGGTGGGATTCAATGGAATGAAATTATTTTCTTATAGCTCTCGATTCTGTGAAATTGTTAAGATCAGGTCAGCTCCGCTCTTTTGATGTGCTTTACGTAACTCAGCAGTCAGTTCTGGGAGGCGAATTAGAACTGACGCTAATTCTTTTCTTTTTTTTAACTCATTAGCAATGCAGCTTGAAAGCAGCACATTTAAAGCTGAACTTGTTAAATCTTCATTTACTCGGTATTTGGATTTGAATGAGCTAAATGTGCATTTATTCACTTCCCACGCGCATGATGTGATTTGTAAATGCCGGACGGTTTAACGGGACAATTTGCTCTGAGTGAGGGGCGTTCATTTGCTTTAAACTTTAATCGCAAAGGGAGAAAATAGAATCAAATCAATGAAACTGTAACTGCCTCTATATTTCTCCCCAAGACTGTGGTTTGACTGTGGCTTCTGTCCTAATGGACACACACTGTGTTTACTCAAGCATACTCCTGCACTTTGTTCATGGTTGGCTTTCCGAGAGACCCACTCTGCCAAATTAAACTAAATGAATACATTAGTTGCTCTGGAATTCCCCCCCCCCCTCCCACTCCCATATATAAATAAATAAAGCTGGCCTATTAATGTGAATGTTGACAAGTCACCCCCATGGTCTCTGCATAATTTGTAAATTAATTATTTCCAGATCCTGGGTACTTAAATCCGCAACTGAACTAATCATTGCTAAAAATCATCTTATTTCCCACAGAGATCTATCTGCACAAACCATATCAAGATGACAGCATTAAGAACTTTGCCTGGGGAGTAAGTTGACAAAATATTTCATGGCAAAAATATGACTGCAAGAATTCCAAGGGAGTTCACTGAAAGCTTAAACGGTCTGAGGTGCACACTACATGCCACAAAGGATAAATAGAGAGGGAAAAAAAGCGAATCCAAAGGGAGAGGAATCTCACTGGAGAAACAGCTCTGGAGAAAATGGGAATGGGATTAGTAATGCGCACCTTTTCTTTCCGTCACCTCCATCTATTCCAGAACTGAGACGACCCTGCTGTTTTACGTCAAACATTTTTTTTTAAAAAGCCGCACAAGCAAAAATGTGGAACCAAGGGCTGTCCTTGGGATCGCTTTGTATTTGCAGAAAAGAGAAACATATTTCAAGAACACGGCCCATTGACGCATAAATTGGGGATAAACGGGATAAATTCTTCTGCACTGCCTGAGGGGGGCAGTGTTGCCTCCGACCACAGAACAACAGTTCAGAACTTATCAGAACCCCGATGCACAAAAACGGAACTTATTAGCAAGCGCTGGAATGTAATCTGCAGCTCCTGCAATTAACTGCGAGCACAGATGCGGAGCTGCATACGATGCCTCCCGTGAGTTGTGAGCTCCCGACAACAGCTCCTCATCTCCACCCCCCCACCCCGCGTCCCGTCCCGTTCCCCAGAGGAACAGCGCTCTGAAACACTCACACTTAAAATTTTCTCTAATCGTTATTAACGGCAATCAGCAGACGGATGTAATGGCTTCGAAGGAGCCGTTTTACGATTAACTGGTTTTCGCAGGGGATGGGGTGTAGGGGCAAAGACAGGAGCTGGAAAGAGGGGGCCTGGCCGCCCGCCCTCCTCTCTGCGTTTGGGAAGGGGCGGTGGGCATGCAGGGGCGGACTCACCGTGCCCGCCTCGGAGGGAGGCGGGGGAGCGATAGCGGTAGATGGAGACGGGCGCGGGGTGCGGCCGGCCCCCCTGGCCGTGGACCTCCGGGAGGGAGGACGAAGAGGGTGTCCCTGGGACACGTTCCGGGACGGCAGGGCCGCGTTCTGGGGCAGAGCTCCAGGCTGACCCGGCGAACCACCCCACGGTCAGTGCCCACCACATCCAGGGCGCCCGGCCGAGGCGTGGGCGGGGGGCGGGGCGACGGCACGCCGCTGGGGCGCATGGCGGAGACGAGCAGAGCAGGAAACTCCAGAGGGGCCGGCGGGATCATGGCGGACTGTACCCCATGTCAGAACCCTACCGACCTCGTGCTCTCCCGCCAAAACAGGCCCAAAGTGGCCTCCCGTGCTCCTTATCCTCGTGTGAACGGGGAAAAAGAAAGCCGGCTGCCTCACGTTGTCCCGTCCCCCACTTCCTGTGTTGCTGCTGTTACTTCCACACAGCGGCGGTAGCAGCCCGTTCGGTGAGATGCCCCCCTCAACGGCAGTCACAGGTGCACATGTCACGAAAAAAAGAGAATCTGTGAGTCGCCTGTGGGCTCGGTGACGGTGGAAGTGACTTGCTTGCGAGATCCACCACCCCCCCTCTTCCACAAAGACGGAATAAAACGGCGCAAACGCAGTGGAGGAAAAGGGCTCTCTGGAAACACAGACTGGGATGCGCGCTCAACTCTTTCCCCCCCCTCTGGCTCTGCCGGCTATCACGCTGCCTGGAGAACCACGATGTAGAAACCCATCAGCGCCGGTCGTCCCTCCTTTCCATCTCTCCTTTGCGTTCTTCTTTCCCCCTTCTTTTTCTCTCTGCCCTTCTTTTCCCAGAGACCTGAAGGGGCCGAGTGGTCCTGCCTGGTTAACCCTGCGAGTCCTGGGCAACGGAGAGGACTCCACGGAAACCGTGAGAAAGTGAGAGACCGGGAACGCAGACACAGAGACAGAAGCAGAGAAAAGAGGGAAGAGAGAGAGTAAGTGAGTGTGTGAGAGAGAGACAGAGAGAGGGAGAGAGCGATAGAGTGAGAGAGAGAGAGAGAGAGAGAGAGAAGGAAGCTGAGCATTTGGCTCAGGTGAAACTAAGCGAGGGAGGGTGGGACAGGAGCAGAGCGGAGGAGGGCAGAATTTACAAATGGGTGGACCTATGCAAATCTGTGTTCAGCAAAGAGCGAATCGGGGATGCTGGAAACCACTGCAGAGGAGCGAACACACAAGCGAGAGAGCGGGAGAGAGGAAGAAAAAGCAAGAAAGAGAGGGGGGGGGGGGGGGGGGGGCTTGAGTAGAAGTAACAGGCTGTAACAATTAAGAATGTAGCTTACACCAATTGTGCCTTACAAGGCTATGCACTTTGCCTGGATATAAACAGCAAACCCCTGCCTCTTCATCTGAACAAATGCTGACCTCTCTCTGCTTTCTCGGAGCCGGGAAAGTCAAAAGAACTCAAGGCATGCGCTCTGAAGGTGATTAACAATCACTAAATATAGTCAGAAATTCAAGAGGTTTTCCAGCTTATGAATCTTCACAATGACTGCCTCCCCCATCGCTCTTTCCTTTTAAAGTGCTTCAGATAATTTGAGGATATTTTGTTACAGGGATTTCTTTTCACATGTATCTTTCAAACTAGACAGGCACATCAAACTAAACCAGGATTTGAATTATCATTGGTATTACTATACGTCTTTGCAGAAATCAATAGTATAGTCATATATGCTATATGTACACATGGTATTGCATGGCTATATTTATACGGTATGTTGTGCAGACAGCATTGTATACACACACACACACACGGGTGACAAATTAAAGGAAAACCCAACATTTGGGGCCCTATCTTGGCGATCTTGGTGCTTAGTCTAAGCGCATGGCGCTAAGTCCATTTAGGGCATGTCCAAGTCTACTTTTGCTATTTTAACGGCGCGTTTTTTGGGCGCTAAGCACGGCGCAAGGTGCAACTGGGCTGAACCTAGTCTCTTCATTAATTATAGGTATGTCTTGGGCGTGACATGCAATAAACCAATCAAAATGTCATATCCCATTCCCTTTAAAAGCCTGCTTTTCCTGGCGGATTGCTTATGATGGCGAAACAGACATGCTCGTGCGTGTTTAGTGCGATCAAGGAATCGGCTATATGGATCAGTAGCAGTAGTAGTATTATGAGTTCCCGGTAATTCCTGACAGTGCTGTTTACGAAATATATGCTGTTAAATTTCGTTAAAAGCACCTGCAACAGCTGAGAATAAGCGACCAATTGCTTCCTTCTCACCTTAGAAAACGCCAAATTAGCCTGCTTGTTTAACGAATTTCGTTTGATTATGCAATGAACTCATGTTCAAGCTTCATCTGAAGTTCATTAGGCTACCTGCATTCTAATTTTGATTAATAACATAACTAACGTTATTTTGCCTTAATGATGACACTAAATACAACAAATCTGTCAGGTTGGCAACCAATAGGTTCAGCATATTTTCCCTTGTTTTATAATGTCCTGCTTATGGAAATGTGACCAACTTGTTTAACTGGTAGCGTAATACTTTAAAACGATTCACTTTCCCAGGAAGACCGTGAAAAGTGCGATGTACAGCAGGGGAAACACACCTGCTCATGTAAAGCGAACATACAGATAATGGAATAAAAATTAATTGTAAATTAATTGTGTAACGTGCTGCAAATTTCGTTTCTAATTAGACGCTTAGTTCTCTTTAAAATCTTTTGTTCAAGTTATGGAATTACAGGTGAAATCAGCGGGGTTTTAATAAGCTGAGGGTATGGAAACCTTGTCACTGTAATTTAAAAAAATATGAAGGACGAAGAATAGCTAAGGTTAGCCTACAATTCGGTTAACATGATGACATTTATCTCCATTTTTTAACCATAGTCTATCTAAAAAACATTATGCACAGCGAGTCCACTGTAGCCTAGGCTATTTGAAACAATAAAAGCAATATTCACTGGACAAGGTTTTGAAATTTTTTCAGTCACAAACCATTCTATTTACTTACAGGCTGTATTCCTAGATAAACAGAACTGTATTGTAATGACATCTGGAGCGCATTTTCAGAACGCAAATGTCCGTCTATTGCAGTACGCGAGTTTTCCATTGAATGACAATTCACGCATTAGGTGCAAATGACAATTCGCGCATTAGGCTTGATATAGGTGTTATCAGCTCCTTTTTAATTGATAGCCATTGTCCCGTACCATCGCACATCGCCTGGATGTTGATGGAGTGGGCTGAGAGCAATGTAATGTGGCATCGTTTCCCTTCGCTGAGGGAAAGGTATGTGGACCTATGGAACCTTTTATTATTATGCATTTTTGATACAGCCTACACAATAATAATATTTCACATTGTGATCTAGATTTAGTAATGCTTGTGCACGCCCCTGTGTGTAACAGACAGGAGGGTATGCGCGTTGTGCACACGCCTATGTAGACGCACTTATATGCGCCGTTAAAATAACATGTAAACAACTGCGACATGACTTTAGACCAGGTTTGTGGTGGTTCTAGCGCAAGTGTTCTCTGTTGGCTCAAGATAGCAATACGCCAAAAAGAATCCTGGCCACTCCTCATCTTAAGACCAACACGCCCAGTTCACTTGTGATGGCGCAAGAATACATGCTAGTTAAAGTACGTAAGCGTTAGGCGTTATTATGGACCTAGCGCCAGGTGTAAGATAGCAAAGACACTTGCGTTTGGGTTAGCGCCGCTTTGCGCCGGGTGTAAGATAGGGCCCAAAGTGTTTTAGTAAGGTGTTGGGCCACCACGAGCTGCCAGAACAGCTTCAATGCACCTAGGCATAGATTCTAGTCTCTGGATCTCAACTGGAGGGATAGAACACCATTCTTCCAAAAGATATTCCCTCATTTGGTGTTTTGATGATGTTGGTGGATAGTGCTGTCTAACTTGTCGGTCCAAAATCTCCCATAGGTGTTCAATTGGGTTGAGATCTGGTGACTGCGAAGGCCATAGCATATGATACTCATCAAACCATATAGTGACCCCTTGTGCCCTGTGGATGGGGGCATCGTCATCCTGGAAGAGACCCCTCCTATCAGGATAGAAATGATTCATCATAGGATAAAGGTGATCACTCAGAATAACTCTGATTTGCAGTGACCGTTCCCTCTAACGGGACAAGTGGACCCAAACCATGCCAGGAAAAGTCCCCCCACAGCATGACAGAGCCACTGGACCCCCTCACTTTAGGGGTTTTTCCTTTAATTTGTCACCCGTCTGTATATATATAGCCTATATACTGTGTCACATTTGGTAAACAATCTTGAATTGCGACAAAGCCTTGCTTATTTGGTTTTGGTCTTTTACTCTTTAATGATGCTGGGGAAATTATTTTGATAGATCAAAGTCTTGGCTATTAAACCATGTAAAGGGGCCATCTCCCAGTAATTTTTTTAAAGTAGATTTTCTTTCTTAACATTCACACAGGATTCCCATTACAAAAAGCTAGTTTTGCTAAATAAAGCAGATGTTTCAGTGTTTCAGCATGAAAAAACAATGTATTAATGTTTTAATAGTATTTAAATTACTTAATTGAAACTAAATTTCTAATGGCAATAACATGATTCAATTACTAAAGAGACTTGACCTCCGTCAACATAGACGTCAATTCTGTCAGATAAAATAATAGAGTTTGCATCTTGCACAGAGTTTACAAAATGTTGCATTTTCTCATTTTACAGCATAGCCACCATGAGGAGCCTAGCCATTTTATTTTTTCAAAAATTTTTCAAAAAATATAAAACTTACCAGAGGACAAGTAACCTTGCTGCCTTGAAACTACGGATTGAGACACGGGTCCTTCGGATCTGGCTAACCCTTCATGAATAAATTACATTTCTATAGAAATCTGACGGTGTTGATAAAAATCTGGGACACAACTTTCAAGGGGCAAAATTTTCATAAAAATAATATTTTAAAACAGAGGATTATAACAGTAAATTTTCAAACCTATGAGATCAGTAGGAATTGTTAGTTTTAGGTTTTGAAGGGTTTTAAATTATATTTATTGCATACAAAATTTTTTTTAAAGAAAGAAACATTTTATTTGTTGTTTTAAGTAATAAGTGTAAGATTGTTTGGTAGGACGTGATTTGTCCCAATTCTCAAGAATGGGTGATAAATATACACACTGTGTATATATTTCTACAGACACTGTAATGTGTGTGTGTGTGTGTGTGTGCGTGCATGTGTCTGTGTGTGTAATTATGACCTAACAGTCAGAAATCAGCATGCTTAACACCAAAGAAGACAGGCTGTTCTCTATGGCTGGGTTGCAAGACAGGGGATCTCCTGTGCTTCAGATAGAGAGCTCTCAAACCCAAGTTTCCCTTCAATCTACAAGCTGTTCCCTCAACAGAGCTGCTAGTCAACATGGGGTGTAGTAAAACAAACATGGCTGAGTGAGAAACCTGCCCACCCCCGATCGCCAAACGCCAACTGACATGAAGGACGAGCCGCTCTGGCCTCCGGTTCCTCCTGGAGAGTCTGGGCCCCTTCTGCGGATTTCATTCTTTATCCGCGAGGAGGATTCTCAGTGCGTTTCGGTAACGGGGGCTTGGGTAAAGCCTGTTCCCCTCAGAGGACTTTTAGCTCCTTCCCGGTCATTGATATTCATTGAAAAGCTTCCAAATGAATGGAGCCGCTCAGCCGCTCCTATTCTTTCCGGTGAGAATGCAGAGATATTGCAGTGTTCTGGGACTGAGCTCATATAACAGCCCACCTGCATGCTGTGTGGTGCCTGATTGAGAAAACGCATTCCATTAACACCATTGGGGGCGGTAATAATTGTGCAGTTGAGGAAAGTGAACTTGGCTCATTATCTACAAATAAAATAAAAAGAAATGTCTCGTTTAATATAATTGTCATGATTAAGCATAACTATATATCTTAAGGCTTAAATTGTGTATCCCTACTTGTAGATGAACACTGGGGGTGACAACAAATAAAATAAACCCTAACTATAAACAAACAAGTATGGAAATCACGGATTATCAAGTGAGAAAGGTGAATGCCATTAAGCAGCGGTCCCTATTTTCATTAACTGGCCCTAATACCTCGGTATGCAGTGTAACAAATCTGGTTGTGGCTTTATTTTGCTTTAAGTGTTGCTCTCTGCTGAAATCACAGCATCACACATGTTTAAGTACTAGCAAGCTAATTCATATTCCTTTTTCCCAACATCATGATCAAATGTTGAAATATCATCATCGAATGTTGAAATACAGTTTTCATAACATGAAGTATATAACAGTGTGTATGTACACAGTAGGTACAATGTACTTGAATAGGAGCCACGTGAGCCATTTGAGTCACTTTATGTAAAGCGGGAATGAATAAAATCAATAAAAATAAAGGATCACTTCTGTCATCATTATGGCTGGCTTAAACCCTTATCTAGCACCACCTTTTTTGAACACAAGCCCGATAATATAATGGTTACTGTCCTTGAACCCCTTTGACTACAGGCATAATCCTGGTCTCTTCTGTATGGTAACCACTGGGAGTCTGTATTCCAAGATTCAGAATTAGTCTAAGTATTACTGAAACAAAGTAACAGAAGCTCAAACACAGCGGAAGTGGATATGTTTTTTCTCGTCAAGGATACAACGTGGTATCACGCGTACACGTCACATAGCGACGCTTCTGCCCACATCATTTTTCTTTGGTTGTGGCACTTCAATATTATGCTTTTTTATGCTTTTTTTTCTTCATCTTACTGGTCGGGCTCGCCCACTATCTTAACAGTTCGGGCATGAGCCCGAGTTACATGAACTCCTGTGAGGTTATGTTTATGGGTTGGGGGTGGGGTATGGGAATCACAAACTCAGAAAAATCAACGTGCACACAGCGAAGACTGAGCGGGCATGCTCGCAGTCAGTTATCATGAGCAAAGCCTTCGCCATAGTAGGATTCGTAAATTCGCGACCGAGTGCGTCAACTAATGACGCAAAAGGCCTCCTTCTGCGTCTAAAGGATGATGCCGTAGGCTGCTGCCCAAGCGTCACTTGATGACACCTTGGGAATGAGACCAGGCTGCAAGATAAGGATACTGACTTGACCATTATTTTAGAGTTTTCTGTGAATTTCCGTGGAACACATAGAACGTACAAAGTCATCATTCTGATTGAGCCTGTTGTGTGTCGTATTAAAAAATAAGGAACCGTTGTGGTTATAACATCGGGATCGTAAAAGAGTTTATAGATATAATCCTGAGTTTTAACACTTTCAAACGGTACATTGTGTGGCCAGATTATTACAAATTCCACCGTAAAAAAATGCAATGAATGCAAATAAACTAAACCACTTGCTAGTTAATGGGTTAATGGGTCTCTCTCTCTCTCTCTCTGTCTCTCTCTCTCTCTCTCTCTCTCTCTCTCTCTCTCACACACACACACACACACACACACACACACACACGCACACACACACACAAAGTGAAGAAATTGTACTGTGAAAAGGACCCCAGTCCAAACATTTGTGGTTTAGAGCCCCCTAGTGGGCAGAATCCACACTGCATGGGGGAGAGTTACTGCCTCCCTCTGCAAGGAACATCCACAGTTAAAAAGACAATAAATAAATCAAAGCTGTGCCAGACAGCTATGCCTCTCTCTTAGCTTCTCAAAGTACACAGAAGACTTTAAAATGCATAGCGAGCCAAATATTAAGTTCTATTTGTAGTTAGTAGGTTGTACAAAGTAAAAACCACCACATTTCAGGGTAGTTAAAACAATAAAACAATACTCAAGTTAAGATACTATATAAATGTGTTTACATTGTGTTTACTGAGTTCAATATAATAAAGGGTGAGAGCTATGCATAATAAATTAAAGTGCTTTGGAAAAGTTAAACATGTCATTTTCCCACACATAACTAAAGCATCATCTCAGACCATCATCAAATAAATGCCTCCTTCAACATGACACCAGATCAATGTATGTCATGCCCATCAGACTAAGCTGCTATAAAGTGTAAAGAAGTGAGAATTGCCATAATCACAGACTGACCCTGTAGGGGTGGTGGAATCTTCACCCAGCGATGGCCTGGTCCAAGTGCCCAAGGCTTGTGCGTCCACAATGCCTTTCATCACAAAGTAAACATCATTAGGTCTAATAAAGGACACCTCTTTATTCTGAAAGACCTAAACCCTGTTGCAGAATGATTTATCATTTGACGATGAGAACTCGCGCTTTTGAACCTTGAACCACCAATACTTACAAAGTGTCTGAGCAAAACTGTCCCTACATTACAAACAGAATTTATATTTCTCCACAAAACCACATACATACACACACACATGCACGCACACACGGATGGGAGTTTAATCAGAGTTGTTTTCCACTGATGAAAGGGTATTGAGGTTTTTAAAAAGGGACTAGGACATTGACTCAAAGAGGGTCTCCGACCAGAGAGCACAACACATTTCCAACAACCGCTTAGTGTGATTATAAGGCAGAATCACAGACACAATACATCTGCCTTTGTGTACAAATTGTGCATAAGTACAATGCACAGCTGTGTTACACGTGCGAGGGGATACAGTATCTGGCATTTAAGGTTCCAGCCAAGTCTGCGAGAGGCTCAATTAGCAAATAACATTCACAGCTTTGTTCACTCATAGGGCCTGATTTACTAAGACCTTTAGCATGTGCAAAACCCTTTAGCGCATCCAAAACACAATATAATAACACAACCAGTCATTGGTCATGTTATTGGTTTTGTGTGTTCTAAAAAGTTTTGCGCATGCTAAAGGTCTTAGTAAATCAGGCCCATAAAATGTGCATTTCATAACAGGAGCACTGTAACCGCCCTCCGTACACAGTAGTGCCACCACAATGGAATGAAATGATATCACAGCAGCCCTCCATACACAGTATTGCCACAACAGTGGGATTAAATGATGTTACAACAGCCAGAAAGGGATTCCTCCATCATTAGTGACATATAACAGCCGGGGAAAAAACAAAACAAAACACAGGACTAAAAACATAGGGGACCAAACGGAGTGTTTCATCAGGTTGGGAAGTCATGCAATATTAAGCAGCGCTGAGAGAAACTTCTGCAGCATACTAAAGTGTGACATCTCCTTTAACGTGCGGAACCACAGACGGGAGCTGGGAAGGGGGAGGCACCCACCGCCGACACGTGGCTGCGCGTCTGCCTCAGCACGCAAGACAGCTCGCAGAGCTTTGCGCAAAACTCCCGGGATAATGACCTAGGATGTGAGGAGAGTGCGTGTGTGCGTGGGTGAGTGTATCGCTCTGCATGTGTGCGCGTGTGTGTGTATCTGTGTGTGTGTCAAGAGAATGCCTGCATGTGTATATGTGAACAGCTTAAGGGCAGACAAATGCAAGCTACGTCAATCAACGCCTACATGAAGTCGAATGACGTCAGAATACACTTGACAGGAGAGCGTGGGGGTATGGCAATACACATAAATATCAATGGGATATGAAAGAATATTATAGGCCTTAAAATGGCCTGAAACATGATAAAAAGTGTTAGGTGCTGTAACTACAATTGATACCAAAGGAGGCAGAAGGCAATACTGCACATTATCATAGCAAATTAAGTGAACTGCTTAAAACTAACACTCATACCTAAAGTGAACTGAAGAAACACACTCTCTCGCTCTCTCTCACACAAGTACACAGACAAAACAAACATGTACACAATAAACACAAACATTTATTTTAAAGTAGCACACACTCTTCCAGAGTAACACATTTAATGCAATGCACAGTAACATACAGACTTGATCTCTGAAACAAAGTGTTACTGCAGAAAATAAATCCATAATAAATATAAATACGTCAAAGTTTCTATGGAAATATGTGTTTTTACTGTAATAATTACTGAAGCCCCTGTAATACAGCTGGAAGCACCTCACTTTATATTTGTATGCCATTAATGTTATAAAATGTAAAAGCCACAGAATGACCACCCACCTGCTTATTTGTAGTTTAAGGAAGGCAGAATGTAACTGCTTCCCTAATCACTGTAAAAATGTATGGTTTCATACTTTTATGCTGCGTAATTGAAATGTGCTTAATAGATTAAATACACTGCCTGGCCAAATAAAAAGTCACACACTCTAATATTTTGTTGGACCACCTTTAGCTTTGATTATGGCGCGCATTCGTCGTGGCATTGTTTCGACAACCTGCATAAATTTTTGGCCGAGATGTTGTATTGTCGAACCACTCCGTAAAGTCTTCTCCAGCACATCCCAAAGACTTTCAATGGGGTTAAGGTCAGGACTCTGGTGGCCAATTAATGCGTGAACATGATTCCTCATGCTCCCTGAACCACTCTTTCACAATTTGAGCCCGATGAATCTTGGCATTCTCGTCCTGGAATATGCCCTTTGATGGGATAACCTGGTCATTCAGTACATTCAGGTACTCAGCTGACTTGGCTTTTTTTTGGCCAGGCAGAGTACGTTCGGTTCACGCTGCTTAAAAAATGCATTGGTTGTTTTTATGTGTGCACATTAATGTTCTGTGAAGAATAAGGCAATGAATGGCTAACATTGCTTCAGCAGTTATTACTTTACCTTTGTTAACATACTGTTGCACTGGTATTCCTTTCAAGGCTGTTTCGTACAAATGTTACAAGTGACCTCCATAGTCACGTGCAAGCCCCACAGCAAAAAGGATTACCTGAAATCTTTTGGGTTTGATGGTAACCTGTAAATAAGGGACAGCCTTTCCTGGTGATACTAGAGTTTTGAACTTACTTCACTGTCTTCCAGTGGCAGGACATGAATTGAGGTCAGTAACGTGGTATGTTGAAGACTTGGGGAAGGCAGGTGGCACATGCAAGGAGACCAGCGGCGGAGTTACTGTAAACTAAGTGACAGAACACTATAGAACCTGGAGTAGGAGCTGGGTTGATTGGGACACTCTTTTGGAGATGTGTTCACTGTGGTCATTGAAGTTCCCATGGCACTTATCACAAGAGTTGAGAGGTCTTCACCAGTGTCCTGGCAAAATTCCCATACTTGTGTTCTCAACGTTCATCCATGTTCTAAGTGCTTGGACTAAGTCAGGGTCGCGGGTGGCAACAGGGCAGCACAGACATCCCTCACTTCCTCCAACTCATTCCGGGGGAACCCTAGGCGATCCCAGGCCAGCTGCCAGATACAATCCCTTCAGCGTATCTTGGGTCTGACCCAGGGTTTCTTCCCAGCTGGACGTGCCCAGTACACATCCAAAGGGAGGTACCCAGGGGGCATCCAGATGTCTGAACCACCTAAACTGGCTCATCTCAATGCGGAGGAACAGTGGCTCTACTCGAGGTCCTCCTGGATGGCTGAGCTCCTCACCCTGTCAAGGAGAGTGAACCCTGCCACCCTACAGAGAAACTCCATTTCGGCCACTTGTATTCGCGACCTCAATCTTTTGCTCACTACCCACAGCTTGTGACCGTAGACCACAGTAGGGACAAAGATTGAAAATATAGCACTTTTGACTTTTGGCTCAGCAAATTCTTCACCACCACCGTCCAATACAATTCCCACTTATGTCACCAAACTGACATCCTCCAGACCTCGGCTGCGGCTTGATATCCCTTCTATGAATATCATGAACAGAAGAGGAGACAAGGCACCTTGTTGGAGTCTGAAACCCACCTTGATCTAAGCTTGACTTAATGCCAAGAATGCGAACACAGCTCTCGCTCCGAATGCACAGGGACCAAATGGCTCGCAATAGCAACCCCGGCACCCGATACTTCCGCAGCACCTCCCACAAGATACCTCAGGGAAAATGGTTCACTTATGTTTGCAAACGTTTGTGGCGAACACAAAGCTAACGGAAAAAAGTTTGAAATAGTTTGCAAACGTTCGCAAACGTTCGCCTTGTTCGCTGAATTTGAACGCACCTCAGGGCTTTCAACATTTCATGGCCAACTAATAATTCCCCAATATAATTGGCTCACTACTATCCTCTGCT
This sequence comes from Synaphobranchus kaupii, assembly GCA_029718625.1. NCBI lineage: Eukaryota > Metazoa > Chordata > Actinopteri > Anguilliformes > Synaphobranchidae > Synaphobranchus > Synaphobranchus kaupii. Next base: position 35,566,706 of record CM056381.1, on the reverse strand, counting down.
TCTGCCAGAGCTTATGTGTGGTGAGTGCACTGGTGAAAAATGGCTGCTGTGTATCATCCAGGTGGGTGCTACTCATTGGTGGTGGCTGAGGTGAATTTTCCTACCAGTGAAGTGCTTTGAAAGCATGAAATGCGCTTTATGAATGCAATTCTAACGGAGAAATCTTGGGCGAGTGAGGACTGCGCTGGGAGATGGTGCAGTTGAGTTTTAAATGTTGATTAGTCATGTAGCGTGAGATGTTCTACCCTGATACATGGCATTTGTTTGTCAGAGGAAGGAAAGGGAAGAGAGTTAGTAATAATGAATAATAATAATGCATGGCATTTATATAGCGCCTTTCTAGATACTCAAAGCGCTTTACAATGATGAGGGGGAAACTCGCCTCTACCACCACCAATGTGTAGCACCCACCTGGGTGATGCAACGGCAGCCATTTTGCGCCAGTATGCTCACCACACATCAGCTGAGGTGGAGAGGGAGAGAATAATTTTTTAGCCAATTAAACTGGGGGATGATTAGGTGACAGATTGAATGAGCCTGGGTTGGGAGTTTAGCCAGGACACCGGGGAAACCCCTACTCTTTACGATAAGTGTCATGGGATCTTAAATGACCTCGGTTTAACGTCTCATCCGAAAGACGGCATCTCCTACAGCATCATGGGAACGAAAGTGGGAAGTACGTTTGTATGAAAAGAGGGCATTAAAATGAAAATTCAAATGAAAGAGATTGTGTAGAAATAAGACCAATCCATGACTTTATGAAGATGGAGAGGAGGAGGGGACCAAGCACTTATCCCTGGGGGACTACTGACAGAAATGTTACACATAAACACACATGCATGTACACAGACACACACACAACTCTTTCCTCTATTTGTCCTCTGTTTGTACTGCACAGCCATAATGCACTCAAAAATGTCAGATACGCGCTAACAACAAAAAAATAAAAATAAAGACACAAATAATGAGCAGCAAAGTTCTTTGTCTTCTTCGGGGTCTCAAAGGGAGGCATTTGCTCACCGACTGAAAAAGTACTCCAGAGTGCAAAAAATCTTTACAACTGCCTCTCAGCGTAACTATAATCCACAATGACTTCCATTTCAAGTGTTTTTCCAACATTGCTCCAAACAAACAAAAAAAGTGCAGAACAAGGGCGGTTCTCCAAGTGCAACTTTTAAGAGGGGCCCACTCTACACGGGAGACATTTGAAAAGCGATTAAAACATGGGAGCCCTTTATCACTTAAATTTAGTTGTTTTTTGTTTTTTCTTCAGTACACTTCAGTGCAGTACACCCCTGGAAGATGAAAGATGACAGCGTTGCTCAGATCTGGACATCAGCTCCACGGAGCCCAAATGTCAGTTGTGCATGCAACAATATCTGAATGGGGCTTTTACTGTGTGTACACTCAAGTAATCCAGGTTTTGCAACCTGATAACGAGGGACTCGTGTCGTCTCGACATCTCGTAGATATGCTACATTCCCTCCCCTGGAGAGAATGCAGTAATACATCTGAGCTCAGCAGAGAGCTTTGATATATCTTCAATATCATCTCCAATGTCGTTGCATGGCGTTTTGGTAATCACTGGTCTTTAATTGATTTGTCTCTGATTTGTGCACAATATTCTTCTCGGCTGCAGCCTAAAATTTGGAAGCATAGATTTTTTTCAGTAAACTTAAATGCAACCTCAATCTCTAGTGCTTCAGTTTTTCTCTCAGATTCTACACTTATCTCTGGAATTTTATAAGCCGTAAATAGAATGCCGGCAATGGCACTGTGAAGCTTTTAAGTCCTAAAAAAACACCCAGAGAATGACAAGTCACACACTTTAAGAGGCGTAGATGGTTTGTAAGATGGTTTGTTATACTCAACGATACTTGTTCATGCCGTATCAATAAATTATCCATTGATTTTCAACATTCTACGGAGCAACTTCAGGTTACTGTCTATTAGTAAGAAGGAAACGAGACATGAATCAAGAATAAAAATGATAATACGTGCTACTTTCACACTGTATGTCAGCTTTTCACTGACCTTTCACTCGCTTTGTCCCATCCTTTTTTCTCTCCCTCCTAACCTCCCCTCCCTACATCACTTCACATTCCTAACCTGCCTCTTTTTTCCTCATCCAACCTCTCTCTCTCTTTCCTCTGTATCTCTCTCTGTGGTGGCAGTGGTAGTTGGGGAGTGGCAGGAGGGGGGGAGACTGCTCTCTTTCAGATCTCTAGTACTGGGGTTTTCAGCTGCTGCAAGGGAATAAACTGTATGTGCTCTGTGCCAAGGTCAGGCATAGGAATGTAGAAGGATGTTAGAGAACATCAATGGTGTGCAGAAATGGGGGAGGAGACATGGTTGGGGTATAGATGGAGGATGCTATTTTAAGCTCCCAACATCAAAGAGGACAGGAGACTTAAGGATACTACATGGGCCTATCAACACATGGCAGGCCTGAAAAGCTGAACCCTGTGAATATTTGTTGAAAGTGGTTTGTTTTGAGGCTGGGGTTGTTTTTTCTTTTTGGGAGTATGTGTTTGGGCCAATGTACAATGTTTTCAGCAGCTGTTCAAGGTGGAGTAGCTGAACTTTCTCTATGTGCGCGCGAAGGTGATAACACGTAGAAATAAGCATCAGGGATGCAAATCCACAGATGTGCAGCTGGGGTTTAGGGGGTCTCTGCACGTGTTAAGGTAGAGACTGAATATTACAAAATGATGAATGATCATTTAAAAGGATGTGGTGCATTGAGGAGGGTGTGTGGCAGATGACGAAGAGAGAGATAGACATGATTAACTTAAACTTTTTTTGAAGGGGGTTCAGGGGAGGGGGGAGTTTGACTCTGAGGGAAGCATAGTATCATGGTGGTTTAATGCAATGGTGAAGGCTTTTGTGTGTTCAGTAAAGGAACATCAAAAATCAAAAGTATTTCCCTCTCTCTCTCACATACTTGATTTGAACTTGGTTGATGTGCTCAGGTTGCCCATAACCGTAAATCTCTCCATAAACAGGCCTTTATTCTGCAGTAAAGGCAGCGTCTGGTCATGTTTCAACATTCCTCCCTAAATGCTGGAAATAACAATTTTAGAATCGCTGCGTTGTGCTTGTGGATGGGATCTGGAGCTTTTCAACAGAAACACTGAATTATGATGAGTTTTATTGGGAGGAAAAGGACATAAAAGAAAATTGCTTATTGGATGATTACCAGCTGCTTATAAAACAACGCTATTTGTTAAATTTATTGGTCACGGCTGTGCTCTCTGCTGTACTCACAGGTGTTCTCTCAGAACGCATTTTAAATGTAATAAATGAAATTCAATGTAAAGCAGAGCACTATAAATTAATGGCATGCTTTAAATGAGTCCAGTTAGTCCATTTTACACCTGGCTGAAAGATGAGCGCTCTTCTTTGAAAACCGCCATTGTACAAATCTGCAGGATATTTAAAAAATGTTTCAATTGTTTCTTTAGTCCAGGGGTGGGGAATCTTAACCGAAAAGGGCAGTTGTGGGTGCTGGTTTTTTATTTAGCCCAGCACTAAGACACCTGATTCAACTAATTAACTAATCATGGTCTTTAATCAAGACCTTTGTTATGTAGAATCAGGTGTCTTTGTGTCGGTCTAAAACAAAAACCTGCACCCACACCGGCCATTTTCGGAAAATTCCACATCCCCAGCTCTCGTCCATACTGGGGTTGTTTTTCTCTTTCTGCACGAGACTCATTGTAATATATAGGTCATTTGGGTGTCTTGTCCTGTATGTCTTATTGGAATTAATAAAGAATACCATGTAATTCATGTCACGTGCAGTTTTAAACCCAGGAGGATATCCCAGAATATTCCTCTGAGTAACCTAACTAGGTTACTGTTTGACGAAAGCATTCTGATCATCAAATCAGTGTCAATAGACTATCCCTGATCTTCCATCTCGATAGCAGAGAAGAAACTAATTCCAGATCTAAATGACAAGAAACGAAAATGAATACAAAAACAAGAAAACTGGTTAAAATTGCCGTTTTCAGATTTTTACATTCTATGGGAGTTGTTCTGGGGAACCTACCGCTATTCTTTTCGCACCTGCACTGTTTGTTCAGGCCTGAGCTGCACAGGATGTCGCCGATGAAGGCACGATCCAGTCGGATTACTTTCTTTGGTATGAAATCCAATTAGTGCTTTTTTCAGTGATGCCGGTACGGCTTCACCTTGGTTTATAATAGATTCCATTCATGATTGCTGCTCATTTGTTTCATAATTAGCGTTTGACATTGATTTCTTTCCCTGAAACAACATGATAAGCTTGTGGTTGATGCGCGAGGTAAGACAATAGTTGCCAGGGGAAAAGATGTGAATATAATATCTTTCACTTTTTAGTCGGGGTTTGTGTGTGTGTGTGTGTGTGTGTGTGGGTGGGGGGCGGTTACTGGAGAGGAACTGGTTGATTATCAGGGAAAAGGCAACATGATATCTAGGACATATGCTGCCCCTTATCTAGAATAATCATTCCCTGTGAAAACTGAACCAAAATCCATCCAGAGCTTAACATGCTTTCACAGCAGGGAAAACGCAAAACAGACCAAGCATTTTTAGTTATTTGGCTATGCAAAAACTACTGGGACCACGTAGGGGTCTGGCATCATCGCAAGATAAAAGAAGCCTGAACACTATTGCTCAACCATATTAATAATCCACATCATACAAAGAACAGAGATCTGACTAGAAACAAAGGCTATAGGTCTTTTTCTGGGCAGGATGCAAACCCTGACTGTATATACTGTGTGTGTGTGTATATATATATGTGTAAATACAGTTGAAGTCGAAAGTTTACATACACCTTAGCCGAATCCATTTAAACTCAGTTTTTCACAATTCCTGACATTTAATCCTAGTAAACATTCCCTGTTTTAGGTCAGTTAGGATCACAACTTTATTTTAAGAATGTGAAATGTCAGAATAATAGTAGAGAGAATTATTTATTTCAGCTTTTATTTCTTTCATCACATTCCCAGTGGGTCAGAAGTTTACATACACTCTGTTAGTATATGGTAGCATTGCCTTTAAATTGTTTAACTTGGGTCAAATGTTTCGGGTAGCCTTCCACAAGCTTCTCACAATAAGTTGCAGGCATTTTGGCCCATTCCTCCTGACAGAACTGGTGTAACTGAGTCAAGTTTGTAGGCCTCCTTGCTCGCACAAGCTTTTTCAGTTCTGCCCACAAATTTTCGATTGGATTGAGGTCAGGACTTTGTGATGGCCACTCCAATACCTTGACTTTGTTGTCCTTAAGCCATTTTGTCACAACTTTGGAAGTATGCTTTGGGTCATTTTCCATTTGGAAGAGCCATTTGCGACCAAGCTTTAACTTCCTGGCTGATGCTGTCATGGTTTTGGGTGGCTGTAGCATTCTGCTCTATTCCTTTCCACCCCTGCATCACTAATTCGAGTTTGCCACGTCTAATTGCACTAATAGTTCTTACATGTGCAGATTCCGCTCTACCTGCAACTCCTCCTGCACTCATTGGTTCTGAGGTCTGCAGGCGAGTTGATTGCGTTCGCTGTTGCACCTGTCAAACCTTACTTAGAGGCTTGGTTCACAGATAAACAGCGCTTTAGTGTCGTCTATACACGAGAGCCGGTATTGCTATTCAAACAGTACTTTTCAGTACTCTGTACTCTTTATAAACGTCAAGTTCAAGAATGATCTGCTAACATCTAAATAGATAAACAAATGCTTGAAATAAAAAAAGGAGGTATTGGGTTTAGTCTTCTTTTAGCTATAAATTGTCACGGAAGTGAGAGACTAGAAGGAGTTCTTGACTGCAAGTCTATGCAGTTTACTCCCGCTCCTTCTCTTTGTACTACAGAGGTTTAGAGTGCAGCGCCCAGTGTTGGAGCTGTACCTCCTCGCTCCTTTTTGTTATTTTCTTGTTAGTTTTGTTTTAGAGCAAAGAAGCCATTTCTTCTGCTCCTTCTCCTCAGTTCGGAATCCTCCGATTGAGGTTCCTGTTTTAGTTGGGATATTCATTTGGAGTAGCGGCTTTTCTGTTTGTTTATTCATTCTACCCCTTCCATGGTCTCTTATGAGATTTATTGGCAGTCTCACCTACTAATGAGTCGCTTTATTAAGATCCCTGTTCGGTTGCAATTGGTCTCCGCCCCCAACCCTCACAGATGTCTTGAGAAGTTGCTTCAATATATCCACATAATTTTCCTTCCTCATGATACCATCTATTTTATGAAGTGCACCAGTCCCTCTTGCAGCAAAGCGCCCCCACAACATGATGCTGCCACCCCCGTGCTTCACGGTTGAGATGGTTTTCTTCGGCTTGCAAGCCTCACCCTTTTTCCTCCAAACATCACGATGGTCATTATGGCCAAACAGTTTTTGTTTCATCAGACCAGAGGACATTTCTCCAAAAAGTAAGATCTTTGTCCCCACGTGCAGTTGCAAACACTATGGTGGTTTTGGAGTAGTGGCTTCTTCCTTGCTGAGCAGCCTTTCAGGTTATGTGGATATAGGACTCGTTTTACTGTGAATATAGATACTTTTGTACCTGTTCCCTCCAGCATCTTCACAAGGTCCTTGGGTCCTTCTGGGATTGATTTGCACTTTTTGCACCAAAGCACGTTCATCTCTAGGAGACTCTAGAGAGGTATGACAGCTGCGCGGTCCCATGGTGTTTATACTTTCATACTATTGTTTGTACAGACGAACGTGGTACCTTGATTTGTTAATTGCTCCCAAGGATGACCCAGACTTGTGGAGGTCCACAATTTTCTTTCTGAGGTCTTGGCTGATTTCTTTAGATTTTCCCATGATGTCAAGCAAAGAGGCACTGAGTTTGAAGGTAGGCCTTAAAATACATCCACAGGTACACCTCCAATTGACTCAAATAATGTCAATTAGCCTATCAGAAGTTCCTAAAGCCATGCCATCATTTTCAGGAAGGCACAGTCTACTTAGTGTATGTAAATTTCTGACCCACTGGAATTGTGATATAGTGAATTAAAAGTGAAATAATCTGTCTGTAAACAATTGTTGGAACAATTACTTGTGTCATGCACAAAGTAGATGTCCTAACTGACTTGCCAACACTATAGTTTGCTAACATGAAATCTGTGGAGTGGCTAAAAATTTGTTTCAATGACTTCAACCTAAGTGTATGTAAACTTCCGACTTCAACTGTATATATCACAGGCGGATTTTCATTGACGCTAATGGAGGCTCTAAAGGGATTAAAAATAAACAAATAAAAATTTGGTCCATATGGATAGCGAGAGCACATCTGAGACTTATTTCTGTTTCTGTTTCTAAAAGTCTGCGCACATGTGCAGTATGCTCGTAAGGCTATTTTGCCTAGGGTGACGTTCAGCCTCACTCAAAAGCATTTAACCACACAGTCCCTCAAAGAGGCTCATTCAGAATGAGATGAGCCCATTGAAAATACGCGTCTGTGAGGCTATCCTCAGCCACACCCCGGTCCTGTGAGTGACAGGGTAAGTACAGAAATTACATGTTTAATTAGCATATTGCACTCTGATTTGCTGGCGTAATGTTCTGACTCTGCCCACCATTTGTGCTACCCTTATTTTTTAAAGTGATACTGCAGTCAAAAACCGACTTTTCCCGTTGAAAACCGATGTTTTGGGTTAGATTATGTATTAGAACTGTATTTGTCCGAAAATCTCATGTTTAGTCAAAATAGTTTTACTTACCAATACGCTGGTTTCCGTGGATTCGTGACATCACAATATCCTTAACATAAAAATGGGTGGAGTTGAGGTGATCCTAGGGGTGGTCTCAACTGGGCACGTGGTATAAAAGCAGAGACAAACTTTTTTTTTTTTTTCCCCTCTTTGAGACTGAGACCCTTGTACTGCTAACTAGCTAGTTCAAGTTCAAATGCGAATTGCTTTCTATTACTGCTAACGTTAATATTACGACTTATATCGAGCTACTAAGGCTACGTTCACACTGCAGGCCTTAGTGCTCAATTAAGATTTATTGCCCAGATCAGATTTTTTTTGTTTGGCTGTTCACATAAATTTTTTAATGTGGCCCATATCTGATTCCAGTGTGAACCGATTGCTCTGCTCAAATGACCCGTGCAAATTAACAAAAGACATAGCGCCTGTTACACAGCCTGCAGAAATAAACAACAACAAAAAGGAAGTCATCAAAGTCACAGCTTCTGCGTTAATTTTAAAGTTGATGTGCAGTGGAGCTAATGATAAGGGTGAGGAGACGGGGGGGAAAAGCCTAGCTTTTTGTGCTGCCATGGCTGCTACTTCTGTGCAGAGGGACTCGTGAATGCGAGATCTGAGCCAGGAATGGGGGGACCGTGACATGGGCGGTTTCCGTGAAACTCAAGCAAGGCATGAAATTAGTGATTCTGAGGACGGGCGAGTTAAGAAAATGGAGCGCTCAGCCGTTTGGCTAGTGAGACCAGTCGATATAACATTTATAAAACGGATAGTTCCGGGATGCAGATTGGCCAATACAGCGTTCCAGCCGTGTTAAAATACACAGTATAAAAAAAAGCTATCACACGACACATCTGTTCAACTTCATGTGTAACGTTAGGCTATAGCCCAACATCACTGCGCACCCTTAGATTAAACTATTGACACATTATTGGACCGACAACCATTAACATTCGGTAAGCAGCTACATGAGAAAACCATCAATAATAAATACCGTGCAACAAACCAAGACAATAATATGGATGGTGTATTAAAATTATCTCGGAAGTCGGAATATTTCTGATTAACGAGAAGAAAAAAACGATTTGAACGTGATATTATTGTCATGTTCAATTGTTTTTTCTTCTCGGAAGGAAATATTCGGACTTGCGAGTTCATTTGAATACACCATAATGCCCTGCTACATCAAAAATGACGTAAAAAGTCACATTAATTCCGATCTGACTATTCAGACTGCGTGCGCTTTGACACAATCGGTTATGTATCGGAATCTAATACCACATTCAAAAGTGGCCCAAATGAGAATTGGAAATGTCAGATTCAATGTGATTTTTGCTGTTCACACCTCCATAAAAAATCTGATCTGTGTCACATTTGAGGAAAAAATCGGATCTGCCTGCAGTGTGAACGTAGCCATAGAGTTATTCATCTACAACGTCTTACTTTGGTATCTTTAGCTAACTTGCCTGCATTATGCCAAGGAGTCAGGGATGTATCGTTCCTCGACTCTGTTAGCTTTCATAATCTGCCGAGAGATGGAATGTATCGATAAGTTAGGTAATGCAAGGCAGTCTATTGTGTGTGAGTTTTGCCCCGTTTGGTCCAGAGAACTGGTAACTTAGCTAGCTAGCTAGTTATCTTAGTTATCATTTATGAATAATGTTAGCTAATAAATGATAACAATTATCTCCGGACCAAGTGGATGAGGGCGCTACAACCAGCCATGTTCAATATACTAGTTACTGTGTGACTGGGTTTTGCTGTGTTTTTGAATGTATTTAATAGTAACGTTACTTTAGCGTGAATGAGCGTATTGAGTTCAGTGGGGCTGAGTCAGTTCACCAAGACACACCCGTTCACTCCTTGACCGTATCAATATTCATAATATGACTACGTGGCATCATCCTCATATGACCACTCCTACTCACGAGTTCCAGTTCGAATTGAAGCGGTAAAAAAGGCCTTAGAAAAGGCTCTGCAGTATCTCTTTAATAAACAAACATGGTCAAATCTTTTCGTTACTTGCCCAGCAAGCCACTGCATTCCGGTTGAAGAACAAATGTTTATTCTTGCAGAAGAAGAAGAAAACCAAGGAAAACATCAATATAACTTCATCTGATAGCTGTGGAAGCATATCCACACCACAAAATTTAATGAAAATGCAAATTGGCGATTGCATTTAGTTTTCATTCGATGTGTTCAAAAACTCTATGAAAAAATAAGTTGGCAGAAGAAACACTTAAAGTGATCCATCAACATCTACTGCATATCTAGCAGCAGAGTGATGCTTTGAGGCTCGTTTGATACCTCGACCCTTGATGACTTACAGCCATTTAGCCAACCTTTGTTCCATACTATTCCTGTGTAATTTACAGCTTAATCACGGTTCCATTTCAAATCCAATGTGCTGGAGTATATAGCCAGAACAACAAAAATTGTGTCACTGTCCAAATACTTACAGACTGCACTGTATATACACAGTATACCGTTTATGCATCCTCCTCAGAATATACAAGACTTCAAAAAAGAACCATGAGCATTTTAACACACCTCTCTTTATATCCATCTTTTCCAGTTTTTCTGTTATTATTTAGCAACATGCTATAATAATGGGGAGCAAATGCCCCTAATGCAGTAAATTCTTGTGTTACATTTATTATATTTTCTAGCTTATATTGGGACACATATGTATTGGCATGTATGCATTTCATATGTGATAGGTCTACTTGCCTCTTTTGTATAGGTTACACCCCTGTGCCACCAGAAAAGCAAGTTACTGTACGTCTTACTGTTTATTTTAAAGTTTTAGGCATTTTTAACAAAATAGATTTTACTGTATTTTCCCACTCTATTTGTGATTTACATGGCTGGATATTTACTGAAGTAATTCAGCAATATCCAGTCGCATAAATAATAAACAGTTTGAGGAAAACCCATAGTGATGATGGTGATATATTCCAACAATTAAAAATGAATCAGCTGCATCACTTATGAAGGAGTGCTAATGCTCCAGTTCTGCCCTGAACGAATTAGGAGGCCCGGCCCCACGCCCACATACTGGTGATGAATGCAGACATAGAGGGCCCTATTTTCACAGTCATGGCACAACTGTCAAGCTCTAGCGGTAAGTCAAGGCGCTGGCAAATTAAGACCTGTCCGAGTCAATTTCAGTAATTTTGTGACGAGAGGCGGTAACACACCTGCAGGGCAGCTGTAAAAGAGGCTGGTTTAAGAGGAATAAATTATCTGTGGGTGTGATCAAAGGTCGGTTTCATCGTGGCCAATCAGATCACCGCTTTATTTTCCCTTGATATTTTTTTTTATTATTTGTAATTTTTTAAATAAAAAAATTTGATATGATAAAATACTTTTTGAGGTTACCAGACCAGACATAAATCTTTTTATTGTATTTCCCCACAGCCAACGGGTCAATTGTAGTCAACCAAACCCGTAATAAATCTTAGATAGTATACACAATTATGCTTCAGTATGTAGCTTAAAATTAAAGGCGTATGGGTCAGCACTATTACTAAAGAATACAATTTGAAAAAAAAAAAAAAAGTGTTTGACATACAGAATTCAGTTGCAGTGGAGTCATAACTATATTCAAGGAAATTAAATTGTTATCACTCTTATTATTGAAAAAACAAAACAGTGCAGTGTTTATTAGCAACACCCAATTAGCATGGCTACACAGTGCAACAGCAATAAATAAATTAAAAAAGAATACACAGATAAATAATTAGCCAGATGCTTATGAGCAGATACAACAGAGCTGAGGAAACGCATTTCGGGCCTCCTGCAGCCACAGGAGCAAGGTGAGGAAAATCTGCAACGGTTGAAACACACTGGGCCCTATCTTACACCCGGTGCAAAGCGGCGCTAACCCAAACGCAAGTGTCTTTGCTATCTTACACCCGGCGGTAGGTTCATTATAACGCCTAACGCTCACGCCGTTTAACTGTACTCTTGCGCCGTTTGGGCGTGTTGGTCTTAAGATGAGGAGTGGCCAGGATTCTTTTTGGCGTATTGCTATCTTGAGCCAGCAGAAAGCGCTTGCGCTAGAACCACTACTAACCTGGTCTAAAGTCATGTCGCAGTTGTATACATGTTATTTTAACGGCGCATATAAGTGCGTCTACAAAGGCGTGTGCACAATGCGCGTACCCTCCTGTCTGTTACACACAGTGGTGCGCACAAGCATGATTAAAATATCAAGATTACAATGTGAAATAGTATTATTGTGTAGCCTATATCAAAAAATACATAATAATAAAAGGGTCCATAGCCTACCTTTCCCTCAGCGAAGGGGAATGCCATGCACATTAAATTGCTTTCAGCCCACTCCATCAACATCCAGGTGATGTGCGATGGTACGGGACAATGGATATCCATTAAAAAGCAGCTGATGACACCTATATCAAGCCTAATGCGCGAATTGTCATTTACACCTAATGTGTGAATTGTCATTCAATGGAAAACTCACGCACGGCAATAGACGGACATTTAAGTTCTGAAAATGCGCTTCAGATGTCATTACAATACAGCTCTGTTTATCTATGAATACAGCCTGTAAGTAAATAGAATGGTTTGTGACTGAACAAAGTTCAAAACCTTGTCCAGTGAATATTGCATTTGCCTATGGTTAAAAACAGAGATAAATGTTGTTAGTTTGTTAACTAAATTGTAACCTTAGCTATTCTTCGTCCTTCATATTTTTTAAATTACAGTGACCAGGTTTCCATACTCTCACCGTTTAAAACCCAGCTGATTTCACCCGTTATTCCATAACTGAACAAAACGATTTTAAAGAGAACTAAGCGTCTAATTAGAAACTAAAACAAATTTGCAGCACGTTACACAATTAATTCACAATTAATTTTAATGCCATTCTCTGCACGTGCGCTGCATGTTCTATGTTTCCCTTGCTGTAAGTCGCACGTTTCACGGTCTTCCTGGGAAAGTGGATTGTTTTAAAGGATTACGCTACGAGTAAAACAGGTTGGTCACATTTCCATAAACAGGACATCATTAAACAAGGGGAAATATGCGTGAACATATCGGTTGCGAACCTGACAGCTTTATTGTAGGCTATTTAGTGTCATCATTAAGGCAAAATAACGGTATGTATGTTATTAATCAATATTAGCCTACTATGCAGGTAGCCTAATGAACTTTGGATGAAGCTTGAACTTCAAGAACTCCATGAGAACAGCCTCTTGGAATTGATGTTTGACACTTTCATTGCATAATCAAACGAAATTCGCTGAACAAGCAGGCTAATTTGGCATTTTCTAAGGTGAGACTGAAGCCATTGATAGCTTATTCTCAGCTGTTGCAGGTCCTTTTAACGAAATTTAACCGCATATATTTTGTAAAATAACAGCCCTGTCTGGAATTACCGGGAACTCATAGGCTAATGGTTAGTCCGAATAATATTGATCATACTCCATTTAGCCTATTCCTTGATCACACTAAACACGCACGAGCATGTCTGTTTCGCCATCAAGCAATCCGCCAAGGTGGAAAAGCAGGCTTTTAAAGGGAATGGGATATGACATTTTGATTGGTTTATTGCATGTCACGCCCAAGACACACCTATAATTAATGAAGCGACTAGGTTCAGCCCAGTTGCACCTTGCGCCGTGCTTAGCGCCAAATTCATTTTTGGTGAGGCTTATATCCAGTAATTGCAGGAGGATTGTATCCGGTCGATTGTTGTCCGGGTACTTTTCCATCCATGTTTTTACCGCTGTTAATCCCGCTGTTGTGTTTATGTTGGTGTATAGACTATCTATGTCTATGGTGAACAGGATGGCTTCTTCCGGTATTTTGGCATTTTTTATTTTGTTTATGAAATCATATGTGTCTTTGATGTAGCTTTTGTGTTTTGTCGACAGTGGGTTCAGAAAAAAGAAAAAAGTCTAAGTATTCAGCTATCCTATAGGATTCGCTGTTGCAGTGTGAAATAATAGGCCTCCCTGCTGGGACCTCATATGGTATGCTCCAGGATTCTGGTGGCTTGTGTATTTTGGGGAGGAGGTAAAAAAATCCTAGGTCTCGGGTTGTCCTCTCCCCTCAGGTAAAAACTTTGTTTTTTAGTGATGTATTTGTTTTCTACTAGTGTCTGTATGATGGCACTTATTTCCTGGGCCGTGTCTGGGTATATGGGTCCATCTAATTTTCTGTAATGTGTTATGTTGTGAAGTTGTCTATAGGCTTCCTGTGTGTATTGTGTTCTGTCCATAATAACTATGGCACTTCCCTTGTCTGCTGGTTTGATGATTATTTGCTTGTTTTTAACTAGCTGTAGTAGTGCTTGGCTCTCCCCTCTGCTGAGGTTGTTTTGGTCTTTGTGGGTTTGCGGGTTCAGTGCCTAAATTAGTGTGTTGCCTCTTTAATAATCTGTGCAATCTCTTCTGGGATTTGTTCTGGTCTGGGTTCCCAGATGGATCTTGGTGTGAAAGGTATCTGTTCCCTGGTTTCCGCTCCCTCAAAGAAAGCTGCCAGCTTCAGTCTCCTGTAGAACTCCTGGACTTGTCCTTTGAGGGTTTCTTTTTGTTTTCTGCGGATATTTACTGTGGGTATAAATGACAAACCCCTGTCCAGCAGCTTAAATTGGTCTTCTGTAGGTGTAAAGTTCCAAGTTATACGCGCACTCCACCTTCCCTACGGCGCTGGGGAGGTGGACACGTACAGACCGAGAGAATCGTTCCGTCTCTCCGGTCATATCTGTTAGCGTGTTTGAGCGAAGCCGTTACCGTCATACAACGTAACTTTAAAGTGACAAACAGAGAAGCATTCGTAGCCTTAGTTACCAAGCATCAATGCAAAGAGGGCAAGAAACAACTTGCCAAAGAACAAAGGACCAGCAAATCTTCTTCAATAGTTTCCAGCAACACTCACCAAAGGAAGAAAACTGACAATCCAATCCAGAGACACTGCCAAAATACTTTCTGGACACATCAAAGCCACGGAACCAGCCTGTGTAGCTACTCCAGTACAGTAAGACTGATACAAACATCCAGGCAATAGTTTAGGAAAACTTTTGTTTAATGTTTATTGTCAATGTAATTACGTACATGTTTGATTGTATTCATTGTGTGTATTAAGAGTAATGTTAACTTATAAGTTAACACAGCAGGCTATCGACAGCCAATTAGCCTCGCATAAGCTAAAGTTACAGAGCCTACTCTAACTGACTCTAACACTAATTTACAATCCGCCCCCCCTTTTAAATTGAGATCTGTGCATACAATCTCCCTTTGTACTAATACCTAACCCATTAGATCTAGGATCCCGTGCCTTTAAACAGATAGGGGCCTGGAATCTAGCTTGACGTAGCTAAATTTCTATAGTCTCAATACACGCCATGTTGCAGGCCACGTTAGCTTCATGCTAAAGCTAGATTTGTATTTCTCCTGTCTTGTGATCTCTGAGCACCATGTGTTCTGGCGCACATACAGAAATAGAACTGTGAATTCTAATATGCTTCATTCTTTGTCTACACTTTGTTTTTCTTTCCATATCATTCGCTGCTTTTAGGATGTTAGTTTTAGACTGTTTGTTATTTAATAAATTGTATCTTATTAAACCTGGTCGTCAGTCTGATTGGTCTTTGGATAAACATTTGAGCCTATCCTCCAAAAGAACTTACGCCTTCAGATTAAGTTATTGATTATTATTATAATAGTTAACATTGAAATCCATAATCATGATTTAATAATTAATTTTATGAGACTGATTAATTAGACTTTTGCACCTAGTGTGAAGCCATATATATATATATATATATTCTGCACATTCATTGGTGCCTCCATGTGATGACTGTTAAGACGTTTTAACTATCTGTCCTCACTGCCAAATTCTTAATGTACCTAACGACACTACAAGGGTTACATACATAACGTTAAACTAAGTAGGTCAGTTATATTACAACTGCAAAACCACATCACTCGCAGATGAAACGTGAAAAACCAAACCTGTTGCGCATTGAAGTTGAGGCAGAAACTGCTCATGTAACTAATGTGCTGAAGTGCTGGTTACTGGAAAAGAGTATCTGCCATTTGCTAGCGAATAGTTGGAATAACAATACTACTGCAAAGAAAAGTGGGCAAAGATACGCTTGCTCACTTTGTTTCTAGAGCTAGTTTGACCTAGCTAACATTAGTCTAACTTTCGCTAACGTTAGGCCTATGTCCCATTTACGCTACACTATTGTGGGAGATTGATTAATGATTTGCAATAGCGAACTATTCTAGCAGCTCTATTTATACTTCCGTTCTTATCTATATTTATTATTTCTGAGCTATATTATTTTACAAGGTTTCCCTTTGCATACATAAGGGCGCTCACAGGCTAAGCATTTCATTGCCAGCTAACAAGTGCCTAACTATTGTTAACTGTGCATTTGACAAATAAACTTTGATTTGATTTAATCATTAACAGATTACATTTGTTATCTGATGTTATTAATAGGAAGAATATTGCTAAATTATCTTCCAGAAAATGTATGTGTCTATCTACGGTAGCCTATTGAGAGAATTATGCAAACACATCCAAACAGGTGCTTGGTAATGAGGAATAAATGCAGTGAAGAAAAAACCTGCACACAAAAGTGTTTCACCATTTACTTGTAGACAGACAACATTTCGATCCAAACCTGATATTTGTCAGGCGAAATGCAGTTTAACGTGCAGGTTTTCTTTACTGCATCTGTCTACGGTATTGACATTAAGCTGTGAGTGTGGTCTTCCACAAAGTTTTATCCACAGCAGACACATTTCCAAGTTTGTCTTCGGCTTGGGGAATGGAATAAAAATAACACAGAGACGCTCAGGATAGCGTGTGTCTGTTTTGCAAGTTCCTCAACAACACCTTTTAACCATCTCCAGAAGAAACTTTGTAACTTGCAGCTAAAAAATTTTTTAGCTATCAACTAAATTGATGCAGTGTCGGAGCTAGATGTTGGAGGAAGTCGTACATAGCAACCGTTTCTAAGTAGAGATTGGTGGACTGCAGAGTCGATCAAAAATTTACTAATGGTCCTTTTTTACTAAATTTTAATAATAAAAAAAACCCTACCCGAGGCCCAACTATTACACATTCTCCCTGGAGAGGAGGAAAGGTGCTGTGTAAATTTGGCACAAAGGTGAAACTAAATGAAACAAAATTAAACAACCATTTGAAGACTGTTTGTTTGAAGGGAGAAATGTATTACGTTGCAGTGCTACATTAGTGCGTTGCTTTACAAGATATAAAAGCACTTTCCCTTTTGTTGATGTATTTAATAGTGTGTTGAAAATTGAACACATAAATAAGGAATGAGATATGCTCCCGCCACTTTTCCCCTGAAGCAGCACGGCTGAACTGCAGAGGAAGTTGGTGAACATGAGGTGCTGACATGGACGAATGGGGCTGCCCTGCTACGGCTTTAATTAGCCTTAATTATATAATCTCTCCATTAGTGCATTAAGCCCCCCGCCCCCCATTACTATAATGTGCAGTCAAAGTTGTCAAGGGTCTCTACCCCATCTTGACTTGATGTTCCCATACCAAAAATAATTACATTTTGAAGATGATGTGAATTTAGATATTTCTTCAATTGCATCTATATTTTATTTGATTTTAGAAAATGTACCTAATATATCTTTAATATATTAATGAAAATACATGGGGCATGTAGACATCATAATAAACCCATAATACACGAGACAATATGATTATTGTTCATTTTATATAGTTCATAGCAAATAGGCTGCAAACCCTGCTACATGAAGTCACCAATTCTTGTGCAGATTTTTCATGCATTATATATGAGGTTCATGTGCTTTCTCATACAGCATATTTATAATACTTGTTATACTGAGTAATAATTGAGTAATTTTTACATTCTGCATGTTTACCCCTGTATCCGTGTAGTGAGGTGAGGCTGAACACAAGCGGCGCTCTGAGGGGTGAGTGTGAAAGAGACTCTGCATGCCCCCCAGATCACGATCAACTCCCGCCACGAAGCCAAAGAGTGTTGACAAATCGTTCCTGCTGCGTTGCCCCCCTTTGATGTTGCTTTGACGTCGGCAGACCCTGGGGCGGTTCAGACCCCCACTGGTGCCTCGGGAGGAATTTTGACAGAAAAAAAAGCCATGGCCCTTGGCAGGGAGGAGGGGGCTCGCGGCCGGCGATTCCGGAAAATTCCACTGCACTGTGATCTGCGTGCCTGGGCCCGACAGGTGTTGGTGTTACCGTGAGATCTCGCTTTCTCGCTTTCGGCCCCCCACGTTTACGCCCATGGTGTCGGTGCACGCTTTGAGAATCTGGGACCGCAAAGCTTGTCGGATGTCAGGGGCCTGTGGAGCAGCTCAATACCATCAGCGTGTGCCACAGGCTCTTCAGCTAAACTGTGCATACCCAGTGAGCAAAGTCGGAATCTAGATTTCTAGAGGGGTGGAAATCTAGGTTGAGAGACATTTTCACGTAAACGGACTAGGTTAACTCCAATATAGCTTTGGTTTTTACCCTGGCTACGTCCTAGTCGGCTAGAAAACATTAACTTTTCAACCAAATGTAGCCGGATTTTCACCTGAACCAGACCACATTTAACCAACTTTTCACCGACTTTTAACCATAGAAATGTTCACTGGGTAGTGATGGCACACACAGGGAGAAGCCTCTTTCCAGGTCTTGGCACAGTGTGTGAGATTATCTAGATCAGGGGTCTCAAACTCCAGTCCTGGAAGGCTGCAGTCTCTGTTGGTCTTTGCGATTTCCTTTCCCTTTCAGCATCCAATTTACACCTCGGAAACAAGGGGCCTCAGTCATGAAACGTACCTAAATATGTGCGTACATTTGTGTACAAAACAATATTGCACTCAAATACGGACTTTACTCGCGCGCGAGTTCTGTAAAAACACACAGCAAAACAATTTGCATGCACAGAGTTTTGGGCTGTGCACACGGCTCCACGATTTCCACATGCGTAGATTTTATTTTCTCTTCAGACGCCGCCATAAACTAGTAAAGTAAAAAGGCCTGGCAGGAGATAACGTGCCGTCAATGCAGGATCACTCGTCACACAAACTGTTAAAGTAGTAAAAAAAAAAAAATGGATTGACATTAAATTGGAGGCGAATAAACGCATAGCTGCGCACAAAAGCACGGCAGCTACAGGATGTGGCCCAGTACGAGCAATTTGACAAATATATTCTTACAAATAAGCCAGCTGTCTCTCACAGTACTGAAACTGAACTGCCCTGCAAAATGAAGCTGTCGTGGGTCCCACCAGGCCACACGATGTTGAGCAAAACACATTTCGTATCACATATGAGCTGCACATCATTGGAGTGATAGCCCTTTCTATTCATATACGCAAAGGCATCATCGGATGGAGCATGATGTGCGTGTGTGCAGTCTATGGCACCGATAACATTGGCAATTTCATTAAAAAAAACCTTTAACTCCACTTGACTTTGCATCCTGTAGGGAACTGGATGTACGCTGACATTAGCTCAGAGATGGCTGGGATATCCTGGACGTGTAAGCCACTTTAAAGCAAATTCTGTTCATTGGATAAATGTGTGTTTTAATTAGCATATTTAACGTCATATAGCATGAAAATTTTTATCAATTTATAAAAATAGTACTGGGAGTATTCATTATGTTATGGGTGTAACGGGTTCTTAATCTACAAATGAGTAATAGGCATAATCTAAAGCCTAATGTTTGCATTGTGCATTTCAAAGGCTACATTTAGTCTTGTGAATTTAACAAAAAATACAAATAAATTCATATTCTAATTGACATTCAGAAGCTACATTTAGTGGCATTTCGAATTTACGAACACAGTATGTGTGGTCCTGAGCAGGTGTAAAGTTTGTTTGTACGTACAAAAACTTTGAGGAATGCCCAAATATGAACAAAATTGTTAATACAATCGATTTACGCACAAATTCATTCTGCTCACTTCTCATGAATGAGGCCCATGGTGTACAGCCTGTTCAGCCAATCAATGTGTGTGTGTGCGTGTGTGTGTGCGTGTGTGTGCGCGCGCGTGCGTGCGTGTGCATGTGTGTGTGAGTGTGTACGCGTGAGTGCATGTGTGAGTGAGCATTGGGTTGGAGCAAAGCAGCCCTCTGCATATCAGATCTTAGAAGATGCAACTATGCCCAGACAAGGCAGAATTATTGATATATTCAGGTACAGAATGCATTAGTGGAAAACAGAAAGCTGTCATACATTTGATATGGGTGATTCGGAACACCTTGTTGTGTCGTTGACATTTCCTCCCTGTTCTGGAGGGTATCCAGGAAAATGCCTCCTGGAATAAAAGGAAGATAGATGTTCATGACAGTAGGGTATCAGGCAGCGCGTCGCTCTCTGCATTCATCATCTGTGTATCAGGTGTGTGTGTGTGTGTGTGTGTGTATGTGTGTGTATTCCTGCCTGTGTCTTGCTCCTGATACTAGAATCTCCTTGATCAAAATAGGAATAATTATGCAATATCACACTCAAGGGAGTGATGCTATACTATATATCAGCACAGCTGTGAATCGGTTGTAGATAATCCCAATCACAGCCATGCTGATATACAGTATAACAGCACAACCTCGAGTATTATATTGCTTTTATAAACAGTTCTACTAGCCTATAAAATATCTCAAGTAGCCTACTGATTGAGACAACAGATTATGATTGTTTATTTGGCTCTGCTAACAAATGACAGTTCCTTCAGAATTTTTTTTTTTTTAAAACAATATATCAATTAGAATGCAAACAAAGTGGAGTGATCTCGGCTGGTGATGAGGTCCGAGTGATGTTATTATAAAACGGGTAATTTTGACCATGCATTATGATTGGTTGAGAGGCGTGAGAGCTGTGTTTATATTCGCAATACAGTACGCCTATGATGCAATAATACACCTATTTACCTGGACGTTTAAATTAATATCACTCCGCAGAAAAAACTTTCTGATGCTGGGATGGAGGCTAGAGAAATCATGCCTGTGAGTGGACATAAAATTGAAAGTTCCCTACTGGAAACCAAATCCACTGGAAAGGAAATTAAGTCCCTGTTACAGCAACTTTAATCTAGTAAACCATTTTTGTGGTTAGTGGTGCAGTATTTATTCAGTTTGGGAATAAATTTAGCTACCTGTAAGTTAACGTGAGAAACATAGCCTACCGACTGGTTGCGTGAATGCAAGTTAACGTTACTTCTCATCTGTATAGGCTGTATAGACAACTTTCTTACCCAGTGAAATTCTTAGATATGACAAGTTAATGGTAACAAACCCAATCCCATACATATCATGATATGTGAATCTGAAATGTATTTCCATAGCCTAGTTAGCTAAAAATAGGCTACACTGCATGACCAAACCATTTTTAAAAGACAAGGCAGCGAGAGAGAGGTAACGTTAAATCGGAGTTATGGTTTCATAAAATTTTATTAAATAATGTAATGACAAAAATAACAAAAATTGGTGCCAATTGTAAGATATAAAAACGAGAAGGAACTATTTTTTCCTGATAGAGTCCATTGTTTTCAGAACTAAGGATGAGAGGTTTTTGCCCGAAATAGAACTAGTAACGAGCAATAGAATTAGTGACGAAAGCTTTTCAGTTCAAAAAGAACTACCAACCAGAGTTTTGCTTGACACGCAAAAACAACATGCCAAAAGTGCCACGGAAGGATATTTCAATCTCAGCTTATTAAGTTGATAAAAATCAATGTATCTA
This sequence comes from Synaphobranchus kaupii, assembly GCA_029718625.1. NCBI lineage: Eukaryota > Metazoa > Chordata > Actinopteri > Anguilliformes > Synaphobranchidae > Synaphobranchus > Synaphobranchus kaupii. The sequence continues at coordinate 35,545,277 of CM056381.1, read as the reverse complement.
TATATAATCATTGTTGGTAACCATGGTATAAGCTAGCAACCATTTTATAAAAGCAATAAGTTACGAGACGCAGGGTTGCCGCTGCACATCGGGCCTAACAACACCCTTTAACTGTGACTATATTCACGATATAGCACTACGTCTCGTACCTTATTGCTTAATCAGCACTCATGGAATGCATCTCGGCCAATTACGGTCCGAACTAACTGTTGTATGAAGTGTCATTATCTGTGGCACTTCCAAATTCCTTGCAAGAAAGTAGCCTATTTTGTAATTATAGGATTCATTTAGATCAAATTTTTTTAATATTAAATTAATATATTTTAGATTTTCCCAGGCGTTTTCTTAAGTTACGGTTCTTTTCCTTTTCTCTCTCCAGAAAGATTTATTTCCTTTGCCATTTTAAGGATAAATGCAGAAAGAAATGGCAGTTTGAAAGTTTGATCTGGGGTGTCATGTTTAGGCTATTTAAAAGCCCCAGCCATGATTTTCCTTTTTTCACAAGCATGACAGTTAATTGTACGATTAAAATATTTGAAAAAAAGTTACACCCAGCAACAAGATGACAGCATGTTAATTGCACCCACCTGTGCTAACAGGTGAAATGAGAGCAGAGAGTGCTGAAGCATGACAGACAGAACAATGAGCAATTATAGACAATTGGCCTGTATCAAAAGATCCCTCCTTCAATGTGCCACTCTACAAGCAAATGGGCATACGGACGCGGGCCTTTTTTCAACATTGCCGTGCCCCGCTCCCTTGTTAAATGCTCCACTGCCGTAAGGGATTCATTAAATACCCCCAAAGAACCTGCCTGTGTACAACAGCAGTCAAAGCGCTTTCCAGCACTGCGGTTTAACTGGCAGTTGAACTGCTCCTCACACCTCCCAAAGTGGGGAGGTGGAGAGTTATGGGTACACCAAACAGGGCTCTTTTTTATTTACTTTCGCTCCTGAGAGAATGTGGTGTTCCACAGATATCTGCCCTTGCACAGCTGCAGAGCTACTACTCTGGAGTACCAGGCACTTACACGCACTTTCACAACTGTGCTCATTGAGCAACTGTTTATTAAAGCTGTTGAGATGTTAGATGAATGTAGCTTTACATCATACTGCTACATCCTTATATATAATTGTTCACCTGCTATACTTCAGTCAGAGTCACCACAGTAATGTATTACTGGTATATGTCACTCATGCAGTGTAAATACACTGCCTGGCCAAAAAAAAGTCGCACACTGTAATATTTTGTTGGACCACCTTTAGCTTTGATTACGGCGGGCATTCGTCGTGGCATTGTTTTGACAACCTTATGCAACGTCACAACATTTATTTCCATCCAGCAGTTGGATTAATTTTGCATAAACTTTTGGCCGAGATGTTGTATTGACGACAGGAGAGTCAAACTACTCCGTAAAGTCTTCCCCAGCACATCCCAAAGACTTTCAATGGGGTTAAGGTCAGGACTCTGGTGGCCAATTCATGTGTGAAAATGATTCCTCATGCTCCCTGAACCACTCTTTCACAATTTGAGCCCTATGAATCTTGGCATTGTCGTCCTGGAATATGCCCATTGATGGGATAACCTGGTCATTCAGTGCATTCAGGTACTCAGCTGACTTCATTTTATTGCTGCATAACGTTGCTGAGCCTAGACCTGACCAATTGAAGCAACCCCAGATCATAACACTGCCTCCAGAGGTTTGTACAGTGGGCACTATGCATGACGGGTGCAACGGCGACTTTTTTTTTGGCCAGGCAGTGTATGATCACGTAAAATCATGTCTATTTTATGGATTCCTGTTATGCTCTACATTAAAATTAAGATAAATGTCACCATGTTAACTGAATTGCAAACTTAGCTATTCTTCGTCCTTCATATTTTTAAAATTACAATGACGGTTTCCATACTCTCAGCTTATTAAAACCCCGCTGATTTCACCTGTTATTCCATAATTGAACAAAATATTTTAAAGAGAACTAAGTGTCTAATTAGAAAAGAAAACAAATTTGCAGCACGTTACACAATTAATTCACAATTAATTTTAATTCCATTATCTGCATGTGCGCTTTACAGGAGCAGGTCTGTTTCCCCTGCTGTAAATTGCACTTTTCACAGTCTTCCTGGGAAAGTGGATTGTTTTAAAGCATTACGCTATTACAGTAAAACAGGTTGGTCACATTTCCATAAGTAGGACATTATAAAACAAGGGAAAATATGCGTGAACATATGTGTTGCCAACCTGACAGCTTTATTGTATTTAGTGTCATCATTAAGGCAAAATAATGTTATTTATGTTATTAATCAAAATTTTAATCCAATGAACTTTGGATGAAGCTTGAACATGAGATCATTGCTTCATTGCATAATCAAACGAAATTCGTTAAACAAGCAGGCTAATTTGGCGTTTTCTAAAGTGAGACAGAAGCCATTGGTAGCTTATTCTCAGCTGTTGCAGGTGCTTTTAACTTAATTTAACCGCATATATTTTGTAAAAAAAAAAAAGAATAATATTGATCATAGGCTACTATTGATCCATATAGCCTATTCCTTGATCGCACTAAACACGCATGAGCATGTCTGTTTCGCCATCATATGAGTAATCCGCCAAGGTGGAAAAGCAGGCTTTTAAAGGGAATGGGATATAACATTTTGATTGGTTTATTGCATGTCACTCCCAAGACACACCTATAATTAATGAAGAGACTAGGTTCAGTCCATTTGCACATTGCGTGCTTAGCGCCCAAAAAACACGCCGTTAAAATAGCAAAAGTGGACATGGACATGCCCTAAATGCACTTAACGCCATGCGCTTAGACGAAGCGTTAAGATTGCCAAGATAGAGCCCCAAGTGTGAGCATCACATAAACCTAAATGACGCAAGACAGTTGTACCATTTACCATACAAACTTAGATCAATTTATTTTCATACTTTAGGTTAATGCCACAAATGCAAAACAAATTTATTTTTCTTTAGTTTGTAATGAAATACTGAGAGCTACAAATGTAAAACAGGCAGAACTATACATTTCCTGGATCATACATGCCTTGTCCACAAGTGTGTAAAATCTGAGGGTGATATGCAGAAATACTAAAGATCTATGATGCAAAATGTAAGCAGTGTACCCTGTTGTCTCTTAGTGTCCAAAATGGCTAAATTGTGAAATGCTGTAAATCATAAACAATCATATATTTAACTGCAAATCAACTGTTTGGGCTCACAAAACTCACTTTTGCATCATTTTCATGTCGGAATTACTATCTTTTAATCAGTATAGGGGGATTAATATCTATGGGTCCAAAACCTGAATAAAAATAATAAATTACTTTTTGTCCATTATAAAGCATATACATTTGCTCCTTATGATGGCCTAAGATGAAAACATTGATATCACAATGGTACACACACCAAAATATGTAGCCTAATCATTCACTCTTGTACCACAATAAAACATCACTTTTTTCTGTACTCTACAGTATGTAATCTTTTGCTGCATGCCCTGGGATGATATTCTCTGTAGTTTTTTCAACAATGTTGCCATTCATAATCACTCCAAGGTAAATTTTACATTAATCTAGCACATAAAAAAACAGTTAATTTGAAAGAAGGAACAAAACATAATTGGGAAGTTTGTCCCTATTTAACCTAGCCCTGTCCTGAAAGTCGCTAACAAGAGCTGATAAATATCGCCAGGCATCACCTCTAGTGCTGAGCTGTCAGAGGGACTGGCTCCGCACTGATAAATAGCAGGAGGTTCCCCTTAAACTATGAAGCCACATATTAGACAATTTACTGGATTTTCTTTTGTCAGAGAATGAGAGAACTATTTATCATACTTTGGGGGTGGATTATTTAAATGTAACATTCAAATTAAAGTGAAATTAGTATGCATATTTATCACAATACTGCAGGCCTCAGTGGTTTCCGCTATGTCCTTTGATCACCATGGAAACCGGCTATGATTTGCATGGCAGCCCAGGCTCCAGTGCATGAGGAGCGCTGATAATGCTAAGACACTTTTTTTCTGCTGGCAAAAGTTTGGCTGATGGGTGAACTGTTGTTGGACTGAGAGGGAGATGGGAGCACTACACGTGCTACAGAAATGGAGAAGTTACCTCCGGACTGTCAAGGACTCATTAAGCCGTAACTCATGACTCATGACTCTCTGCAGTTCTTTTTGGAATGATGTTGGTGACACTTGTCTGGCCAAATAAGGAAAAAACAACAGGCCATAATCTCTTCATTGTGCCTTTTTGTCATCTTGCAGTACATGTACTTTTATTACTTTTGGGAAACTGTTTATGTATAAAATATGCTTCAAAGTAACTTCTGGTTTGAACAAGCCCTAAAGCTGATGATACACGGGCAATTTTTTCAGGCAATATTGCCGGCAATATTGTACAATATTGCCAGCAATGGGCAATGGGTATGAGACACTGGAGCAATGGGCAATGGGGCAATAACTGAAAAATAACTGAAAAAAGAATTTTTGCGAATCCTGTTTTTAACCTGTTTCAAACCTTTACCGTCATCTCACCACAAAGGTATATATGTGCCCGGAACGGCAAGAACCACAGCTTTCCGCCAATGTAATTCAATCGACCGTATCTCTAAATTTTACGGAAGCATTCATGGATGTATTCACCAGTAAAGCAGGTGGTCTGATTACGTCTGCTGAGTAAAGTTAGCTAGCTAGCTAGTTAAAAGTCACTCGGTTCGTCAGTACGGCGGTGAGTGAGTAATAATACCAATTATTTACAATCAAAAGTCAAGAATACCATAACTTAGGAAAAGTTGGTCTTTATTTCAATATTACACTAATACATCAATATAACTTACCTGAGTAATAAATAAATAAAGTTATAAGAGATCAGCATCCCTTCGGTTTCCTCGCACCACTTGGCAGCCATTGTTGAAATTTATTTTTGGAAGACTCAGGTGTCATGTGACCCAAAATCTCATCTGTGATTGGATGGTAGCAAAATATTGCTTGCCTCGATCAAACTTGTTCAGATATTGATTTTTCAATAGGAAAATTGCCAGCAATTATTGCCTGGCAATATTGCCGGCAATATTGCCTGAAAATATTGCCCGTGTATCATCAGCTTAACACCTGAATTGGGAGCATTCTAATTTTATACAAATTTTACCCAGAAGTGTGTGGGACACGCCTACCCACTAATGAATATAAACCTGGGGCAGTGTGAAGATTACCTGCAGACTGCCAGGCAAGAACTACTGTATGTATTTTCATACTGTTATCTTTAAAATTGAGGAAAGAAAAATAGACTTAAAACAACTGGCTTACAGGCACCAACAAAATTTATATTTCAAAACAGAAACTAAACAAAAAAAAAACATGTAATTAGGCAGCTAAATTATATGCTTCCTTCACTGTCTGTATAGCATTCTGGTGTCTGATCTGCTGGATTGTGTTAATAATAAGAATTTTGAAAGCGCATGTCTCATTGACAATAACCATCCAATTATCTGAAGCAACTTGCTCTAAACAAAAAAAAATCACTGTCAGATTTAAAAAAAACATTGTGTGATCTTCAAAACTCAAATGTAAGAGTTAACGCATTTAAGGAAAAAATTACACAGTAATTCAGACACACAGTGGCACTCACATAAGTGCATAATTCCATTCCGCTCTTGGTAACAATATAACATGCAGAGTTTTTTCTTCCTTCATGACTAAATTCTGAAAAATGACTAAAAATAATTACTTCTTTGAGCCGCAGAAGAAATAATGTGCAGTTATGAAACTATGGGTCAACTCATCTTCAAGAAAAAATAATAAAATAAAAAAATGAAAGTGTGCAATTTAAGATGAATCACTTGACTATAGAAGGCTTTTAACATAAAATTTTAAATGTAATCTTGGAAGTTGCCTTGCTGTTAGCAGGTGAAGCCTTGCCTGTCAGCATTCACTTCAGATTTAATGACCTAACCTGATGCCCAGCATCTCCACAGCCTATTCATCCCCTCTCTCCATTCTCCACCAATTTCACAGTCCTAAGAAAGGACAGGCTGATACATGCTGTGAGCTACGTTGTGTGTTTCTATGAAAGGCACTTTGAAATATATATTATTTTAAAAAATATCAACTATATTATATATAAAATGCATTAAACTAAGCTTTCTATTTTCTTATCCATAGCCTTCCTAGGGAGAGAGAATGATTATTATTAATAATAATAACAATAATAATAATAAATATTATTAGTAGTAGTAGTTGTTGTTGTTGTATAGCATTTACAGTATGTTTAAATGGTTACATTGCTGTTTGTTATGGCAATATATAGAGAAATATGTCCTGCCATAAAGCATTGTGAAGCTCAATTCAGCATTCCAACCTGAGGGGAGGATGAAAGGCAGAAAAGAAGAGAGATTAAAGAGTCTGAGCAGTTAATGCATTTGAGTTGAAGACATCAGCTCCACTAATCGGCTTGGTTGGCATCCCGGTACCTCATACCTGATTCCCTGGGATCAAGTAAAGGATTCAACAATAATTTGACTTCAAAATGATGGTATAAACACTCAAATCCACACCGATAGTCTGTCGTGGTATTTTATTTGCTTTGGGTGCACCGTGGAGTGTGTTTAAGTGTGTTTGGTAGTGGATGCTAACTGATACCATTAGGTTGCTCTAGCATTAGCAACAGCTGGATGTCCATACGACAGCATGGAATCAGCTGAAAATGGTCTCCATCGATTGACAAGAACACGGGTAAGTCGTAAATGAGATATTATGAGCAAAATTCCAAACTAACCCTTTAAAGGGTCACTTAATGGGGAGTTCATCCAAAAATTACATTTTGATATGTTTCTACAGACCCAGAGGTGCTATCTATCCATCCAGATAATTTCACTGAGAACTCACTAGTTTTGTAGATATTCGCTTAAACGTACCTTGACATCACCCTGATATAACGAACTTCAATGGGTCCAAAGTTTATGGTGGTCAAAGCACCAAAAATTGACATTCGAAAAAATCAACAGCAATGTCTCTTTACAATATAATGACATGATATAATGACAGAGTTACTCACAAACATCCACAGACCTTGTGCACGTTTTTATTTGGAAAATTACTTTCTACTGATGTACGGCAACTGTGTATATATGCGCAAAGTTTTACCTGAAGCACGCCGGTATTCTGGGTTTTACGTCAACACAGTGCACCCTAGAATGTTGCCTTACTTTGGTTGATACTGTACGTGGATACAGTTGGCATACTTCGGTAGAAAGTAGTTTTCAAAAAACTGTGCACAATAAGGTCTGTGGATGTTTGTGAGTAACCACGTCATTATATTTGGAAAGAGACGTTGCTGTTGATTTTTTTGAAAGTACACTTTTTGCGCTTTGAGCGCCACAAACTTTGCACACGTTGAGGTCCATTCTATCAGGGTGACATCATGGTGAGCTGCAGCGGATATCTACAAAACTAGTGAGTTCTCAGCGAAACTACCTGGATGGATAGATAGCACTCCGCGTATGTAAAAACATATCAAAATGTAATTTTTGGGTCAACTGCCCCTTTAAGCATTGAGACAAATCAAGTAACTATGCAGCCACACCCAAACAGATAGCAAGCGCAGTTCACAAGTAGGCCACAATAACATGCTATGTTTTTATTTGCAGTAATAAAAGACGTGCTCTACTCACGAAAGACGTGTAAATTAGCTTACGGGTGCTGTAGCCCAGGGAGCATTCAGTATGAAAAGGAAACGGCCAGCGCTCTCAGAATGTCATGGAGAGTTTTCTTATGTTTTTACTTGCGAAACATGATGTTTCGTCCATCAGATCAGACAATATATTTTTCAAGCAAGGGTCTTGCCAAGTTTTTTCTCCTCCACTGCTGTAGTTTACATACATCTCAGTTGGTGCCAAGTTATTTCCAAATGCATAAATAAAGTAGACCTAAAAGGCTGGTTCTGGGCACCCCTTGCATGTTTTGTTAAATCTCTAAGTGAAAAGAAGTTAAAACAACCTCTGTAGGGTATAAACATGCCATATTTCAAGTACTATCTATTTGCTGAATTTATCAGTGTGAAAAAATAAAACCGTAAATGTGAAAACTTTTTATTTTTCCTTTATTCGTGTGTAAAGCAGAGAAGAGGAGAGGCATTGTGGGAGAATTTTTGTGCAGGGTTGTATTTATTTTCTGTTGATTCTATGCTCATTTCTCACAGGGCATAAGGGCTTTCTTTGAGTGAAAAATACCACTAGATATTCTGTGTGCAAGGAGGGGCTAGGTGCCAGCCTGTAGTCTTGCTCAAATGCATTGTGACCCATGTTGTAGTTGTGGCTGCCTGCTCAAGGGTAAGCCTCCCTCCGTCCCTGTATTCCTGTGTGTCTAAAACAAAGAACCTACTATTTAACGTATGAAACCTGTAAGACATTTTTCGTTATGTACCATTACATTTTTGTGGCTAATGTCAGTTTCAAATAGACAATATTAGCCATATACTGTATAAGTAGCATTATCTTGAATCCAAATGTATCCATGCCCTTCTTCACAAACATAGTTAATAGATTCCATTATCTTGCCCACAACCTTATTGTGGAGGAAAATGTGATGTGGGGTGACATACGTATCTCTATGCCAAGGACCAATTTTCATTATTGTTATGCTTTTATTAACATAATTGAGTGTGCCTTCTGTTGATGGAAAAATATAAGTTGAAACTTTGTGTTAGAGAAAGGTGCATGCAGGAGGGGTACAACAAGATAACGAGACCTATGTTGATGGGAAATGCACAAGTTGTCTGCACGCCTAGAATAACTTTTGTTTTCATATAGCCAGTGTGTTTAACACATCTCGCCACAAGAGATTCATTTTAATTTAAAACACAAATAATGCTGCAGGAATAATAATGAGTAAAAAATATTATCAAATATTAAATATGTTTAAATATACATGGCCCAGACAGCACACTGTGTCACTATTTCCCTGGTAATGCTGCACTATGGATGCTTTGTCTTTTTTCTAGTACCAGTGACGCTTTAACAGGCAAAAACCATTGTAATCCTTTTTATGGATTCACTCAAGTCCTCAAGTCTGATGCACAGAAAATTGTGTAATAATGTAGGGACCTTTCAGAGCCTGATACACAGGAAATGATGCAACAATGCAAGGGAACTGTCTGAGCCTTATGTACAGGAAATGATGTAATAATGTAGGGGAAGTGTTTGCATCTGGAATATCTTCATTTAATGCCCATTCCTTTAACATCCAACAGTCAGGTCGTGAGGCAATGCACCGTTCTCTCCGAATAACAGATTGATTATATCTATGTATATATTTTGGACCCCATTCTGTACTGTAGTCCATTTAAACATCAATAATAAAACCATGTCTAATGCATTATGGGAAGGTGGAGATCAAGTTCAGCACAGTCAAACATTTTGGAGGACTCACGTTGAACTTAATATGAAATAGCACAGTCTTATAATCAGTTAGCTTTGTCACAGTTATCGAAATGTGCACTGTTTTGTAGCACCATTTTAAATCGGCTTACCCATGTGGCTGTTATCTGGGTTATGAGCACATGAGAGAACTGTTGTTTCCCAGTAACACAAAGTTGTGCTCCAACAAACAACCAGGGGAGCAAATGCTTGTCCTCAAACACAACCAAGAGGGCAACCAGGGGAGCAAATGCTTGTCCTCAAACACAACCAAGAGGGCAACCAGGGGAGCAAATGCTTGTCCTCAAACACAACCAAGAGGGCAACCAGGGGAGCAAATGCTTGTCCTCAAACACAACCAAGAGGGCAACCAGGGGAGCAAATGCTTGTCCTCAAACACAACCAAGAGGGCATCCCTTCACATGGAGACACCCACTCGGCCTGCAGGCAGCAGTCGCACAGACAAAGGAGCATGAGCAATGACTGTGTTATAAATAAACCTGACTCCCAAAAAGGGAATGAGTGTCTCTACAGACCAGCTGGGGTGAAACGCGTTAGGGGGGCTTTGTCAGAGGCGAGCGGGCACATCTGTCGGTGCGGAGGCCTCTGCGTGATTCGCAACCCCCACTGATCCTTTTTTTTGTGTTGGTTGGAACCAAATGATTTTATCTCCTTCAGTCTCTGCCACAGATATTCTTTCTCCCCTTGCTAAGTAGACCATGAGGTGCCAACTCATTTCGTTTTCTTACCTGGCAGCTCAATAATTAATTTATCATCATAAATGATTTTGGCTCATGTGCGCCTTTTTTTACTTTGCGCTTCATACTTTTAGAAATTTTAAATGCAACAGCACTTGATCGCAGACATTCTTCTTTCTCCCTATGTGACGAAGAGTATTTATATGAACGTGTGACTGTGGGAAGCAGAAAAGAAAGAGGTTCCGTGGCTGATGCGCTCGTGTCACATGCTCTAGTGTTGAAGAGGCCTTCGCTCGCAAATGCTTCGACAACAAAGAAGTTGAATTCCTCAAATGAGTATTTATAATGCAAAAATCTGAGACTTAATAATAATAATAATAATAATAATCTAAAAGAATAAATAAAGCAAATTTAAAAAAATGTTCATGGCAATGACCCAGATCAGACCCACTTCAGTGAATGACTTAAAGGCCAGGAGCCTTCTGAGGTAGCAAACTGCCTCCTCTACTTATATCTACTTATAACTCAGGATAATAGATAAAGAAAGATTTTTCTTCTACTTAATCATTTTTTAACCCCAGGTGATATTGACAAATTGTGTTTGCGAAGGTGAGGATTTAATTCAAGTTTAATTCATTGTGAGTTGGAAGTTAAGGACAAATGTTGAATGACTCTAGACGTGGGATAATTTTCATTATAACAAATACATCCGAAAATGGCCTGGCAATGGTTTTAATAAACAGTTGAAACTAAAGTGATTTCCTGTGAAAGAGCAGAAAGGCAGAGCTACCAGATTGTGTGCAATGAAACACAGTGCCCAGTTGCTGAGGTAATCGTTCTTTAGATTGGAATGCTTATGACTCAATTTGGAAAACAAATCCAAACCAGGATCAGGATCCTTATAAAATGAATCGATGTTCTCTGTCTCCTTTATTCGTAATTGAACAGTTGACAGTTTCCTTGATTATATTTGAGTGAAAAATGTTTTTTGCAAAAGGTAATGATTTTTTGTCATTTTTGAGTAATTGTTGGATGTTTCTGTACTTGTCAAAACACACATTGACTGTCTCTTATTACTGTCTGGTCTGAGAAAAGACTACAGTCTTTGATATTTGGCTCTTATAGCGCACACAGAAAAAAAAGGTAGGAAAAGATATAAACAGATTGTCACTGGGGTGGTACCCTATAGGTACATCAAATTGCACCCCTGGCCAGCAATACATAATTATTTTTTTGCTTGAAAATGTACTTATTATTACCCAAAATAGAACATTGTAGTACTTTCAGGGTATATTTGGGTAAATTTGTACCTTTGTAAAAAAAACTGCCTTTATTTCTGAGAGTGTGTTAGGACAGAGTGATTCACATCTCACAACTACACAAATTGGTTGTCATTCAGGAATTGCTATTGATGGGAATCAGTGGGAATGCTCGGTGAAGTTACTTTACTATTTTAAAGAAATTGTTATCAAAATCAAAGCTTATGGATATTTCCAATCCATTAACGGTGAATGAATCATACCTGTATTCAGCTGAGGAAGTTGCACTTATTGCAGTGACATGTCCCCCAGTCTAGACCCAATCCTGACTGTGCTGGTGACGAATGTGGCTGGGACTCCCATTGTATAATTGGGCAGTGTACCGCCCAGAGAGGGAAGGCAATAATACCATGGACCATGCACATCTGTTACAGCCTGGTCCCTTTCCAGTTAGCTTAGCAAAATAGAAAAGCAGGTTTGCCCTTTGGTTGCCATTAAGAGACCTAGGGGATTTTTTTTTTAAATTGGTTACCACCCTGAAGAGGGAGGCTTTTTACCTTGTGTCCTCTCAAGAGCAAATCCAGTGCCTTGCCTTACATAACTGCAAGGCAGGGTCCATTAGGACCTTCTCTCTAGTGCACAGACTAACCCAGTCTGAACACACCTCATTGCTTCTAATTCCATAACTCCAGGTGATCTCTGACAGCATCATCACACTTCCTGTTCCTCCAAATTTAGGTTGTGAGTGAGCGTCATAACGTGGCTCACATTGTTTCCGTTCTTTTAGAAAACAAAATCTGACAGACAGACTAACTGACAGATGGACAGAGGCCAATCTCAGTAAAGGATTTTGTGGCCATAAACAAAGGGGCCAGAAGAGCCCCCCCGCCCCCCCCCCCCCCCCCCTCCAAAGGCCTCTAAACCAGCAGAATTTAACACAGCCCAAACAATTATGTCGTGCTGTCCTGGGATTGAATTCCAGCCTCAAAGCATTTTCAGTCCCTCCCAGCTTCTCATCAGTATTTTTGAGACTGTACACCTAGTGTTGAGCAAAGAGGGCACCTTTGTAAGCCTGACTTTCCAGCTCTATTTGTCTTTGGAGAGATGGGGGAAATGAAAGAAGCACAAGAGATGGTGTAAGTCTCAGATGTCCTATAATGATAGATAGGCCTAGATGGAGTTCAGAGCAGATTGTAGTAGGCTAGTACTACAAAAAAAACAATCCTGTCCATTCAGAATCTACTATAAGTGCTAATTGCAAACAAAAATTTCTGCAAAAAACATAGCCACAACCTGTCAAACAGTAATGAGGTCCAACAAAATCACGAGACTCTGGGTAGCTGAATCGAAGCCTGGTGTTCCTGAAGTAGTGCATCATTGATCTGCTGGCTGACAAAATAAGTTAAAGGACACATCTACCTACCAGCAAAATAGCAGATGTCTTGTATTTTGCTGAAATCCGGGAGAGCCATCACCCCAGTCTCTGTGCATTAATAGCATTCAAGGTCACCTGCAGTACACGTGTCCACTTTCCAAAGTGTCACGCTGAAGATTTGAGGAAATATTAAAACACGGCATGTGTGTGTATTTCACAGCTGTCTGCATACATTACACTGTGTCCTTTCATCACCAACACTCTCTCTGGGTTGATTTCATGGTAGAGTCCGTATCCTTAGGCAAACGGAGGGATTCCTCTACCTATAGCTAAATTACACACGGCTCCTTTCTCACACCCTCATCTCTTTGGCGGGTCAAAGTCGAGGCAGTCGAGAGATTTCTCTTCTCCTTCATCGTCCCTGAAGGAGAGATGTGGCAAATGACAGAGAGCAGAACTTGTCTCCCTTTCCTTTGCAAATTATCCTTCTTTGCAGTTATTCTTATTCTTAGATGTGCTAGGCTGTGCCAAAAGTCTAATGTTTGTGTTATATTGCAAAATTAATTTTAAAGAATTTTGTTGGCCAACAGTCAGTAGAACCACACAAACAAGGCTTTCTCCAAATCATAATGCTTTGGCAGACACTGCTTCATTTGATCAAGACCATCTGAATCAATGACTTAAGCCACTTATCTCTCATACACAGAATCTCAAGTTTTAGAATCGTTGGATGTAAGAATGCATATTGCTCTTTTCTTCCAGGGTTAGGTGTTTTTCCTTAATAGGTTTAAATTGATACATGTATATACTTTTTATCAGCTTAGAGAGCTGTCTGAGGGCAGACAATGGGGGGTAACATGGGAGAGGGTGGTCTTACATGGGAGCACTGTACATACGGCATGTTTCCATTCACTTTTCTATAGAAACACAATAGAATGATTTAGAACTCAGTACTCTGTTGATTCTCAGTAATTAAAGCACATATAAAGTACAGGCTTTTCTGAACCCAGGTGGAACTAGACACAATGTTTAAGACTGTCAGGATTTAGCTGCAGATACTCTGCATTAGAAAGCACCCTGTCCCTTTCTGTTCCTGTAATTAGAAGCAAGTTGTTTTGCATGGGACGGTCAAAGGGGATGGTTGAGCACACATTGATTACTTCCCAGCGAGCGCAAAGCGTAGCAGAACGGATAGTGAAAATGAGAGCTGCTGACAGAGAATTGAACTCCGACTAAAGATTCCCTGTCCCCGTAATGAAAATAAACGCAGCGCGAATGAAATACTCCAGTGATACTGAGTGCTCATGCATCAGAATAAAGCAAAGGTACGGGTCTCCGAGAGACGAGGCAGACAGTGATAAGATTACCCTCCTCATAATTGATTAGAGATAACCAGAGACTGACTCGTAAATGTGATATTGTCCTCCGAAATCCAGGTAAACATAATCCATTTCCTCGGCTTGTTCCACCGTCAAACCCCTCAGGAGAGGAGAGCGCTTTTCTAATCCTGGTCCCTGGAGCAACATAATATGCACAGAAATTTGCTGAGGAAATGGATGAAAGACCTTTTAAGTTATCTCCTGGTTAGCGCAAACAAACTTCCAACCCTTCATTTCTTTTACAGAGATCTCACTGTACATAGTTGTAAGGAGAGGTCAGAAACAGATCAGGAGTCAATTAATGGCTCAGTCAAACTTAATCAAGGCCAGAGCTAGAATTTAAACCAGCATGCACCGTGGGACCCAAAGACCAGTTCTGCTAAACACTGGGCGGGATTTTTTGGTCTCAGGCAAACATGGTGGCTCTGTCCAAAGAGTTGCCCCCGTGCACTCGGAACTGGAAACAAAGGGATTTGAAAAGTAAATGACTCAATTTGCATTTACCATGATGATTACCAGAGGGCAAATGTAATGCACACAAATATGTCCCGACCTCCTCCCTTCCCTTATTTGATTAAAAACAAACACAAATAAACGAGTTAATGTGTGCCTCAATATCATAGTCTGTTCATGAAAAGCAAATTAATAGCCAGAGGGCATTACAAGCTTACAAAATGTAACTGGTAAACAGCAATCACTAGCTAAAATAATCTTGTGAATGGTGTATATTATTGTAATCTTGTGGTTCTTCTTCAGTCACTACTTCCTTGGAGTCTGGAAAGGTCAAGCTGGACTACTTCTCGCAGCTAACAGCTAACAAAAGGCACAGGGGTGTCCCTCCCAATCTGTACACCAAGGTTACACCAAAGATTCCTCTACCCTCTCTGGTTACACTCTTATCTTGACCCCACCTCCCTTTCCATCCCTTCCTGAAAGTATCTCCCTTTCCTACAGAAAATATATGTCAAACGCCTTCACTGGGACTCAAAGCCACTGGAACACTGGCATTAGACTGCAGTGCACATTATAACCAGAGGTGCCCCGGGGCCCTATTTTTGCAGTCAAGGCACTATTGTCAAATGCTAGCTGTAACTCAAGGCACTGGCGAATGAGGGTGTGTCTAACTCAATCTCGGTAATTTTGTGACTCCGGCAGATAGCGCAACTGTGATTCAGTTGTAAAAGAGGCAGATTTGATGAGAATAAATGAACTGTGGGGCCCTGGTACTGGCATGGTTTGGAATTGATCCCGGACCATGGGGCTCATCCATGCAGTAGAATGAGAACACTGCCTAAACCAGACGAACCACACAGCAGCCTGTTTTAATACCCTGGCTTCGGTGTAAATTGGTAAGTAAAATTTGGAGGCCAGTCAGAACCAAAACTAGTATAAACATCTCTGGCTGCACCTGTAGAACCTGTTTACCTTTACAAGGTGCAGTCGCGTGATGTATTTGTAACATGTGTAACTTGTTTTAAAAAATGTTAATGCAAAAGTACTCTTACGTGAGTATTTTCTTAAAGAGTTACTCTTTTACTTTCACTCAAGCATTTTCCTGGAGGACTACTCATACTTCTACTCAAGTCAATTTTCAGTGAGGTAACAGCACCTCTACTCAAGCAGGATTTTGCAGTACTATTTCCACCTCTGATTATAAATTCATAATTATTTGTTTATAAAGTAGAGCTTATAATGGCAGGACGGATGTAGCTGTGGCATCAAATAAGAACGGCATGGGAGCCACAGCCCCTGGAAATGTAGCATAAATTATCCCTTCTTTCTAGGCAGCAAATTTCTGCACTGTGCAAGAGAAGGGTCTGCTCCTTGTCTCCTTTGCTCAATTGAAAAAGCCTAGGAAACTATTTGAAGCACAAAGAACTGAGCTATACTGTGCAGCAGGTCTAGACATTTAGCAACAGAAGGCTTTTCAGCTAGTTTTTTGGCACTCAATGATAAAAGTGACATTTTTAAAATGACAATTACATTTACAACATAGAGGCGGTATTGCTGCAGCGATCTCTGCTGTCAAGTTCGATGAGCTGAATGGATTCTTAAACAAGAAGAAGGAATTCTGCACACTGAAAATCAACAGGCTAGGACAAACATACTAGTTCCAAAATTAATCAAATATATTTTATCGGTGCCCAACTTACAGGTGCATGTGGGAAAAAAAATAAAAAAGGGACTAAAGAGCAAATGTTTCACACATTTGCCACTGGTATACAGCCAGATCAGACAATGGATTTTGTAAATGATAATAAAAAACATTAAAAAAGGATGAGCGTAACAATTTTTCAACATTTAATAAAAATGTTTTCCTCATGCTCTTTGTTTTGTTGTACTTTGTCGGCTTGCATGTACAGCCCGCTTTCGCTTGCCGGTGGAGAAGAAAGAATTTTGCACTAGTCACTGAACTCTTTACCCCTGTATGGCTATTTATTCACAACTCCACAGCTTGATGGGCCATTACAAACACAGTCCAAATGCATCCAGGCAACATCTGTTCGGTCTTGATAAAGGGCTATTCCAAAACCGAACGTCAAGAGTCATCAATGCTCTCTGCATCATTCCTTTGTCAGAGAAAAGGTGGAGGTGCAGTATTTATTTATTTCCCCTTCGGTTAATACAATTAAAGCCTTCCCGGGTGGTTCATTTGCATATGAATATGAAGGTTTCTGAGTGGGGGTGGGAAGGGGGCGTGTATGTGGAGATTTTTTATAATTTTTTTGCTTTATGCAGTTTCAAGTTATGCGAGAACTCTATGAATGGATCCTAAAAGGCAGATGACCTTTCAAAACTCAGACGGGGGAAAGGGTGATGGCGGAGTGGGGTGATTGACAAGGCGCTCTGGGCACCGGTAAATAGGTGCCTCTAAACCTACATTTCCCTTTTAGCCTTGATGTTCCAACTGCTAATGAGAAACCACATTGGCCAATTGGTTAATTACATCCATGACTCTACCTCTCCAATAAAACACTCATTGTGCCACTATCAATCTGCATTTTACCCAAATGCAGGGAAATCAGGCTTCATGTACTGTGTATTCAGGAAAGAGGGAGTGGAGCAAGAGAGAAGAGGAGTAACGTTTGATCATGTTGAAATTATTATTATTTTTTTTATTATTTGAATATTATTTGATAGA
Source organism: Synaphobranchus kaupii (assembly GCA_029718625.1). Classification (NCBI taxonomy): domain Eukaryota; kingdom Metazoa; phylum Chordata; class Actinopteri; order Anguilliformes; family Synaphobranchidae; genus Synaphobranchus; species Synaphobranchus kaupii. Next base: position 35,528,009 of record CM056381.1, on the reverse strand, counting down.
CTGGTGGATCTAACATAAGATACACTGTACATCTACTATGGCTTTTCTGTGAAAATAAATGACATGTTTGTATGGCTGCAGCTCCATAAGTTCCTATTCATATTTAAAGCAACAGGAGGAAAACACGTGATAAGAAATTGTCTCTCACCAGTGCACAATAGCATAAAACCTTCTTCAGCATGAACAGTTTAAAATAAACAATACGATTTAATTGCATATTTAGGGCTGTAGTATTTTTGGTACTGCATCATTTTTGTAGTTGAAATAATTAATCATTGACAGATGGTAACACAGTGAACACTCGAGCTTAATAAATTACAGACAAAAAACATACAGTGAGCAGGGTACATCGAAAGAACATAGTCATACGTTCAATTTTATACAGTGAGCACCATAATTCATTGGACAGTGACAGATTTTTTGTTATTTTGGTTCTGTACTCAAGCACTTTGAGTTTGAAAGGATACAATGACAATGACGCTGAAGTACAGACTGTCAGCTTTAATTTGAGGGTATATTCATCCATATCAGATGAACCGTTTAAAAATTATTTAACTTTTTGTACATAGTCCCCCCCATTTTCGGGCATCAAAAAATATTGGACAGTTTAACATAATGTAGAATAAAGTAATCATTTTTAATATTTGGTCGCATATCCTTTGCAAGCCATGAGTTCCTGATGTCTGTGACACAACAACATCAAAAAACTCTTAATATCTTATTTTCTTTTACTCTTACAAGCGATACTATAACGTCTCTGCATTTGAATGGATCTCTATGGGAACTGTGGGGTGGGACTAGATTTAGCTATAAATTATGCTGGAACAGTATGGAATACATGATCGGTAAAATGGCTGTAAGTCATCAAGGGTCTGACGTATCAAACCAGCCTCAAACCATCACTCTGCTGCCAGATATGCAGTAGATATGGATGGATCACTTTAAGGGTTGTTTCTCCTGACAAGTTTTCCTATTGAACTCTATTGAAAAATAAGTCAGGAGAAGAAACCCTTCAAGTTATCCATCTTATATAATATTTACTGTATTTCTGGCAGCAGAGTGATGATTTAAGGCTTGTTTGATACGTCAGACCCTTGATGACTTTTAGCCAACCATGTGTTCCATACTGTTCCAGTTTAATTTACAGCTAAATCTAGTCCCACCCCCCAATTCCCATAGATTCATTCTAATGCAGAGACATTATAGTATCTCTTGTAAGAGTACCAGAAAATAAAGAGTCTTTTGATGTTGTTGGGTCACAGACATCAGGTAGTCATGGCATGCAAGGATATGCGACCAAATATAAAAAATTTGAAGGCACAGTCAACTTACTGTATGTTAACTTCTGACCCACTGGAATTGTGATATAGTGAATTAAAAGTGAAATAATCTGTCTGTAAACAATTGTTGGACACATTACTTGTGTCATGCACAAAGTAGATGTCCTAACTGACTTGCCAACACTATAGTTTGCTAACATGAGATCTGTGGAGTGGTTAAAAATGAGTTTTAATGACTTCAACCTAAGTGTATGTAAACTTCCGACTTCAACTGTACATGGTGAACAGGTTTGTATGCAGTAAAGTACAGGTTTGTATCTTCTGTGATTTAATTGATCGAACCTGGGTGTGGACAGTGTACCCCAGTGAGATCTACTAGCAAACAATCGGGGAGCTACAGCTCCAGTGATTGATTCTAAGCCAGGTACTGGCTGCGCGAGCACACCAGTGAGGCTTCCCAATAGGCTAGCGTGGTGCGATAGCGATTGGTTTATAAGGCAGATTGCGCGTGATTTGCTACACTACCTGCCTCAACTTCCCTTACTAAAGACCACTGCCACGTTTTATCATCTGCAGGTGCTCTGTATTGTACTAAGGTACGACATTTTGTTGATCAAACCTGGGCATGGAGAGTATACCCCAGTATACTGCACCCCAGTAAGACATTTAGTTGTCCAGATCGAACCTGGGCCTGCGTGTACCCCAGTGAGATCTGATTCCTTACATTTGTTTTGAGTACGCGTGCTTGTTTCCTACTAAAAGACCACCGCCACGTTTTTTCGTCTGCAAGTGCTATTTATTTTGCTGAGGCATGAGATTCCAGTGATCGAACCTGGGTGTGGAAATTGTACCCCAGTGAGATCTGCTACCATACAAGCGGTGAGCTACGGCTCCACTGACTGTTTCTAAGTCAGTACTGGCTGCGGCGGCACACCAGTGAGGCTTCCCAATTGTTTAGCATGGTGCTACATCGATGGGTTTATAGGACAGAGTGCGCGTGCTTCGCTACACTATCCGCCTCGGCTTCCCCTACTAGAAACCATCGCCATGTTTTATCGTTAGTGAGTACTCATTATGTGGCTAAGGCGGGAGCCCCTTGTGCACTGAATGTGGGGGACCATGGATTGGTTTTGTATAATCTACGAGCTACAGCTCCATTGATTGAATTTAAGTCTGTACTGGCTGCGGCCGCACCCCAGTAAGACATTTAGTTGTCCAGATCGAACCTGGGCCTGCGTGTACCCCAGTGAGATCTGATTCCTTACAATACACGAGCTACGGCTCTGGTGACTGATTTTTAAGTCTGTACTGGCCACAGCAAAAAATCCCCAGTAAGACGTTTCCAATCAGTGAGCGTGGTGCTACATCGATTGGTTCATCAGACAGAAGTATGCGTGATTCGCTACGGCTTCCCCCATTAAGGACCTCTGCCACGTTTTATCGTATGCGAGTGCTCGTTATTTTTATACACCTTGTGCACATGCCTCCCTCGGGCAGAACGCCAGCAGCAGTAGAGGTTGCGCCCAAACGTAAAGGTACTTCCACCACCGAGGCCCCTGCACGAAGAGAGGGCAAGGCTGGCAAGGGCGGCAACCTGTCTGCGGAAGTTACGCTGTTACGCGCGGCACTGCAACAGCTGACTGTGATGGTTTTGACGCCCTTTCTACAGCAGCGTCAAACACATACTTTAGTCAGAGTCGGTCCGAGAGAGCAGACTAATCTGACAGGGTCGAGAGGAGGCTCGGGTCTCACCAACAGTTAAAGCAGTGGGTTACTCTGCCTCCCTAGAAACCATTCTCCGTGCGGCCTTGGCACACATGCGTTGCGATATGCCTCAGGCTAGCACTTTAGGGACGTCTAAGGTTTCACCGACGGGCCCGAGGGGGTACGATTGGCTATGCCAGCATCAGTGATTTTCTGGCGGAGCTAAATAAAGGCTGGCCACACCCTGGTATGTATCAGATGGCCAGAGATTGTATGCCACAATGCAGAGCAACAGACAAGGCTTATAGAGCGGCTGCCTGAGCAGCGCAAATTGGTAATTTGCTGTCATGGCGTTACGGCAGATGCCCCCCCCCCCCAGCATTTTGGTGTGCGCTGGTCCCAACCAACGGTTAATAGGGGCGCACAACCTGCGTATGGCAGGGGAACATTTCGTCGTCCGTCCGCCCGTGCACTGGGACCAGACTCGCGACATAACCCCGTAGGTCCATCTGGCGGTCAGGCTGCTGGTGAATGGGAAGGCTCTCACGAGAGAATGGTACTGGATCTGAGAGGCCTAAATATGTATCTAAAAACGATACACTTTCCGGATGCTCCGGACGTTGAACATTATACACGCCATACGAACAGGAAGGATCGGTTCTTCACGTTCGGTTTGTCTCTACCCCCTCGTGTACTTACGCACTGCATGAGCGTGGTTCTATCCCCGCTCAGGCTGAGGGGGCTGAGAATCATACCGTACCTAGACGATTGGCTGATATGCGCACAATCATACGGTATGGCGCTCACACATTGCCGAGACGTTGGAACATGTTGCAAGGTGGGCATCAACGTCAGAGCCAGCTGATTCCTGTTTAATCATCCCCCAGTTTAATTGGCTAAAAAAATTATTCTCTCCCTCTCCACCTCAGCTGATGTGTGGTGAGCATACTGGCGCAAAATGGCTGCCGTTGCATCACCCAGGTGGGTGCTACACATTGGTGGTGGTAGAGGCGAGTTTCCCCCTCATCATTGTAAAGCGCTTTGAGTATCTAGAAAGGCGCTATATAAATGCCATGCATTATTATTATTATTATTATTATTCCGATACAGTCAATCAAATACATCGGTCTGCTGCTCGATTAAAAAAAGCATGAAAGCATCACTGACGCCCCGTCGCATAATCACTGTGCTTGACGCGGTATCTCAGTTCCAAGTGAATCAGTTCCTCGAAATAAGGACTTTCAGAGGTTTATGGGCCTAATTTCGGCCGCATCAGCAGTCGTGCCTCTCGGACTCCTGACAGCCAGGCCACTTCAACACTGGTTGAACGCCAAGTCGCTGCACCCCAGGTGGGACCGTCATGCCCGAATCAGGGTAACAGGTCAATTTTGCCGGCCACTCCGCCCATGGCGACGAGTGAGCCGCCTGAAAGAAGGAGTCTGGATGGGCAGCACCTCCCAGCTCAGGGGTTATGGTCCTGACAGCATCAGTCGGACAATATCAATGTGCTCGAACTCCAAGCAGTATTTCTAGCACTGAAACATTTCTTGCCCGTACTACGTGGCAAACATGATAGTGAGGACAGACAACACCTCAGCAGTATTTCACGTTAAATCATCAAGGCAGTTTAAAATCCCGCCGATCGTTGGAAGTGACCCAGCGCCTGCTAACATGGGAACTTCTAAGACTTACCTCCCTGCGTGCCATTCACCTACCAGGTATTCGGAAACGGCACAGCAGATGTACTATCTTGCCAGGAGATTCATCCCGGCAAATGGCGTCTCCACCCTGAGGTGGTGGAGATGATATGGCGGCGCTTCGGTCGTGCTCAAACAGATTCCTGTACTATTGGACTTCTTACAGTCCTTACTTAATAAAGGGAAAGCAGCCAGCACACTGAAAACCTATGCGGCTGTCTGGGTACATAACAACCTGCAGGGAGCCATTACCTGGTCAGCCGGTTCCTGAAGGGTGCCCGGCGGCTGAGACCTGCGAGGTCACTGGTAGCTCCCTCCTGGGATCTCCCCTTGGTGTTGAGAGCCCTCTCAGGATGATCAGCCTTAAGTGGCTCTCTCTTTTAAAGACGAAAGCCAGCAGACTCAGGAGTCACATTGCGGCCTAATCCATCGTTTCTGCCCAAAATCGTTTCGGCATTTCACATCAACTAGCCGATCAAGCTAATGGACATCCGGAACTCATAGAACATGGTTACAGCCGTAACCGTTCGTCTTTTGATATTGTTGTGTCACAGACATCAGGAAGTCATGGCATGCAAAGGATATGCGACCAAATATTAAAAATGATTACTTTATTCTATATTATGTTAAACTTTAACCTCATTATCATTGTATCTTTCAAAGTGCTAGAGTACAGAACCAAAATTTTAAAAAAATGTGTCACTGTCCAATGAATTATGGTTCTCACTCTATGTTCATATTTTTTATGCTATGCTGTTTAAAAAAAGTGAAATATCTCAGAGAGAATTTAGTTAAATAGTCCTGGGGAAAAAGGGAGCGTGTGTCCACTGCCACGTTTTGCTTGAGCGGCAAAGTGAAGTGATAATTACGGGGCCAGGGATCCTCAGTCGTAGCGCCGTTGCTATTTACAACATTGCTTCCACAACCGCAGTTATTTGGCGCTTCCTATTCCTGGCTCTGGAGGGTGTTTGATGAAGGCGTGTACAATGCCTCAAGCCTCTAGATTGTGGAGAGCAATAACAGCTTCGTTTCACATGGATCTAAGGACTGTCTGTCAAACATTACACATCAACCAGGCTGAAGCTTTAAGATATCATTAACCTTATTCTCTCCATGCCCCACATTATACCACATGCACTTATATGGCCTCGGGTTGATAAGCAGTCCACGTTCACGTCTGCCTTTGAGACGGAGATTAATAAATAAATGAAGGTGTGAAATGAGAGAATCCATTCACCATAGAGGACACAGCCATTGTTGCGGCACTTCAAACGGTAAGAGAGAAGCGGAAGCATAGAAAGGCCTTCACTGGCCGCAAACTCATTTCTGCCACAAGGAAAGTAGCTGAGAGAGAGAGAGAGAGAGAGGTCAGGAAAGCTTCTTTCAAAAACAGTGAGAGGCTTAATGTGCCCTTCTTATATGCACACAAACAGACCTGGGCATGAAATCTGTTTATTCAAGTTTACCGATTTCCCTTGTGGTGGAAGAATGCTAGCAAAAGCCTCGTATATCTGATCTGGGGAATAAAATTTGATAGATTATAGTTAACTAATATTTTAAACCATCTGATGGCCACAGTCGCAGAACAAAATTTGATCTGATTTCCAGATAGCATATCTGCCCTAATGCACACTACAAAATGATAAACAATTGCCCTATGATAAGATATGCTTGTCCATCCACATACTCTTGGATATCTGACGTACTACAGTAAAGCACATTCAGCTTTTTAAAGAATGCAGAGAAATGTTGCATTTCAGACGTGACTTGAATTACATAAAATGTACAGCGGACTGTCACTTCAGTGCAACAGGCAGTTACCAGGTTTCCTGAAAGTGCTCTCGTAACGCAAAGAGATCGTGAAATGTGTCGCGAGTTCAATACAGCATTGGACTAGTCGTGAAATCTCAAATGTGTCTTGAGATGCGGTACTACGTGCAAGTCACACCTCTGCAGACAGAGGCCGCTAATCTACGCGATAGATACAACAACAACAACTTAATCTAGAGCAGGTGTAATCAATTATCCCATCATAGGGTTTATAAGGACTTATTATGACCTGCGCTGACATGTACATTGTACATTCACAATAGGCAAAATAATTTCAATAAATGTAGGCAGCAATAAATGGATCCTATCAGTTTGCCAAAAGCATTATAAAGTTAAGATAATATTAGATTATTTTGTTTTTCTTTCGGTGCTTATTTAACGAACGAGGTTCTGGGGGGCTCGAACCACGGATCTTCAGTGGGAGAGGCCACGGCGCTAACCACTACGCCAAAGATGAATTCACTGTCAGCAGAAGAGTTAAGCTGCCTGACGAGCCTATTATTTACTTATTATATTTATTTTTCTTTCTCGCTCTTCTCTTTCTCTATGTCTTTTTTTGTCAGTTAAGTTTGATCAGATTTAAAATGAAAAGCAAAGAAAAAATATTCAAAGATGATCATAACTCATGATCATAACTCAACAATGCTTTTTGGAAAGTGGCTGATAACGATGTGTGATGCTTTCTGTGGTGTGAATCGGCTTTTCTGCATCGACCTGTCGGGTCTGTGTTACTCAAAGTTTGTCGTGAAAGTGTGTCTTGAAATATTCAGTCCACGATATACTTTGGGAAAGAGTCGTGAAAATTTCAAGACATGTCTTCAAAAAGATTGTGAATTGTGTCGTCAGTTTTGAAGACACATCGGAATCAGGAAAGCCACCCGTTTGGCTTAAGCGCTCCCCTGGTGATGGGTCCTGTTGGAGAACCAGTCACCCACTGACCTAAGACTGTTTGTCAGACATCTGTATGGAGTGAAATCGCTGCCAAAAATACGTGCGTACACAACGAAGATTTGTAAATGTAAATTGCACATTCGTACACATAAACTGTGGTTTGTAATCTTGAATTGGAATATTGTGAATGCATAAGAAAAACCTGTAAATTAAAACTTTCAAGGTGTGAATAAAGAAGAGGAGTTTATCATTTTTGCGCTCAAGACTCAGTGTGCGCATGTGCGTCTCTTATTTTACGAGTCTCTGCATCCGGATTTATGTACAGAATTCTGGCAGTCTTTTCACATGGACTGCAATAATATTTTTTGTAATCATATTTTTGGGATCCGTACGTGGAACCATCCCTGACCAGTCTATTATCGAAATATCGAGCAATACCTTTACCCTATTGGCTGATGGAGCTTGCAGTGTAAAACAGTCGGATTTTGGGAAGTAGGAACAGCTTTGCACAGCCTGGTGTTAGTGGCCAGTCCCAGACGCCGATAAATTTTATTCATGTTTAATGTTTTTTTGAAATAAAATTTTTATTTTGTGATGATCTGATTAAAACTATAGGTTACCTTGCTAGCTTGCAAAACAGTTGGCCAGCTAACATTGAAAGCAATATAATGGCTTAAAATACGTTTCCTCCCACGGTCCAAAGACATGCAGGTAAGGTTAATTGGAGAGTCTAAATAGGTATGAGTGTGTGAGTGAATGGTGTGTGTGCCCTATAATAGATTGGCAATCTGTCCAATGGGTATTCCTGCCTCTCGCTGGGATAGGCTCCAGCCTCCTGTGACCTTGACCAGGAATAAGCCATGGATAATAATGGATGGATGAATTAATTTTAGCTAGCTTGTGATATCGTCACCAGTATCACAAGCAGCTATATGCTAGCTCAGTGAAGCTAGCTAATTGACACAATGTAAATTAAACGTAATCAAACAGTGACCTCTATTGGCCAAAAAGGGAAATAGAGTAAACTCGGAGACAATCTCAAATTTGCCTCAGAGGAGCTTGTCGTCTGTTATACCAGAGATTGTGGTTATACCTATGTATCAAAGACCTGGAGGTTCCTGTTTTTTTCTTTTTTTTTTAAAGTTCAGTAGTCATTTTAATAGTGAAAAGTCATGTGAGGGGAAGCAGCGCTTTAGCCCGATCATAGTTTCCTAAAATAACAGTCATGCCATGCCTTATAGTGGATTGAATGATAGACCGTCTAAAAATATGGACAAAGTCACTGTGATAAAGTCACAGCCTCGTAAAAACTGAATTGAGCCTCCAGATGCATTTTTTGTCGGCAGTTTGTACAAACTGCGTCTGCTCCGTGGAGCTGAAATGACGTTGTCGGGAGCAGGGTCAACCGGATATGGCCCGGGCACAGTATGATTGACAGTTCGGGGTGGAGAAGCCACAGAACTATAAAGCCCATGACCTGACCAAAATTGAGGATGAAAATTTCATTTTCATCCTCAATTTTATTTGCATTGAATGTGTGGTATTTGTCACGTAATTAACGTTCATTCAGTTATCTTCGATTTATATTCAGCTAACATCAGCTAATTTGATTAGCTAGATAGAATACCAGGTGAGCTCGGTAGCCAAGCTAGACGCACTGCATCACCACCACACATGGACGAACATAGGGTAACACTATTGCCATCAACTATATTGACGGTCAATTAATCACATATGTTATTTTGACAAGACTACTTTTATTATAAATGTCCCTAGCGCCGCTAGAAAGGTAGCAAGCTGACCCCATAGTCTTAAATGAGCAAACCACCACTGTCTTTTTGGCTAACCGCTAATTAACTAGACTGTGGCAGAACAGTCTGTCATGGTTTGCCACAGCATGAAACCCCGTTCTGAAAACTGTTCCAGATAAAGTGGGCATTGTAGGTTAGTGGGTTCACATGCTAGCTAAAGCACAGTAGCTACATTAGCTACATCGTAGCTGGCATAAACTTTCATCTGCAACCTGTAACCTAATCACAAACATTTACAAATGCAGACTCCGTATTCTTTTCCGATACATTATTGGTTTTATTTTAAACATCCACGTATTGAGTCAGTACAAACATACCGCTAACACTTGGCTCTATTCCAGCACATTTTCTTAATTTTTGGGACCGAAAAAAAATTATCCAGGTGTAGAAATGTCCGGTTGGGGTTCTAGCTGGAGCAGCTGGCTAACGTTAGTAGGCAATCACAGTAGCTAGCCAACTTATATGGCCAGCCAGCAAGGATGACTTTAAGGAAGTCGAATAACTGTTAAATTAAATTGGCTTGCCATAAGCTATCATTAGCTTGCTAGCTAAATGTTAAAACGACTTGCCGTGAGCTATCGTTAGCTTGCTATCTAGCTAACCCAGCATTGCTAAGCAATGGTAACGTTCATGACCGGGGGTGTACGGCGATTGCGTACGGGAGGGGGTGGAATAGCTAAATTAATATCTAAATTGATAAGGTTATACAGGTATGGAGCAATTGATTTGAGCTGCTTGCTCCGAGATGCTGGGCCTCGCTCCAACCAAAATGAATATGTGATGACAAACATGTTGAAGATGAGTGAGTAAGGCAGTCAATTTATTATGCTATGAACTGCGTCCACAAAACAACAGCTTGTTCACGGTAGGCTAAGGGATGTTCTCCATCGACTTCCACTCAAAAATACAGCGTGTCTCCCTGTTTTGGTTGCTCATTTTTTGTTTGGCAAATTGACCAAACGACTGACACCCAGCTTTCATTTGCATTATGATACATTGATGGAAGTGGGCACATTCAAGAGATGTTTTTGTCACATCTTTCTTTTTCTAACCCTTTCAAATCTTTTTCTTTTTCAGGAAACCGCTCCATTCTGCTTTACAATGAAGTCGATTGGAGCATATTTAGATAACGTCGCAGGTTAAATTTACCTCAAACAAGTACAGTTTATACATAAACCTCTAATTTGGAAGTGAAAACGAGTGTGAAAGTTTTTTATTAAACCAAAATTAAAATTAAAATTAAAATATATTCAGTTGAACTGCACAATTGACCTAACGCTATCGTACTTGCCTATTCTGCGTGCACTAAAATGTATTGTTTTCAGTAGTGTGTGGTTCACTTTCTAAGTTAACATCCAAATCGAAAACATGTTGCAATGCTGATTATTCATCAGACTATTAAGAGGATCTTGAGTCTTCACTTTGATGACCACCCAGATTTATTTGAACCAGAATACACGGAATACTCTGCGTCTTGCCTTTCTGTCTCAGCCTCCGTTTTCCCTCCATCCACTTCAATTTGATTTAGCTCTTTGTCCGTGTATTCCGGTTCAAATAAATAGGGGTGGGTAACATTCAGAAATATCTAGGCTATATTCGGAAATATCTTCCTTTTCAGAGAACACCTACAACGGTACTCTGAATGGAATGTCAAAATGTTTTCACAGAAACGATGGCATAGCTATCTAACTTAGTAGAATGCATAACAATTGGTAGAATTTCACATTTCCATGCAGCCCCATTGTGGCAGTAAAGCACACCTGGAAAGGTAGCTTGGTTGCTTACACAAATGAACACAAATTTGTTTGTAGAGTGAATGGTGAATGAGGGCCAATGTTACCTATCTGTCCTGCTAGCTGGCAAAGTAGCCTATAGTTTTCATCAGATCATCACAACATAAAACAATCAGGTTAAGGACGGGTCACTATATGGGGTCATTATTGTTTATAAATCATTAATTAAATAATATGAACCTTACACAAATACAATTTGATTCACAGATATTCTTTGTATCTTACAAATAAAATTATTGTTTCACACATATGTTTTTGCACTCTCAAACAAAAATCTCTCCCAAACAGACAAATGTAATAATACCTTAATTTCTCGACACGCATTATGCATTTACGCGTCACCTGTGGAATCATTGAGATAAATTTGTCCATTTTGCTGTGAATAAGGGTAAAGAGAGGTGCAATGTACACTCTTGAATTGAATTTTTAGTTTGTTAAATAAAATACATGACGTTTTGGTCTACATACCTTCATCAGATCATCATCTGATCTGACGAAGGTGCGTAAACTGAAACGTCATGTATTTTATTTAATAAACTACAAATGTATTTTTTCATACAAGTGGTGCACCTCTCTTTAGCTTTATTAATTGCAATATTTAAGGTTGCACCTCTCTGATCATTTTTGAAGAATGGGTTTTTCCACCCCACATCTTGTTTTGTTGTCTCAAAAATATACAAATGAATGCAAGCGATTCCACATCAGCCAGATATGCACATCGAGTCATTGTCAAATTGGTTTTTATTTTCAAGCTCAAGTTCACAGTACACGGAACAATAACAGACCACCTTAAAGGGTAATTCCACCCAAAAATTATGTTTGATTTGTAGAAAAGTAGCTCTCCTCCTCATTAAAATGTGCTCTCAGCCAATTTTCTACCTGTAGTGAGAGCAGAGATATAGCCCCAAACTACTGCGCATGTACTAGGTACTGGTTTACTCTGAACTACAATAGCCAAGACTCTTGGCAAGAGCGCTTATAGTTTATTGGCGGAGTCAGACAACGGCAGTCACACTGGAACGGAAGGACTGGGAATTTTACTGCTCGTCTTACACATACTAGTTCAAACACAACACATTCAAACACTTATTCATTTCTTATCCCTCCCTGTCCTCTAACGTTAATCTTTAACGTTTAACCGAGGTAACCGAGGTAAAAGAGTGGTGTAGCTAGCCTACATGTGGTAACTACCACAATTCCAACTGAAATGGAAATGTTTGCTACCGGGAAGCAGTCAAAGCAGTCCTAGGCTATTTGGCAGCGAGTTCAGCGCAGGATTCGGCCGTGTATTCGGGCTGAAAACATAAGCCTTCCACCTACGACAAAATCTAGTAATAGGCTATTTTAAAACATTGCAATTTTCGAAATGCCAAAAAGCTGATGTGTGTCTTAGCTACTGCATGGCAAGCAGTAAACACGGATTTGCACCTTTATTTAATGCCGTTAACTTTGCTTCTGTAATCCTATGTTCAAAGTGAAACTGCGATTATGGTTAGCTCGCTAATGTAATCTACTTTTCATGGTCATTGATCATAATGTAGTTCTTACCGGGTGATTCAATGAGGCAGAAGATGTCAGGGAATGAGACCGGAGACCGCTTAGTTGTAGGTATCATTTGTCCACTCTGTAACAGCACTCGTGTCCTGTTTGGTTTACATTGCCAAAACATCTTTAGGAAATAACGTAGCCTATCAATGTAATTTTCTGACATTATAATAAAATAGCAATGATAGCTAGCTTGATCTATGATGTGTCCCTACGGTCCCGACACAGAACAGTGACAGACGGTCACTATGTAATTTACACACCCACTTGACAAACTGTACTCTTTCAAAAACAAGGAAGTGGTAGAGGTATACATCAAAATTACATATACCTCTACCGAATTTTCAACTTTATATTCAAATATTTCAGGACAGAATTGTTTTTTGGTCAGCCACAAAGAGAGACTTAATTAGTTGTGCCTTGATCTGTTAAATATAAGTTTAATGTTTTTTTTGGGTGGAATTACCCTTTAAAACATTGGCCGCAAGCCCATTTATACTGGCCTGGGCGCCTGTATGCAAATGACATTCAGGATCTCTAGTAGTGATGTCACAACAGTATCACCGCTACAATATTACTTGTTTAATGATTTATGAGACATTAGTAACCCTATATAGTGGCCAGTCCTGAATTCCGTTTTATTAATATTTAATGGTTTTCTACCTTCATCCTGTTTTAAAAAAATAATAATTTGATGATCCAATGAAAACTAGCTAGTGAGACAGTTAACTAATGTTAGCAATATTTTACTACGTGAAATCAACCAAGCTGGCTTTCCAGGTATGCGATATTGTCACAATGGGGCTGCATGGAAATGTGTTTAGTTTCTTAGTTTCTGTAAAAAACATTTTGTCATTCCATTCAGTGTAACATTGTAGGTGTTCTCAGAAAAAACAGATATTTCAAAATATAGCCTACTTTGTGTGTTGGAAAGAGTGGCTAAGTATGTTTTATACCCACATTTACCACTTTGTAGGTGCTGTGTGAAAACGTCACAGTCAGCTAACGTTAGTTAGCTTCCTGTGAGATTGGTGATGGAAAAATGCCTCTGCACTGGCCTCATTATCTTCTCCCCCCTTTCAGACCAGAGATGCGATTAATTCGAGCCATGTATAGAGTGAACCAGGCCCCTCCCCCTGGGCTTTGGAGAAACATATTCTTTTTAAAGAATGGTGCATGTGGAAAACAGAGTTTTTCTGCAGCTGTGGAAAATCAATCAGGGTGATCCGGAGCTCGGCAGGGTTTGAATAAAGCCCGCTCATGCGTAAAATGGACTCAGCACCATCACCCCCCCCCCCCCCCCCCCCAATCGAGGACCTGCATTAAGCCACTAGGACTCCATCAGCACACACACACACACGCACACACACACACACACACACACACACACACACAATCACCTCGAAAGACACCACCTCCCATTGTGATGCCATCTCCAGCAGGCTTTCCCTCCAGTACTCAGAGGTTTGCTCAGCCCTCTGCTTGATGCCCAGCTGGTACTGATCCCACACAATTACCTGTTCAAAAAGAACAGCCATCCCATCCACACCCACACACTGACCTATTCAAAAAGAACAGCCATCACACCCACACACTGAACTGTTCAAAAAAGAACAGCCATCCCATCCACACCCACACGCTGACCTGCTCAAAAAGAACCAGCCATCCCATCAACAGATGTGGAATCCTATTAACTAGTCTAGACAGATGTAGTCAGAGTTATGGTTAGAATGAGAAGTAGGATTAGTTTCCTTATTTCAAGGTACTACTTTTGGACTAAAAGTCACCATTCCAGTTGCCAGTCTCAGCACAATATTTCATAACAAGTTATGATTCATCTGTTAGTTATCTATTTCCTGTAAAGACATTGGGAAGGAAATGCCGGGAACATCAGAGCAGTTTCTCAAACAACTTGTTTAGATACTCCACATGACTGCTTGTATCCTATTAGGATTGTGGCCAATTTTAAGATTAGGATTGAGTTTGAGCTAGGAACACCATAGGTTTATGAACAATATTGTTTCAGCCATAGTTGTCATTTTTGGACAGATGTGATTATATCAGAAACTGGAGCAATGATTGGGATAATGACCCTAGCATCAGATATGGGCTGGCAATCTGAATTATCCAGAGGTGGGCTGGGATACCAAATGGGCTGGTGCTCTGCTTATGAGAACTGAACAGTAACTGTGCATTTAGCACCATAAATAGCAAGATAAACTCCAACCTCACTAAACATCCAGGGTTTGACACTGTTTTCATTATTCCGGATATCCCTCAGTTGTGGCAGGAGGTAATAGTTATTTTGGTCAGCGATATATGGCTAATACAGAACACACACCTTAAAACAGAGTTACCGTACATGCAGACTTTACCAATAGCCGACCAGACCCTGCCTTTAAGTCTGTCTGGAAGCACATACTTGAACATGTACAAACCCCAATTCCAAAAAAGTTGGGACAATATGTAAAATGCACATAACAGCAGAAAGCAGTGATTTGTAAAATCCCTTTTACATATATTTAATGAAAAACAGAATTTAATATTAATATTTAATATTTTACCTTTTTGTAAATATATGCTTATTCTGAATTTGATGCCTGCAACACGTTCCAAAAAGTTGAGATGGGGCAAAAGAAAGACTGGGAAGTTCCACCTGTTTGGAACATTCCACAGGTAAACAGGTGATGCTATCATGAATGGGTATAAAAGGATATCAAAAGACTCTTGATATCTTATTTTCAGGTACTATAGATGTTGATGGATCACTTGAAGAGTTGTTTCTCCTGACTAATTTTTCCATAGAGTTCAATAGAAAAATTTGTCAGGAGAAACAACCCTTAAAGTGATCCATCCATATCTACTGCATATCTGGCAGGTATCTCTTTTGATACCTCAGACCCTTGATGATTTACAGCCATTTAGCCAACCATGGGTTCTATACTATTCCCGTGTAATTTACAGCTTAATCTAGTCCCACCCCCCAATTCCCATAGAGATCCATTCAAATGAAGAGAGGTATCACTTGTAAGAGTAACTGTAAATAAGATATCTGGGGACCTATCTTACACCCGGCACTAAGCGGCACTAACCAAAACGCAAGTGTCTTTGCTATCTTACACCCGGCGCAGGGTTCATTATAACGCCTAGCACTCACGTCGTTTAAATACCATGTATTCTTGCGCCCATTGCAACTGAACTGGTTGGTCTTAAGATGAGGAGTGGCCAGGATAATTTCTGGCGTATTGCTATCTTGAGCCAGCAGAAAGCGCTTGCGCTAAAACCACCACAAACCTGGTTTAAAGTCATGTCGCAGTTGTTTACATGTTATTTTAACGGCGCATATAAGTGCGTCTACATAGGCATGTGCACAACGCGCGTACACCCTCCTGTCTGTTACACACAGGGGCGCGCACAAGCATGACTAAAAATATCAAGATTACAATGTGAAATATTATTGTGTAGGCTATAGGCTATATCAAAAAATGCATAATAATAAATGGGTCCATAGGTCAAAGACCACATACGTACCTGTCCCTCAGCGAAGGAGAATGGTGCATTAGATTGCTTTCAGCCCACTCCATCAATATCCAGGCGATGCGCGATGGTACGTGTAAGGTTACATGTATAGACTATATTCGCAATTATCCTGGATAAAGCTAGTACTTAGCCTATATTTGCCAATAATTCCTGTAATCTTCTGGGGGGACAATCTTCTGTTACGGGACAATGGCTATCCATTAAAAACGCATTTACACCTAATGCGTGAATTGTCATTCAATGGAAAACTCGCGTACTGCAATTGATTGACATGTGAGTTCTGAAAATGCCTTGTCCAGTGTGCATTCGCTGTGCATAAGATTTTTTTCGATACATCCCTTTAAGGGTTGTTTCTCCTGACAAATTTTCCTATTGAACTCTATGAAAAATAAGTCAGGAGAAGAAACACTTTGTTATCCATCCATATCTACTGTATTTCTGGCAGCAGAGTGATGGTTTAAGGCTTGTTTGATGTGTCAGATCCTTGATGACTTAAAGACATTTAGCCAATCATGTATTGTTCCAATGTAATTTACAGCTAAATCTAGTCCCACCCCCAATTCCCATAAAGATCCATTCAAATTCAGAGAGGTTATAGTATCGCTTGTAGGAGTACCAGAAAATAAGATATCAATAGTCTTTTGATATTGTTGGGTCACAGACATCAGGAAGTCATGGCATGCAAAGGATATGCGACCAAATATAAAAAAAATGTAATATTCTACATTATGTTAAACTGTCCAATATTTTTTGATGCCCAATAATGGGGGGGACTATGTACAAATGGTTCTATAATTTCTAAATGGTTCATCCGATATGGATGAAAATACCCTCAAATTAAAACTGACAGTCTGCACTTCATTGTCATTGTATCCTCTCAAACTCAAAGTGCTAGAGTACAGAGCCAAAGTTACAACGAGACAATCAATGTTATTCACTTCACCTGTCAGTGGTTTTAATGTTGTGGCTGATCGGTGTATGTGTACATTGATTTGACCCAGCACAATTCAGTTAAGTATTCATCTTGTATTCTTTATCGTTTTTTGGTTCTCTATATGAAATCTTCCTTGAATACTTATACATGCAGACACTGAAGGTCATCTATTGTGTGGTTGTCATGGGTTTGGAGCCGGCTGATATATCTCTGGCAGTAGTTGCAACTTCTGGCCTCTGGAGGGTTTTTTTTCCTCTAGGGACCATTTAGTTTTAATTGGTTTCAGCTGCATGCCTCTATTAAAGCAGCCTGCTACCTCTGTGCCGGTGCTTCAGTGTAAACTTTGGTTATGCTCTAAGCCGGTAATTTGGGTATAGCGACTTAGTGTGGACAACTTCTTTCATCTTATAGTGCCAAATATAGTTGCTCGACTCTTATTCTGAGCTCGGTAGGATTTCCTCCTAGGGTTTTCGCTTTCCTTTTTCTCAGCTGTTTCATTTCTTGGTTTTCTTCCAGTCCTCATTGGAGGCTGTAACCTTAGTTACCTTTTCTATTCCCTCCAAGTATTGTAGCTCGTTTTATTAGTTGTTTGTTTTACACTTGTTTTCTCGAGAACTCTCGCCCTCTTTTCGGGGTAGCTTTCTGTTGGCTTATACACCGGGTGTTTTCTCCCATAGAAGTACTTCCGGTTTCCCCTTACTGTCCGAGACTTCTAGTGGTTACTCCACCTGTGTGGGTAGCTTTTTGATCCCCGTTCTGTCGCGGTTGGTTCTCCGACCCCTTCTCCTACATCACAGTGGTCTGTTGAGAATATTGGCTTGCTTATGGTTAAAAGCCTTGGGAATTTTCTCCATTCATAAAGAAATTGTGGATGTGGACCATAGCAAGGGGGATAGGAGTCCTTATGTGGTGAAAAAAGCTATATAATCAAAGCACTATAAGGTAGTCTACCGCAACTCTACTATTAATCTACAAGCTGTATATGATGCAATCAATTCATTTAAAATATGTCATATATATGCTTATATACAAGTCATTTTTCAGACAGAGATGAATGTGTTTTATATTGCTCTAAGAGACTGCGAAAACTTATAATTAAAGTTTCCAAGTTTTATAGGCTTACCAAGAAACACAAGGACACTTCTAAGGCCAGAGAGGGTGAAACGATACCGTATTCATGGAATACATATTTGGCGCATACAAAAGATGTTGATGGAAAGAGTTTTCAAGGCCATTTCAGGGCTGAGTCTGTTTATCCCAGTATGCCTCATTGTGGACTCTCCCTTTTTCATCACATATGAATGAAACCAGAAAGATCAATATAAAGCGATATATATTATGTGCAATGAAGAATATTATAAACACTGAAGACCAGCCAGACTTACAATGACTGGTATTGTGGTATTTGGAGGTATGTAGTCTAAAACAAGAAAATACACTTCAAGTAACTCCAAAGCAGCTTGTACAATGATGATATGCCTCCAGATGTTGTTTGTGTGTATATTAACTAATTATTATTTTAAAAATTACATTTAATCCTATTTCCAGTCGAATTAATTTCCACTGACACTGCGCTCAAAAAAAAAAGAAATACTGGATCAACATAAAAATATTTATGTACAATTGTGAATAAGCACTATCTGTTCAAATGTACAGCCAAATACGGTGCTACAAGCTGGAGTTACTTGAAGTGTATTTTTGTGCTTTTTTTTTTTTTTAGTGCTTTATGTAAACATACACTAACACTGAACTTATATTTTGAAAAACCCCAGAAAGTGAACTATCCCTTTAAGCACATAATTGTACAAGCAGAAAAAAAGCAGAATTGATCCTTTTCTTTTTTTTCTTTTGTTTCTTAATTTTTTTAATTGAAATATTGTCAACCCTATGTCACCTGACATGTTATTGATGCCATTTGTCATTGTTGCCTGTTTTAGCCCACTCAGGGATTACAAATGGAAATGAACTGTTCAGTTAAATCTTGCACATTTACGGTGATGCTCATGGAAACATGCTGATTATAAATAAATAAACTTTGGACTGTGAGCATTACCCCTGCTATAACGTTTTCCCTGTTGGATGAGGGAAAACGGATCTGAACCACATATAAACACATATAAGAAATAACAGCAAAATGATCAGAATAAAAACAACTATGGCTTGCGCTCAATACATTTTTGTCCTTTACTTTAACTCACAAAAGAATGCAAGTTCATCTTTTTGCAAACAGTTTTGCAGTTATTTTTTACGTTGTTCAACTCTTCAGGTTGTCAAGTGAAAAAAGAAAATTGCCTCAAATTGCGAGTCGAAACCAAGGACTCGTGTTGACTGAACCTCA
Organism: Synaphobranchus kaupii; assembly: GCA_029718625.1. NCBI lineage: Eukaryota > Metazoa > Chordata > Actinopteri > Anguilliformes > Synaphobranchidae > Synaphobranchus > Synaphobranchus kaupii. The sequence continues at coordinate 35,508,646 of CM056381.1, read as the reverse complement.
GCCTAAATCATAAAATGGAGGAGGAAAACCACAGCAGTCCCCCAGGTGCTGATTGTGTAATAGTGGCTTGGCTGCAGCAGAGGTGCTGGATGTTCATTTACAGTCAGTTACTGTGATTACTGTGCTGTGGGGAGCTGTAGAGGACACAGGGGTTGAGGAGGGCTTACCCCTAGTCAATCTGTGTTTGTTTATCCTCCTCCCTTATGTGCCCCTTGCTGACTCTCTGTGTCTTCTGTGTAGTAATGCAGTGGGAGATGAGCCGCAGCGGCTCGTAAAATCCCTGGACACACTCACTTCCATTAAAGTCGAGAAAGACACTGGTACATGTCAGTCTGTCTGTGTGCGTGTGCGTGCGTGCCTCTGTGTGTGTGTGTGTGTGTGTGTGCGCGCATGCGTGTGCGCGCGTGCATGTGTGTGTATGTGTTTGTGTAAATATGTGTATATGGATCTGTGTGTAAATGTATGTTTCTGTACAGCAGAGAACTGTAAGCACTTCTTACATGTAAGTTCTGAGAGATTTCTGCACATCAGAAGGCAGAGCCACATTACTCTGTGCGGTAAGAGCAAATGTGATTTCAGTGAGGTCTGTGTTCATGTTAGAATCTCACAGAATCCTTTCCAAAGATTACAAAGTGAATTTCACATGCCTCTCTGATGCCTTAGGACTGGAATTGATGTCAGTGCCTGCTGAACCAGCTCGCTGCACATTATGTCAAGTCGAACCCTTATCACAGAAAGCACAACAGATGCCAGCATAGGCATGACTGAAAGGTCTGAAGAGATGCATGCACACCAGCCCAATAGCTTAAGGTGCAGGGTCAAAAGACTGTAGAAACTAAGACAAGGTGAGACTCACACACATGGTATAGTAATGCAAAAATAAAGATTTAAATCATCACAGTGTTCACGTTTTGGCTAGCAGTTCTTTGTCATCATGCAAATGTTCTGATGAAGGCTTGCTATCTGAAACGTTGTGCTGAATTAAATCTTTATTTATTTTTGGAGCACTGTAAGAGGTATCCAAGTCTCATTTTGCCTTAGCATAGACACAACTCTCAGAAATGGATAATTTGGTACTAAAGTATTGTGAGATAAAACAACAAAGGAGCAAAACAGCACAAGGATGCTTGTGTTCTCGTGGGAGCCAGCCGTCAATCAGCATTATCACACGTCATGGCACAATTTTCGGAGGAAAAAATGAGATTAGAGTGCTTCAAAAGCAAACGTCAGGCATTAAATTACCAGTGAGTGAAACATATCCACTTTGTCCCCTTCTCCTCTGCCACCATACATTAGAACCCATTCTGAATGAATAGACAGATTTGATGAAGATTAATGGGAGCCAATTAGAGTTTTCCACTGCAGAGCAGGTGGTTAGACATTACGGTACAACCAACAGGAAAAAAACAAACAAAAATACAATCTTGAATACGAATCCCGTGGCTCATTTTCAGGACACATTATGCTGCTCAGATTAAAGCTCCGAAAGGGTGTACATGAAAAATGTGCATGCAAACGTACCCATTTTTTTATATGGGGGAATGCACTCAGAACCCGATGCCTCGCTCGCTCCTGGGGGAATGCACTCAGAACCTGACACTCACTCACTCACTCGATCAAATACATACCGTTTAATACTTTCAACAAATACATACTTTAACTCTTTAGATGCTGATCAAATTTGAAAAACTGTCCTGCAGATCCCAGAGAATTTTCAATAAGACACCAAATTTGCCAATTGTATGAAAGCTGATTTTTTTTTCTGAATACAGGTAGAAACAAGAGGTTTATTTTAAAATTCAATGTTCAGTACTCTAGAGGAATTTACTGGTATTTAAAATTCAATATGTGACCCAGGTGTGCACACCACACATTAGCTGAAGTACAGTGGGAGGAATTATTGCGGGGGGTGATTCGGTGGCCAGGTTGAGAGATGAGTTTTTCCAGGAAACAGGGGAACCTTTTACTCATTGTGATAGGTTCCAAAGTATCTTTAATGACTGCAGTGAGCGAAGACATCACTTTAATGTCTGCTTGGAAAGAACATACCCATTTAAGCCCCCCTTCATTTCACCCACAGGGTCAACATGGCTTGCTAGTTTGATGTAGGCAGCCACGCACCCTGTGATTTTGAGCAGATAAAAACCCTGACTCCAGCGAGCAACGGGTTTCGCAAAAGTTAATTGGTAAAAAAAGAAACAAAGAAAAAGAAAAGAGAAATCAATTAAACGGTGGCAAACGTGGAGCCACAGCCAAGGCTGACTTAGTGTCTGTCCTGGCAGGACGTTAATTCAAGCCAGCACCCAGAGTGCGTTTCTCCCAGTGTAATCCATTGATCCGTGTCTGCACCTTAAGTGGCGGGTGCGCCATCAAATCTAAGCCTTTGTCGCACGCTGCTTAAAGCAACAATCTACTGTCTAGATACCATGTCAAAGTGTGAGCACGATTCTTTGAAAATGTGGCTGCAGCGAATGGCATTGATGGCCTGTGTTCTTCTGAATTCATTCAAATGTGAGCGCTAGTTTTGAAAACATTGATAGACTTTAGTCTTGAAAATGATGACACATCCCAGTAATTTTTAAGCTAACTGAAAAGAAGTACTGTAATATGCTTCTGCTCAAGGTCCCATCTGTGATTCCACTGAGACTGAAGATCCCTGCAGGACCAAGCCCTCTCTCCGTCTTTTTCAATACAAGATAAAACCAGACATCGAAGTTGAAGTTTTAGAAAGAGTAAACATAGTTGCGCTAACAAGGGTGGTGGGGGTAGTATCGACATTTCAGAAAAAATGGAGAGATATCGACATCGATCGATACTTTAAAAAAAAAAAAAAAAGGTTTAGCAGCCCTTTCTTCTCCACACATAGATAGTACATCAAAGAGCGGCAGATGGAGACAACGAGAACCTGATGAAATTCCCAGCTCTCCTGCTCACCTACGCCTGTGCTAAATCAAACACAAGAAACTCTGCCGTTTCCTAAGTGGGGTGCAAATAATGACAAGAGGAGGAGAGGCTGTTGAAATGTTAATTTCATATCACGTGTATTAGCATTTAGCACCTTTGGACTCGTTTCCCATCCATTACGTGCTGTCCGCATGCGGCGTGCCTGCTAATGAAGGAGCAATTTGATCTTCCTTGTTTTCCTTTTTATTTGTCTATCTAGCAGAAGTGGACATTTTCTTTTTTTGGCCAATCTTTTTTGTAGCCAATTGTACCCTAGTGCGATTCAATTCCCTTTGCGCTGCTGAGAATTCGCTGCTACACAACTCCATTGGCAGGCGGTAGGAAGGAGGCCGCCATGTCTTTTCCGATCCTCGTGCCACTGACCATAATTCCAGCACAACATGGAGCCTTTATGTGCGCAACGAATCTCCCCACAGAGACCCACCCAACCACTCCGGGAGCGACCCCCTAATTCGCTGCTCCCTCAAGGCACCAGCCGTACTCAGATCTGGAACGAAGTGGACATTTTCACACACTTCAAAAATCCGTTTGTTAGCAGAGAACCAGAAGACGGGGGGGGGGGGGGGGGGGGGGGGGGGGGGTGGCACTTAAAAATGGCTGCTCTCCGCCCTCTGCCACAAGCCGGGACTGGCGCGGGCACCCACTCGCTCGCTCTCGTCCTCGATCTCCATCCCCGCCACGTTCCGGGCGTGTTCCGCGGGGGGACGGTGACATCCATTACGTGCTGTCTGCATGCAGCACGCCTCCTAATGAAGGAGCCATTTGTCTTTTAAATTGCTCCTGCGGTTCCATTCCTCACTGATCCACTTAGGGGGAGGGGGGGGGGGGGGGGGGGGTGGGGGTAGGGGGAGGGGTAGATTCACCTCCATACCTGGCAGAGGAGGGAAGGGAGAGGGGGAGGGGACCCCTGGAGCCCGCATGCTCGCCTCACCTCCCGTCTTTATGGTTCATCTGCGCCATCCCTCTCTACACTCCGCTGCTGTTCTCCACTGACAGCAGGCTGGAGTGTCTCTCTCTCTCTCTCTCTCTTTCTCTCTCTCTCTCCCCGATGGAGTCACTCGTCTGCTGCAGCGGTTTCGACGTCCCCCTTTTTCCCCGGTTTTGGCCCCTCGCGCCCGGCCTCTTGCCACCCGCCCCCACCCACTGGCAAAAAAAAAAAGAGCGCAGGTGCGAACACTGGCCCGCCGGAGGTTTTGTCGTCACGGCAGATCGGAGGGGCGGAACCAGCGCTTTTATGATTAAATCCGCGAGCGACCCTGAGGCCCGTAGCCAGATGAGTACGCATTTCGATGAGGAGGAGAGATTACCGCCATCAACAAAACATCCAAACTATGGGAAACAGCAGCGGCAGCAGCCGCAAAACTGAAAAAAGTGTTCTCAGTAACCATTGCGGAACAAAAAGCTACCTGCTCCTGGAAATGCATCCGAAGAAAACCACCGCACATCATCTCCCTCAGGAGCGCTCTTTTAAAATGGTTTGTGCGTAGAAAACTGTAGCGAAGGATGACTGTGAGGAACAGTAGCAGATAGATGTCAATCAGGATGGCAGGAGCTTAATAGTTCTTTGTCAAATACACACAGACGGCCATGTTGATGGTGTCTAGATAAGATAGCAATAAAGACAAAATACTCAGCAGACCTTGCACTGACACCCTGAGCGTGAGCCATTGACCGATGGGAGTTTTTATAGGACTCATTTTATGCCCACTGCATTGCCTTTGGTGTCTGCCCTCCAATTGGACTTAGGGAAGGTGGGAAGGTTCTTGTAGTCAACTCTGATTGGTTGAACTATAGTATCTCTTAAGTCAGTGTTATCCCAATCCTGGTCACAGAGTTCCCTTTTCTAAGCAGTTTTTTTGTTCCAACTGAGCTCTTAATTAATTAGGACTGATTGATAGATTTTTCGTACGTGCTTGCCATTTCCTTAGAACTGTCTGTTTTAAGTCTGATCTCCGCTTTAAATTAGATGCAGAGTGAATGGAACTCTGACCCAATTTCATCCGTCTCCTCTAAAATGGCGGCAGAGGCTCCTGGGAATAATGTGGAGCCATTTTCATGGAGACTATGAAACGGATGAATCTGGAGGTGAATTGTTTATCTCTATTTGTGTATTTAGATGAAAAGGAATTATTACTCCCAGTAATAAATTGAGAGGAATGTTGTGACCACAAAAAAATAAAAATCTCACACCACAGCCACTGCAGAGAGACAGACAGAGAGAGAGAGAACGAGAATGAGAGAGAGAGAGAGTGAGAACCCTTGCAGTCTATAAATTGCATTCGCAATGCAGGCCTACAACAGATGAGCTGGGTCACTCCTCACCTGCGTGTGGCAGCGGTAATTAAAACGCGCTTCCGCTGAAGCACTGCGGCTTCTGCTGCCAGCGCAAATCTACACTGAAGATTTAATCTTGAAGGTGAGATTGGGAAGAGTAAGAGAGATCTACTTGTGCACATTTATATTAAACCCCCCCCTCTTTCTCCCTCATTTTTTTCCAGTGTTTAACTGCGCTTCATCTGGCTCTGCCTGTGGGATGCATGACATTACTTCGTAATGATGGCGTCTGTTGCAGAAGCCTCCCGCAGACTAGTCTCTTAAAACTCGCTCATTACTCGATCTACTTCATTAAAATGTACGAGCGGCTTACCTCTCTGCCATAGATTTCGCATGTATTGGGCTGATAGCTGGCGCAAAAACATGGACACGGATCAAGATGTGGAAATGGAATGGCATATGAGTGGAGAGGGCCTTATAGATAGTGAAGCGATGCGTGCGTGTGCGTGAGCGAGTGAGTGAGTGAGTGAGTGAGTGAGTGAGTGAGTGAGTGAGTGAGTGTGTGAAAGTATTGGAAAGGAGTACTAGGAATACTACTGAATTATCTGTAGCCTTGTGTTGTTGGACGACGAATGCACAGGAGATCTAGGAAGCATCAATTGGAAAAGTCCACTGTCAGAAAAAAAGTCGCTGGCATTTATTCTACCTTACTCACACAAACACAAACACGCAAATCACACGCAGGCACACACGCGCCTGAACTGCGCTTGGCCCAAAATCGAGATGACAATTGACAAGACTAGTGTTCCGAAAAGTAATTACAGGGAAAGTGCATTAGGCACGGCACACATACCATCCTGAACATGTGCCACATACAGAGGGAATATTAATTTCCCTGTACATGATTAAACCTCTTCACCCTTAGATAATTTATCTCCCATTTCTTCTGCTCTCAACATGCCATATAGGATGATAAATGTGCATCCAGGCACAGATTAGATTCTGTTGGCTGTTGTTTCCATTATCGGTATTCTAGTTTAATCAGAGCTGGGCCCTACCTTATCTTTTACATCGCTGGCAACAGAGGGATAAGCCTGATTGCAATTAAACGGACATGTGCTACTCTTGCTGATAGCGGGATGTTTCCCTGAAATAGCACCGGAACAGGGACGCACTCCGTCATGGTGTCTCTCTCAAAGCTCCTTATCTCCAACACGATCTTCAGAAGCACATTGGGAAATATGATTACAGGGCTGAGGAAACCGGGAGCCCCAGATATTGAGTTGATTTCTCATTCGCTGCTTATTTTCTCACACTTCTGTGTGCAGTTCATTTTAAAGACACTATTTTACTTGTTTATTGTTTGATATTGTAGGTGTATGAGTGGACAGGAAACTAAATAGAAATGACATTAATTGCTTATGTTGCATAAATCTTCATAAAATAGGGAAGTGGGTCACGCGAGTGTCGTGCTTGATACGTTCGCCGACCTTGATCGGGATCTTCCCTGCGTTAGATCCCGTTTGCATTGCGCATTCTGCGGATGACAGCGTGTGGATTCACACTGGGGCTCCTTCTATAGATACTTTGAAGCAGTAAGCTTTCTGGATTAAAATGTTATTATCTCCCTTGAGGTCTGCTCGCTTCATGCCGTGAACAAAACTCCTTGCAGAGTCGATTGAGCTTCGTGGGCCCCCTCCTCCCAGTCCCCACCACAGAAAAACGCAAAGGACACGCGGTGTGCGGTAACATGCGGTAATGTGACAGCGAACGATAGGATAAGCAAAGCTGAAAGAATCAGCCAAACGAGAGCCCAGACGTCCAACTCAGTAAACCTCAGAATCGCGAGGCGGTGCGTTGTGCAACCAGACGGGCAGCACAGTAGGCTACAAAAGCAAAAAGGCGGAGACTGAAATATGCGCCATGAGAATAATGTTGGGGTGCTGATATTAAAGAGTAACTGCACCCACTGTCTCAGCCTGTCTCCGCCTACTACACAATTTTGAAAAAATACTTTGTGGGGTGAGCGAGGGAGAGGGGTGGGGTGGAGGAGCTGTGTCCATCGTCATTTGCATAAATTAACGTACATTGTACAAATGATTTCGTCAAACTAGACATTGCACATCAAATATGAAGCAAATTCAGCAACTGCATGGCCTATTTCTCACCTCAAATATTTTCTGAAACATATTTTAGTGGACTATTTAGGTGGAATAAGAGAATTGAACAGGACGCCACGTTGTTCCGGTTTAAAAACATGGAGGCGAAACGAAAGTAACGTAGCGGGTCTAACGAATCAGGTGCCGGCTGTTTCCATTGTGGGCGACAACAATTATCCATATGACGTAGAGGTACCTCCAAAGAGGTACTCTGACATCACGATTGGGGCGGGGGCAGTGTGGGGAGCAGAAAGGAAATTTCAACCATTAGGGGCAGCACAAAGATGCTTTTCTACCAGTTTCTTATGATATACAATATTATTTCAGAATTGTTGAAATAACAGAATGCATGAATAAGTTTCATTATAAGGTAGGCATACAAACACGTTTACAGCGAAAGAAATGTAAATACAAGTGACACCGAGACTATGTTTAAATGTACGTGGTTTGTTTACTTTTTATGGTTCATTGTTAAAACTGACCTCACGCTGTTAGAATAGCTTTGAAACAGCTTCTTATCACCCGGACTGAATCGGAGTGTAAACTACACAGGTGCGGCAAGATTTATGAGACTCCTATAGTATGGCTAGAATAGTATGATGGCATTTTTCGCATACCGCCCATCACATACTAAAAAGTATGCACCAAACAGTAGCCTACGCAGTATGCTTAGTAGACAGTACATACTTTCAAAACACAGCAGTTAGGAGGTTAGGAGGCCCAGAGCTGTGATCAGCACCCTTCCATACTATTGTGTGTGTTTGTTAAGTACATAGGATGAGAAAGTTGTTAAGTAGGCAAAATTTTCTCTAAATGTAGTCTACTTAAAACCCCCGGATGGTATACTTACTTCCAGGGTTTTGCTGAGTATATTTGGGAGAATACCTTTCAAAAAGTAAACCAAAATTTTGGTCCCATAAATATGATGCGCAGCTTCGCTTAAAAATGAGGCGCAGCTTTGCTGATGTTTTCCTTCAACAATAACAACAACAACACGCTGCATGGCCAGGCAAGAGCGGGATGTCTTATGACACTTCCACAGTACGGTTGGAAAATAGTATGGAATATAATTTTCGCATAATGCACGGCGCGTACAAAACAGTATACAGTAAATAGTACATAGTTTGCTAGTACACAGGACACAGTGCTCTGATTCGGACACAACCTAGGTTCAGTTTGCCAGATGCGTAACCACACAAAAGACAAGCGTGTCCTTCGCCATCACGTGTGTTCGCTGGGTGTTCAAATAATGTGACAATCAGGGCTAATGTGACTATAATAATGTGACAATTAGAGCCGTGGGACTGCTGTCATTCCAGTTTGCTTTCTCCTCGCTGGAATCTCTACGCTGGCCCTCATCGTCCTGACAGTGGTGCCATAAATTATCGAAAACGATGATGAACGAAATCTCCTGCCCCCTCCCGCTTTAGCACGTGCATTAACCATTTCAATTCCTCAGATTCTGAAATTCCGTGGGCTGTAACCGAGTAGACGGGAGACGAAAAGGACGTGTGACATGGAATCAGGAAGGCGGAGATCCTGGATTCAGTTGAAACTTTGATTTACAAATGAGTACATTACAAAGCCATATTTTTCCCCCCTTCATCAACACAAACTTTACATTTTCTTTAAAATCAAATGTATGGTCTCTAGGACAAGGCCCTCAGATAATAAACATGGGTGGGTGGCACTTTTCCAATGGAGGCAGGCTTTCATCACAACAGTTTAACGTACGGCCGTAAAAACACGCCTCTACCCCGTGAGTTTATTCAAACCCTGATTACCACTGACTCCTGACCCTGCCTCTTTCACTTCCCATTCACATCACGTAAATTAAACAGAGATCCCATGACCTAAACAACAACCAGAGTTGCGTTCAGTAGTTGCGAAACGACTGTGATTTGCACTTGAAAGAATGGCGGTTCAGCTATCTCCTCCCTCTGAACATAGTAAAGATTGCTGTATCTCCAGCCTACACAGAGCTCACCTCTGCATGATCTACTGAATGGGGTATCATTTCATTTCATTTTATTTTTTGTGTGTTCTAGACCAATGGCTGCCTCTCTTGGAAGTGAGTGTGTAAATGATAAACACCACAGACTAGAGATGAATGATACACAATTGACAATTCACCAGCTTTGTGCAGGAGCCATAGTGAAGAACCAGAGAGAGAAAAGTGTCTTGTTAATTGTCACATAACCCCTCATATTACATATTCTTTCTTAACTGCCACAAAGGCAGATGGGGAGCCAGATGCCCCATCACTGGACTGGATCTCCACCATGGACTCCAGGAAACAGGCACCAGGGACGGTGAGAGCTGCATCGGCGCACAGAGGGTAGGGCAATGGGCCGCGGCCCACCGACGCAGCAGCCGGAGAAACCCCTGCTGTTCCCGCGTCAAGGGCTCACCGGGCTGTGACCAGACAGTCGGGAGGTCTGGGCAATGAAAGTAAGGAATACCCTTGTTAACGGCCTCACAGTTGGCGGAGGCTGAGGAGGTAAAAAAAAAAAAAGAAGAAGAGAACTGTTCGTGTGTGCGCATTCAGTGAAGCGGCCATATGACTCTAGAGAAAGTACACTCAGTTTGGGATGAGCAGATTTCTCAGTAAAAAATAAAAATAGAGAACAGAACAGCCTTAAAGAGCAGGTTGAGATAAAGAGATGGAGGCCTGAGTTCAACCATCCATTCATTAATCCTTAACTTCCTCAACTTTTGTTCACACAAACACAGTTTCGCAAGTTAAGTGATCACGAGTTAAATGCGCTGTGTTTATTTGGATATTGAAGAAACACTTACTCTCGCCCTGAGTTTGCAGACTGCTCCAGTTATGCCCCTCACCCTGAGTTTGCAGACTGCTCCAGTTATGCCCCTCACCCTGAGTTTGCAGACTGCTTCGGACCTGTCCCTCCTTTGGTTTATCCTCCCGACTTCACGCAACCGGAGTCCCAGATGCATCACCCCGCCCCTTTGAACTGATTATTGAATTGACTATTACCATTCAGTCCACCTTTAGTCTAAACCGGGCCGGCCAGCGAAGGATGGGCACCCCCTGTCTAGCCAGGTTCCTTCTGAGATTTCCTCCCACTGGGGAGTTTTTTCTCGCCACTGTTCAGTGTTTTTTCTCCGCTACCGGGGAGTTTTTTACCTCATTTTGCTGGTCGGGGGCTAAGGCCTGGTTTTTTGCTCAATTTTCCTTCCGTTTCCCTATGCAGCGTCTTTGTGACAGTTCTCTGTAAAAAGCACTATACAAATAAAATTGAATTGAATTGAATTGAATTGAATTGAATTGAATTAAATTAAACAGTAACTCAGATTTTGGGATAAATGCTGATTGAACCCTGGCCGGAGAATCGGTGGTTTGCTTGCGTTGAATAAGATTTCTTGACTGAACGACAACAGTCAACATTGTTCAAGGTGGACATCACTCTCTTCCTTTAAAAGCAGTGCACAAATTGACAAGAGGAGAATATGAGACTTAGTGTTTAGACCGATGACACAGGGTACTAAAGACACAATTACACTGAAAAAATACCATAATCAGCTCCTACTGCTGAATAAACTGGACACCAAACAGTCACCTTGGATATGTATTGAACAATACGATAGTGGGAGCTCAGTTTGAGCTGTTAAATTGCTCCAGTGACGTGTAAATAATAAAAATAAAATAGTATAGACTACTCGGTCAGATTACATACTGCAAAAAATCATTAAGTCACATCTTGGCTCCAATGAAAAAATAGTCTAGGAAAATGATGATAAAAGGCACATTTTTTAAGAGTGAACATAAATCTTACTGATGTTTCCACTATGTGCAATAGATATATAAGGCACCTCATTTACTTTACTAGTAGCAATCACAGGTCATGATGCTCAGGTGTTCTGTAAATTCTGTAAGTCCTGCCCACGCACACACTTCTCTCAGAGCACTCATCGTAAATGGTTCCCCCTAAAATCTTACCAATGAAATCCATAGAATTTCTTAGACTTCAATAAAACATCTGCAAACCTGAGAGCAACAGTGATAAGTAACACCTCAAGCTTAACATAGTTTAGCTTCCTTCCCTTCTAAAATTATCTTGCTGAAAAATCTCTTCAGGGAGAATGCATGTGTATTCATCCTATTTCCCAAAAAGAACACCGGATGTGTTAAAATAAAGGGATACCCAAAGCAAAAATGACAGCAAAGATATGTAACGTGTGAGCTGTACAAAGGGCTTAATATAGCCCATCTAAGTGCTCCTGCTCAAGAGATGACAGTGGTTAATCTGAAGCTGGGCTAACCATTGTATGCTCAAAGGGGGCATTAAACATTCAAATTCCTTTTGTGTTCAAGGGGCGTGTGTAAAATTGACCATTTTCTTTTCAATAATTCATCCAGTTGTGAGTCGAAGAGAAAAAAATAGCCTACTATATGCGTGGGCTTTATCATATTTGCCAGAGGAATGCAGAACATTGTATGCCTGAATCCAAGGTTTCATCTTTGCATGCAACACAGCGTCAGCACTCGTATTCGGTAGGCTGTGCAGTTCTTAGGCGTTTGTTTGTTTTGTTGTTCTTTCTTAAGAGACGATGTGTGGCGTGTGAGGACAGTGAGGTAAAGCATGAGGAAATGGCATGGTGGGTAATTACTCACACCAGCAGGGCTTTTTGTTTCTAGCAGGGCCATGCACAGTGGAGCTCCGCTAATTACAACAGAGTCATTATCTACCCCTAGCACCCAGGTGAATAGCTGGTAAATCAAGACCCATGAATCAATCAGTAACTCTTAAAACCTGTCGCGGACACGGGTGGTGTTAGGGTGGGGGGTTTGTTGGCTGTTACATTCTGTGGCAAATCAGGATTCCAACACGCTGCTGTCAAATCCCCCTCACTGTGAATACTCCAACTGGTAAACAACGCTGAGGCCAAAAAAATAAGGGGTGGCCTTGTTGAAAGGGTCAATATAAAAATACCAGCATTTGGATGCCAATGGCTGTGCAGGAAAGGTCGTTTAATGATAGGCTATTATGGGGAGACCATAAAGGGCCAATTATGAGTAAAAACAAAGCTCAAACCCAGACATTAAAAGAAGCTCAGAAATATGCACTTAATTGGATGATGAGGACCTTGGACAAGCGGATTTTGAACCGTGCCGAATAGAAGTTGATAATTAGGAGAGCTGAGGAGATGCTACATTTAACAGAAATGCAGCAATCAGCTCAAGGGGTCAACATAACAATGAAAGGAAACCCAAACAACCACACTCGGTCATTCGGAAAAAAAACTGTGTCAGGAAAAAAGTGTGCTTACGGTAACGTATGAAATCATTAAAGAGGTTTCCACAGCATGTAAACACATGTTTCTGCATGACAGCGTTGTGCGTGGGATTACCACTTTGGTTCTGTGCCGAGCGCCGAGGTTGTAGGGGGAGGTCCGCATCCTGCGCCATGCGTCAGTGTGCCCCTTCATACAGGCTAATTTTCTGTGCCAGAAGAAGCGACGGATATCAGATGGGTCTTTGAGCGTTCCAGGGACGACCGTACAGCCAAAGCCGTGGCCTGTATGAGTGTCTGCTTTGCGTTTTGCCCACATCCAGGGTGGCTTAATGGCTGATAAATGAAGTAACCAATTAAATTTAAAAAGTCAATGAATACAATAGACACTGAAATACATTTAAATAAAAGCAGAAGTCAGCCTCAGTCCTCTTACATGACCATTGCATACCTTCCAACATTTAGGTTTTAAAATACAGGAGATTGTTTGGGGTTGGGAGGCTGATGAGTGTGTGTGTGTGTGTGTGTGTGTGTGTGTGTGTGTGTGTGTGTGTGTGTGTGTGTGTGTGTGTGTGTGTGTGTGTGTGTGTGTGTGTGTGTGTGTGTGTGTGTGTGTGTGTGTGTGTGTGTGTGTGTGTGTGTGTGTGTGTTTTGCTGTGGCAACAACATAAAAAAGAATAATAAAAAAAATAGAAAAACCAAAGAGCTAAGACAAAGTTAAGAAGGAAAGGTGGTGGCAGCAAGCACATGACCACTGCCAGAACCTCTTTTTTTTTTCCTGGATGCAAACTACTTTTAGGTTGCCAGATTGTGTCGAAACAGATGGCGTGAGATGGTGTAGTGTGTCTATTATGTTTAAAAAGCAAATCTGGCAACTTTTCTTATGTCAAACAAACAGACAAGACCGATTGATCTGTTCATGATGAATTTTGAGAGCCTGGGAGAAGCTACAAAACGGGAGTATGCCGGTAGACAGCCTTAAAATACAGTAGCAACCCTGGAAAAATGGAAGAGTTTGGCAGGTATGCCATTGCCCAAGGAACTAATTTAAACACAAAATGGCCTCTGCCCACCTGAGCAAATGCAGTAATAACATTCCATCACATAAACTTCTTGGTATTCCTCCCTTATTTCTCAACCCTGAGAGACCTCCTGCATTAGTGAAACCATGGACGTAAAAGGATGAAAATGACAGGAAAGCTCTTATCAACATAGAGGGGGAAAAACAAAAACTTTTAAGTAAAAATACACTGCTTCTGTCCCCCGAGACTGCAGGTATTGATGTTCCTGCAGTCTCAAGTTGTGGGGGCGCTGCTCTTGTAGCGACCAGCAGCTGTTTGTATCTGGCGTCTGTGTTTGTTTGCAAAAACCTTGGCAAAACTTTTTAAACCTATTGTCAGTGAGAGTGGAGTAAATGTTTATTGTTTGTCTCCTGAGAAAGTTTGGAGATGGTGCTTTTGCTTATAGTATGGTCATTGGTTGCACTGTGACTTAGTCTATTAGATAATTCCATAGAATTGGAGAGGATGCAATACTCTCACGAGTGATCATTGTCGGTTGGACAGTCTCTTCCTTTAAAAGCAGTGCACACATTGACAAGTTTTACTTCATTAAAACCCGATATGAGGAAACGTATTTGAACAATAGGACTGTTAATTCATGTTTAAAGTGCGGAAACAGGGAAGGAGAATTGAGAATTAATTCTTGTGATAAAGGCTTACCTATAGCGGGTGTGACCATTACACTGTCATTACTTGCTACTTGGAATGTTGGTGATTTATGAATCTAGGCCTTTTCTTTGTGCACTAATTGTAAGTCGCTCTGGATAAGAGCTTCAGCTGAATGCCTAAAAAGGAGTGAGACACAGCCTAAGACACCAAAGGCTCAGCCGTATTCCACTGCCTTCTGTGATCCTGTCCAATGTACAATCTATCAGGAGCAAAGCGGACGAGATACAGGCTAATGCCATTCACCGACAAAAATTGAGGTGCCTGCATTTTAACGTTTACTGAAACATGGCTCACGCCCATGGATACGGACTTGGATCAGTGGCTTTGGTGTGCCGGTTTGGTTTGACAGAGTCGCTGGTGAAACGGGGAAATGTCAAGGTGGAGGCATTTGTCTACGCATAATCCAATGATGGTGTAACAATGCCACTGTCAGAGAGACGGAAGGTACAGCAGACATAAGTTTATTAGCGAATGCACCTTTTTTTTAAAAAAAGGACTAGATTACGTTTTCTTAAGAAAAGAACATTTTGAAATGATGCAAGATATGCAGGCTATTGTGTGATCATTTTTAATACGAGACATTTTCTTTGCTCTGAGTGAGTATGAATGCTGCCGTTTTTGTGGAAAGGCGCTTCTGTTCTGGAGGTAGCATGATCAAGTTCCATTATAATGATCATGCTACCTCCATTATAATGCTGAAATGCAATGATTGAATTACGTTTCAATGTATTTTTAACGCGTTTATTCACCCATTTAATGAAGGCGTTTGAGAAGAAACAATACATGGGATCATTGACCTATTTTTGAGAAGATAAAATAGCCTACCATAGAGAGAAAATTTGAGAAAAATAAGGAACGCTAGTGCTACAACGGGCGGACGTCCGGGGTGTTACCGATATTTATCCCATTTTTTATTTACGGTTGCAAATAGGTTTACGTTTTGCTGTTTTTCCGCGAACCCGGTAGGTAGCTAATAGGTGCTCGAACGCTAGACTTATCATGCCAGTGACGTCACTGACTACGAAAACTAAACATGGCTGCGCCCTAACGGAAAAACGATAAACTATTCTTAACGTTTTCTCCATTATTACCGTTTAGTCAGATTTGAGAACTGGAATATGTATTAGACTGAAAAGGCATCCACCCTATCACCTTCACTTCATATTACGTTTCAGTTCCCCTTTAAAGTTATCCACGGGAGTGGAATCACCACAAAAGAGGAGAGAATGTCTGCGAACAGAGGAGGAAAAATAAAGAATAGGGAATAAAAACTCCCGGCGTAGAGCCAGAAGAAAATCAACCCAGGAAAAGTGGGCGAAGGCTCGCAGACTCGAGCAGTAGAAGGAAAGGAAGGAAAATATACCTCTTGCTCTCAATATTACGGGAGAGCCAATAAAAAGGCGAAAGGAAAGGAAAGGAAATGATAGCGACCCAGACAAATTGGCAAGAAAACTCGTAGGCTCGAGCAGTAGTAGAGAGCAGAAAGGAAAATTACCTCTAGCTCTGTATTAAACGAAGAGAAAAAAATAAGGAGGTAACAAAGGTAACAGTCTCAGAGAGACAGAAAAGGAAACCAGGACAAGAGACAGCAAGTGCAAAAGAGAAAGCAAAATCCTAAAAAGTATTACTTTACTTTAGAGCAACGCTTTAAAGTGAAGTGGTCGCCTTAAACCTATACCTTACTGGCTCTGTGGCAAGAACAATAATGACACAGAAGCACCGTGACAGGAAGACACAGCGCTTATAAAGCCGGAAGGGAACAGGTGCGCTCACTAAGTGCCGGAACAACGGAAAAACACGGCAGGAGCGCCGTCCCGCAGATTGGAAAAGCAACGTCCGCAGCACAGAACAGGTGAGCTGCAAAACCATGAAAACTGGTCTATCTTTAAGGACTCCTCAAAAGATGTTGATGAGCTGGTGTATGTTGCTTCCAGTTAAATCATTTTTTGTGAAAATACAGTTATCCACACTAAATGTGTGAAAAACAGTAAACCTTGGCTTTCTAACTCCTTAAAAGACCTGTTGCACAGGAAACAACAGGCCTTCCTATCTGGTACTCTTGAAGAAAATGAGTTGCAGGAGTTAGGAGGGCTAAGCTTCAGTATAAGGACAAAATTGAGGGTAAATTTAATGGCAGAAATTTAAAGGCAGTATGGGACAGAATGAAGGCCATGACAGGTCAGACAACCAGAGACAATAAGCCCATCAGTCTAGATGGTTTTAAAAATAATACTAAACTTGCTCGTGCAATGAACAGCTTTTACTTGAGATTTTATGATGACAATGTTTTTAAAGATGAACACAAGAATACTTTTACCAGCTCTTTGTAGCCAATTTTAGTGACTTTCAGCAAATTTTTACCGTGACAGTAGCTAATGCAGCAGGGCTAATTGGTAGCTTATGTTTCAGATTTAGCCTACCTTTGTGTGTACATGTGAATCAACACAAGTGTTTGTATAATGCTTGAAACTGACTTTCGAATGCCGCAGTTAGCCTTGCGTATGCATGTGTTTAGCCTACTACAAATTCCGGAGCACCACCACTATATAAAAGGGTTGCATCTGCTTGCTGAAACAGCCATAGCATTGTGAAAACTACTGAAACTAGGCCTATGTGGCAGTCAAATAGTTGTGCAAGCTACACTACAGTGTGCAAATTGATGGGGGATATGAAAAAATGAAAAGGATAGGCTATTAAGCTACTTTCATTATGCATTATTTTAAAGGAGAGGTAGCGCACTCCTCGTGTTGTTCGTTTGTTGATATTCTACCATAGCCAATTTCAGAAAAGCTACATCTAAATAATGTAGACCTAAAGTTTCCTTCACTTTATTAGCCTAATTTTAGCATAGGCAACGATTCTCAGAAATGCCTCGCAAATCAACGTGATTCAGGTAAAGACAAGAGTGCATGAAGGTGTTTCACGTTAGACTGTCAATGGCTCAATTCCAATTCAAATTCAACACCCTTCTATATGCTACTTTGATAGTTGAGTAGCCTAAACTGGATGAGAACGTTAAGCAGGTGAAATGTTTTCTAAATGTAGTGTGCTTAAAATCCCCAAATGATAGGCTATACCTATTTATGAGTTTCTCTGATAATAGTATGGAGGATATTTTTATGTCACTAAACAGTATGCAGCAGCCTAAGCAGTATACAGTAATCCTATGCCATTACACAGGATGCAGACCCTTCGGACACAGCCCATGTAAAAAGTGAATGGAGTTTTTGCTTCCGGAACCTAAGCCTCACATTTCCAGTCTATACAGCCTACTATGCAGTCTGCATAAATGCAACAAACAACGGGTGCCGGCTGAGATGAAACACTGCTTTGCTACATTGTAGTTTGTTTATTTTTCCAATAATGTAGCTAAATGGAGTAACATTGTTGCCCTGCCCACTGATTACTGCATACAACCTCGTACATGGGCTATAATACAGGTGCTTTTATGCATTTCTGTAGATGTAATATTGGGGGGGACAGATAGAGCTTTCTCGGATATTGCGGTGGACGCGTCCCCCATGGAAATGACGCATATGGGTACTATTATTGATAAAAACCTGACAATTGACTTAAACAGTATGTCAATTAGTAAAAAAAAAGACCAGCAAAGACTGCACTTCTTGTGAAGGCTAAAGGTTTTTAATGTAGAAACGGGAATGATGGTCATGTTTTACAGATCATTTATTGACTCATAGCTCACCTTCTCTATGCTTGCCTGGTTTGAAAACCTGAATGTACATAACAAAAACTGTTTGTTCAAGGTTGTTAAAATGGCCTGTAAGATCATAGGTCAACAGTAATGCTCTCTGACTAAGATTTTTGTCGGACAGATGCTTAGTGAAGCCAGATCAATTGTAGCCTGTCCAGACCATCCTCTACATGAGGAATTTCAGATGCTGCCCTCAGGAGGTTTATGATGCCCAGAGTAAAGAGCAATGGATATAAAATTTATTTCATACCTTTTGCAATAACCTGCTAAATTTGCACAATGTGTAATGTTTTTTACATATTTGTATAGTGTCTTTTACTCTATTGTGTTACTGGCGATTGCTGTCATTGTTGTTTCACTGTTTTTAAATACTGCTATAAGATATGTTTCCCTAGTAGGGACAACAAAGTAAATTGAATTGAACTGAACTGTCTTTCCAGGGGCAGTATCTTTTCAGGCACAATGCAAAATGACAGGTGTACTTCCAGGTGAAAGGTGACCAGATGACATAATGGCTGCATTCCAATAGTCAAATTCGGGCAAGGAAGGATTCTTTAGATCGCATAAACCGGAAATATTTCCCAGGCAACCATGCTAAGGAAAGGAGCTTCGCGATTCCTTTTATCTGTCCTTTCACGAAGGATGCTCTGGACTATCCTTTTCAGAAGGAAGGTAGCATTTGCGCACCACAATGCAATGCCGCCAATGTTTACATACATGTAAGCACCGGAGTTTTCCGGGACCTACCGATTTACTGAAGTCAAACAACATCTTCTGAGAAATGCCAGAAATCTAAATGTGAATAGCTAGTATTGTTGGTTAGCATTGGCATATAATAGAAAGTAAACAAACAATGACACAATCAGACAATAGACCAAATTTATTAAGAGGCTAAATTTCGCCAAAATAAAATGGACGGTTCAAGTGAAATACAGACGGCAATGATGCGCCTTTTGTAGTAGCCTAATTTTTCATGAAGTTGTAGTTTGCTATGTTGAACAGCCACATGACGTTGCACCATGATGTAGGGTAGAGTAGGAGGTTCGAATTCCACAGTAGACGCTAGATTCCTTATAAATCTCTCCTTCCTTTCCTTGACCCCCGTGACGTTTTATGGCGAGGTCAAGGAAAAGTTGCAAGGAAAGGAAAAAGGAATTAATTTTTTGACAATTGGAATGCAGCCAATGACTCTGACACCAAAAATACCTATGTGATGTAACTGAGAGGGAAACAAGAGCGGGGGGGGGGGCTACTTATTTGTTTGTATGCTGGTTTAGCTGGCTGCAGCCATTGTGAATGAAGGTTGGCTCACCTCCCTTTGAGGGTCAGCCTATGGAGAAGACAGAAGAGCCCATCACTCTTGTATTTGTGCACATCTAAATCGGGCAGAATGAAGGAGACATGGAGGATCTTTGAAAGTCTTCTGCACATAGTGCCAGCTGTGACAAATGACTCATGACAAATGGCAAATGAATTATTTTCCACTCCTGTTCTACTATAGATAAAAGCTGCGTACCAACTACTGCTTTACATTTCAATATGAAACAAGCATCTATATTTATTCTGCTGTTTTTGGGGTAATTTTTGCAGTACCTATACACACAAATGTAACCACACAAATGTACACACGCATATGCACACATAGCCACACATACACGTATACACACACATACGCACACATTTTGTTTCTTAATTGATTCAGCACAGGCACACATACAGTAAACATATTTTCCAATAATTTTCATAACTCATAGTCATAGAACATTTCATGCAACGTCATACAATCATAAAGCATCGGTTCTCAGTTTAACATAGGTAAGTAAGAGAAGCCTTTTGTAGGCTAACTGATTTCGCATCAAAGAAAAGGAACCTGAAATTCATGCAAAATTATCCAAATTGTATTTTACATTTGAAGCACATGCACAGAACTAACCATTTCAGATAGAGGCTGTAAGGGGGCGTGTAAGGTTCGGAGAACCAAGCGCAACAGCCAAGGAATCTAAAAGTGTATATCTTAAAATATACACCACAAAAGTGGACAGCCCCGCAGCTGGAAGGGAATAAACGAAAAAATGGGAAAGAAAACCTCCCGGCGTAAGCCAAATCAAAGCAACCCCAAACGAGGGCGAACTTGAGAATAGCGAGTAATTAAACAACAAAAGAACCTCACGCTCTCAAGGTCAGAGGAAAACAAAAGAAACACCCTGTATAAACGGGTGAGAGAATGAAAATGAAACTATAACCTGTTACCTACAGCTCTAGGTGAGAACAAGCTGAACAAAAAAAGTAACAGGTAGTGGAGTATAAAGGATAAAGAGAGAAAGGAAAGAAAAAGACGAAAAATAAATCTTTATCCTAACTCTAACCGGACTTGCTGCGTTTCTTATTCGTCCAAACCAGAAATGCAGTGACCGAATTTCCTATACCTTACCGACTTCGTTGTCAACATAGCAAAGACAATATCGAAGCATCAGAAATGCGGAAGTCCTGGGATATTTTAACCAGCAGGAAATCCAAAATATTCTAAAATGAAATGAATATCTTAAATTATTTTTCTGCAAAGTAAATGTATTTTTTTCTATACAATATTTTACTCGATCACTTTCTCCCGCTCACACTCACACACACACAAATTGACAAACCAATGGACTGCTCTCATTATGAAACATTCTTATATTCTTATGCTCATGTAAGTCATAATTCACCCCCTGACAAAAATAGTTGGCACAAGCGACGGTGAGATATGAAGGACGTTAACTGAAGCGATCAAATTTCTTCAGAATGTGCTTTATCACCACTAAGGCGGCATTATGCTTTGCTTTTTCAATAAAAAAAAACGAAACTAAATAAAGTCACTTTGAAAATCAGCCCATTCAATCTGGACAAAGGGACCGACTGGATCCTGTCACCCCTGTGATTACTACGATTCTCACAAAGGGGAGACATCACAGGTGTGACAGGATCCAGTCGTGTGTGGCCCAAATAGAACCATTCAGCCCCTCTGGCCCTTGCCTAGTAACACTTTATATTCAGGTCTCATTAATTACCACATTTGCAAGACATTTGAGTCCTGTCAGGGCCATTATGAGGCCAAAGTGTTTGGGTGCTGAATACAAATTGCAAGCGGTTTTAACCACTTTCGGCAACGCTTTACACCAAGGTCCCATCAATTAAGCACACATTCAGATGAACAATAATAGATTGAATAATATTATTTCCAAATAGAAAACGTATTTAAGGCCCATTTATTGTTTTGCTGTACCTGTTAACTTCAGACCTTTAGTAGTGCCTTGTTCAAACATCAGACACTACTCAGCCCTACTACTCATAATGTAATTACTGAGTTAATGCTCTTTAAACATCAGTAATCAGCTAAAGGCATTTATTGATGTGCTCTGAAATTAGATGTAAAGTAATTTGCAAGCAGTGACTGACTTCAGAAAAAGCACTTTAAAGGTTTTAAATAATATTTTAATAATGCACTGTTTGATGACTAATGTGACCTTGGTATAAAGTGCTATAACAGCTTATAACCCTTCAAGGCTTTCGTAGAGCTAGAAAAGTGTTTATTTTGCTGGGCTGAACTAAGATAGCTTCTAGCATGGAGCTATGTTCTCACAGTGTTTGCATGGATGTTCTTTGGTTCTTTTCCACCAGAGGGATACATCTCACTTGACCGCCGGAGCTCGAAAGGTTGCAGAAGTGTCACGATGCACTGCTGTATCCACGGTAACGCACCACAGCGAGGCACAGTCTGGAGCGGGGAGCATGGCATCATTAATACATGGCGAGGAAAGAGACTGTCTGCGCAAACGCGGCCCGGCGTTCAGGGAGCTGTGCCTTCGATTAGCCTGGCCGCCGCGCCTGTGAGCAGCTGCAGACAGCCCGGATTGCATCAGTGAACACTCGACCGGCGTATGTGGAGTAATGGTGAAAGGCTGCGTCAGTCTACTGCCTGTTGGCATACCTCACGGTGAGAATTGTGTTTGTTTCCTTTCGGTGATGCGATGTCTCCTCCTGCCACAGCACGCCACGCTTCCCAAAACTGCAATACACTTTTGCAGTCCCACTGCCCCGTTTGTGGCTCTCAGCTATGAAGCAGCAAGCTCTCCTTTCTAGAGAATTTCCAGCTTCCACACAGCTGTGGTCAGGCTCTGTATATATGACTGTATGTAACCAGAAGCAAATAGTCACTTATTCAAAGTCACTTATTACCAGATTGGTGATATGCATTGGGGGTGGCTGAGGACTTGCAGTATATATTATTATTATTATTATTATTATTATTCACCCGTTCAAAATTATGGGTGTAAGCTATATAAGGTTCTCACAGAAGGTTCACAATAAAAAGTTATGAATCATACTAAACCCCCTGTCACCCCACCCCAGATGGCAGCTTCATCTTCATCTAGCCCTGTCCTGCTATTAATGTAAAGGAACGGGCAAGAACCAGAACGCACAGTCCGACAGTCCAGAACAACCCACGTTTTCCCCAAAGCATTCTTCCTGCTCAAAACCCTCTGCCTCAACCAGGGATGAGGATCGCAAGCGACTCAATTTCACGCACGCACAAGTTGGCAGAGTGGTGGTGGTGGTGGGGGTGAGGTTCAATTACATTCCACCTCCCCCAACCTCCATTTATGAATCAATAACAAAACATGGAAAATTACCTCATTTTTTCTTTCCACAGTAAAACATAAAGGCTCACCAATGTCACATCTAGAACTGTTGCCAGCCTTCTCCTCTCCACTTTCTCTTTCTCGCATTGTTTTACTGATTGAGTGTGCAGTTGACAATATATTACAGGATGGCGCTGTGGGGAGAAAGGCTTTATCCGTAATGAAGAGGGGGATATGTAACACTGATTGAAAATGAGAGCGCCAGCTTAGCGTAGCTGCCTCCGCTTCCCCACATCTGAACCAAACATGGGGGAAAAAAGCTCTTTAATTACACAGATCATGTTCACATCAGGCCACGTGAGAAAGAGACAGAGAGAGAGAGGGAAAACAATTTTTGCCCTAGGTTTTAAACATCTTATCTGTTAATATATTTATTTATGTATTTATTTATTAATAAACTTGGACAGAACAGAGCACAACACCCACAGGCTTCATCAAAAAAGTGCAATGTTTCTTATTAACCTTGGAAATGAACATTATGAGGAGAATAAATCAAAGTGCCACGTCCGCTATGCTGCCCACTGGGAAGTTAGGTGATTTCACTTGTGGCATAGATTGTGGTTTTTTAAGGGAGATACTCTCCCTTGGTGTTTTCTTTTCTTTTTTTAACTGAAAGGGTTTTTTGTTTTTTTAAAATATGGCCCTGGTTCAGTAGGGGTCTTGATGAAAGTCATTCTGATTAAGACAGAGAGAAACAGTCTAAAACTGGATAACTTTCTTACGGTAAATCCATTGCCAGTTGCTTGTGTTTTTTTTTTAAATAGGCAAGATTATACTCTGTCAGTGGTAAAAAGCAGTGATTCATATTTCAGAGTAGTTATTGGCACAGTAGTCTCATATGAGATAAAGTTATGCAGAGTGTTTGTATTGTACAGTGTTTGTGTTGGATAAGACAGAAAACCTTTAACGTAACTTTACACTTGTTGTCTACTGTGCACTGGCTCTTGCAGTAAATGACTAGTGAGTGAATTTGCCCCATTGCCCTGTTGCACGGTGTACAGATCCAGAACGAGACACTAGGTCATTGCAGGTTCACTTCCAAGGTTGGACACAATGGCTGTGTCCTTCTTAAATGTCTACAGCGCATACCCAGCTGTACAAATGTATAAAATCAAGCAAGTCACCATGGTCACAGATTAAGCAATGTCCTAGGTGTTAAACGTGAGCCCTGCAGGGTCGCAGTATCTGCAGGAGTCTACACTGTGGCTCTCGAGGACTGGAATCTGAGACTTGTGTCCGAAAGCCTCCATGAAGCATGCATAACACCTCCATTAACAAGTCAAAACATCTCTATAAATCAATACCAAGCCAATGCAATGCTCTAGGCAGAGAAGGGATTACATGTAAAATAATATCCTCATTTTCGATACTAAACATTTGTAGGGACAACAGGAACTACAATTCCATACAGTCCACAGGAGGCTCCTCCTCCACGTTGGAAGTGACGTAGGACGTTGTACCAGTTGTGATTTCCGTCTGCACTGTAATGTGATACTGCGCAGGGGAAATGCGCGACTGGCAATAAAGTTTATAAATGGGGCAACACGGTCGCAGTTCTGCCCAGTTCTTCCCAGTTCGTCCGCTGAACTCGGCAGAGCCTTCACTGTCTCGTCTCACGGCCCCGCGGCCTGCAAGCCCGGGGAAGAGCCCTCGCTCCACAAGGAAACACGGTCGTCCATGACACCGAGTGAGGCGGGCTCATCTATTGGCCATGGAGGACGCAAGGAGGCAACGCGAGCACCCAGTGGTCAAGAACTGCAACCACAGGATCAGGGCAACCGGATTTCGTTAGCTAATTAGTTAGCTAACGCAACATGTTTGTGACTGGATGTATGTAACTACTATTGAATGGTTAATGTGTGTTATGTAAAAGTTTTGTGTTACCGTTTTACTTTGGATGGCTGTAAGCCATCCACCGAGCTGCGTTAGGTTTAATGCATCACGCACAGAACGTATCTTGCATGTGATCTGTCTTTAAACACTAACCAGTCGTAATATTAACACTGCACGCTGATCTCAACGCACATGCATTGATAAGCTTACGGCTATCCCCTCTGTGTATGGTATGTTCATGCGCCACCATTAGCTAGCTCCAGCGAAAGCTAGTTTCAAACCTCCCTCCATTTTAGTTTCTTTGTTCTCTCTGAACACGTGTCCGAGGCAACCCCCCCACACGCAGGAGAACATGGAAACCCCACATGCGCCCAACACGCCACACACACACACACACACACACACACACACACACACACACACACACACGTAGTTTGTTGTACATTATAGTCGTGAATCATGCCTTGCTCTGTTTGGTACTTTGTGTTTCAATAAACTATTACATTTATCCAAGATTGCCTGTATTAATGTTGCCAATGCTAATCGCAGGGATTCCCCAAAATGCCTTCACCTTCTAGCTGGATCATTTATATTAATTCGGTATCAACTGAGTACATGATATTGTGATTTTGCTAAGACAATTATTAATGTGTAATTTTGTTGGCAATTAATTTAATTATAAATTCAAGTTACCAATTTTTAGTTAGTATATTCTCTTTTGAGAATAATATATACATTTTATGAGACTGATTTATTATACAAAAACCATGCCACCAGTTGTATAAGGATGGTAGTGGCGTATTGCAGTACATACGTAAGTGACGCCCCGTGTATAAATAAATTAATATTCCCTACATTTTTGGTGTCCAGCGTGCGGACTCTGATGATTGAGAAATCATATTACTGATCATCTTGCTCACTGCTATTACATTACATTACAATCATTTGGCAGACGCTTTTATCCAAAGCGACGTACGATAAGTGCATATTGAAGGTCATTGACGCGACTACAAAGCAAATCCGACAAAGCACAGCTTTCTCACAGCGTAGGAGCTATCCCTAGTAATAAACATGAGTAGTACACACAGTCAGCTATACATTCTGAACTATAAAATAACCAAAAACACAAGTTAAATAGAAAACAGGAAGCAAATACTATAGAATGGCCCTATATAGGTATAATTTTAGTCGAGGTGGAGTCTGAAAAAGTGCGTTTTCAGACCACGACGAAAAACAAAAAACAGACAGTGTTTCAGCTGAGCGCAGCAGAGTGGGGAGTTCGTTCCACCACTGGGGAGCTAGGGTGGAAAAGTTCCGCCGTCGGGACGAGCGGGAGCCTTTAACATGGAGGGAGGGAAGTGCAAGTCGCCCTGCAGCAGCAGAGCGAAGTGGTCGAGCAGGAGCGTAGTGCTGGATTAAGTCCTGTAGGTAGGAGGGGCCTGACCTTTTGGCTGCAGTGTAGGCCAGGGTCAGAACTTTGAACCTGATCCTGGCCACGACCGGCAGCCAGTGGAGTGACCTCAGCAGGGGGGTGACGTGCGAAAACTTCGGGAGGTTGAACCCATGCTATCAGGTTCGTACGTGTTCCCTACACATTATATCCTCATTCTTATAGAAATGCTTATGAGTTATTCATAAAGATGTCAAGCAGGTAATGAAGGCCTTGATAAATTGTTCGTGAAGACTTCATATAAGTCACGTAAGTTATTACCGTTGACAGTCTATATAAAGTCTGTGTAATAATGTTTATGCATGTCCTGCTGCCCCTCCTCCTCCAATAACATGAACAAAGCCTATTTCTGATAGTCAAAGCCACTGAGTCCACTGAGTGATTCATTTCACCGAGTCAAAGCATCAGAGGCTTGGGCAACTGATAACATCACAGATCCTTCAGACCCACCAAATAGTCTGTCTTTCATAAAATTAACTTTCACAAAAGATCTGTCTTCCTAAGACTGAGGGGAAAATGTTCCAATTTGTTGAATGTTATTAGTATTCATGAAGGAGCATGACCAAGGACGAAACTTTGGAAACCGATGTTCTGTCCAGGCACACCTTTTTGCAAATGTGCACAAACTGAAACACAGTCCTGGAAACAACCAGGAGCTTAGTGTAGTTTATGTACGTATTAGAATGGAGTGGCTGGAAGGAACATAGGGGCTGACCAACAGGGTTAGTCTATGTAGAATCTGTGGTAACGTTGAAGACTGGATGATGCCACAATGTGTGTAAGAGGGGTTGCCGTGGTGATACGAGAGGAGAGCCTGACAGCAGCATTAGCAATTTATGCGATTAGCAGTATTAGTAGTTCACCACGGAAACAAATCCCCATGTCATCCAGGACAAATCTTCTAGGAAGGTAGCTCCAGCGAGCAACAAAGATGCCTCACAATACGCCCCCGCGGCTTTTCCATTTTTGAAAACGGTGCGACGTGCAGCATGGATATATCGCATGGATATATCTCACTGACACACGCTGGAGCGAAGTAAGCTCACATTTTTGCTCCTCCTGACACAAACACTGACAGTCGTTCGTGAATGGTAACCCAGGGCGACGGGGAAGTCCAGTTCGATAAACGAGAGCAGAGGGAATGCCGGAAGAGTGAGGAGCTCACAGATTCCTCACATGGGGGAAACACACAACATGCTGAATGAATAGGAAAGGGCATATTTCATCATTCATAACGTATTAATTCTTCGATTACATATTGATAAAAATGAAGTCTTGTTTATAAAGGCACAGGCACTTGCTCAATCCTTCTGCAGAGCAATTTGGTTATAATATTCAGTATCATATTTATTCATATGAATTGTTATTTATTATCATTGTGGTTCAAAGCGCTCACAAACACTTTAATTAAAAAATATTGTAATTTATAAGCTGGGGAACAGGTGACACTTATTATCCTTACTTAAGTGAAATATGTTATGAGGTGAGTAACAACTTTACAATGAATAATATAATACCTCCCTGAATATGTAATGTAACTTGTAGAATGGATAATTTAATAAATATTTATGCATAACATGATAACTTTATTACATTATCCAGTAGTTATTTTGTTATAACCCTTATGGAAATGTAATATACTGCAGGATATTTGAAATATATTGTGACAATAATTTTGATATATTCTTTTTCCATAAGGGTGGGTAACAAATTTACAATGAATAATGCAATAACTTCAATGGCTAATGTTATAACTAACCAAAATCACAGTCATTGTGTACTGTGTAATTAATTTTAAGCATCTCTCTCAGACAAGCACACACACACACACACACACACACACACACACACACAAGAACATACAGGCATACAAAAGGTTAGGTATATACTTTGAGTGTTCATTTCAACTTACAAAAATCTTTAGCATTTATTTCCTCATAAAACTCATATCAAGGCAGTGGCCAAAAAGGTGGAAACACTCTGGTAACTGAGGGATATTGTATAAATATTGAATGTATATTGATGAAAAATACACCCACTGCCAGAACGCTTCACTGTTAGAACATACTGCACTGTTAGGACTATCATGCTCACAGACATGTTCAGAATGCTGGGCAGGCTTGGCTGCCTATAGTTATGCCTATCTTGGCTAGAAGATGAGGCCTCAATGACTTTGAACGAGGGGAAATTGTAGGGGCACATTTGGTAGCAGCTTCAATGATGAAGACAGCTCAACTCGCTGATGTTTCATATGGAACAGTGTCTATGGTGATGCTGGCATGAAGCTCTGAGAGAAAGACATCATCATTTAAGGGTGACTGCGGTTCAAAGCAAGTACTATTGGATTGTGATGCCTGTGCATTATTTCAAGGTGCGGGGCCAAAGACAAGCTACTCCAAATCAATCGACTTCAGATTTCAGTATAGGGCTTAAGCAGGCCATTGCATCAAGAACGGACAGCCAAGAACCCTACAGAGCAGGTCACCATGGTCGAGTGGCAGTGCACAAACCACTCATTACACCCACGAATGCATGTTTGTAGAGTACATCGGCACAAAGAGCGCAGGACAACAATGTACGACCTAACAGTGGAGAAAGGTGATATGGTGAATCAGCCTTCACCATGTTCTCAAGAAAGGGAGTGTTTATGTGGCACATACTGAGTGAAAAAAACCCTTGGTTTCAACAGTAAAGCATTCTAGCCATTCCCTAATGGTTTTTACTGTGAAATCGCCTAGCGTGGTTTGGTGCACTCATCTCCTTAGAAGGCAAGTTCAATGCTAATAGCTACTTTGTGATTCTGAGTGAGCACCATCACCCCATGTTGCAGCATTTCTTCCTACCTGGGAGGGTTGTCTTCCAGGATGGCAATGCCCCTATCTGGAGAGAGCATGAGAGCACTGAGTGGTTTGATGAGAATGACAACAATGTTATCCTATGCCATGTTCTTCTCAGAAACCAGATCTGAACCCTGCTATACTTGGTAAAAAAGAAACCAAGCATTTATTGGAGATACTGGAACGATGCCTTAGTCAGTGTCTTCCTCATAAGTTGATTTGATTTTCTTGTGGAAGAATGATACCACATCTCTCCTGTGGAATTAAAGACACTGGTGGTTTCTATCCCATGGCAGATACAATATATTGTGATGGCAACGGTTCCCCAAAGTCCTATTAAATAATAATTTATATTTGACTTTCCAACTTTTTTGTCAATAACTGTAGCTACAAAAATAGAGCCAGATTAAAAAATAAGGCTAGACTAATGCAAGTCCAAAAATATTTTGGAATCGGTGCATTCTGACCTTACTTTCAAAGCCACAAACATTCCAAGGTTCTGAACACGCCGCTTTCCTAAATGGTACTGTATCTTCTAGTATGGGAGGGCTAGTGTGTAGAGAGCACACTAATAAGAAATATGTGAAACACAAGTTGTGTTCTTGGTGCTGCAAGCACAAGAGTAATTACTGTAGTCTACTTTTCAATTGGACGGTCTTTTCTTTATCAAGTACAAAGTATGGGGTGACAACTAAAGCCTACACTCAGCTCTATAGAACGAGTTGTAAATCATTCTCTACTGCACACAAACTGCTGTAGTTATACTGTTTTCAGCAATCCACAAAAACTAACATTCAAATTGTTACTTTAAAAAACAATATGTTTGCATGCCTACCGGCTACTCACAAGCTATACTTATTGTTATGAATAAATCTCAACTTATCCTATCAACATGGTATGATTGAAGAAATAAAATTGAGGGAAGACAATTTCAGGGTCATGTCAAGGTAATGTTTGTGGGTATCCTCTCTTTTACTGGCCATGTGTTGCATTTTATATATTTTATCTATTGCTTTATTTATTCTACAAACCCCAATTCCAAAACAAAGTTGGGACAGTATGTAAAATGCACATAAAAGCAGAAAGCAGTGATTTGTAAATTCTCCTTTACATATATTTAATTGAAAACAGTACAAAGAAAAGATATTTAATGTTTTACCTTTTCAACTTTATTGATTTTTGTAAATATACGCTAATTCCGAATTTGATGCCTGCAACACGTTCCAAAAAAGTTGGAGCAGGGGCAAAAAAACACCTGTTTGGAACATTCCACAGGTAAGCAGGTGATGCTATCATGACTGGGTATAAAAAGGACATCAAAAGACTCTTGATATCTTATTTTCAGGTACTCTTACAAGCAATACTATAACATCTCTGCATTTGAATGGATCTCTATGGGAATTGGGGAGTGGGACTAGATTAAGCTGTAAATTACACAGGAATAGTATGGAACCCATAGTTGGCTAAATGGTTGTACGTCATCAAGGGTCTGAGGTATCAAACGAGCCTCAACCCATCACTCTGCTGCCAGATATGCAGTACATATGGATGGATCACTTTAAGGGTTGTTTCTCCTGACTCATCTCCTGACTCATCATTGATCTCTATGGAAAAATAATAAAATAATTTCTTGTAAAACACTTAAAATATAACTCCTCCTACACACTTTGACCAATTTGCACAAAACCTGGTAGCTGGATTCATCTCCCATGCCTTCACATTTGCATTACTTTTCTAAGGCCTATGTCAGAAAATGGCTGAATGACAAGTCAATGAATTTAGCATTTGGCGTGGCTTATCACAAAAATGCTAATAATTCTAAAACCATTTGACATAAGGTTCTGAACCTTGGTGGTGTGATTGAGAGTTAGATCAAGACTCCAGTTACACAGGCTTAGCCCAATCAAACCACATGGTGGCACAACAATGACAGAAACCCTGATTAGAAACAAATATTTGCTTTTTGGGTCAACTCTGTCTTGAATTGTCCACTATTTTTGAGTCTCTGTGTTTGACAAATGCTGCTCATGCTGCTCGATCCCCGGAAATTGCTGCTCGCAGCTACAGTTGAAGTCGGAAGTTTACATACACTTAGGTTGAAGTCATTAAAACTCATTTTTAACCACTCCACAGATTTCATGTTAGCAAACTATAGTGTTGGCAAGTCAGTTCGGACATCTACTTTGTGCATGACACAAGTAATTTTTCCAACAATTGTTTACAGACAGATTATTTCACTTTTCATTCACTATATCACAATTCCAGTGGGTCAAAAGGTTACATACACTAAGTTGACTGTGCCTTTAAATTTTATTAAATAATATTTAGTTGCATATCCTTTGCATGCCATGACTTCCTGATGTCTGTGACCCAACAACATGAAAAGACTCTTGATATCTTATTTCCTGGTTCTCTTACAAGCGATACTATAATGTCTCTGCATTTGAATGGATCTCTATGGGAATTGGGGGGTGGGTCTAGATTTAGCTGTAAATTACACCGGAACAGTATGGAAACACATGGTTGGCTAAATGGCTCTAAGTCATCAAGGGTCTGACGTATCAAACAAGCCTTAAATCAACCAGAAATACAGTAGATATGGATGGATAACTTGAAAGGTTTCTTCTCCTGACTTATTTTCCCATAGAGTTCAATAGGAAAATTTGTCAGGAGAAACAACCTTAAAGTGATCCATCCATATCTAATGCATATCTGGCAGCAGAGTGATGGTGATCACTTACAGCCATTTTACCAATCATGTATTACAAACTGTTCCAGCATAATTTACAGCTAAATCTAGTCCCACCCCCCAATTCCCATAGAGATCCATTCAAATGCAGAGACGTTATGGTATCGCTTGTAAGAGTACCAGAAACTAAGATATCAAGAGTATTTTCATGTTGTTGGGTCACAGACATCAGGAAGTCATGGCATGCAAAGGATATGCGACCAAATATTATTTAATAAAATTTAAAGGGACAGTCAACTTAGTGTATGTAAACTTCTGACTCACTGGAATTGTGATATAGTGAATTAAAAGTGAAATAATCTGTCTGTAAACAATTGTTGGAAAAATTACTTGTGTCATGCACAAAGTAGATGTCCTAACTGACTTGCCAACACTATAGTTTGCCAACATGAAATCTGTGGAGTGGTTAAAAATGAGTTTTAATGACTTCAACCTAAGTGTATGTAAAAAACACGCAAGAGCATGTCTGTTTCGCCATCAAGCAATCCGCCAAGGTGGAAAAGCAGGCTTTTAAAGGGAATGGGATATGACATTTTGATTGGTTTATTGCATGTCATGCCCAAGACACACCTATAATTAATGAAGAGACTAGGTTCAGCCCATTTGCACGTTGCACCGTGCTTAGCGCCCAAAAAACACTCCGTTAAAATAGCAAAAGTGGACTTGGACACGCCCTAAATGCACCTAACGCCATGCGCTTAGACCAAGCGCTAAGATCGCCAAGATAGAGCCCTATATGTTTGATTTCATATCTAATTAATGCCAAGTATCATGCCTGTGGTGGACAATGGTGGTCCAGTGGTTAAGGCCACTGCCTCCAAAGGTTTGAATCTGGTCTACTGTCCTTTGACACATGCCATCCCCATCCTCTCCTATCTTTTGTCTCAACCACACTCCCCCCCTCCCCAAACGCAAACACACGCACAAACAGCATGTAAATCCTTTCAGATACTTAAGCTACAGTATGATTTACCAGATGGTCAATGGAATAACTCCAAAAGTACAAACACCAGCCATCTAGCACTCCTGATATTTTCAATAAAATGATCACAGTATTTGAAATAAAGAAGTATTTAACCCTGGTCTGATGTCAATGTGTCTATGAGGGTTCATGTTTCTATATCTGTATGAGCCTTCTAGTGTAATTTCATTTACGTTAGTTGCAAAGTGTGACACTTAATATGACGGAAGAGGCAATTTTAGCATGTGATTACATTAACAATTGAAGTATTACATTATTAATCAAAATACATTACATTATTAACCCCCGGTAAATGTAATAAAACCACTGGTTAATGTAGTAAGTTATTACATTAACCGGCAGTTATTGCATTATAAAGGATATTTTATTATATTATAAAGTTATTAAATTAACCATTTTTATCACATTACAATCATTAAAGCACAAATGCATATTAACTATATAAACTATGCTAACTGAGGAACAACCAAAATACAAATCATACAGATTACACCCAAAACAAGACTGAACAAGAGAAACCAGTTAAAAAATAAATGCTATAACAATAACAAGTAGAAGAGGTATGAGTGTTTGGGGGTGGATGATATGGGAACCAAGATCCAGCTTGTCCCCTGTTTTGGAGATATCATCAAACATATGTATGTGTAGTTCATGTTCAACTGTCTCAAACTTGTTTTATTTTAAGTCTCAAATAAGCTATTAAAATGGGTTTGTATGTGGAACTGAGTAGTTTGTATGTGTAATGTGTGCGTGCGTGCGTGTAATGTGTGCGTGCGTGCGTGCGTGCGTGCGTGCGTGCGTGTGTGTGTGTGCATGGGCTCACATGTTTCTTTATCAGTGGGAGTGGAGGAGAGGTTCTCATGCTCTGTTTTTCTGTTTCCTGTCTCCTTATGAACATTAAATGTGACCTTTTGGGGGGACAGATAATCATTAGGAATTCATTCAGTTGAATAAACAGAATAATTAGCCAGGTCAACAAGCCCAAAGCCATCCATTGTTCTTCAGTCTGCCCAAGGTTCACAAGCCTTGGGAATAAACAGGATACTAATGAAACACTGGCTTTGAGAGGCTTTGAGAGGCTTCGAGGAGAAAGATGTAGTCATATATAGGATATATATACAGTAGAACCTCTGAAAAACAAGCGCATCAGAAATGAAGGTCATTCGGTACTCTGGGATAAAACTGGTGTATTTGTGAGTAGCGTACAAATACACCAGTTTATGGAATCTAAACCACTTATTGATCATAATTACATATTTAATTTACTCTGACCTCATTTGTTCTTACAGTTTTTTTTCGATTGCATAAACACTAAAATCAGAAGTATTACACAATTATCAAAACCTTACACTCAAGGAGCAAAACATCGGCCCAGATTTGCACCACTATAAGCACAATGTCAGCCTCACACTTTTTGCAAAACAATACACACAGTGATTTGCAAAACACTAAACATACTTGTATACATTAGACACAGAAGTATATCATCATGTCACTTCCTTGCAATTCCAAATCACTGACTGTCAAATTACCACACCTATGAGCCAATTGGTTAAACACAGCCATCAGGTGTACAAACACATGATTGCTTACAGTTTTTCACAATTGTTTAAACACATTAATTGGAACATCAGACACAATGTGCACAACCTGAAACTCATGTACCAACTGCCAAACCAATTCTGCTGAACTCCAAGCACATTTTCAGCTTTAGACTCAGATTCCCATTCCAAACCACACATTTTTCACAACACTACACACAATTCTCTATATCTTGCACACTCTTCCTGAATTCCCTCTCTTGGTTTTCACACAGAACACACTGCCAATCATATTTCTAAACTCCAAAGGCTGTTGTGCAATTAGAAATCAGCAATTTGCTATAGAAGGGTCACAGATGAGCTCCTGGTTTGTTTGGAGAACAATGGATGGTGGCAACATTGAAGAGAGAGGTGAGCAGCAAGGCAGAGGAGTGAGAGTAAGAGGAGGAAGAGGACAAGGAGGAGGAGAAGGAAGAGGAGGAGGAGGAAGAGGACAAGGAGGAGGAGGAGGAGGAGGAAGAGGACAAGGAGGAGGAGGACAAGGAGGAGCAGGACAAGGAGGAGGAGGTAGAGGAGGAAGAGGAAGAGGAGGACAAGGAGGAGCAGGACAAGGAGGAGGAGGTGGAGGAAGAGGAGGACAAGGAGGAGAAAGGAGAAGAACCATAATCTCTGATGAGATTAGGGCCACTGTCATTGATCATGTGGTCAACCATGGTTTGCCCATGAGGGAGGCTGGCCAGAGGGTCCAACCCAACTTGAGTCGCTTCTCGGTTGCCTCAATAATTCGGACTTTCAGAAATGAGCATAGGTAAGAAACCTACTCGCCTTACTGTAGTACTGCATATCAATACAGTATTCAATTAGTGTTGCAAGGACCTTGCTGTATTTGTATCTATTTGTATCATTTGCAGAACTGCAAGATTACCACAATGTGGTGGGAGAGGAAGACTCCTCACAGATGAGCAGGAGACTGCAGTAGTCAACATGGTGCTGGCGAACAATGTCACAACCCTCCGACAAATCCAAGATGCAATCATTGCAGACCAACACTTATTCCAAAATATAGCAACAGTGAGTTTATCCACACTGGACCGTGTTCTCCAACGCAATTCCATGAGGATGAAGCAGATGTACAGGGTTCCTTTTGACAGGAACACTGACAGAATCAAGGAGATTCGCCATGACTATGTGCAAGTAAGTCCTATACATTCCACTGTGTCCTATCAGCACTGACACATTACTGTATTGTACTACAGTAATCCAATGTTGTCCTTTTTTACAATGTTTCACAATAGCCTATACTCTATTGACCACTCTTGGTGTATAATATTGTCATGTTGTCTGTTTCAGAGATTTCTTGATTTCCGTCCTGCATCTCCCTCCATACTCTCCCTTCCTCAATCCAATTGAGGAGTTTTTCTCTGCCTGGAGATGGAAGGTGTACGAGAGGAATCCGCAGACACGGATCCCACTGCTGCAAGCCATGGAGGACGCATGTGGCGATGTGACTGCTGAGGCCTGTCAAGGCTTCATGCGCCATTGTAGGCGATTCTTCCCCCGCTGCTTGGCCAGGGAGAACATCGCCTGCGATGTGGATGAGGTCCTGTGGCCAGGCAGGGACCGAAGGCAGGATGCAGCCTAGTTGTTTTGTTTTGTTTATTGCCTATTTTCTGTTATCTCTTTCATTTCATCCCGTTTTACAGTTTTTCTCAATTGCTTACACACAAAAACTGGAACTATGCACACAATGGTGAAAACCTGAAGCTATTGCATCAACAATAAAGACGTTGTCGGCAAAACTCTAAGCACAATTCCGTTGTTTTCACTCAAATAGCAATTCTAAATCCCATTTTTGCACTACTCTACACAC
This sequence comes from Synaphobranchus kaupii, assembly GCA_029718625.1. Classification (NCBI taxonomy): domain Eukaryota; kingdom Metazoa; phylum Chordata; class Actinopteri; order Anguilliformes; family Synaphobranchidae; genus Synaphobranchus; species Synaphobranchus kaupii. Next base: position 35,472,611 of record CM056381.1, on the reverse strand, counting down.
AAATCCTATCATTTAGCTCAATTTTCATACTCTAATCATTTTTGTTCACATGGAAAACACTGGCCTCAAGCGCCACACCCTAATTACCAATTGGTCTAACTCATCCACACTTGCTCAAACTCAATTGGCTAAACTTTTCAATTATCTGTCAGAGCATAAATGAGACTTCAGGTGACTTCTGTGTTTGAAACAATGGAAGCGCAACTAGCAGAGAGAGGGAGAGCGAGAAGAGGTGTACGAGGAGGAGGAGGAGGAGGAGGAGGAGGAGGAGGAGGACGAGGACGAGGAAGAGGAAGAAGAAGGGTGGCTATGTCAAATGAAATACGAGCGACATTAGTCGACCATGTTATCAACCATGGGTTGACGATGACAGAGGCCGGTCGGCTGCTCTGGTCCAGGACTGGTTCATTGCCCATCCACGCTTTTCTGGATTATTTCTACCCCCATATTCACCTTTCCTTAATCCAATAGAAGAATTATTTTCAGCGTGGCGCTGGAAGGTGTATGATCGCAACCCCCATGAGCAAATGACCCTGCTCCAGGCGATGGAAGAGGCATGTGGAGACATTCATGCAGACGCCTGCCAGGGTTGGATAAGGCATGCAAGGCGCTTTTTCCCCCACTGCTTGGGCAGAGAAAACATTGCATGTGATGTGGATGAGGTTCTCTGGCCCAATCAGGATCAGAGGCAGGATGCCAAGTAAAGTTTAATTTTGTTGTGTGTTGTTTTGTTGTTTTCGTCCCCCGTCCCCGTCCCCCCCCCCCCCCCACCCCATCTTGAACAGTGTTACTGTACAGTAACAAATAAAGATGTACACAGGTTCCAAGTGTTTTTCATCAGTGCCATTACATTATGAATTGCCAAAATGGGTAACACTTTTGTGTCTTGGCAAAACTTTGTAGCAATGTGGCAGTAACAGCTTTAGGTTTGAGGGAAGCTGGGTTGTGTGTGTGTGTGTGGTCCAATTGGAGCTCATTCAAAGGACGATACTGCATTGTATCGTACACAATACAAACAAACTCAAAGTGACTGTTCACACGCTTTACTGAACTGCACTGAATTACTGTAGAATTAGGTTTACCTATGCCATATTTACTGTATTGTATCAGAACGCCAATAATTTCTTCATAATTTTATACATTTGAATATGTAATTGCATCATGATGCCAAAACGTATCTAAACAGTATTTTGATGGAAGTGTTTTAAATTGATCACACCAGTGTGAAACTGATGCTCAATAAGATCTATTCGTATAATGGCCTGTGTTCAGTGTTTTGATGCAAAAATACGGTTTTGATAAGAGAGAACATGATTTTGAATGCAGTGTTTGATTTTGCAAGAGATTTGTGGAATTTTGCCAAAACAGTTAACTCTTACTCGGTTTGTGTGTAGAGTTTTGAGAAATTGAGCTATATTTTCAGGAATTGTGTTTAAGCAATTGAGAAAAACTGTAAGCAATTGAGAAAAACTGTAATCCTGTTTGCTGTGATTTACAGTAGACTGCACATTTTGGGTACAAATAAAATATTATTTGTTGTTAAAGTATTGTGTGTTGTTTTCTATTTGAGTATACGTAAAAACATTATATGGTAATATTTTACATCCAACAGGTGAAACACTGAACATGCAAAGGCATAATTCTACTGATAAAGCATTCATATAGTGTTTTCCATTCATACTATAGTGTTTTCCATTCTGCACACCAGTGTTCAATGGGTGCTTAGAAATGTCTACTCATATGATGTATGTGTTTGTCATTTGAAAAGAAAATACCATTTAGTGAAAAGTTAACACTGTTTTGAGGGCAAAGTGTGCTTTTGCAAGAGAAGTGTAGGATTTTGCATTTTGTGTGTGAGTTTTGAGATTTGTGTTTAGGGTTTTGAGAAAGTGAGGTAGTCTATCAGGAAATGTGTTTAAGCAATTGTGAAAAGAGGAGAACGTGCTCATAGAAGAAGAGGACCAAATTTATCAAATGAAATTCGCGCAACACTAGTTGACCATGTCATGAACCACGGATTGACGCTGAGGGACGCTGGACTAAGAGTTCAGCCAAAACTTAGCAGATATACAGTGGCATCTGTCATTAGGACATTTCAACAAGAAAACAGGTTAAAAAAAATCTGTCTACAGTTACAGTAATCAGCTGCTTATTGTATGCACCATATCAGCACTTTTGATACCCCTTCCTGTGACATTTTACAGTAGGTTACATGTATTTTTTTTTACATAGGATTGAGGGTCGAGAACGACAAGGAGGAAGGGGGCCCATATTCACGCAAGAACATGAGAGAGAGATCATAAACATGGGTTTTGGCCAATAATGCTATCAGGCTCAGAAATTCAAGCCAACATTATCGGTGACCATGCCATTTTCAATAATGTCCATCAGGTCTCTCAGTCAACACTGGCACGCATACTGAAAAGACATCAGGTTCAAATGAAACAACTTTATCGAGTGCCTTTTGAGCGGAATTCAGAGAGGGTCAAACAGCTGCGGCATGAGTATGTGGAGGTATGTATTGTTCACTTTAGCACTGTGATGTTGCATACTGCACACGTAACCTTTTTACATGTAAATTTACTGTATACTAGATCTATGCTGAACTACACAATCTTGTCTTTCACTGTATTTCAGAGAGTTTTACAGATGGATGCTGAGGAAATCCCCCATGAATTCATATACATAGATGAGGCAGGGTTCAACCTCACAAAAGCAAGAAGGAGAGGCAGAAATATCATTGGCCACAGGGCTATAATCAATGTCCCAGGGCAACGTGGGGGTAACATCACCCTTTGTGCTGCCATTACACAGAATGGGGTCCTCCTCCGTCATGCCAATATGGGCCCTTACAACACACCTCACATTCTCATATTTTTGGACCGATTGCACAACATCGTCACAGCACTAAACCAAATGCACCAGATGCAATACATTGTCATCTGGGACAATGTGTCATTCCACCGCTCTGCTCTGGTCCAGAACTGGTTTCAACACCATCCACAGTTTACAGTACTATACCTTCCACCATACTCTCCGTTTCTAAACCCAATCGAAGAGTTTTTCTCGGCATGGCGGTGGAGGGTTTACGATCTCCGGCCCCAGGCTCAGGTACCCCTCATTCAGGCCATGGAGGAGGCCTGTGACCAAATTGACGCCGCAGCTGTGCAAGGATGGATTCGACATTCAAGACGGTTCTTCCCACGTTGTCTTGCCAATGAGGATATCGCCTGTGATGTTGATGAAATTCTCTGGCCACATCCAGCTAGGCGAAGAGATAATGTCTAGTATTTTCTGTACTGTATTTTCAGTTTTTTTCAGATTTTTTTTTAATTTTTATTTTTTTTACTGTAATTGTAACCTGTACTGGATACAGTATTTTATGTTTGTCTGATATTTGCTGAGCTTACAGTGTTATGCACACTACTGTAGTAGCATGAAAACTGGGACATGTTTTGTTGTGATTCTTCATGTTGACATGTTGACTGATTTGGGTATATGGAGAGAAATAAATTATATTTTCATCAGTCTGCAGCATTGGTCTTGTGTAGTGTTTGGTGAATTTATTGTATATTTACACTTTCTCTGTGTACTTCACTTACAGTACTCTAATCACTGAGAAGTAGAATTGCTAAAAGTGTTTTAGGTTAGCAACAGCAGTGTGTAACTTGTTCAAACAGAATTAAGTCATATGAAACATGTATGTTTCATATGGTAACAAAATATGGTTTTTATAAATTAGTGTATAGTTTTTACAAGGAGTGTTTAATTTTGCAAAGGATCTGAGGTGTTCTGCTAATTGGGTGTGTGGTTGTGCTAATTGTGTGTAGTGTTTTGAAAAACCGGGCCCTGTTTTCAAAATCGTGCTTAAGCAATCGAAAAAAACTGTAATAGGCTACACTTATTTTTTAGCTTAGAGCCTTAATTTAAGTTAACCAAAGATCAGACCAGTCGTAAAGAGGATCTTAGCATTTACGTATGTCAATGTCAGCATTGTTTGCAATATACTTTCTTTTCAGTGTACCACTATCCTTGGGTTTTTTTTATTCTGGGCTCTCAAATACTGCTGGCTGAGTAGCTGAGCACGGTTTCTCACAGCAGGAGGAGAGCGCCCATCTGACCTGCCTTAAAGAGGACCTGAAACACGGGGGAAATCGCCGTGCTGCAGAAATTAGCTCCACACACACTCACACATGCACACACACACACAAACACACACATACACACTCACTTACACACACGCGCACACACACACACACACACATACACACAGACACACACATACACACACACTCACACACGCACACACACACACAAACACACACATACACACTCACTTACACACACGCGCACACACACACACACACACATACACACAAGATAGACCAGATAGCTTACGTGTTGTCATATGGGACAATATCAGTTTCCACTGTGATGCTCTGTTTTTTCATTTGTTTCAGAGTCATGCCAAGGGTGGCTGTGCCAAAAGACAGTTCTCGCGACAGTGTACGTGAGAATGTTGCCTGATCAAGAGCAGAGACCAGACAATTTTTTTTCCGTTTTACTTTTACCTTTTTTGTTTACTCCCAGTACAGTAGTTTTTTTTTTTTTTTTCTTTCTCTGGTTTGTTTTTATTTTACATTGTCTACTCCCAACATTTTTGTCATTTTGAAAAATAAAAAAATAACAAAAACCAATATATATTTGAGTTGACCAGTACACTCAAACAATACTGATGCCTAAATAATGGTGTCTTTCATTTTTTACACCAGTGTGTAATTGGCATTCATAATGTCTATTCATTTTTTGACTAGTGTTTATGATTTGGAGGCAAAGTGTCATTTTGGAGGGAGAGTAAATAGTTTTGAACATAGTGTTTCATTTTGAAAGAGATTTTTGAAGTTTTGCAAAAACAGCTAACTGTTTGTGTTTTGTGTTAATAGTTTTGAGAAATTATGTCAAGTTTCAGGAAATGTCTAAACATTAGAGAAAAACTGTAATGACTTACAGACAGTGCTTTGTAGGCTATGCGTGAGTAACTTGGCATTTTTGTACGTTGAAAACATTTTTTTGCTGAGATGTATATACAGACAGGAAACAAACAACTGCTGCGGAGGGGGGATTATTTTGAGGATTCTGAAAAGTGGCTGAACGGAAGCAGAAAATGGAACATAAACCAGAACACTACACTTTTTAAATCATGCACAGATACAGGGAGAGCATTAAAGTCCAAACTGAATGAACACAGATGTGCGTAATGTTTACACGGAGGGGCAATGGGCTGCCGGCAGACCATGGCAGGGGGGTGGTAAGGTGCGTGTGCTGCTCTCGAGGGGATCGCAAGCGAAAGCAGAGAATCGATCCGTCTCTCGCAAAATGGTCCTTCGGAAAAAGCAGCAGAGTGGCTGCAGAAATTCAGGTTGTGGCTCTTAATGTAGGTCAGAAAACGATTATTACAACTGTGCAATTACCTCCAAAAAAGATCACATGATCACAATTTCTTCACAAATTATAATGTCATACAGAAAAAAAACAATTATAATGCATGGCATGGATTTAACATAATTCCATTTTACAATATACTCTCAGGCATTTTTTTATTTATTTTCTGCATTAGAGCCTTATTCCCATGTTGGCCGCTTGAATAAATTATTTTTTTTTAAATGATGACAGCATGTTGACTAACATTGTGTGCTCTTAACACAACATACATCACTGATGTGATGTGTAAAACAGTACCCTTAATGACAGTGACATTCTATTACTGACATACATTTTAATGATGTGAAGGATTTATTGTAGGTGACATCATGTTGGGATTTCCTGCCAGTGTGGCTATCTTGGGTCCTTCAGAATAGCATTATATTGCCACCTAGTGCCCAATAATTTCAATAATAGATGTAAATCAAAGGTTTCACTTTGCTCTGTTTATTGCAGGTAAACGCTGCACATATTGTAAGGTATGCTGCACATCTTGTGGCTGGAATTACTGTGGTTTGTGCAGAAACACAGAATAGATAGGGGCGTGCCAATTTCTTTTCTACGTTCAAATGAAAAAGAAGGCTTGTGGAATTTTAGGGAGAACCAAATCCCTTTATTTATAACCCAAGGTGGATTTTCAGTCTAGTGCTGCTGCAGTTTCAATGGAACACGCTGGATTAATCCTTTAACCACAGATTAAATCTTAGTGGCGCTAACGCAGAATCACACTGGTAGTCCCTTCCATCATGGTCATTTTTTCTGACTGAGTGTTGAGAGGCATATGTTCAATTGAACAAGGTTATAACAAATTCCTCTGGACACCTCCCTCCTCCTTCTTTCTCGGTGGTCTGCTGGTGCACGCTAAGAAATCTCTGCTTATTCAATTCCTGAGCGCTACAGTATATGTCGATGACTGGACTGTCCCATGCCACAGGGTCAACAGACCCACTAAGGCAGTGAACGTGGCTCTCCAAAAGTATGTTTGGAAGACACACTTTGCCGTTTTCCTCACAGTACAGCTCGTCACGTTAATTCCTACAACTGGAGTTTTTGATCACAGGCAAAATACTATGTGGTTTTCCCTCTTCTCTAAACCGTCTCAGCAGTCATAAGGTTATTGACTTCTCATGGCTGTGTTGTCCACTCCTCTTTAACACACTCTGTCTTTTCATGTTCTTGCCTATCAACAAGAACATGAACTCTCAACAAGAACTCTGTCTCTTTTCATGTTCATGTTTCTCAACTTCAGATGGCAGAGGACCTCAGATAAACTTGAAGAAATTAAATAAAGGGCTGGTTTTCCAGACATGGATTAAGCCTAGTCCTGACTAAAATCTTCATAGAATTTTTCTTTTAGTCTAGATCTAGGCTTAATTCATGTCTGGAAAAAATGGCCCATAGTGTTTCCACACACCTCTTAACGCACTCCACTCCAAGCGTGAAGCAGCGCACAGCACACTCTGTTCCTCGGCAGAGTTTAAACAAAACCGCTCAGCCAATGAAACCATACAAACTGACCCGCGAAGCCATAACAACTGTAGAAACCAAACCACAAAGCCATTAAGAACCATAAAAGCCAAGCTGCAACAGCAATAAAAACCATAAAAAACCAGCCGCAAAGGCCTGTCGAGGGGGATCTGTCAGAGAGGACGGCACCTCCACATGGAACACTCACGGTCATTGCACTGCGTCCCGACGTAGGACGTCATGGAGCAGTCACAGGTGAAGTTCTCCCACTGCTGGATGCAAACTCCCATGTTGGCGCAGGAGTCCTCCTGGCAGGTGGTGCTTGGGCCTGTGGAGAGTAGAGGAGCATGCCGTGACTCCAGTGGCAGGATAGGGGCGCCAGTGAGCTCGGTCGAGGGGGAGCATGCAGGAGAGTCAGCGAGGCATGCGGCCTGGTCACTGAATACTCAAAGAGCACTCTCAAAGAGATGCAGGTAGAACCTCTCCCCAAGCACTGATCCTGGATCAGTGCCTGGCTTCTGCACAACAGGGATTGGGGTAAGGATCAGGGATGCATACAGCCATACACTGATCTTTCAGTAGCTGCTATCTGTGCAATAGGTTTGGGGATTAGGATTAGTAATGTTTCAACTGATCCTGGATCAGGTTTTGGGGCAGAGAGATCCAAAGCCAACACCCTAAAAGGTTAGAAAATAAACTTAAAAGTGATAGCATTCCCTCTCTGTAGCACTGAAAGTATTTACTGTGTGCGTACACACACAAAAAGAAATTAGAGTTCAGTGAGAGAACATGGATATTCACACAGGGCTAAATTCACAGAACAGTCACTTGTTTCCCATTTCCATCTCTCCAGCAGTTCACTAGCGACAGGAGAGCGAGGCATCAAGAAATTCATTCTGGTTGCACCTATAGTACCACATGCTACAAGTCACTGACTTGTGTGAACCAATCATAGGACTTTGCTCTCCACAGGAAAAAAAAACACTTTGATTGGTTCTAATTAGTGGCTAATAACACATAACATTACATCCAATTTCAAGGTTCATTAATTCACACTCCCTTCACTGCACATATCCTGCATCTAACATTTTAAAGAGGGAATGCAGAAGATCCAAGGTGAAAATAAAACATTTACACAGGAATCACAGAATTCAGCATGTGAAAGGATAGAGATAACTGCAAATAAACAGAGTGCAGAAAGACCTTTAGAAAAACAGAAACTGTAAACAGAATTAGGAGGCATAAAAGTGCATTTATTGTGTAATGTGTGTTTCTCAAGCAATGATTCATTTCACGAAAAACACCCCATTTTATTTTCGGAAGGAAAATGTCTTTTTAATGGTGCTTATTTCATGACCTGATAAAAGGGGATTTCTGAGTACAGATTTATGGAGGACCTGAATATTTTCTTGTGCACTGTGTTCAAAATGGAATCGAAGTCATAGCACCAACCATAGTGATACCTAACAGTCGCGAATCAGTTGTGCAAGTAATGGCAAACACTAACTACAGCTTTTGTTTCTATTGAGAAAAAAGATTTGCTTAATTAATCTCTTGACAGTACACTGACTCAACCTGCAATTCTTTACTCTGTATCTGAACTTGAACAGAATGATCAAAAGTACCTGAAAGGATCCCTACTTCAACATGTTATCATTTCATTAATAAAAGTATGAACCATTCCCATTCCATTTCCGTGTTTTACTTTCATTCTTCCTCTTAGAACAAAAAGAAATGCATGAAGCAAAAAATTGCGTGCAGATCTTACACCCGGTGCTAAGCGGCACTAACCCAAACGCAAGTGTCTTTGCTATCTTACATCCGGCGCAGGGGTCATATAGCACCCAGTGCTCACGTCGTTTAAATACCAGGTGATCTTGCGCCCACAGCAAGTGAACTGGGCGGGTTGGTATTAAGATGAGATGTGGCCAGGATACTTTTTGGCGTATTGCTATCTTGAGCCAGCAGAAAGTACTTGCCACCAGACAAACCTGGTCTAAAGTCATGTTGCAGTTGTTTACATTTTTTACAGTTGTTATTTTAACGACGCATATCAGTGCTGTGTGTGCACAACGTGCATACACCCTCCTGTCTGTTACACACAGGGGCGTGCACAAGCATGACTAAAAATATCAAGATTACAACATGAAATATTATTATTGTGTAATCAAAATATCAATCAAAAAAATGCATAATAATGAAAGTGTCCATAGGTCAAAGACCACATACCTGTCCCTCAGCGAAGGGGAATGCCGCATTAAATTGCTTTCAGCCCACTCCATATAAACATTCAGGCGATGTGCAATGGTAGGCTACGTGTGAGGTTACATGTAGACTATTCCCAATTATTCTGAATCAAGCTATGACTTAGCCTATATTTGCCAATAATTCCTGTAATCCTATGGGGAGACAATCTTCTGTTATGGGACAATGGCTATCCATTAAAAACTTTGCTGATAACACCTATATCAAGCCTAATGCGCAAATTGTCATTTACACCTAATGCGTGAATTGTCATTCAATTGGAAACTTGCGCATTAGATGGACATTTGAGTTCTGAAAATTCACTTCAGATGTCATTAGGCTACAATACAGCTCACTTCAGTAGCCTAAATAGAATGGTTTTGACTGAAAAAAGTTCAAAACCTTGTCCAGCGAATATTGCATTAATTGTTTTTCTAAATAACCTAGGCTACAGTCCCCGGGATTCCCTGTGCATAAGGCTTTTTCGATAGCCTATGGTTAAAAAATGGAGATTAATGGAGATAAATTTTACTGCATTTTAAACTTAATCATTCATATTTTTTAAATTACAGTGACCAGGTTTCCAGACTCTCAGCTTATAACCCTGTTGATTTCACCTATTATTCCATAACTGAACAAAATTATTTTAAAGAGATGAGTCAAATTACAAAAAAAATCTAATTTGCAGCACATTACACAATTAGTTAAATTTTAATGCCATTCTCTGCATGTGGGTTTTAACTTAATGCAGGAGCAGGTATGTTTCCCCTGCTGTAAATCACACTTTTCACAGTCTTCCTGGGAAAGTGGCCTTGTTTTAAAGGATTAAACTACCACAGGTTGGTCACATTTGAATAAGCAGGACATTATAAAACAAGGGAAAATATGCGTGAACCTATGGGTTCCCAACCTGACAGCTTTAGTGTATTTAGTGTCATCATTAAGGCAAAATAATGGTATTTATGTTATTAATCAATATTAGAATGCACGTAGGGCGGCACGGTGGTGCAGTGGTTAGTACCTCACAGCAAGAAGGTACTGAGTTTGAATCCCGGCTGAGGGCCTTTCTGTGCGGAGTTTGCATGTTCTCCCCGTGTCTACGTGGGTTTCCTCCGGGTACTCCGGTTTCCTCCCACAGTCCAAAGACATGCAGGTTAGGCTAATTGGAGACTCTAAATTTCCCATGTGTGTGAGTGTGTGAGTGTGTGTGTGAGTGTGTGTGTGTGAGTGTGTGAGTGAGTGTGTGTGCCCTGTGATGGATTGGCGGCCTGTCCAGGATGTATTCCTGCCTCTCGCCCAATGCATGCTGGGATAGGCTCCAGCACCCCCTGCGACCCTGATCAGGAATAAGCGGGTTAGATGATGGGTGGATGGATGGATGGATGGAAGGATGGATGGAAGGAATGCACGTACTAATCTTTGGATGAAGCTTCAACTTCGAGAACTCCATGAGTACAGCCTCATGAAATTGATGTTTGACAATGCTTCATTGTATCATCAAACAAAATTTGTTAAACAAGCAGGCTAATTTGGCATTTTTTAAGGTGAGATGGAAACCATATTCTGGTAGCTTATTCTCAGCTGTAGCAGGTGCTTTTAACGAAATTTAGATGCATATATTTTCTAAAATAACAGCACTGTCTGGAATTACTGGGAACCCGTGCCAGTGTTAAACCCTAATGTTAAAGATTATTATTGTGTATATGAAAATGCGTCATAATGGTTAATCCGAATAATATTGTCTGTTTCGCCATCATATAAACAATCCGCCAACGTGGAAAAGCAGGCTTTTAAAGAGAATGGGATGTGACATTGTAATGACACTTCTTTTTTGGTTTATTGCATCCAACGGCCAAAACACACCTATAATTCATGAAGAGGCTAGGTTCAGCCCAATAGCACCTTGCGCTCAAATAACATGCCGTCTAACTAGCAAAAGTGGACTTGGACGCCCTAAATGCACTTGCGGCTAGCGTTTTAGATGATGCACCAAGATCGTCAAGATAGAGCCCCTGATCTGTTCAACATCGATAGAGAAGGCAGAAAAAAATGTATAGCCTATGCAAAGCCTGAAGTGGAAAATAAACGAATTAATCAATTAAAAAACCAAGTGACTGACTGGAACATGAAAGATTTGAAAGGATTGCCATTTGGTCTACATGGTTTTTCTTGTTTGTTCCCCCCCCCCCACCCCCCCGATTAAACCAGCTCTGGCAATGGGCGGTTCAAATTGAATTTCCATCACTTCTTCCAATTAATGCGCTAATCATGTTCTCGATCAGCTCTATTAAGAGTTGCACCTCTAAGTACCACTCCAGAAAGTCTCACTGCAGTAGCCTGTGCTGAAAATTTAATGGAGTCTTGTTACAGCGGCTACGGAAAATAAATAAATAAATTAATTAACGTTAAGTAAGAAAATCATGAAAAATGAAACAACACTTAAAAACATAATTGCGATTCTTAAGAGGTCAATGTTTTATTTATGCATCCATTTGCGTTCTAATTGTGTCCTGACTCCCCCATTTGCAAGGCCACGCACAACCGTGCTGCTGTACAATTAACTACGCAATCTAGGCGGTTTCGTGAAGTGAGCCATTGTACCGCGCAGCCTTTCCCTGGCTGAGAAAAGGACATTACACATAGCAGTTTTCAACCAAGCTCGGGTGTAGAATGGAGCTCTCTACCTTGGATGTCAGCTTGGGTGAAACCGACTTTGTTTGCGAAAGAACAGAAAAAAGCGAAAACAAGAAAAGAGAGGTTAGTTAAGGCCCAAACGGTGTCAGTTCACTAACACACACACACACACACACACACACACACACACACACACACACACACACACACACACACACACACACATAGAGGCATGATACACACTCTCAGCAGACAGGCATGTGTCTATATAAGCTAAAGCTATTCTATGCCACAAAAGTAGATGAATGATGGGCAACTTGTTAAATGAAGAGAACTGTGTGACTCGCATTTGTGTAAATAAAGTAAGCATTCCATATGGCCTAGGCTTCTGAAGGGTAAGACACAAATAAACAAGGAAATAAATAAATAAAGTAATGAATAAATTAATAAAGGATTCATGGTTTCACTGTGTGCCTTTCCTAAGCAACATCTGATTCGACAATCTCCCCTCTGTGCTTAGGGATCTATGATTAAGTAACATCTTAATATGGATACGCTTTTCTTTAAAAAAATATTGAAACTATTGAGAACACAGCTAATAGAATTCAGATGACTGGCGCTTCTTTTAATGATAAATCCTAAAAAGTGCTGCACATCACATTTGGTTGTTGTTAACACTGTTTAACCTACCCACCCCATCCCAAACACCAAATTTGTCAGGAAAATTGATTTGAAAATATGTTTTGGAAATATGCCAGAGGAAACCAGCTTAAGACATTACACACTATTATAAGAGCAGATATGACATCGGTGTCACATTTCTGTGATCTCTGTGAACTGTAAATATGTATGAATTCCTGCTAGACTCTCTTGAGGAGTGCTGGAACCCCTGAGTTTGGTCAGGCTGAAGGACCAGTGCGACTAGCTTTCTAAGTGCAAATTAATACAACATTGCCATCTTGTGGCTACTTAACCTTCCTACACCACATCAATGTTGTGAAGTCCAAGTGGAATGTGTTGGCCCTGTGACACATCAGAGTTCTCCACCAAGGAGGAATACTTTGCAAGGATTTCCATTCATTAAAATCTGGTGTAATCCTGCTGCCTTACAGTCTGTCCTTCTTTAATGCACGGAAAAAAATTATTAAAGCCAAGTAGCTGACTTTCATTATTTAAGGTTTTCACTCTGCTTATGTTATCTTCCGGTAAGAAGGTGTGGCTGATTGGGTAACTTGGTTTGATGGGCGGGAGAGTGGCAGGCGGGAGGCGGGGCCACTTTAAGCTCGAGGAGGACGGTCTCTGTAAGCGAATGTCAGGGTGTCAGAGTAGCACGTTCGTTAGAAGCGTGTCGGCGGAAGCACGGACCTTCACAGCCACGCTCGATCTGACCGCTGCGGAAAATTGCATCGTTGATCAGGTCCGGCAGCCGGCCGTTGAGATCCACAGATGCCAGGCACCCTTGGAAGCCGTCCCGTGACACCACCAGCTTGGGCAGGGTGTTGTACATGCCCGGACCCAGGCCAGCTATGTAGAGCTCACCTTGCAAGGGGACAACGAACAGAAACGTTGTAACAAAGCAGTTCTTACATTCCGTCTATCGTCGCTGCTCCGTTACTCTTGCCAGTGGCAGTTTTCAGGAGGCATGTCCAAACACAGATCATCTATTGATTTACATAGGCATTTAACAGGTGCACTTACCCAGAGCGATTTACAGAGCTCACATTTTACATGCAATCCATTTATACAGCTGGATATCTATTGCCGCAATTTATCTTCCGTAACTTACTCAAGGGTACAGCTGGTAGTGCCCCACCTCGGGCACAAACCTCTGAGTTGTAGAGGGGCAGAACTCTCAGTGTTGAGAATATTGAGTGGATCATCTGCTTAGGCTAGAGAAACTACTACTTATTATGTTCTTATATTGTTATACTAACTCTATAAATATGTATTAAACTTAAACTTAACTGTGGGGCAGAAGGATTACTCCTATACTGTTGCTCTGATTCCTGCTTTGCCAGTTCTTTTTTCCCTTGATAAATGGAGTGTCACTAAATGAATCTGGGTGAAACTGTTCCTATAATATAATATGATACATGAAAAAGTATTGTCTCATGCAATGCTGACCTTCTGTGATGAACAGGCAAAAGCCAACTGCAACCCATCATATCAGAAGGAAGAGAGAGAGAGAGAGAGAGAGAGAGATAGATGAAAATATGACACAGCAGCACGTGGGTTCACCTTTCAGGTCCAGGTTTTTGGCCCCATTGACCACCTGGCTGACAGACTTGGCGTCCACCTTCAGCGTGTGCGTGTTGCCGTTGTCTCTGGTGATGACCACGTTGTGCCACTGGTTGTCGTTGAGGGCGCGGTCGTTGTTCCCCTTCAGTAGGCTGGGGCCATTGCCCAGGTCGAATACGTAGTGGATGTAGCTGTGGGAACATAGTTAGTGTGTGACCACCTCCTGACCATCCTAGCGCAACTGTAACATCCACTGACCTTTCTAAAAACCATCCAGTAGAAAAAGACCATCCTATGACATTCGTAACACACAATGATCATCCTCAGACCCTACAGTTGTGAATCGGTTGTGGATTAAAGCCATGTCATGCCTGTACTGCGTGTGTTGTGCTCTCTCCAGCTCTTGTCTGCATGTGGGCTCTGAGGAAAAGTATGGAACCCACTTGAGTGTAATCCACAGGAGGGCCCACTCACACACAGAGGCCAGAAAATCTTTCTCTCTCTCTCTCTCTCTCTCTCTATGTATGCCTGTGCATGGGTGATATGTATTGTTCTGATGCAGCAGCAAATTTGGGGACAATGAAGTATGCCTTTAATCTCTCACACCATCTGCTTCCTCAAAAAAAGGTCCTACTGTTGCTTAAAGTAGCATTAATGTTCAATGTATTCTATGAAATGTCTCTACAAGCCCAATAATCCAATAATGATTGAGATCTGCATCGGAACATGATTTGAAGATCAGACACCAGTAACAAGTACTTCATTAGGATAAACTGTGGTGGTCTTTGAAGGCTAATGGCTATGCTGGCTTTTATTGTTTGCAGGACTTAATTGAACAATTACACGGTGGATTACACAGCTGCTGCTTGGGGGAAGGGTTGGGGGTTAGAGTTACAGAGCTCACCCTTTCACTAGCTCTACGGCGATGAAGTCGCTGCCGTCGCCGCTGTTGTACAAGATGAAGCCGTCGGGCGAGGTGGTCTTGAACTGGAAGAAGAGATGCATGGAGGCGTAGGCCTGCAGCGTGGCCAGGCTCAGGTAGCTGCCCTTCGTCCGGAACGTGACGGGGTCGGCGATGATGGAGCGCATGCCGAAGCGGGCGTTGAGCTCGCAGTAGTCGATGTCACCGTTCTTGCACAGGTCGATGTAGAGCAGGTCATTGAAGCGGAGACTCTGCAGGTGGCCGATGAAGCTGGACGGCACGTGCGCCGTAAAGCGCCGCTCCGTCATGATGCCCGTCTCCACGTTGTGGAACTCCAGGCGGGTGTGGTCGCCCATCATCTGACCTGAGCGTCGGCCGGGACGGGAGAGGCGGGAAATGTTACCATGACGATCGAGCGAAGAACACAAGGGGAGCAGCAAAGCTAATAGCGTGGCAGCGAAGCGCAGCAGCACTTTAAAGCTGCAGTAGGTATTTCTGCAGGAAATGCCAATAACCAACAAGAATTTGAAAAGACTTCCTCTTTCTCTCCTCCCTCCTATCTCCCTCCTAAGCCCCTCCCACCAAAAACAAACAAGCCATGCATGCACGGAGAGAGGCAGACAGAGGGGCTGCATAGTACAGAGCCCAGGACACTCACAGAAACCGGATTTTTTCACAGAAAACTATCAATTTATTGATAGCTGCTGGAATGTAATGAGTAAATTTAATAATTTTGTTTAAATTATAGTGAAATAATCTTGCCTACTGCACCTTTAAGGCCTAGGGCTGGAAACTGGGGGTTGGGGGAAGGAATCCCACGTGGGGTCCTGCTGCTGTAACTTTTGCAAATGACTAAACTTGAATTACGTCATGTTCAGCTGTATAAATGGATAATGAATTGGATAAATGGTTAATTTGTAAAACTAGTTGTGTAAGTCATATTAGAAGCTTCTGGCTGCTAAGCAAATGAATAATGCAAAGGAAATAAGTAATATAATTTAATATAACAGCAAATGTTACCATGGCCTTTGAGACCAAGAGTGAAAAACACCATTTTGGGCTTTTTAACTAAAAGGTCCATGTTACATCCAGAGAGCAGTGCCCCCAAAATGTGCTGATGAAGGATGAACTGTGCAGTGACACTGGATTATTGAAAGTAGTGGATGTCACTGTGAATGCATTTCAATGTAATTATCTGCTACTTAATGAGACTGTGCAGAGTTGGCCAATGCCTGGTAAACCATAAAATGGAGATAATGTTACTTTGGGCATACAATGCTATTTTATTATCTGCACTTGAGAGTTGAAAACGAGCATCAGGATACATACGAATTGGACAGCTAATTTAATTTAACAGAGGACAAAAATACAAAAACACATTTTTACCAATAACAGTGGAGACGTATAAATACGACCTGAAAATACCTTCAGCCACATCATCGTCAACTGTGAGCTTGTAGTTTTTTCCACGCCGCACCACGCGGACGGCATGCCACTCGTTATCATTGAGTTTGCTGCCAGCATAAAGAGTCTCCGGTCCTTTGCCTGAGAACAATGGCAGGTCACAAAGTCAATGCCACCCCGTGAACACACCAAACCTTTGCTTTTTCAATACGGTGAGATCTGATTTACATCAATAGAAAACGTCAAGTTTGTTATGTTCAAATTGTAATGATCTGATTTTTTTTTAACTAAAAGTTCCTTTCATATCTCACTGAAATGTAATGATACGACTAATTATTTAACATTCAGTAGTGTTTTCAGTTGAAGAGGAAACCAATAAATTATTTATTTCATTTTTCTTTCTCATCCAATATCAAAAGCAAAGGTTTGGTTTTCCTTAAAACCTTCAAAGAAGATAGCAGTTAAGTATTAAAATAAGAATTATGTATGCATCCAATATGTCTCGCTGTAAAAGTTACCAGAAAACACTAGGATCATAAATACATATAAATGACATAAATCTGCTTTTACTCATGACCAGGTCTTGAAAAATCTTCCATCTCTTCTTTGTCCTCTAGCATCTCTGCACACAAGCAAAGTGGCATTATTAAAAGTAATATAGTATTTCATTGACTGAATCTGATGTTATAAACTCAATGGTTGAAGGAGTAAATTATTATTTAAATTATTTATTCAACTGGATAATATTCTACTTCACACATCAACTTTGAGCTTGGGATCAATACATTTGGCAAAAGTAGTTGCTGTTAAAACCTGTATTTAAATCTAAATAAATATAAAAACTGTTTTGTATATTTTCCTCTGTATATTCAACCATTCGTTGAATGAACGACAAGCCAGTTTTTACCTGTGAAAAGTGCTGGAGCTGTTTGAATTACAACAGTCATCATCACCGAGGAATATCCACCTGGATAAGTCTATGATGCTCTCTATTTCTAATAAAGTACTACAGTAGTAAAGGATTACAGGCTATTCATACCAAAGATTAATTTTATTAATATCACAGTAATATCCTTTTAATGCAGCATTATCTCCTCACATTTTTAATTAAATTCAGTACCATTCAATTTTATTTGTATGTTTCTCACAAAGGACCACTTTTCAAAGCACTTCAGATACATTTTGGACTCAAGCCCCCTAGCAAGTCAAAGTCCACAGTTGCAGGGGATAACTCCCTTGAGCAAGTTGGGGGAAAAAACCTTGGGTGGACCCCAACTCAGGGGGCAGCCATCCACTCCTGGCAGACACTGCACAGACTAAATTGAAGTAATTAGTAAATGCAGTTTGTCTTTTTTGTTCTAAGGCATGAGACATTTGTTGAAATCAGTTTTTTTATTTCCCCTTTGCAAGTTTCTACATTCTGAAACCATGTAGCCAGAGGCAAATGGAATGGCAAAGGCATCTCAAGAGCACTTTGTGTCATGTCCGGGCTGTTTTAATACCCAGAGTCTCATGTCTACAGATGGAGCTACAGGAACAGAACTTGTGAACGTGCAAAATCCGCTGCAGCCTATCAGGTGATGCTGGCATCCACGAGGTAATGTATAACCCAGTGCAAGGTATTGCCAAAAAAATATTAAGAATCCTTAATGGTCTTAATAGCATGCTTACTGGTCTATCTGAGTGACAGTCACATTGGCGAGCTGCTGCAAAAGGATTAGTATATATTGGTATCTGTAGGAGCTGAAAAAGGGACAGAGATGTGGCCTTTTGAGTATTGTGCATCCTACTGAAGCACTTCCTGTTGAGGTAGTTCATTTACCAACAGTAAGCATGTGGCTCAGCAGGGCTGTACTCTGAGTGATAAAAAGTGGTCTCTAATCACATAAATTATGCCCTTCAACATTTATGGAGGACATTGAGTCAATGGGATGAGACCACAGCTGCAATTGAAGACCCTGGTGCTAAAAGTACTGAAGTCACAAAATGTCTATTTTGAGAAAATCAAATCAGAAAATGTCATTGATCCATGAAATCAACCATAACCTGTTGTTTCCATAGTGGAGAAAAGTCTTAGGCACCTTTTCTGTTAACAATATTTATAGGGTGGACTCAGCTAAACAAATACAACATGTTTCTATGCTCAACTTGAATTGTCTAAAAATGTGACTTCAGTACTTTTAGCACCCAGGTCTTCAATTGTGCTTTTCAAATGAGATAGAAATACAGGTGTGACATAATCCCTATATTTACTACAGTCTGT
This sequence comes from Synaphobranchus kaupii, assembly GCA_029718625.1. Lineage (NCBI taxonomy): Eukaryota > Metazoa > Chordata > Actinopteri > Anguilliformes > Synaphobranchidae > Synaphobranchus > Synaphobranchus kaupii. The sequence continues at coordinate 35,453,958 of CM056381.1, read as the reverse complement.
TGGGCCATTTTCTGAAGAAATTGATTTAAAAAATCCACACAATATCATTCTCCGGATAGACCAATCAGCATGCACACTGTCAATAACCTGTTCTGGGGTACAATATACAGCAGAGACTATTCAGATGGGCAGTTCCTGAATTCCTTCTACTCTTTTAACCTCTAAGCAACCGGTTCTGCTTAGAATGTCCATTACTACAGTGTTGTCCTTGGTCACACCCTGTAATGAATTTTCAGTTGAATTTGCAGCAAATTGGAATGTTTCACCTTCAATGGTAGAGAGACAAAACTTGGTGTTAAAAATATCTTCTGGGTTGAAACTGTGCTTAGTCCAAAGAATTTTGCTTCAAGAAGTGTGTTTGTGTGTGCGTGCATGCTTGAGTGTGCGTGTGTGTGCATGCGCAAGCACACACACACACACACACACACACACGCACGCACATGCAAACACACTTCATGAAGCAAAATTATTTATGTCCGTGCGTGCACGCTCGTGCATGTGTTTGTGTGTGTTTATATGTGTGTGCGTGTGTGTGTGTGTGTGTGTGTGTGTGAGAGAAAAGAAGCAGCAGCTGGCTGAATCCATTTTGGAAGCGGATGCATCCTCAATGGCACTCTCCCAAATTCTGAGGCTGTAGCGGCATTGAGCTGAGCCTACAGATATGATTGAGCGTTCAAAACATTTCTAAAATGGAAATTGTAATGCTCCGCGAGGGACAAATTTCACTTACAATTATTATGTTTAATCAAACACTATCATTGTGTTGTTAGAATGCTGTACTCCAGCCAAAATTATTATGGACCAAATTACATTTTCCACATTCATTCAATTTAGGTAATGCATAATAATACTTTCAAAACCCTATCATAAAATATGAGAACATGCTTGAACATTCTGTCTACAGTTTGCTTGAGAGAAACAATATTTTTAGCATTTACTTCTATTTAATTGAATTGATCATAAAATGTTCATATTTCCATATTTTTGCTGAAAATAAATTTAAACATGGAATGCCTTTTCAATCATGATATAAAGACAAAGAACAGAGTGATTTGTTTTTTACTTAAGAGAAACACTCAATAAGCTATTTAGCTGTAACTGAAAAATGTAAATTTTTACACCACAACGTATGTGCATATGTTCAGTTTATAACGGATCCTTTGATTATGTTGTTCCATTATTCCAGTGAAGCTTTCGTGAATCTAGTCATGAGTAAAAGCAGTATTTGTACGTTGATCGTACTGTGCAATTTCTGTTAGCTAACCAGAGCACATACAGAAGTACCAAAACAAGGCCTACTTCTGGTCTTCTGAACTTGGTTGAACATTACACGATGCACAAGCTCAAAATGTACCAAAACTCACAAAAAAGAAAATTGTATACATATACGTGTAACACATGTGCATGTAACACAATTTTATACATGTATGTGTCTAACTCCTGACTTTGAACCTGAAGGCTGTGGGTTATGATGTTTTCAGCTTTTGTATGCCCGAATGCATATTTCACCCGAGCAGCTCCAGTCAATGTCCAGCTCTGTGAATGGGCTAAAGAATTGACATGATGTACAATCATACACAGCAAAAATGACGTTGTACATTTAACACCCTAGGGTGTTTATATGAGACCGTGGTCTCGTATAAACACCCTAGGGTGTTAAATGTAAACCAGCAGTGTTCGATTTGCACCGGTATGTTTAGCTGTGTAGTCATAGTAAGTGGGATTAGCATTAGCTGCTGTAAGTAAGCAGGCGCATGATGTAAAGGGGTTTTCTCTGTGCGATCGCAGTGTTTAACTGGCAATGCATCTAATTTGCACTGTTATCTCCCATGCTGATTAAGTGGATATGGGCACTTTTCAGGTACGTACATGCACTATGGTGCTGCTGATAAATTGATCACTATAACTGCATGTGCATGTGTTCTTAAGGATAAATATTGATTGCCTCCAAGCATTAGTCTCTTAACTGGACTCCCGGACAGAGGAAAAGCAGGATTAAAACCTGCAATCCCCCTTCCACGCGAAATGGACGCACAGACTCTTGGTCCAGCTCCATTCATGCTGCCGCGTGTGCTGTAGCTCTGTCTACATTTCAAGAGCATCAATGAGTCTCTGATTCTCCTCGAACATAACGACAGGTGACATCATAATCTGCCGTAGAGCCGCTGGTGATGGCGACAGCCTTTAATCACCTCCGACATTACCTGCAGCATTACCATTTAGAGCACGATTGGGTTTCATGATTACACCTCACGGTGGGATCGTACCTTCATCAGCTCCCCCCAGCGCATCATGTGCATTTGACTTTTTTTTTTTTTTTTTGCACGTGCTGATCAGATCTTTGCCAGGTAAATAATGAATTGGTGCTTCAAAAATTTAATGGCTTTTGGTGTGATGCATTTTGTGTTACGCACAGCTAAATATCATGATGGCGCCTGGTGTAATGGAAAGGGAACAGGTATTTGTAAGCAAAATGTTAGTAGTGCAGATGGGGAACTGCTAATGAACTGTAGCCTTGAATAAAGCGCTTAACCTGATCTGCTTCACTAAAGCACCCAGCTAGTATTTAACAAAGAATACTATGAAAATTGTACAGTATGCAAGTTGATCTGGATAAGGGAGCCTCTTTAAATAACAAGGATGCAAAAGGATTTCAGGTTTTATGCAACAGTCAATTGCACAAGCACATTTCTGCTTTAAATAAATACCTATGTTGCAGAGCGGAGAGGCAGACGTAATATTTTTTTACAGACAATAGATTCATTTGTGCAGCTTCTTATAGGAATGCGGAGCAGAAGACATGTTGAAAATAATTTGTCTGCACAGTACAGGGGAAAAAACATTTCACGCGCGACATGATTGCATGTGCTGTTAGAATTTCTGAATGTGAAAGCGCATTTAACATTTTAATCAGTTTGCTTTTATTTATTATTATCATCGTTTTTTTTCTTCCATCGATGACATAACCACACCATCACAGTGGATGTGCTGTTGTTCAAATGGAGGTTTGCAGAGATTGTTGGATGACCCTTCTTGGCATGATGTCACAGGGGGTGAATCACCATCGACCTCTGTATAGGGTAGAGGCTGTGAATCTGTGTCGCACTGGTTTGTGTTAGTCCAATCTTCTTAGAAAGAAGTGTTTGGTTGTTATATAAGATGATTAAAGCATTTCAGAATATTTCGTCTATGTTACACCGCCCATCCAAACACATTATAACCAAAGCATCTATCTATACTCCATACAACACTACTAAGAGAAGACAAAGGCAATTTTAATAGAAAATGTAAATCTTTCCTCTAATCACAGCACTGTCACCAGTATTCAGCAGGGATATTAAGGCTAATTTCTGCAAAACAGAGAAAAGATATATTTGGCTGTCTACGCAGCAACACAAACAAATGGGCTTAATTTAGCAAGTTATCATTCTGGGAACAAATTTGCACTGGTGATTTTTCAGCACATTCTTTGTTTTTGCTTTCTTTGGATGTCTAGGCTGTACACCTCTGTGCTGTGATTTATGGGACTAGAGTCTAACGCCCAACATTAAAAAACGCATCGCAAATTTGTATTTGTGGATACAAGCTTTACAAGGCTTTTCAATAATCTCATTAAGATGAATGGCAAATATAACTTCAAAGTGCTTTGTCTTTGTGTAATACGTTTAATTGAGTATGAATTGTTCATTTCTTACGGAACATTTTTTTTGTTTGTTTAGTCTGTCAAACAAAAAAATATGTGAGAAGAAAAGCTAAAACAACTTGCTTAAGGGTAGTAATCCAAGTTAAGGGCAAAGCACTTTGTGATTAGTTTGCATTTTGGCCCAAATCATCCCTCCTTAAATGTAGTTCCATATATGATACAGTGAAATGCAAATAAAGTGTGCTATTTCATGTAATGTACAAACTGTCCTTCTATTTACAATATTCAATAAGCATGAAGTTGATTTAGCTGCTGAATTCAGTTTAGTCAATTGCAATTCCTCACGAGCAGATTATGAAGTCACCACGATCGCTTTTCCTTAGATCTTATCATGAATCCAAGATTCTCTCATCTTCTTATCATATGGAAACATACTGTACAGCTTCTAATCAGCAGAGCAAAATAAATATGTTTAAATTGACTTTAGTCATGCCTTCAGAGGAATTCTCAAGAATAGAAAAAAGTTGAATGTTAACTTACTGGAGTTACAGTTTATCCTGACACAGTCTAGATGGGGAAGAATAGATGACATGTAAATTCATCCTTCAAGGTTTCAGCTGCAGACATCCAACAACAACATCGCCACTCTTCCGGGGACGACCACATGAAGGCGCGGTGGCCATTTTATGAATTTGGTTCCTTTTGGCTTTTAGTCACTGGCACCAGACCAGTCAGTGGTCTCTTATCGGATCAGATCAGATGAGAGTAAAATTGAGGTGGTCTAAATACATTTTGTTTGCTTAATTTTCAAAACACTCTGCAGTACTATCATTAAGAAAATTTTATAATTTTTTGAACTGACAACTGATTTATTTATTGATTGATTGATTATACAGGCAGCTTCCATGTTTAATTATGGAAACACTTCTCACCTGTAGTTATAAAATGGCCACATGCACCGTATTGACCATGGATTCTCCAACCCAGATATCCAAGATTTTTATATTTAAGTTTGGATATGGCTTATATGTTCTGACCCCATAGGGGTATTTGTGTCTTTTCCAGAGCAGAAAACTAAAATCTTATGCCTAATACTAAGCAAGGAAGACAGTGTTTTCCCCCTCCAGGACCATAACATCTCTGAAATCCTATTATTTTCACCTGCCACTGATTGTCCTATTTGCAATGTGTAATAGACCAATCCAAGGAGATAACGGCATGTGGAAAATCTGCATTCTGCAAACAGAGATAGGCAGCCTTGCATTATAGCCTATAAATATCCATAAAATACAGGGGCTGCTTGACAGCCTGAACTGCCAGATGATATCTAAAATAGAAAGTAACTTTGCTAGTATGCATTTTTTAATGCAAGCCCTTGGATGTTACAGTTGTGTATTTTTGGCTGGGTGGTTTAAAGGAATGGTGGTCTCCGGGGAGACGGGCTAGGGTCTCAGGTTTTGGCTGGATAATCTGGGTGGGGTTAACAACATGGCCATGCTCATCATGTGCCGTCAACCGCAGCAGAAAAGTGGCAGCAAACAGCCTCGATCCAATGAGCGCCAGAACCGTGCAGTGGTGACCGGGCCCTCCCTGGGGGAACTGCCGATGGCAGTGGACCCGTGCCTGCAAATGCTAGAGTGTACGGAAAGCGGCATCCGAAAAACCAAGATGCATTTTACTGATTGCCATTGGGAATGTATGTACTGAACCTCATTTGAAATGTGGACATTCTCGTGGTAAAATGGACAAGCTTTGAAGAAAAATAAATACGTCAGAACATTACATATTGTAAAGGTATACTACACTGACTCAGAAATATCAAGTTACAGGATGATTTCATTCCATAAAATCTGTCTAGTATGATCTACAGCAGTCTAGGTTCTGCTCAACCAATTTAGAAAGCATAAGACAGTGTAGTGGAGAGGTAATGTGGCTAAAAATAACTTCAAAACATAGTTTTTCGTACTGTTTTAAGTTTGCATTACTGTATGTGTTGAACTACTTAACATTTAGTCCATGAAGTGCCACCAGCTGCAGGATTGTGCACGCTCTGGTCTCGGGCTGTTTGCCAGCGGGCCGCAGGCTTTTGGGCCTTTGAAGGGGTGAATACCGTACCATCTTTTGACATAAACATGGAAATGGCTCTCTATAGCCAAGGATGCTATGAAGAGGCTTATGCATTTGAGAACAAACAATACAACCACTTTTAACAAACTGAGCCAAGCTGAAAGAGATAAAATGGAAGCATTACACCTAAAAATGAATAATAATCCATCAAGACACTTTGAGACAATGAGAAAAAAAATATATATATTGTTAGTAAATATTCAGAAAGTCACAGTATCTGTTTTATATTTTCAAACTGACAAAATCAAAATGTACTATATTTTTTTGGAATTCATTAGAGTGAAGTATAACTTCATTACATTTTATTTTATTAGTTTCATAGTTCGTTATCTTACTGTGACTGTCTTATATAGGAACATCTTTAATAATGGCGCAAATGAACATGAGAAGATTTGTTCAAAAGATGGCGCAAACAGCTAGTACAATAATTCAAATATACATCTGTACAAAATGCAAAACATATGTGCTATAGAGATTTATCAACAAAAAACTAATAATACTCAATAAATCAAATAAAATGCATACTAATCAAATAAAATGCAGTCCATGCAACCACAAACAAGAAAACCAGTGTATTGCAGTGTATACCATTATACATTAAGATACATTAAAATGATTAGTAATTAATACTGTAAATGAAATAAAATTCTAACCCTGAACAGATAGTGTGAGTTTTTTTGAGAGGTGAGAGTTCAGACGTGCAGTACCTAGATTGATGGTGAGTCTGACGCGGCCAGCATCCAGCTCCAGGCGCAGTGTGTCGGCAGACTCGTGGGAAGTAGCGGCCATGAGGAGGCCGTATGCCCGTTGAGACATGAAGCGCAGCGAAACGTCCTCCGCCTCTGTGTGTATCACCGTGGGCATCACCACCTTCATGTACATGCTCCCGTCATAGCTCAGGATGGATGCCTCTGAGGGACAAATCACCCAGAAACAAACTAATTACTTTTAGAAAAGAGTGGAGGTGGAATTAGGAGAGAGAGAGAGAAAGAGAGAGAGAGAGAAGTGGGGTAGGGGGGCTTCAAAAGCCACATAACTGAGGGGCAGTATGGTATAATGACAGGTTCAGTAACTGGGCTTGTAACTTTCCGGTTCAAATCCCAATTACCAAAAATTAGCAATACTGTACATCCAAGATATCACAGAATCAAGCCAGGGCTATGTCATTTCCCGACTGTGACTTGGAGCACAGTCCTATTGGTACTGAGCTTAGATAATGGCTGATGGGCCATATGGTTCTCTAGTACCAGCACTGGGACAATTGTAGGGTAAACAAGTCAGAAACAACCCCTGAATGGGTGGAGTTTACACTACCCCTGCCCCCCGGTCCACCTGCTCCAAACCTATACCATGAAGCCAGCTGGCAAAGGAAAACAAGAAAACTAAAACAAACAAGAGGTTTGTTTTGCTGCCCAGAGCAATGAGACATAAATGAGAAATAAAAAGTACAATTACCAAGAAAATGTTTATTTGATAGAGACAGATGCATTTTTCAGAGATACTTGCTTTAAACAACAATCTGATGCATTGTATCAGTTGCAGCTTATGCTACGCTCATACAAATTTAACTCCTGAATCCTTCTACACCTAAAAAAAAATAAAACTTGGATTAAAGTCTATAAACACACTTGCATTTATTTTTGTATGAAAACAGAGCCGTCAGTGTGTATCGCAACAGTGTTTCGGGTACTGCACTCCCATTAAAGTATCATGAATCTTCTGTCATTGTTGAATTTCATATTGAATTGTTTGAAATTATTGCTGGCGCGCTTTGCCAAGTATGCCATGCGATTTTCCCCGTTGGTTGACATTTTGTCATTATTTTATTTTATGGTTTAGGCTACTTCGCCCTCGCCACAATGCAATTTCAGAGACGGGGGCAATATCTGGAGCGCACCCACTCATACACTCATATTCAGCAGTGTCTATCATGTGACACACAGGCACGTGTTATGAGGTTCAATTTGGAATAGTGAATTAACATCAAAATCATTTCTCTTTCTCTTGTCTCATGAGGGTTGTGTCTTTCACCCTGTAATGAGAACTGAGGCGTGTTTTACGAGATCGGTGACCCGCTCTTTCGCAGCGGTGCTAATTTCAACACAGTCAATTATTGCCGATAAGAAGGACACTTCATATCGGGACGCCGCACTGCTTCTCTTCTGTGCCCCTGCCAGTCGGTGAGCAGCGAGCCAGAGGGCACTCCTTGATACATATTGAAAAAGGCAACCGTGCGTGAAATCCAAAAGTTAAAATATATAGGCCTAAACGCTATCCCAAAACCTTCGATACGAAACTCTGAGGCTATGATGCTGAGCTCCGTCCTCATCGCACCGGTTGCTTTAACAAAGCAACCAGTTTACATACGAAATTACAAAATTAAGACGTGCATGGGAAAGGTTTGCGTGCAGAGGGAGCTCCTCGGTGCAGCAAAGATGATGCTTTAATTTTGTGCTAATAAATCTACGTAGAAAAGCAGGAGAAAATCCACAATAGTGGGATTTTTTACATCCCTCATAGGTTTTGTCATGATTTACCTCTGTCTGTTAGAACCATTGTTGTACACATTACATACAGTTTATATATTGCATACACTGTTATAGTACACTCAACTGTTATAACTGAATAGTAGCTCTTGTGGGGCTGTGTTTAGGCCACTGACAATTCCTGGTTCAGACCCAGAGAAGGGCTCTTGCTCCTGTGACCTTGACCAAGGTGCATTAAACAGAACAATATAATTTCATATCCCAGCTATTTACGATTTAGACATTTGGCAGTTTATACCGGCTATATGTTTGAAATGTAATTTTCCACCATAAGAAAATGGTGTCTGTCAGAATGACATTATTACATTTCTTAGTAAACATCCTCGTACATGCTTACTGTAGCATTGGTACTGCCCACACACATTTAACCACCCAATGGAGTTTATATGAACAAGCTTCTGTTCCTTAAACCAGCTGTTCCTCGTTTGTCAAGCCCAGAATCAGCTTGGAGAATGAAGAGGTTTTCCGTGATCTACTCTTTATTAAAATGTAGGTAATACTGTATGTTCAAATATGGCTTTTTTTAAATGTGAAAAAAACAGCATACATACCATACACATCATGTGCCGCATATCGACAGCCTCATAACAAAAGTGCCTAAGTAATTTTTTGGACATTTTGAGATTTTCTGCCTAAATCACTTGATTTATCATTCGTCAACAGTGTAAAAATGCTCAAGTCACTGCAGGTCGCTGTGCACTTCCTGAACCACTTTATGCTATGTTCAATGATTTGCAGTCAATGAAGCACGTCTTGCCTCAACACTGTCACCATTATTTTGACAGCTTACCCCATTTGGAAGCATAAATCTGCCTAGGAAGTGTCAAATTTGATACTTTCTCTGTACCAGTAGATACTTGACATTTGCCTAAGTCATCAGTGGATTCTCGACTTTTGCCTAAGTCATGTATATAAATGCCTAAGTCCCACTCAGTTTTCAATATTTTTGCCTAAGTCATCATTAGCCATTATGTAATCATAATACAAAGTCACATGATCTGTATTTCATTTAGCAGCCATTGATATGTGTTTGTAAAAGAAAGAGTTAATAAATACTCATTGACGTAGAATTGCAGCAGTTTTTTGCCTTTTTCTCAAAACTACAAAAAATGACTTAAGCACTTTTGTTATGAGGCTGTCAATATGTAATATTTAATACATTAATATCTTTAAAGTTACTCCCTTTGACCAACCAGCTGATGCACAGTTTTGGAACCACTGCGCAGTAAAAATGTTACATTACATTAGAGGCATTTAGCAGATGCTCTTATCCAGAGTGACTTACACAACTTTTTAGCATTTTTTTAATAATTTTTTTTACATATTATCCATGTATACAGCTGGACATATACTTAAGCGATTCAGGTTAGGTACCTTGCTCAAGGGTACAACGGCAGTGTCCTACCTGGGACTCGAGCCAGCAACCTATTGGTTATAAGGCCAGTTCCTTAACCATTATACTACACTGCCGCCCCGTTCAGGGTTAAGTGTTAATTCAACCAACAGAGTGCATACGAGTCCAAATGGGACCATATGTACTCTGTAAGAGTTGATTTAACACACAACATTTTACTGTGTGTCTGAAACTACACTATTTATAGGTTTCCGCTGTACCCATGAGCATTGGCCACGGGATCGCATGTGAGCTGACATGCGAAAGTCGCATGGGCGTGTGGCTGTTCCCCTATGGCTGGTGTGAAGCCAGCCATGGAAGAGGAGCCAGTTTGAACAATGAACCAGTGATCCACCAGATTCCTGATGAGCGGCCCAACAAGACCATCCCTCAGCAAAGGCCATTCCATTCCTAAACTGCTCAAGTGTGTCTGCAAGCTTGGTTTGCAGTGGCATGAAAGGCTGCCAGCGGTATTGATTCGAAGACATCTGCCAACAAAATGTTGCTCTTGGCTGCAGATATGACAGAGGAGATAAAAACGGACTGATCTGGAGTGTGTGTGGGGGTGCTCAATAGTGTCCTTGAATTTAGTGCAACTGTATAGGTACAAAGACATAGCCATTTATACCAGACAGTGTATCTCCCTGTTGCAACCAAAATTATATGGTATATTTTACTGTCAATTCACCATTGGAATCTCAATTTAAGACTTCAGACTGAGTGCTAGTAGGGTCATAGTGATGATGTGTGTGTGCAGGGGCGCCTGGAGGATTTATTCTCAGGGTACGCACACAGGCAGAGCCATGCAAATACCTTTTGAGGAGCAGGTTCTCAAAAAGTGAGAAAAGGGCCTATAAAAACTATTTTGGGGACACTTGAGTGCTAGGGGGGTCCAGGGGCAGGCCCCTCCCCCACCCAAAAACAGTACTGAAATGCTAATTTCTAGTGTCTTTTCAGAACAGTATTTATCTGCTGCTAAAAAATTATAAACAAAAGCACTCCAAACAAGCTAACAATACTGTAAAACAAAACAATCTTTAAAAAAAAAAATGTATTTCCCTCCCTTCCCTTTCTTTTCTTATGTAGCTGGATCACATGCTGTATTATTAGATATTATTATGTTTCTATTTCAATACTTCAGCAACAAACTATTTGTATTCTGCCAATACCTGACACATCTGTTGTTGCTAACGTTAATGTGGGTACCTGAGAGCTAATGTTAGTAGTGGCAGTTTCTTCGGTCGACGGAAGAGATTCCGGTTCGATTGCTTCTGTGGCTTAATCACTGGTTAACTGGTTAACGTTAGCTGTCTTCTTTTGGGCAGACAATTCAAATAAATTTAGCTGTTTCAATTTCATTATCTTTGAGTTCGGCTGCGACTGACGGGTTTTTGGGTTGAATATTTCCCCACTTTTTTAGATGCAGTTCCAACAAACCAACCAGGTGTCAGAATACAAAACGTGTTCGCCAGTGTTCGCCAGTCATAGGCATCATCTCATTTTTAAAAGTTAAACTGTAGGACACGGATCTGGGATCAGTTTTCGATTACACTTACAGAATTAATTTGGCATAAAACAGATCAGAACTAGCCTCACCTCACCCCACTTTTTTTGGGATCATGGTCCCGTGAGGCCCCTGTGCACACCCCCCCCCCACCCCCCCCCCCCCCCCCTCCACTTTCCTAGATTGGTGTTTTTCTTGCCTTCCTCCTTGCAAAATCATCCACTAGATCGTCAAAATCTAGCTGTCTGACAAGGACTCTATTGACATAAGTGACAATGAGCTGAGACGTGTTTAGCACATGCTACTCTGCAGCTCATTTTTTATTCTGCCTAAAACGGATAATGTCCGCTCACCCTGGCAGTTTGTCATTGGCAAAATTCGAAAAATCCGAAGTGCCACGAAAACATTGGGGAACACTGACTGCAGATTAAGTGCTTGCAACGTCTCAAGCAATTTAGTTGGGCACTTCTCACCTTCAGAGTCAGACATGAATGACTTGAATTGGATGAGTTTGTTCGTTTTGTCGTTAGACAAAAGCTGTGCTGCTACAGAGATGTCAATGTCACTTTTCTGTAGGTGCATGCTTGTAGCGTGGAACCGGTCAAGTATGACGTCCCAGAAATGTGCCATGAACACCATCTCTAAGGTGACCAATTTAGCACATAGTCCAGTGGCTTCAATTCGAGTATCTCTTTTCTCATTATCATCATTGCACATAACACCGAAGGCCTCTCTAATGTGGGTGTAATTTCTCCACAGTGCCTTGGTTAACTCTGCCCGAGCACTCCACCGAGTACTGGACAGTGATTTTTATGTCAGTCTGACAACTGTCTTCCGAAAGACTTTCCCCCAACTGTGTGTGGATGAAGAGCAAAATGTGTACAGTGACTGCAACATGTTAAAAAACTTGTCAGCCTCTGGGCTACTGCCATCAAAGTTAACACCAACTAAGTTAAGTGAATGCGCTGCAGAAGGCATATACTCTATCTGGGTTTTTTTGTTTCAGGTGGGCCTGTAGCCCATTCTATTTTCCTGACATGTTGCTTGCATTGTCATATGACTGATCTCTACAGTTTGAGAGGTCCAACCCAAGGCCCTCCACCATCAAAGTCACACAGTCTGCTAAACTTTTACCAGTGTGGCTCTCAATTGGCTCAATTGAATCGCTCCACCACAAGCACTGACTTAACAATGTCACTGGAAGTGCTTTGCCATAATGCAGGGTCAGTGACCTCGTAGCACCAGGAATGTCTTGGTTGCTGATTTGATTCTTGTATACTGCCCAACTGCTCCTGAGGTGGAAATGATGGTTCTTGTATAACATTAGCTGTTGAGGGTTCGCTTTCAAAGGATGGCTCTGGGGGAGTGACAACATTACTGGAAACTGAACTAGTGCTAGTTCCTTCCTCACAGCTGACAATAGTGTTGCTGTCATCATTATTACTATCAGAGGGTTTTTGAAAAGAAGTTTTGAAAAGAAGTTGGCAATGAGTGGAACACTTTGAAGCAAAAGTGTCTCTCTTGCCTCCTTTTCTTTTTTGGCTTTCCTTTTGAAAGCACCAATATTCCAACGTTTGTGGTCCATATTTCAGAACTACTATGCTATTTATATGAATATATTTATAGCATATCTCAATACTTATTAAATAATAATCGAATTAATATATATTAATAATGACCACACGCTTCAAATACTGTTGTTGGAAAATACAATCAAGTGGTAGTATTTTATAGTCTACTTGTATCTAAAGGCAGCTTTTAGTAGAAAATAGAAAAGCACATAAAAGAAAATAACCCTAACCCTTTAAAAAGGCTGTTAGAAAATAGCCCTTAGGAGGGATTGTTGAAATAGGCTTTAAAAAGGCTGTTGTTTTAGAGAAAAATGAAAAGAGTCTCTGAATATATTACTGTGGCATACCAAGCAAGAAAACAGGCATCTGTCTGTGGCTTTTCCTACCAAGAAATGTCTTATATACCTGCCTGACACAGAGAGAATTATGTTGCTTGAAATTCAAAAGATAACTTTTTTTATTGGCTGAACAACCAACAAAAGTTTCTGATAAGTCAGTGAAATGACTTGGTGGAGACTATGCACATAGGCCACACCCCATCAATGGGGAGAGGGAAAAAAGACCTTGTAAGAGCTGTCGACAATTTGCATGTCAACGTTAGCATTATCTACTTCCGTGGATCTAAAAACAGACGGTCTATGGAAAAAATGAATGGGGTTTTCCTTATCTTTAAGTATGGATTGGGTCTCTTATATATGCGTTAGTGTATGAAAAAATATAGCCTTTGGCATATTTTTTTAATGTTTCACAAAACCGCTAGCTAATAAGCTCTCAATGAGGTTTTTATTCCCGCGGCCACAGCATTCCATGTTTTGAACTAATAGTAGTTTTGAACTAATAGCACTAATAGCACCAGTTAGCTAGCTAGTAGCTTTGATTTAAGCATCATGACTATGGCATGCTGTTTTAACATTTATTCAACCCACTGTAGCTAGCTACCCTTCTATCTCATACCCCTTTCACACAGACGACCCGCAAACAAATGCCACCGAACTAACTAGTTAAGTTGTCTGCCACAATTTGATTTTAAGGGCAGCTAGCTCAGTTGTACAGAAGCACTGTACTCTCCGAGAGGCTCTTGTTTTAAGCATGCACTGTATGTACCAAGGGGCCCAGGTGTTGTGCTTGATGTATGCACCGAGGGGCCTGGGGGCCCTAGTGGTCAACTCACACTGTAAGCCCCCAGGGGCCCGGGGGCCCTAGTGGTCAGCTCACGCTTTAAGCACCGAGAGGCCTCACATTGTAAGCGCTGTGGGGCCTGGGGGCCCTAGTGGTCAGCTCATGCTTTAAGCACGGAGGGACCCAGGGGGCCTAGTGGTCAGATCACGCTTTAAGCCCTAGGGGCCCTAGTGGTCAGCTCACTCTTTAAACGCCAAGGGGCCTGGGGGCCCTCACACTGTAAGCGCTGAGGGACCCAGTGGCCCTCACGCTGTAAGCCCTGAGGGGCCCAGGGGCCCTAGTGATCACCTTACATTTTAAACACCAAGGGGCCTGGGGGTCCTCACATTGTAAGCCCCGAGGGGTCTGGGGGGCAGTAGTGGTGAGCTCACGTTTTAAACACCAAGGGGCCCGGGGGCCCTCACATTGTAAGCACTGAGGGGTCTGGGGGGCCCTAGTGGTGAGCTTACGCTATAAGCACCCAGGGGCCCGGGGGCCCTCACATTGTAAGCACTGAGGGGTCTGGGGGGCCCTAGTGGTGAGCTCACGCTATAAGCACCCAGGGGCCTAGTGGTGAGCTCACGCAATAAGCACCCAGGGGCCTAGTGGTCAACTCACACTGTAAGCCCCCAGGGGCCCGGGGGCCCTAGTGGTCAGCTCACGCTTTAAGCACCGAGAGGCCTCACATTGTCAGCACTGTGGGGCCTGGGGGCCCTAGTGGTCAGCTCATGCTTTAAGCACGGAGGGGCCCAGGGGGCCTAGTGGTCAGATCACGCTATAAGCACCCAGGGGCCTAGTGGTCAGCTCACGCTATAAGCACCCAGGGGCCTAGTGGTCAGCTTGCACTGTGCGCACTCAGGGCCCTGGCGTTCAACTTCGTTCGGAAGTCTTGGGCCACACGCCGTGCGCGGCCTGAGGCTTGGAGGCCCCCTGGCAGTCCGAGGCCCCGGGGCACTGGCCCCACTGGCCCGGTCCATAATCCAGGTATGGGCAGACCATAAGCGCTTGACGTCAAGTTGGCCGTCAAGTTGCTAAAAAATACAAAAGGCCAAGTGCTTATGCTATGCACAGTGCATACTGCCGTACAGCTGCAGGCACGCTTGTGTGTGTGTGTGTGTGTGTGTGTGTGTGTGCGTGTGCGTGTGCGTGTGCGTGTGTGTTTTATTACAAAGTGCGACATTGGGAGACAAATTTCAACCAAGTTGGCAAGTTTAGTTAATGGTTTGTTCTCTAAAACGAGAGTTATATTTTACACAACCATGTCGATTAACGTTTTGACCCATGAGACAGAACAAACTGCACCATTTAATACAGGAGCATTTAAATAGCGCACCCCACAGCCATGTGAGATGCACTGCTCCCACATACACCTTAGAAAGGGCAGTGCAAGGAACGCAGGGCACCGATTAGAAAACATTTTTTACATGTTTTTCTCTCACAATGAACACAGCCAAATCCACACACCAGAGAACCATGCCCACACAGGAGGGAGCAATGCCAATATTTAAATACGCCACACCCACACACTGATGAAACATGCCGACTGTTTGTAAAATATTCATTTAAAAATCTCTGCTTTTAAATAATGTCATGTGATAATATCATTTCAAAGGTGTCATCTACTTTTACTAGACAAAAATAGTCTTCCATAACGGTAGGAAACATTAGAATTCCTGAACAAGCTTCTGGGAATGTGAATAAAGTGTTAAAATTGAAATTAACAAGTCTTTGCAAGATAATGAAGTCGTAATGGTAATACTCTCACGGTGAATACTGTGATTGAAGAAACTGGCTTTGGTAGACACTCATTGAGAAGACACTCTCACTCTCCTTCACTTTGTATACTCCTCCCTCCATTCTTCCACGTCCCATTCCTCTATTTCTTTGTCCCCCGTTTCTTCTGCATGGTTTTCTCTCTAGGTCGCATTAGCTTTGGCCGCTATTACCCACTGGGTTTCGCCCGTTCTGTTCCAGACACCCTGTACTTCACATGTGCATTCGCAGTTGAAGGTTTTGGCGTTTGAGCAGAATAACCTGCACACAGCGCACTGGAGGAAATGGCTGTGGCGCTGTGCCGAAAAAGATGTACATTAGAGAGAGCGAGGGATATATTGTAAAGGGCGGTGTGGGGGGTAAATTGAAGTCTGCACAGTGCCCCACTTTGCTTAATTATGACAACTTGCGCAAGGGGAAGCAAGATGTTACGAACATGAAAGCTTAGGGGATGCTGCTTGAGAGGGATTGGATCGGCTGATATTCGGGGAGATCCGATATCTATAGAGGCACATTGCACGGAGCTGATTGGTTGCAGCAATGTTTGAGCGCGGCAGAGCCGGGCTGCTGTAACGTCCCCTGAGGTCACGGTGCCGTACCCATCAGTCATTTGAGCGCTTGACTGCGATATCACTCTGGATAAACATGCACATTTGCATGGGCCTAGTCAAGAACACATCGCACGTCGGTGCAATGACAGAATGCTGCGAGCCAACGTCAGTCACTGGCTGTGGCATCACCTGTTGGATCATCATATTTCCCATGAATTATAAAGGCCCCTTTGCTTAAGGAAGGGTTTTTTTTTTGTTCTCTTTGAACAGACGGAAATCAGCCAGTAATGGAGACCTCAGCTCCCATATGGGCCTTTTCTCTCTCTCTCTCTCTCTCTCTCTCTCTCTCTCTCTCTCTCCCTCTGTAAATACACTTTTCTTTGTGTTTGTCAGTGTACCTGGGCATGCATTTATGTGTGTGCGTGTGTGTGTGTGTGTGTGTGGACATTACTCAGCAGTGAATCAGCCTGTGGCTGTTGTCCTGAAGCCCAACTACTGCTGAACCCACCATCTGCAGCAAACATCAGTGAGAGCATTGCCTTCTCCTGTTCAACTCTCTCTGCTACCCTCCACAGTTACATCCTGGAGACTTTGACTTTAGAAAACACTGCCACTAAAACTTGGCAACATGATAAACACTATGAAGTAGTATGAATGGTATTTAACAGAAATACAACAATTTCAAACCATTTCGGACACATCATTCAGTTATTATGTAAAGAGTCATGAGTTCATGTAATTACTTTTGTATTGCACTAAGCAGTTTGACACTCGCTATGTGAAAATAGTGATCCATACTGCATGTCCTTTAAATGTCCTCTGCAGAGAAACTGTGCCTCCCATAGCTAGGATGGCTGTATATTTCTAGGTGACCACCAGGGGGCGAATGACACCACATATGAGGAAATTGCGGCTCATAAGAGTTTTATGTTCATGAGCCAGACCCTAATTTAATAGTAAAATTTACCAGGACAGTGATGACAGCCTTGTACAGACATCACTGTCGTAGGCTTTCGCATCCCGTCTGATGTGGATTTTGGCAGACAGATTGATGGACCAATACCAACCCCCTACTCCCTGAAAATGAACCAAGCCATAACATAATTTTTTTTTGTGATTTAAAACATTTTTTTATTTAAGAACATCCCATTTAACAGCTGATGCAGCAGGTGGCCAAGGAGCGGGTTTGGTAAAATGCTGATATTTGGCCAGAATTGCATTTGAACAGACTGTAATACTAGAGACAGCTATAAATACCATCTTGCCTGGGCAGCGACTGTCATTGTACGCCGATTTGAATAATTCAGGAATTCCTGAAAGAAAGCCAGATATAATTCCGTCTGTCTTTCCTCCTTGTTCTCACCTCTGCACTGTTGTATGAACAGAGTGACTAGCTTTGTTTATACATCGTGGTTGCAGGTACCTCAACAGTTATTTTGGGCAAATTATTAAAATGTGTAACCTTTACTGAATTACATATGGGTTATTTCAGGGATTTTGAGAGCATCTCTGCCACTGAAAATGAAGCAGATAACAGGAGTTTCATGTTTGAACATTTCTTTCAAATGAAAAAAGGAAACCAAACTTATCTATAGTATCCTTCCTCTCCTTCATTTTCTCCTCTTTGTAATTGTGCCTCCTGTAGTTGCACTAGCTAAGAGTCACTATAGCTACACCAACGATGACATTAATCAAAAAAACTTCACCATAAATTAAAACTTGTAAACTTACAAATCCCTCACAAATCCCTTAAGACAGTGGAATATGTTGTGAATAAACTGAACGTTTTTGAAACGTTTTGTGGTAATAGTTTGTATATTAGTCCATATATTGTGAAGTGAAGTAAAATATGTTTTATTTCAATACATTCTAACTGCATTTGATTTCTGTCAGTCCAACTCTGAAAGATGATTAAAACACTTATATAATCTCCATCAGTATTCATTGGACAATGTCCAGGATTGTGTCTAAAGTGTCCCTTGCTCTCTGTGGCCAGTTCATTATGTCCCTGAGCCTCAATGCCTATTGACAGAATGGTATTCCACACGGCTGATCTTGTGAGCTTATTCATCTGAGCTCCCTATCATTACACAAAAGTACATAAACACGGGTGCAAAGGGGGAAAGGCGTGGCCTCCTATGTCTGCAGGCATTGACGGCCATTCCGTCGATATCAGATTCATCATTTTGCCTCATTCCACGATCATTCAGCTCCCAGACGTGTGTAAGTGTTGAAAGAGAAATGACGGAAAGCACACAGAGCTGTCAGATGAGCAAGGTCAGGTCAGCTTTGATATTTTTTTCACCATTGGATAAAAGTAAAACCAGTTAGAAGTGAGCAGTTATCGCACTTCAAATGTAATTAATTATTTTAAAATGCATTTTCCCACTTCAAAAAATTCTGTTCAGCATTCAGGTCCCTTGTGCAGCATGTTGTTTGTGCATTATGAGAAATGCCAACCGGGGCGACCAACGATTCACCTGAAATCTGAAACCACTGTTAAATCAATAATTAATTTGCAAAGCTATCTTTTAAAAAAAAAAGATAACATGTAGTGATATTTCCATGTGGACGTGAGAATAAACAAGTTTACAAATGATATTCTTTCCTTCCAATGAATTCCTGTATTTTTTTGTATTTTTTGTAATTTTTTTTCAATTATATTTTCCAGAAAGTCATGCTATACATACTGTAAGTGTGCCAGGAATAACACTGTCATAGAAAGCTTGGAAGTTGTATATATATATGCTTGGTGGTGTATAGCTGACATAATAATTTTCTGCTGGCCATCTGTACAGTATATTCTATCCAAGTCATAATCATCAGGATGTTTTTAATACTCATATGATTTCTGAATTGTCTCCAACGAGATCACCTGCTACCCTGCATGCGGAGAACTGTGCTGAATTCAGATGGTCAACAAAAAAAAGGTCCTTTTTCCTTTCCTTGCAACTTTTCCCTGACCTCGCTAGAAAATGTCATAGGGTCAAGGAAAGGATGGAAGGAGAGGTTTAAAAGGAATCTAGGCTGCCTCCCAATATTCTTCACTCCTCTCCTCCTTTCCTCCACTCCCCCACTACCACTATTCTCCTACCTGGAAGTATGCAAAACTGCCTGAATGTTTTGAGTACAGGTAGTTGTACATACAGTATAAAATGTACCTGACATTGCAGTTTGCGTCCAGACATTAATCAATTTGTAACTTTTTTGTAATTAATATGTAGCCTAATCAGCAACATTAGGTGAGGACACAAAGAGGAGAGGAGGTGGTCATGGAGAAAAGGAGGGTGCATTTTTCGAGTATTGGGACGCACCCCTACCCTGGCTAACGCTTGAGTCTGGACCATACTCCAGACTCCGGGGGTGCGTCCCAATATTCTTCACTCCCCACCTCCTTTCTTCCACTCCCCCACTACCACTCCTCTCCTACCGAGAAGTATGCAAAACTGCCTGAACATTTCGAGTACAAGTATTTGCATGTACAGTATACAATGTACCTGACATTGCGGTTTGTATCGAGACATTAATTAATATGTAACCATTAATACGTAATTAAGATGTAATCAGCAACATTAGATTAAAACACAAAGATCAATTTCCGGGGCATCCAGGAGAGGAGGTGGTAGTGGAGGAATGGAAGGTGCATTTTTCGAGTATTGGGACCCCTGGTAAGGCGGCTTTGATCTTGTGTTTTAATCTAATGTTTCTGATTACATCTTAATTACGTATTAATAGTTACATATTAATCAATGTCTTGAAGCAAACCGCAATGTCAGGTACATTGTATGCTGTACATGCTAATTCCTCTTTGGAGGAGTGGTAGTGGGGAAGCGGAAGAAAGGAGGTGGGGAGTGAGGAATATTGGGACGCACCCTTGGAATGCAGCCAATGATTGCTGGGTGGTATTTCAGGCTGGAGGGGTCAAGAGGGGTCATATGGCCCATTGTAAGTTGCGGGGGAAGGGGTCAACATCAATTATGTTTTATTGAATGGGAATCCCTACAATGTGAACCACAGAATGCTTACAGTATATCGCTGCCTTAATTTGTGATGGATTAAAAAAGTACAGGCCAAGACATCCATCAGAGATTGGGTTTGTGGGGAGATAACAAATCTGTTGATAAGAATGTCGGTCTGCTTCCTGCAATTGCAAAATGATGTTTGCAATTATCAGAATCGTGTCTTAAATTCCTTAGCTTTGTATTGCTGCAGGGTGTGGGTGTGTGTTTGTGCGCGTGTGTGTGCGTGTGTGTGTGTGTGTGTGTGTGTGTGTGTGTTGTGGTTTGACACCGTAAAGGACATTGGTTGAACAGCTTCCTGGTCCGTCCCTGCTCTCGCGCAACCAGCAGAGGTGACCTTCACAGCACTTTCACTGACAATGATTAATTCACGCACTGTCGTTGACAGTCTGAATCCTGTCTTGTAGCCTGCTCCCATAAATCTCAACTGGACTTCAGCAGCCCCTTTCAGACAGCCAGCAACGTGCATAATAAAAAACCTCCACATTACCTACAGTAATAACATGGCTCTTACCCTCACACACAATAAATCAGCTGGGAACCCTACGCCCGTGACACAGCTGGGATTTTATAGCAGTGCGGTTAAGAAAAAGCTTGTATGGACCGGACACAACACACAGCTTAGATTCCACAGAGATAATTATGGCTTGCCAATGAATGCAGGAGGGTTTATATTACCTCATTATGGCATTTCAATTAAAGTATGCAGTTAAGATGGAACCCCCTAGGTGTTTATGTTATGAATGATGAAAATGGTCTGGTATTGAATCCAGTCAGCGCCGGCTGTGGCTGGCAGTCCCGCAGGACAAAACGTTATTGACTGGCTGTTGTGTCACCCAGGGAGGGGTTTAGTTGGCCAGGATGACCGTAATTCAGTGCTCTCCAGCAACCTGTACTGGTCAGTCAGGCACCCGCAGTCTGCTTGCACAAGCTGCACATGAAGCCTTCCTCTGACACATGTCTGCGCAAGCACAGCTTGTGGACTACAGAGTAAAAAGATGCAGCGGCTTCCCATGTATTTTACAGAAGAGCATGTGCTTGTCTGGGCCCTCCTGAATTGGTAACAACGGTTGCAGCAGAACTGGAGCTGCTAGGAATTTCCCCAAAAATAGTCAATCTTGTATGTTTTCTTACGGCTGGGGAGAGAGGGTGTTTATACATCCTCCAACAATCTGAATGTATCAAATACAGTTGAATGTTTATGCAATGAGCCACATAACTGAATTGAGGTGGAAATAAGACAGGGTCCTCATTTTTTTACAAGACACTTTTCCAGGAATGTTGCAGTACATTTGCATCATGTAGACGTTATTTCATTATATTGAATCTGATAATGCATTGTAACTTTACATAAGGGCCATAAAGTTTACCCTTAGGTAATGTTTTCACTGGTTCACATTTACCTAAGACTTTACAACCTCATCCTCAACTCCCTCTAGCCTATCGATTTCTGACTCACATCTCACGTCTCGCTGTTCTGAAAATGTGCCATTGGTCTAACACTGTGATCAACTTCCAGTATAATGGCAAAAATAAATCTTAATAGAAATGCAAACGAGCCAGAACAATAAGCCTCGTTTATGTAACAGAGAAAGGAAGAGAGAGAAAGGTTCAATACTCTACGGTAATTACATTTTAGCCTTTAGCAGGACAGAGTGATGTATTGCATTTCTATATGGGAATAAAATGACTTGCTTCTATTACTTACAAATAATGTCTGCTTGAAATATAAACTTAATGTTCAAGAATTTTGGCTCAAATCATATTTTCAAATATGAGCACACCCCTGCTTTTTACAGAGTAATGATGTGGAATCGCATGCTAAAAGCACTTTTCTTCTCATTATTCCTTATTTTCTTTGCCTATTTCTTCCTCTTCTTCCTCTTATTTGGCTCTTCCTCTTATTCTTCTTCTTCTGCTTTTCTTCTCATTATTTTTATTTCTTATTCTTACATATGGCTCAGACTGTAAACTCCCCAATCCATTTGATTATTTGCACTGAGATAGATCCCTCAATACATTCTTGTTACCATTCATTCTATCTTTACTATTCCACCGGGCTGGCCAGTGGAGGACGGGCTCTCGACAGGTTCCTCCCTCCATTTCTTCCCCATTGAGGAAGTTTTGTCTCACTATCGCGTGAGTGTTTTTCTGACCTTGCTAAAATACGCTTGTGAAATTACATTTTTGAAATAAACTTAATGACAGAATGTTGATGGAATCCAAGCCATAGCAACAGACCAGGTTGGGGTTGATCCTGATTCCTGTTATAATTGAGGGAGCAGCTGGCGTATCACTCCACCTCCCAGTCAATCCGAGAGTCAATTATCCGCAATCTAGTGGGCTGAGGTGAGAAGCGAGCATCAAGCAGAGAGGAAGTGGCAGTGTGATGAGCTTCTTTTCCAGGGATTGAATTTATATCCTTCCCGGGTGAGAAGGCTGAGCTCTAACCATAAGGCCATTTGGTTCAACAGGTGCACAAAACATGTCTCTTAACAGGAGCATTCAAAATCACGTTTAAGAAGGAACTTCTTAAGCTGCTTCTAAAACTTCAAAGAACCGTGATGAATGTGAAAACAACAGTAGATATGGTAACAGTAGACTTGGTAATGGTACAGCGCGACCAGCTTTGACTTTACGGTACAGCGCGACCAGCTTTGACTTTACGGTACAGCGCAACCAGCTGTGACCTTACATGCACGCATGATCATATAATAATCAAAAAGCTGTATAAATAAGGATATGATAAGGACAAAAGCTGTATAAATGTGTCTTCCGAAGGTTGCCCTCGCACCGTGCTGAAGAGAGGCCATCAAATGATTAGTACGTTCCTTAGAATCAACATAAAAGTCAAAGAAGCACAATCAAGTTGCAATGTTTAAAGTGCAGAATCATCCTTTCATAGTGCCAAGCACTACTTTACGGATGAGTGAAGCTGATATTTTACCGCTGTTAAGGGACTCTTAGCAGACAGCAGGAAAGCAATATTTGGAAAGTTAATCTTTACATTGACAGTAAACATGACCCAGCAAGCACATATCATGATTGAAATGACAGCCCCCCCCCCCCCCCCTGCAAGCACACTTTGAAAATCACAAAGAAAATTAAAAAAAAGATCTAAAGAAATGATGTAATGTCTTTTAAATTGTGCAACTGGCTTACATGGCTGGCTCCTTTCCCCCACACTGTGGCTTTTTAGGTTATCTCAGAAAAGCTAAATTCTTAACTAACAAGAACAGAAGAGAAAACTTCAGAACAAAAAAAAAAAAACATTGAGGGCCAATTGCAGTGTGCTTAGTTGGAACAGCTATCCAAATCTGTGAAATAAGGATTAGCTGTCCCCATTGTAATTCCGTGGACTAGGCGGTTTAAACCTGAGGTTTAAATTCCAGCTAAACACGCTACAATTGACCTTGGAGGTTTTTTAATTAATTTTACTGGTCCGATATCGTGTACATACATACGTATGAACAATTTATTTTGTTACTATCTAATTATTAGTTCATTAGAGTTCATACATAGTTCATTAGAGACCTGGGGCTCTATCTTGGCGCTTGGTCTAAGCGCATGGCGTAAAGTCCGTTTTGGGCGTGTCCAAGTCCACTTTTGCTATTTTAACGGCGTGTTTTTTGGGCGCTAAGCATGGCGCAAGGTGCAAATGGGCTGAACCTAGTCGCTTCATTAATTATAGGTGTGTCTTGGGCGTGACATGCAATAAACCAATCAAAATGTCATATCCCATTCCCTTTAAAAGCCTGCTTTTCCACCTTGGGGGATTGCTTGATGGCGAAACAGACATGCTCGTGCATGTTTAGTGTGATCAAGGAATAGGCTAAATGGAGTATGATCAATATTATTTGGACTAACCATTAGCCTATGAGTTCCCGGTAATTCCCGACAGGGCTGTTATTTTACAAAATATATGCGGTTAAATTTCGTTAAAAGGACCTGCAACAGCTGAGAATAAGCTATCAATGGCTTCAGTCTCACCTTAGAAAACGCCAAATTAGCCTGCTTGTTCAGCAAATTTCGTTTGATTATGCAATGAAAGTGTCACATCAAATTCCATGAGGAATTCCATGAGGCTGTTCTCATGGAGTTCTCGAAGTTCAAGCTTCATCCGAAGTTCATTAGGCTACCTGCATAGTAATATTGATTAATAACATAAATACCATTATTTTGCCTTAATGATGACACCAAATACAATAAAGTTGTCAGGTTGGCAAACCATATGTTCACGCATATTTCCCCTTGTTTAATAATGTCCTGTTTATGGAAATGTGACCAACCTGTTTTACTCATAGCGTAATGCTTTAAAACAATCCACTTTCCCAGGAAGACCGTGAAACGTGCAACTTACAGCAGGGGAAACAGAGAACACGCAGCGCACATGCAGAGAATGGCATTAAAATTAATTGTGAATTAATTGTGTAACGTGCTGCAAATTTGTTTTCGTTTCTAATTAGACGCTTAGTTCTCTTTAAAATTGTTTTGTTCAGTTATGGAATAACAGGTGAAATCAGCTGGGTTTTAATAAGCTGAGAGTATGGAACCTGGTCACTGTAATTTAAAAAATATGAAGGACGAAGAATAGCTAAGGTTACAATTTAGTTAACATGGTGACATTTATCTCTGTTTTTTAACCATAGGCTATCGAAAAAACCTTATGCACAGCTGTAGCTTAGGCTATTTATAAAACAATAAATGCAATACTCACTGGACAAGGTTTTGAACTTTTTTCAGTCACAAACCATTCTATTTACTTACAGGCTGTATTCCTAGATAAACAGAGCTGTATTGTAATGACATCTGAAGCACATTTTCAGAACTCAAATGTCCGTCTATTGCCGTGCGCGAGTTTTCCATTGAATGACAATTCACGCATTAGGTGTAAATGACAATTCGCGCATTAGGCTTGATATAGGTGTTATCAGCTGCTTTTTAATGGATAGCCATTGTCCCGCTTTGCGCTGGGTGTAAGATAGGGCCCCTGTAATCTAAAGGGTTATGATATGTTTATCCGTGTTATTTTCCACTTATTTTATTAGGTTAGGTCTTATGTACAGCAACATTAGAATAGACTGAAACTTAATTTTCATATAAATGTGAAAAAATAGAGAAAACCAGGACGAAAATATACAATGCAAAGCTCCAATGTTCAGCCCGCACACTCAAACGAGAAAAGTTTAAAGACTGACCTTCAGAGGCAAAAACCGTTTTAGATGCAAAAAGGTTTATTAAAATGTAAATGTATTATTATTATTATTATTACTATAAATGTATTATTGGACAAAATATGTTGCAATACAGACTATATTGACTGTAACAGAACTCATTAACTTATTTTCCTTCAAACTTAGTGAAAATGGTTTGTTAGTGTGGAAGCCATGCAAATTGACCCCATTAAAGAAAGATTGAATAAATAATACACAATCCATCTAAAAGAGAATCCTATATGTTGTTTAACATACTGTGGTACAGTCTTCACATTTGAACATGGCAATTCATTGAGGTTGTTTTCTGTAGTCCTCTTACAGCTATGGATCCTGGAGTGGATACCCACATGCATTATATAATACATAACCCCCAATATACAAAGCTCATTGAATCATTTCCACAAAATAAACTAAAAGTGAACTAAAGACCAGATTACTCTGGGCGAGTAAAAAGACTGTCCTTTTAATAAATAAGTAAATAAACAACTTATATGTAATATTAACAAAACCATTTATTTAATTCCAGGGCCCAAGTAAAATCACAAACTGCACACCAGATTTAATGCCTTAAAGGAAACAGTCACCTTAATAATACTCGCTAAAGCTAAAATATTCTCCCAGAAGGCACAAGAGAGAGATTCAAAATTCCACAGAAGTATACTTGTATGCTTGTTCCAGAGGTATACATTAACCAAGTTGCACTTGCAGCTATTCCAAAATATGGGACTTTTAAAATCTTTAGCCAATAAATATTTGTGGACCATAGCATTGTGAAGTGTTTTTTTTATTAATACTGTTGTTTATTTTAAGAGGTCCAAGCACACTTTCCATTATCCAAATGCTGAAAATAAATATTACCTAAAGAAAAATGAAAGCAGTTCAAAGATTGATCCTCCCTGTTTTCTGAACCTCTCCAAATTACATCTACAATGAGTCATGCAAACATTACCTACTTTGTGGTACACTTATACCTTGTTTATATCAACACAAGTTGTACAGAGCTGGTTTCAGGGTGTGACTCCTATTCAGAATACAGCATGGAAACAAAACTTTTGTCTGAGAGGAAAATTATTGGAGAGTATTACTGTTTTAACTATGAAGTATTTATGGCTAACTCACAAACTGCCAACACAGTATGCTTTAAAATGTCCCTTTGAAATTAATTTGTTTCAGAAGCTTAGACCTGTAACTGCCCTTAACATGCTTCTCAACCCTGCTGTTACTTTCAGTGGAGGTATGTGTATGAATACTCCACTGCCAATGTTCCATTAGTCAATGATATTCAAAGCAGGTAAATAGTAAACAACCAAAAAAAAAAGAAAATAAATATTCCAATGCTACCGGCAACTGACAGTATAAACAAACTTACTTACAAATGTACTAAAGCTTTTTCAGTTTTATAAATATTTAAATATATTTAAACAACTTTAATATAAACAAGCAATTTACAGTAAATAAAAATGGCAATATATTTTCGACTGATAAGTAAATAACTGGAATAAGCTAGTATTCTCCTAACTTCCCCACGCAAGTAAACCGTAATGTTGTGTTGGTAAATGGAATAAAGATAAATGTTCCTTGGATTAGATAATGTTGGCAATGCACCTGGTTGTTCCGTGGGCCCGGACTCAGACTCATGGCAAGGCTGCCTTCAGCCATTATGGCCCTAGCCTTTGGAACAGCCTGCCAGAGGCCCTGAGGGTGGCAGACAGTGTGTATATTTTTAAGAGAAAACTCAAAACGCACCTTTTTAATTTGGCTTTTAGTTAGGTTGCTTTCTTAATTATTTTAATTATTTTATTTATTTATCTATTTCTTTTTTATTCTGTTTAGCTTGTTTTATTGTGTCTATTCTTGTTATGTTCTGTATTTTATCCTGATCTTATATTAAGCACATAGAATTTTATTTTGCATGAATTGTGCTATATAAATAAAGGTTGATTAATTGATTGATTGAGGGCATGGGGGGTAGCTTTCAGATAGGAAGCTGATCTCAGGGGCACGCTGACTGTAGCGAAACGCAAAAAATGTTAACGGCTAATCGCTGCCCTCAGCTTGATCAAAAACACCACGGGGTAGGAAGTAGGAAGGGGGCAGCGGGAGGGGGAAGAGCTCAGCGGGGCTCACCTCTTTCGCACGTCCTGGACCAGAAGCCGGTCCCCTGTGCAGTCGCAGACGAAGCGGTTCCAGCCCTCCTTGCAGACGCCCTTGTTTTTGCAGGGGTGGCTCTCGCACTGCTTCCCGCTGAGCTTGTTGCATGAGGGCTTGATGCCGGCGCCGTTCTGCGACTCTGCGATCTGCCGGATGTCCTTGCTGCGCCCGTCGATGAACAGGTCCCTGACGCAGCCCACGTAGCCGTAGTTGAGCATGGCGGTCCACAGCTCCGTGGGCAGGACGAGCCCCGCCCGGGTCTCCGGCAGGCCGCCCAGGTACATCTCCCCCTCCAGGTCCAGGATTTCGCTCTCCCCACTGGCGGTGAACGGGGTGCGCCGGCTGTTCACCGAAATGGTGCCTGTGGGCAGGGGGTAGGGGTGGTGTCGGGGAAAGGAATGGAATATCAACATGACTGCATTTCCCACCTAGAAATGGAAATCCTCCTTCGGCTTCACCTCCTAAAGGTGCAAAATGAGGCCAGCACATGGATACTCTGAAAAACATCCATGGTTAGATTATTATTATATTATATATTACGTAATAAAGGACTCCTTACCCAGACAACTTCACTGGAACTAACCTGAAATAAGGAAAGCTGGAACGCAGAGCTCAGAACAAAGACACTTATAATGAACGTCAGTCTCCCCTGTTCATTATACAGTGCCCTCCACTATTATTGGCTCCTCTGGTAAAGATGAGTAAAAAGGGTTATAAAAAATTCACAGTTTGGTGAATTAGCTTAATGTCACACTGAAAAAAATGAGAAAAATCCAACCTTCAATTGAAGTGAATTTATTATGAGAAAAAAATCCCTCATCAAGAAATTATTATTTTTAACAAAACCACGTGTGCCCTCCACTATTATTGGCACCCCTGCATTTATATATAGAACAAAGTAATCATTTTTAATATTTGCTCCCATATCCTTTGCATGCCATGACTTCCCGATGTCTGTGACCCAACAACATCAAAAGACTCTTGATATCTTATTTTCTGGTACTCTTACAAGCGATAATATAACGTCTCTGCATTTGAATGGATCTCTATGGGAATTGGTCGGTGGGATTACATTGAGCTGTAAATTATGCTTGAACAGTATGGAATACATGGTTGGTAAAATGGCTGTAAGTCTTCAAAGGTCTGAGGTATCAAACGAGCCTCAAACCATCACTCTGCTGCCAGATATGCAGTAAATATGGATGGATCACTTTAAGGGTTGTTCCTCCTGACAAATTTTCCTATTGAACTTTATGGAAAAATAAATCAGGAGAAGAAACCCTTCAAGTTATCCATCCATATCTACTGTATTTCTGGCAGCAGAGTGATGGTTTAAGGCTTGTTTGATACGTCAGACCCTTGATGACTTAGAGCCATTTAGCCAGCCATGTGTTCCATACTGTTCCAGTGTAATATACAGCTAAATCTAGTCCCAACCCCCAATTTGCATAGACGTTATATTATCGCTTGTAAGAGTACCAGAAAATACACTGCCCGGCCAAAAAAAAAGTTGCAGTTGCACCAGTCATGCATAGTGCCCACTGTACAAGCCTCTGGAGGCAGTGTTATGATCTGGGGTTGCTTCAATAGGTCAGGTCTAGGCTCAGCAACGTTATGCAGCAATAAAATGAAGTCAGCTGAGTACCTGAATGTACTGAATGACCAGGTTATCCCATCAATGGGCATATTCCAGGACGACAATGCCAAGATTCATCGGGCTCAAATTGTGAAAGAGTGGTTCAGGGAGCATGAGGAATCATTTTCACACATGAATTGGCCACCAGAGTCCTGACCTTAACCCCATTGAAAGTCTTTGGGATGTGCTGGAGAAGACTTCACGCAGTGGTTCGACTCTCCCGTCGTCAATACAAGATCTCGGCCAAAAATTAATGCAAGTCTGGACGGAAATAAATGTTGTGACGTTGCATAAGGTTGTCGAAACAATGCCACAATGAATGCGCGCCATAATCAAAGCTAAACGCGGTCCAACAAAATATTACAGTGTGCGACTTTTTTTTTGGCCGGGCAGTGTAAGATATCAAGAGTATTTTGATGTTGTTGGGTCACAGACATCAGGATGTCATGGCATGCAAAGGATATGCGACCAAATATTAAAAATGATTACTTTATTCTATATATAAATGCAGGGGTGGCAATAATTGTGGCACACGTAGTTTTGTTAAAAATAATTATTTCTTGATGAGGGATTTTTTTTTCTCATAATAAATTTACTTTAATTAAAGGTTGGATTTTTCTAATTTCTTCAGTGTGAGATTAAGCTAATTCACCACACGGTGAATTTCTTATAACCCTTTTCACTCATCTTTACCAGGGGTGCCAATAATAGTGGAGGGCACTGTAAATGTCTTTGTTCTGAGCTCTGTGTGCTCCAGCTTTCCTTGTCTGGGTAAGGAGTCCTTTATTATAGTATGTTTGACCTTAACTACCATGTTCAGTAGGCAAACACACCTGGGATGCATTAGCGAATCGGCCCAGGTGTGTGCCCACTTCTGCCCAGGTACATGCCCACTCAATAAGTAGGCTCCAGACCACCACAATATTATATCATGATATAATTAGCCTTGTAAAGGTCTCCAGGCGGTCTCGTCACAGGTTGCCACCCTTATTTTATTAAAAAAAGGTTGCGACTCGATGGCTGCTGCGCAGATACAACCGAGGCCCTCTGGCTCGATAAGGAAAGAGACCATTCTCGCCGCTGTTCTCTCACGACTCTTCTGATGGCGCAGGTTTTTTTGTACATGGTGTTTGTACAGCAGAGCACAGAGTGGGGGGAGCCCGCAGGCAACGCACTTCATTGCCTTTTTAAAAACAGCCCGGTGTTGCTTTAATAAGCTCCCAGAGATTCCCCATTCAGTTATTAATGGAAGCGGATGAGTTTAAAGGGGCAACGCATCCCAGATGAAAGTGTGTGGAGTTGCCTTAGGCGCAGGCAGAAATGAGAGGTACAGAGAGGCGGCGGGACCCACGTTGCAGTCACATGGGGTAATCCCCCGTTAAATTGTTTGGGGTTGGCCCTCATCTTCAGAAGGGCACTGTCTCAGATTGTAAAGTTCGGTCTATGCCGGGAAATCCAGATCAATGGGGATTACCTGTCCTAAAGCGTCCGGTTCTCTCCCAGTCACCTCCACAGCATTGTCACCAACGAGCCATTTTATTAACACTGGTTTAGATTTCAAATGGGTCTCAGGGCATGCAGCAATATACAGCCGCTGTAGTCGCTCCAGTAAAGGCAACTACACAGGGATGGAGACAGAGAGAAACATCTGTCTGGGATCTCACATCCGACACCTCACAGGATGTTCAATGAACGGTGCAAGAGGGAATATATACTGTATATATATTTTTATTTCATAAATTCACATTGTACTATAAGTATTTTGATATCTCTCTCCAGCTGAGTTCTGAAATACAAATCAATCACTGCCATCTGAAATCCTGCCAGAAGGTGTCAGTGATATTCTTGACTGAAATTTAGTCTCTGGTCTGATCACGGTTTTAAGAGATCACCCAGTGGGGCAGGTTTAAAAAATAAATAAAATAAAAAAAGAAAAGGAAAAAAACTACAATTTAACTACAACCAAGCTGACACCAAGAAATGTGCATTTGTATTGTGAAAATGCAACAATCGGTGTTTCCAGTTAGACAACTAAACAAGCTACAGATATTTAGACCAGGAAAGTTCTAGGTATTTTGAGTAGTGACACTGGAAAAGTAATCTGCAATCCTAATGCGTAAAATTTGCTATAGGTTCCTGAAAATTAAAACCTAAACTAGGTATAAACTAGAAATAACTGCCTTGCGGTTGTATGCCTCCACCAACAAGTCAAGTTGCAATTTACATCCATGTCTGTCCAGACTTATAAAATATATGTAGTGAAGACTTTGAAGGAATTGGAATTTAAAAGGTATGAAGTGTATTTATTGGAGAAATGGAAGTTATCACTATTTTGACATGTATGATTCCAGTGAATAATTTCCAGTGAGAAACATGGTCTTCACTTAGAGACAATTTTTACAGAGTACAGAGGACTGATAGAGAAGCTAATTAGCCAGCCAATACAGTTTTTTCTTCTTTTTTTTTTGCAAATGAAATTAGGAAACTGTACAGTCATGTACCTGAACATGTTAAAAGACATACATTTGGCAGCTGATCACTGAGACATAAATTGAGATCAAGCAGCTAAGAACCATGCAAAACAATTTAATTAATGTGATTATTAGATCGTTTTCTCAGCTACAGTGGTAAGCAAAACATTATGATGTCACACTGAAGTTGACCTTTGAACTTTAGGATATAAAATGTCACCACTTCATCATTTTAACCTATTAGACATTTGTGATATTTTGTCATAATTAGCGTAGGAATTCTTGAGTTATGGCCAAAAACGTCTTTTGTCAGGACACAGTGACCTTGACCTTTGACCTTTGACCACCAAAATCTAATCAGTTCTTCCTTAGGCCAAATGTGAAGAAATGCCCTCAAGGCGTTCCTGAGATATGGCGTTCACGAGAATGGCCACGGCTGTCGCCGGCGCGGAGGCATAATAAAACAACATGTTTAATCACACACTGTTTAAGCAAACAATGTAAAACATGGTATCAGATGGTTGTAATGAAGAGTGTCACCTTATTGACAAATTATTGAGTTAAGCCAAGCCTGACTGATTGCAGCTGTGACCTTACTGAAATTCTGAACTGAAACTGAAATTCTTACTGAAACTGCTCTGAATTTTCACTTTTTCAGTTTTTTGGGAGGTCACTGGCAAGATAAAGTGTCACATTAAATATTAGATGCCTTTCAAAATGTCCATACACTTTTAAGACTACCTTCTTAAAGGATATGTTCACTTTTTTACACCCGGACCTTATTTAAAGGTTGTTTCTTGGAGCTTTTTCACTCCCCTTTCTCCTTTCTAATGTTGATGTGCTGATATACCACAAATAAGTTGTTTATGTACAGTATGAAACTGTCCTAGAAAGTTGCAATTTGAGACATGTAGCTTAAATTTACAGCGCGTATCAGGGTTCAAGACTAGTTTCAATCTAATGACCCTGCAGCATCCCGTTTATTTCTGCACATTTGTAATTCGTTCTGGATAAAAGTGTCCGCTAAATTATTAGGACCCCCCCCCCCATGTCTAAAAATGGTTACGTCTTTTCCCATATGTCTGACTGCACAGTGTGATACACTGCATGCACACTTCTCAGAAGAAACACCTACCACATGTTAATTACGTTGACTAAATTGTTTCTTGACAAATTAACAATTCACATAGGTTTGTA
Source organism: Synaphobranchus kaupii (assembly GCA_029718625.1). Classification (NCBI taxonomy): domain Eukaryota; kingdom Metazoa; phylum Chordata; class Actinopteri; order Anguilliformes; family Synaphobranchidae; genus Synaphobranchus; species Synaphobranchus kaupii. The sequence continues at coordinate 35,421,002 of CM056381.1, read as the reverse complement.
CTTTACATCCTTTTGCAAATTAATGGAATCACTGGCTGATGAGTTTCTCTTTCCACCATGTGTTCTTATATTTTTCTGAAACCCTATAAATCTCTCTCTTCTTATGGTTAGTTTTCATTGTCTTGGCATTAATTTCCTGTGATATCTGTGAAATTTGCCTGCAGGTGGATGGATTATGCCTTATTGCATCATCCCAATATAAAAATAAATTAATAAGTGGTAATTCAGAACGCAGCAAATGGAAGAATCCAACAGAAGTAGACCAATCACAAAAACAAAAGTGCACTGTAGCCTTTAACTGTGATAACAGAAATGAGGGAAGGGAGGGGATGGGGGGGAAGTAGAGAATAACCCCACCTGATCTCCCGTCCCTCTGAACGTCCACGTGGTACCAGGCCCCATCGTTCACCTTGGTCTGCGTGGCCTTCACCTTGATAGTACCAGAGCCCATGTCCAGCAGGAGGTAGAGGCTGCCTTCCAGGAGCTCCACGGCGAAGAAGTCCACCTTGGTGTTCCTCTGGCTGCGGGGGCCTTTGGCTTCCTGGGGCTTGCCGTGGGTGAATAGGATGAGGCCGTTGGGCTCGGAGGTGCGGAAGTCAAAGGAGATGGAGCCCATGCGCTTGGTGTTCCACTTGGGCAGGCTAATGTAGGCCTCTGGTGTCTCAAAGGAAATGGGGTCCAGGGTGGCAACATTCTCGCACTTGAACACCACGTCGCCCTGGATCTTCATCTTGGGGTCCACGATCCGAGCCAGCCGGGACAGCTCCAGCCTGATGTCATTGTTCTTGTACACCACCTGTTACCCGCACCATGGCAGAGAGAGCAAAAAAAACAAATGCCCACTGTGAAGTTGAAATGTCATCAAGATCACATTTTATTTAACTAAGTCTAAAGGAATTTAACATTTAACATCTAAATTCTGATCACCACCCACTACCCACTGCTCCTACAAGAAAAAACATACAGTATATAACTTTGAGTCAAACACAACCAAAAAAAGTTCTGTTAATGGGATGAATGTAAAAAATAACACTTGATTACAATAAAAAGAACTAGATTTTTTGACCAGACTGATGTTTCCCATTGAATTCTGTGAATAAAAATCTTCCCACAACCCTATGTAGTTTCCATAATCTTGGGTTGCATATGCCATGGCTGTTACTTTTCTGGGTTCTCTACACATGTCCAATGTTAAAGATAGAAAATGAGTTGTGCTGGGTATCTCATCCTTTTAAGACACTGTTTCAGTGCATGGATGGGCCCCGTGGTCTGGCAATAAATCGGACGAAGACAGTGTCAACTGTGACCGGCAGCACTGGTGGCCACCCCAACGATTGGCTCTAGCATCGCCCAGGGACAGGAGGGATTGTGTTGGCCGCAATGACAGCAACTCATCGTGCACCAGTAACCCCCGTTGGTCGATTAGGTGCCCGTAAATCAATCTGTTGAGCTGCACATGAAATGTCTTCCACTGCGAGCACAATCTCCTAACTGTGGTGTGATAAGATGTGGTGGCTGACATCGCATGCTTTGGAAGATTGCACATGCTTGTCTGCATCTCACATCCACAAAGGAGGTTGCTGTGATCGTTTCAGTGTGAGCACGATCATCCAATCCAAATTGTGTGTGTAAAAAATGTGGAAAAATGATTACACAATTTGTGATGCACAATTTGTCCACAGTGTAACAGGAAAATAGGAATAAGCTACTGTAACTGTGTCTTCATGGTCCTAAAACACAGTATATACACGCAGGTGCACGCACACACACACAGACACACACACACACAAAATTCAATTTCTGTACAAGTAGGAAATGCAAGGATATCAATATTTTTATAATCATACTTCTATGTTCAGTAATCCATTTTTTTTAAAGCCGATGGTGGACAGTAGCCCCTACAGTAATAAAAGGACTATTTTACAAACATGGACAATTTCAATTATACAGAGTGCGCTACTAGAAGAGCATTCCATAACCATGCAAAAAGCCTTAAGTAGTGAAAGTGGCTGTTTTCATTCAGTCCATTTTGTTTATGTTGGAGATTACAATAAAATACTACTCTCAAGTGCAATTTGCCTAAAATAAAGCAGGACAAAAACCTTGAGCCTGGAAGCCTAGTCAAACAGCCACCGTTTACCAATGTGCACAAGAAAAATAAACATAAATTGAGACATTTTCACAGCAGTTGTGTTAAATACCACAAAAAATACAAAGGGAGCAGAATTGAAATTCATTGAAGTGAAAAATTGAAGGCTTTTCGCTTTATCTCGCTTTTTTTATTTTTTTATTTTTTTTTTTAAGAAAGACATCTTCCCGGGTGTATGTGTGCGTAGTGTACCCTGTAGTCAGAAAACAGCAGCTGTGTTTGAGAACACAGCTGTCAACAGAGATTTTGTAGCTCTGGGGATTACTGATAATCCTGGAAGATTTGACAGCAAATCAACAGAGAAGCCGAGAGAAGCGCTGGACCAGGAGATTGTCTTTTTCCACTCAGGCCAACGGGGAGAGTGAGATAGAGAGAGAGAGAGAAGGGGGGGGGGGGGGGGGGGGGTATCGGCAGGTTCATGGATAAAGAGCCGGCCGGGTTTATGACCCAGAGGCTGCAGGTTCGATTACCAGGTGAAGCACTGCTGTTTACGCTAGAAGACACTTGACCTGAAATGCTTCCATGAAATGTATTAAACATAAAGAACATAAGATATGGAGTGTAAATCATGCTGGATAATGATGGCTGATGGAAGATAATAAATACTGCACAAACTAGGACAAACTATTATAGGGGGTTAATCAAAGTCTTATCAACATGTTGAAGTGATAGATAAAATAAAATAAACATTTGTAGAACAGGTGAATGTTGTTCAGTCAAACTAAAATTTGTTTAGGGTCTCTTTTTTGAGATCTAGAGAATGTGTGAACTACAAAATAACATGTTTGCAGGCCTCATTGGAGACTGGACTGTGCATATTCTCTACTTCGATCCCTCAATCATGTTTATGTTATTATGTCTAGCTGACTTGTCTAGTGTTGGTTGACACTAATTTAGGTTGTGTAGGAGTCAGAACGACTGTTTTTCTCCATTCACGCTAGAAATATGATGTGCTGAAATATGATGCCATCAAAGCCAAATCAATGCCTGCCTTATAAAATGGCTGGACTGAGAGCCACTCCAGGCACCTGCCAAATCAGAAAGCCCGGAAAGTCAAAAGCTGGATGAGTTTTTCATGAATTCACGTTTGAGGAAAAGTACTGCTGCTCCTCCCATGTTGAAATTCAGCACAGGAACTCAATCTCTTGTACAAGTACAACCATCCATTCTAAGACCTAAGAAAAGGACAGATACACCTGCTTTTAAAATGATTACTATGGGTTCTCTCTCCAATGTTCTGAGTACATTTTGACTGAAGCCATCAAGATTTCTGCAATTATGAGGTGGTCTGATAATAAAAGAGACGATATTACCACACGCTCTGGATCAATAACGGGGGTAATGGTAATGGAAATGACAAAAACAAGAGGGATTGAGAATGACCGGTGCCCGCCTCCTCAAGTTTGAGATGTAATTGGTGGTCTTTACAGTCCTTTTCCCAGAGTCTCCTAGCTTTTGTAATCAAAATATAGGCCATTACAACTCTATAAAAACAGGCCATCCCTGTCTCCCCACAGAAATGCGGTATCGATCCGATCATGGACATCTCAAGTAAATTTAGCTTATCACCCTCGACTTGCATCATCTGTTATGGCCATCCTTCCTCCCTTGCGTCTAATTATAATAATGCAAAATATACAACTAGGCCGAAAAACTTGAGGCGTTTAATTGGTATGGCGGTGAGGACCAAATCAGCATGCAGAGGTGAAGTTTTACATACTGTATGTGGCAGAGGCGACTGTCACTGTAGATGGATGTTAGCCATCTCCAGGAGCAATTTAAATGACCTTGAAACCCACACATGACTGCAAATCTCCACACGGCTGATTAAAACCATGATTATATTGATAGTCACTTTATTGTTTTCCACTCATCCCCACCATGTTGGCCCCTAGATGTGTTTGGCATTATCTGAATCAAACTGCCCCCTGGGTAATTTCTCAAGAGCTTTGAGGGAGGGGAGGGGGGTTGGCAGTTAGGCAGCCCGTTGTTTCTGTTTCTGACACAAATTGATACTTGGCAGTTTAATATTTCTGAGCTGTTGTGATACAGAAGCCACGTCAGACGTAACACAAAATGTCAGGTTGTTTATTTCAGATTTCAGTGCTGAACTGCAAAAATAAAAGTAAAAAACAACAAAAAAATAGGAGTATTTCTGAACCCATTTAACACAAGCTCAGAAACCTCTTGGCTAAATGATCATTTTTGTGATCAAACCACCATACAATATTAATTCGGTTAAGTAAATAAATGAATAAAAGGTGGCTTGCCATGAAAAACACCCCATTAACTCACACACTCCCTGTGCACTTAAGATCTGCTTTACTGCTTGTTACAGAAATGGCAGTATAAAAAAGAGTTACTGCCTTATGGATGGATGGATGGATGTATGATGGATGATAATCAGTGAATTGAGAGAAAACAGACATCAAAGGGAAATATGTTAACACTGTATCAGCTGTTTAAAGCTGCTATAATCCTGTTTTAACCCATTAGTAACTCTACATCATATATATTAGCCATATATCAAACCTTACAGCAAACATTGTGGTGTACATTTAATACCATAGCGTGTTAAATGTACACCAGCAGAGTAAGATGTACACCGGCATTACAATGTAATATTTCTTTGCACCAGCCTTGTGTTAACCCTGTATTAACCCTATTTCAACCTGTATGAAACCTGCTTCAAATTACATTAATACAGTTTACCCTGTAGTAAGCCTGTATCAACCTTTTCAAACCTGTATTTATCTTTTCATAATATGTTAAACCTATTTTCACCTTTTCTATCAGCCTAAACCTCATTTCAAACAGTATTAATTATTTATTTATTAACCCTGTACTAACCATGTATTAACACTACTGAGCAACTACTGATGATGATCACGTTTGAAATCTCTGCAAAGGAACAGTGATTTTTTTTGTGAATTCTTAAATATGTTTTTATATTTGGATCACTATAGCGCCACCACGTGGATCGATGGGGTTAAAACTGTAGGGCTGATGTCTTGATGTGACAAATACCTACCAAGTTTGGGGCGCTAGCGAGCAGGCAATGGAGTAGGTTGTGTTTTTGTGAGCTCTGCTGAAATCCGTACAAAAAACTATTTTATTGGCGCGATACTCTCGCAAAAACTTGATAATTAACATTGTTTGTTTGTCATTGTTTATTTGTGTCTTTGCTACTTTTCTTCACGTAAATGGCCAGTAAATTACGAAAGTACAAATACAAAGGAGCCACTAGCAAGACTGATACCGACGAACAAGCAGAGATTCTCTCCTCTCTAAAAAATGATATTGCCACACTCATCGTCAGAACTAAAGTCTGTATTCGCAGAGGAAAAATCCGAACTGCAAGCAGTAAAATTGGAGCTATCTAACAATACTACTGTGCTTCGTTCCGATTTGGACAGCATGAAAACGACCAATAATTGATATGGAATGCGGCCTATCTGCGTGTTCGGACGATGTGACGGCTCTCTATTGTCAAACCACTGTGGCAAACTGGAATCTGCCGTGGCAAGTTTATAAGAAAAATGCCTTGATATAGAGGGATGAATGAGGAGGTCTAACATCTTAATACTTAATGTGCCAGAAGGACCAGGATCAAGCTCTCCAACATCTGTCTCAAAGTTGGATAAAGACATGTTGATAGACAGATCTCACCGGCGGTAGACAGACAACCCGGTGGTAAACAAAGCCATCATAGCTAAATTGCACTACCATCAGGACTGTGTTAATGTTCTTCGCAAAGCTAGAGAAGCCGGCCCGTTACTGTTTAATGGGAGTTTACGAACATTGAATAAGAACACTGTTTAAAAAGAGTCGAATGCTCACGATCTTCTAAAGTTACTTTATTTTGGCCGTCATCATAGTTATAGTCCTATAGCTGATATGGCCAATGTGCATCTCGGGGACACCTAAAGGAACTGTTTTGACTTGAAAACTCAAAACTTTGTTTTGTTCTGTTTATAATTTTTAAATGTTACTACTTCAATAGAGATGAAAATTGTGATTCATATTAGATATGTTCTACCCCACTAACAAAACATTTTTTTATTTTTTATTATTATTATTATTTTTTTACATTTTTACATTTTTAAATTTATTTCTCTCAGGGACATTTGTATATGTGCACGTGTGTTTATATATTGTGGCAGCCGGCGGGGACGAAACCACGGAGAGGTGATAGATGGAAGGTATGTCAGGCTGATGTGGAAAGATGGCATGCCCATATTAGGAGTTCCAATGACGTCACCACCTCAACGGCACCTGGAGAAGACGCCGGGCAAGCCAGCTGCGGCGAATCACCGGGCTAACCAGTGCCCTAGAAAATGGACTGGCAGACAATCGGAAGACGGAGTAGCTTAGGCGAAACCAAGGTGGAGTAGAGAGAGAGAGAGAGAGAGAGAGAAAGAGAAAGAGAGAGAGAGAGAGAGAGAGAGATAGATAGAGAGAGAGATAGAGAGAGAGAGTGAGAGAGAGAGAGAGAGAGAGGAGAGAGGAGAGAGGAGAGAGAGAGAGAGAGAGAGAGGAGAGAGAGAGGAGAGAGAGAGAGAAAGAGAGAGATAGATAGAGAGAGAGATAGAGAGAGAGAGTGAGAGAGTGAGTTTGGTGTATTGAAGGTGTTGGAGAGAGAAATTTAAAAGCGCTGTGTTTGATCTGTTTTGCCAGGAGAAGTCTGCTGTGTGCCCGATTCCCGGATTGTATGAGTACCCGCCCCGTTACCGACCCCCGTCCGACAACCCTCCGCCAACATCAGCCCTGGACCGTGTGAGAACCCGTCTACATGTACCGAACCCTGGCCTCCTACAACGACTATTCTCACGGATTACGGACTGGCTGACGCTCCCACTAACCCCTACCTCTCTTTCCCCGCAAACAGCAATAAATTTGCGATTTAAATTGAATTGCCGCGGTGTGGACATTGAGATTATTGTTTTCAGTAGCGTGACAACTCCAACCGCCTCGGAGTTTGCCACAATATATATATATATTTTATCCCATTTTTACATTTTTTTTGTGAGTATGTGCGTGTGAATGCGTGGATATGTGAGTAAGCATGTGTGCGTATGTGTGTGTGGGGATACATGTATATGTGGGGGTGCGTGTGTGTATGTATATACCAGTGGCGGCTCCTGAGCTGAAAATTGGGGAGGCCGAAAACTTCCCTTTAAACTGATTATTGGTCTTAATCATTTTTCAATCAGTTTCCTTGATTAACAATAGGCTACATCAGCGTTTAATTCACCAATTACTCAATGCCATCAAATGTAGCCAGTTCTTCTCAATGAGGCTATTAGGCAAGTAATAAAATTATTTTCACTTGCATCGCATAATTGTGCACATTTTAATCAACATTATAATTGTGGATACATGTGCTCTTCGTTCTCCGCACTCTTAATTACGAAAATATTCATGGAAATTAAACGATCTGAAAGCTCAGCTTTTGTTAGATTATTTTTTATTGCAGGTTTAGCACAACCTCATCTTTTGTTAGATTATTTTAAAAAAATAATTAAAAAAATTATCATAATAATTATCTTTATCTTTCTGTAGTAGAATATGGCTGAATCACACTCTTCAAATAGGTCAGTACCGGGTTGCCAAGTAACCTTCGCTAGTTGGAACATTAAATAATTGAACCATTCAGTGAAACATAAGAAAGTGCTTACACACCTGAATAAATGTAAGGTAGGGATTGTTTTTCTCCAAGAAACTCATCTGCGCACCTGTGACCATTTTAGACTTGGGGAAGGATGGATAGGCCAATCATATCATTCTAACTTCCATTCTAAATCCAGAGGGGTAGCTATTCTTATCAATAAAAATGTCTCATTTACAATGTCAGAGGTTGAATCAGACTCTACAGGTCGTTATAGCTCCAACTAAGGCAGCTTCTGCAATACAATTATTTCTTAAAGGATTAAAATGGTGGTTGAATGTGACACCATGTGCATAATGTGCATAATGTTTTTATTATTCAGTCATTTAAATGTATTTAATTTTTCTAAGCCTAAATTTCCCACTATAAAAGTTCACCCAAATTGTCTGGGCTTGGTAATGAGAACTGTCAATAGAGAGCCGAAGTTTCCACGTCACTAACAGGCTGCTACGTTCCGGAAGAGAAATGATCCCCACTCCTTCTCCCGTTGACTTTTCTGCTACTGACAGATATAACAATGCGAGGTATCATACCTGCTTCTCGGTTCCATAACATTATTACGTAACACGCAAACTATCTAATTTGTGAAATAAACTCCAAATTTATAATGATTTAAGCAAAGGTACAAGACTGTAGGCAAATATTTTTTATTAGCAAACGAACTAAACAATGTCAAATTAAGCCAATCATCACAGTTCGAACGGTCCTCGGTCCTCCTTGTCAACAAGAGACAGGCAGGCATACAGTTTTGTAGCGTAGTTACCTGGCATTATATTCTTTCGCTTTTTGTACATAGCTTAATCATTTTAATTATAAACATTTATTAGCTAGGCACCAAATTGTTGCCATCGGTCGGGTGTAACGTTAGCCTACTGTCCTGTCAATTTATGTAGTTCCATTTAGTTAATGTAAGGTTAATCCAAATTCTACATTACGGTAGGCCTAAACTACCTTAGGTCCACTGTCATCCCAAATAAACGAAAGCAAGAAAAAATTATTAAACCGAACCACTCCGATTGAACACACCCACCCTTCAATTTGTAGTCATGTTTTCATAGCTTGCATATAAAAAAGCAGTCTAAACAAGTTTACTACTGTTACCGTGATGTCATTTTCTTTTAGTTAGCGAGCTAGGTGGCTAATGTTAGCAGATCATTTGTTGAAGATAGCTGGCTAATCTTCATTCACTTTATTTGATCTATTTATATTTTTATTTATTTTAATATATATATATATATATATATATATATATATATATATATATATATATATGTGTGTGTGTGTGTGTATGTACATATGTTTTTTTAATTTATATTTTATTTATTTTTGCCTAAGTTCCAATTTATATATGTTTTGATGTATTCTCTCAGTGTACATTTAGAATGTGCTGTAAATTGTATTATTAGTCTGGTTTTGCTTCATTACTATTGACTAAAGATGCAGTAATGGTGCAAAAAAGGGTGGGGCTCTGTTGGAGAATGACTGAGGGAGGGGGATGAATATATTGTAAAATTGTATTGTCATTTGTATACCATTTGGAAAAAAACAAAATAAAAAGACTTTGAACAAAATAAAATACCTACCAAGTTTCATAACTTTCTGTTAAACGGTTTTGGAATTATTTGCATTTTTGTGATAAGCCACGCCCACTGAAAATTAATTAGCTCGTCATTCGCCCATATTTTAACATATCAAAATTCTGTATATAGGTTTTATGGAGCATAGTCTATAGAGGGTGTATACCACGTTATGTGCAAATCGGTCAAACTTTGTAGCAGTTGTGACTCTAGGTTTAACAGGCATCCAAGAGTTCAGCAATCCCAACAAGCCTACCAAGTTTGGTGATTCTAGGCCAAACCAGCTCACAGGAATTTTAGGTGAAATGGGAGAAGAAAGAAAATATATATATAGCTGCAAGCAGCGATTCCCGGGGACCGAGCAGCATGAGCAGCATTTGTCAAACACAAAGACTGCAAAATGGTAGACAGCTCTAGACGGGGTTGACCCAAAAAGAAAATATTAGCACAATAGTTTTGCCAAACATTAACTTAGCCATTTGAGCCAAGCGGGACTCGAACCACTGACCACATGCATGGAAAGCCAAGTTGTAAGTCCTAGGCCAAAGCAGGTTAACGGAAAAAAGTCTTATTTTGGAGGCCAAATAAGACTTTCGTGTTGCGGTATCAGATTGTGTTGGCTTACTGACTTCATAATGCAAACAGTCAACAGTTAATATTGTGAAATTTCTTAGCCTTTGCAATAAAAATAACTTGTTTTATGTTAAAAGAACATTCTTAGCATGAAGTGCACATTGTGTGCCTCAAAAATATGATAGGAACAGGTGGGGATCGAACCACTAACCTACTACACGGTAGTGCAATGCCTTAACCACTAAGCTAAGGAACTGTCAAAGTTGGTAAGGTAGGTAGACAGCCTGTTAAGCATAGATAGTGTACTTGGCGAATGGCATACCTGCCATCCCAACATATGTATTTCGATAGCGCCACCACGTGGATTTATTGGGTTAAAACTGCAGGGCTCTGTAACGTCCCGTTCCCATCCAGTCCGGTTCCCATGTTTTGCCTTGTCCCTCCATGTTTTGTTCCATTCCCTTGCCCTGGTTTTCCCCGTTGCTGCAGGCTGGGCGTGCCCCTTCCGTTTGGTTCACTCTTTCCCCACCTCGGTGTCAGCCTATCTCCTTTCTTGTTCACTGCATGCATTCTCACCTGTCTTTTAGTCAATCACCCTCATTTACATTCCTCACGCTTTCCTGATTGTTTCCAATCACTCTGTCCCTATTTAACCCACCTGCTGTCTCCCCTCCGGTGTTGGATAATTTTTTGTGTTGCCTTCCGTACCCTGTTTGCTAGTTCGTTTACGTACCTCGTTAGGTTTCCTGTCTCCTGTTTCGGTCTCTTGTTCTAATTCTCTGTTGAGTTTAGACTCCTGTCTCTCCTCGCTTTCCCTGTTCTCGCTGTTTCTAGTTCCCTAGTCCATGTAGTCTCCTCCTTCTCTGCCAGCCTGTGTATTTGCCCCTTCGCTCCGACCGGCCTGCAGCTGCGTCACTCCCTGTGTGTGTGTTGCAGTACCCCAGCGCTCTACCCTCGTGGCACCCTCAGCTGGGTGTCCTGCCTCTCTCCTGCTCAGTGGTTCCTGTCCGGCCGTGGCGGCCTCCTTGCTGCGACTTCGGTCCCAGGCTCTGCGGTTGCCCAGTTACCCAGACCGGGCCTGCTTCAGCTCCACTTCACTGCCTTACTCTGTGCGTGTCCTGCCTAATACCTACCTCAGCCTTACAGTTTCCACTTTCCAGTTCCTGTTGGACCTCCCGGTCCAGTTCCAGTCCGGTTCCGGCTTGGAACCGCTTGCTGTTTCCATTGTACCAGTTCCTGTTGGACCTCCCGGTCCAGTTCCGGTTCGGAACCCAAGTCCGGTTCCGGCTTGGAGCACGTGCTTAGTCTAAGGACTTCCTCATTCCTCCCTGTGTTGTGTTTTTGCCCTATGTACGGCTTGGGACTGCCCCAAACCAGCAAATAAACACCCATTCCTGTTTCTCTGTCTCTGAGTCGTGCATCTAGGTCCTGCCTTATCCGGGATCGTGACAGGCTCAAGTCTTTATCTAACTGCCAATCAACCTACCAAGTTTCAGAATGTTCTGTCAAACGGTTTTAGAATTACTAGCATTTTTGTGATAAGCCACGCCCAATGCAAAATTCATTGGCTTCTCATTCGGCCTTAGAAAAGTAATGCAAGTATGAACGGATGTGGGCTGAGTCCCACGAACAGGGTTCGCGCAAATTGGTCAAATCCTGTAGGAGGAGTAGCATTTTAAGTGTTTTACAAAAAATGCTAATTCGCGGAAAATTGAAGATGGCAGACTTCATGGCTCCTTGAGGCAAATTTGTTGGGCATGAGCAGCAGGTCTTGTATACCAAATTCTGTGACTCTAGATCAAACGGGGCGTCGGCAGTGGATGTGTAAATGTCAAAATATTGTCACATGCACTACAACGCCACCAACTGGCCTATCGCCTCAATATTTGGTGAGGGCTTGTAAGGTGACAACTTCTAACTATTTGGCAAGTTTCATAAGAATCAGGCAAGCGGTTAAGGAAAAACACAGAGAAGTAATAGATGAGTACATTTAAACCAAAATGGCGGCAAATTCAAGATGGCGCCCACCCAATGAGTAAAGATCTATGATCCAAATCTACGCCTTTGTCATTCTAGCAAGTTTTAAATCTCTGCAAAGGAATAGTGATTTTTAGTGAATTTTTAAATATTCTTTTATATTTGGATCTCTATAGTGCCACCATGTAGCTTGATCTGGCTACAACTGCAGTGGTCAAGTCCTGATAGTTCTCTTAACAGACCTACCAAGTTTCATAACTTTCTGTCAAATGGTTTTGGAATTATTAGCATTTTTGTGATAAGCCACGCCCACTGAAAAATTCATTGGCTCGTCATTTGGCCATTTCTTGACAAAAGTCTTAGAAAAGCTAGCAGTAACTATTAAGGAAAGCCTGTGAGCTGAGTGCACACACCAAGTGTCATGCAAATTGCTTGAATTTTGTAGGAGGAGTAGCATTTTAAGTATTTTACAAAAAATGGTAATTAGCGGAAAATCCAATATGTGGACTTTATGGGTCCTTGAGGCAAATTTGTTTGGCATGAGCAAAGGGACCTGTATACCAATTTTGTGACTCTAGGTGAAACGGGGCATCAGCAGTGGGCTTGTCAATGTCAAAATTTTGTCACGTGCACTACAGCGCCACCAGGTGTTCAGTCTGTGTCATAATGTAGAGGATCCAAGACTTTGGCAATCCCAACAAGCCTGCCAAATTTGGTGATTCTAGGCCAAACAAGCTCACAGGAGTTTTAGGTGAAAGGGGAGAAAAAATAAAATAAAATAAAAAAAGAATCCGAACAAAAACAATAGGGTACCAGCAGCTATGCTGCTCGGTCCCCTAATAATTCTGCTAAAAATGTAGCTATGTATTTTAGCTCAAACCGGAAACTCTTTTTGTGTGACTACTTATCAACTTTTATTTTCAACTTGAAAAATTGCTTGAAATCCTCTACAAAGAAAAGCGAGAAGATCAAGGCACTCACATGGGGAGTTGAAGATAAAAAGCATTTCATGAGGAGGGCTTAGAACATTTTACAAACTGCCTACAACCTGCGTGTTAAGGCTCAAAAAGTCTTTGTCAGGGTAAAGTTCATTTGAAAAGACTCCCACTGATGACAAACCTTGAAACTTTTAGTTATGCTCTGAAAGGTAGCATTCAAATTCCACTTAAGTTTTCAAGTGTGATGTGGTGAGGGTTCATTTTTGGTTCATTCCACTTAAAACTTTTATTTAAACTATGTTCAGTTTGCCTTTTAACTTACCTAGGCTAGGTAAGGTAGGCTGGGGTATATTTTGGAGAAATTTCTCTATGCTTTCCCCCAGGCTGAACAAGACACCATTCCAATCTATATTTCTTTTTGTGCTTTATTCATGAATAATTTTGTACCATATGTAGTGGATTTGTGCAGGACACAATGGTTTCTATATTTGAATGTGTCTCTGGGCAATCCCTGTCAGTCTACTTCATATAGTGCAGCATAGATATGCCTCAAATGGGTAGACTGCTTCCTTTGAGTTTGCAGTTGGAAAGAGCCAGATTACAGTTATAGTGGAGATTAAGGTGTAGCGCAGTGTAACATATCCCTGCCTGCCACTGTCACCTCTGTGACTCTCACTATAACATATAACCCCACAGAAGCAATGTGAGCCTTTGTCGGTATGACATACCAACGAGTGTCAGTTATTCTTCCTGAGAAATACGGTGAGAAAGAGATGATGCATAAGAACCGAGGAAAACACAAACCAAGGCTTTAATGTATATATGCTACTGTGTAAATATAAAATGCCTGCAAATTAGGCTATGAGAGAAAGCAGGCCAGTTTCACCACGGGTACACATTGCCATCAACTACTGCTTATATGGGCTGCTAGGTGGCTCACCAGTTAAGACACCATGCTGTGGTGCAAATATGAGCCCCACAGTCTTGTATTGATTCCAGACCATGCCAGTGCTGACTGTGGCCGGTAGCTCCATAGGGTGATGTGCAAATGGCGATTGTGTCAGGGTATGGGAGGGTTCAGTCAGTTAGGGGTCTGTGTTTCAGAGACCCCTGCTGGTCGATCAAGTTCCCGTGGACGCGTATGAAAGGTCTTCCTCCAACTCCACTACGTTAGCTTGGCTGTATTCTGCAGTGTGAAAAGAAGCAGCTGGCACATACGTAAATGGGAGTGTGTTACGCTGGCCACTTTTTATTAAACTTTTAGTACCACTATTTTGAGTGTCCAATGTTGACACTCAACTTGATATCAACTGAATAGCAGAGAGAGTTGAGATACAGCAAACAGTCAGTTTATACTTTGTTGAGTGTCAACAGAGTGTTTCTTGACATGAGTGTTGAGTTGTCAATACAGTGTTTCTTCACACTCAACTGTTTGTGGAGTTTGTGGACAATCACCTGACCTGCAATTGACTTTAAATTAACACTGAATTGATATCAGTTGATATCAAGTTGATTGTCAATATTGGACACTCAAAATAATGTGTTACCAAACTTTTTATTATATAAATTGTATTTTTTTTTTAATTTTAAATGGAGAGCGGGACAGACTGTCCTCATATCATAATTATTTGCTTTTATTTTGCTGTATACACATCATGCCATGCTGGACACTTCTGTTTCTTCACTCAACATAACTGGTTAAAATTCCCAGCATGCATCAGTGCACCACCAGCAGCTACAGCTGTTTCTCTGGTGGACCTGGCCTCTAGCCATGAGCTGCTGCCAGACCAGGCCTTTCCTGATGGGCTCATCCAAATCCTTCAGCTGGAAGGAGCAGGATGGGCTGAGCCGTCTGCCAGTGCAAGCCTCCTGTTCTGCACCTCTGCACAGCCAACCCCCTCCTTCCCCTCCGACATGATCCATCGAACACCGAGAGGAACGAACGTGTTCTTTGGCACGGCGGGAGCATTACGAAGGGGCATGGGATGTCTTCAGCTACTGGAAAAGGCAGAGAGGTTTCTAGAACAGCCTGGGTGGCGATCTTAACTGAAGTCACTTGCCGAAAGGGCTGAGCAGATCTGCGTTCGCGGCAAAGGAATATCCTGAATAAGTTAGCCTGAGGTTCCCTGCTGCTTGCTCAAGGCCTCAGATGGCCTTCATCACCTCAGTGGAGGAGATACAGACAGCACCACAGAAGGAGGAGCTTGTGTTTCTTTATGTAACCCATGGCCTTGGGAGACATTTGGAGATGGTTCAGAAGCATCTTTGTCTTATATAATATGATATACTGCATACTTTATGTATCCAAAATGCAATGCATCTTATACTGCATGTGTATTTACAGTATATAACATACGTATACTGTGTAATTATTTTAAATGATGTTATTTATGGATATTTATTTATACATTTAAAAATAAAAAAATTATACAACACGTAGAATATTTATATTACAATGTATATGTGTAAAATATCACTCAGTGCTGCTTACATTAAACTTTTTAGTTACGCAGGACATTTTGAATGGAAGAGACAGATGAGATTTCTTGGGGGTAATCAGGAGAGGCAATCTTTCACACTGATGGCAAAATATCCCTGTGTTTAAACACCCCAAAACAATAATTCTGTCTGCATGCTACACACTCCATTATCTCTGTCGGGAAATTATGTGAATAACAGCGTCCACCTCATACCAGGGCTGGCTAGAAAAAAAGTAACTTGGGAAAATCTGAGCCGAAGCTTGTAAAGATCCGTCTCGCTAATCTCGCAAATGCAAAACATCTAAAAGCAATGGTACAGTGTCACGCAAAGCCTTATTGGCAAAGAGGATCGCTGCAGTTGGCTGTGAACACACAGGGACAGCTCTGTCAGACATGAATGGTGCTGGGGTCGCAGCCCCTCAGGAGTTTCGGGGGTTGGAAGAGCAGGGATGTTGAGCTGTCCCTAAACTCCTTAAAATTCTGTCAAGTTCACATATTTTGAGGTGTGGAGGTTATGGAAGGAGGTTACCACTGTGTCACGCTCTCCTTCCCACAGGTTACCATGTCCATTTGAGACACACCTCTACTTTGTGCCTGCAATGAGCTGTGCAGTTTGTAGTGTGGAAAACTATCACTACTCTGTGTCAGCGTATCATCCGGGCACAGGAAACACAGCAGTGACTCAAGAGCATAGGACAACTGTAGATTCCCAATTTGGAAAAAAGGGTACAGTTTTTGAGGACTTTAACATTAGAAGCCTGCTGTCAACACCATAGACCACTTAATCATTCAGACCACCAGTGCGCTGGCGGTTTCCGGTGTCTTGTAAGTCACAGTTTCTGTGTCCCAGTGACGAGGTGCAGACCTAGCGGATCGAAGGCCTGTGTGACATGACAAATTGCGCAGCCTACAAAAAGCTACGAGCGTCCAGGGGGCATACTTGGTGGCAGTGGACAAAATAATGATTCACATAATTCACAGTTGTCATTAACACTCAGAAGATGGTTACGGCAGGATCAGAAGACCCTGTTGGTCGAGGAACTTGACTCGTCTCCAAAGTTCTGTGCTTCGAATCTCGGCTGGGGCACTACGGTTGTGCCCTGGAGCAAAGTAACCTGACCTTAATTGATTTTGCTAAGAGTAAAGAAAAAAAATTATATATGCTACTGTGTAAATATAATGTGGTCATAATGTACTGCATAATATGCATTAAAAAAGAAAAAGTATGATAATGATGGTATAAAAAAAATAAAAAAAGAGAATATGATGATAAAAACACAGCTGGTGAAACTGCTAGCAAGGATGGTGGCGCCGGAATGTAGTGACAGAGAATCGGTAGTCAAATGGAGGAAAAAGAAATTGTGCGGAAAATAGAGGGGGATTATGGGTCTCTGTGCTCATTGGGGGAGGGTGAGTCATGCCCTGAGAAGAGTGATGTCAGTCCATAGTTTTTTGTGTTTCTGCCTGCATGTGTGCACGGATCTGTCCGTATTCATGCGTCTATGGTTTGTTGAGGCTACTGATAGGCCAGGTTGACACATATGTGGTGCCTACATACACATACATGTGCATACACACTCGCAATGTCACACATACTGTAGACTGTTTCACTCCAGTACAATAATGTTGTGGGCAGGTGGGGGACCCTTATGACATCAGCAGACAGATCAGGGAGGGGTAAACTCTCAGACCGGGGGGCTGATTTGGGTTAGATTCAGTTCCTTCTCATTACTCCCTGTCTGGTAAATAACACCAGGAAAGAGCTTGGCATAATCCACTTCCATCACAGTACACATAAAGTTTAATTAAAAACCTAAAAAAAATTGATTCAAGGGCAGTTTTCTGGAAACAAAATATGACAGAAATAGTATTGCCGGACTGTTTGAACTCAGTGTTTGTGTTTGTCAATGAATGGTGACGTGGCCAACAGCGCCAGCTGTTCAAGCTGGTCCCGCTCCTGCTGGCTGAGTATTACAGATGGGTGAGAGATCGCTAACTGTAGGGACCCCGGCCCAATAGCTTCGCCGCGGAGTGCGGGAAGCAGATTACGGCTAATCCCAAAGCCACGCTTTGATTCTCCCCGCCTCCGTTCAGCAGCGAAAGTAGGGCACCCCGGACAACGCGCCCATTACAAGACACTGACAGGGGTTGCTCGCTTCCGCAGGCTCAAAGACAAGTAGACCTAAATGTAAAAATAAATACATGAGTAAAAGAAGAAAAGAAATATACAGCGCACGACCGAGCGGGAGCGTTAGCAGATGTTCTGCTCTGTCACTGCACTCTGTTGCTTCGGGCCGACGACTCGTCTGAAGCGTGTTAGGCCCCGCTCGCTTGTCTAATTGACGGCGAGGCGTCTCACGGAGGTCATTCTTCCGTGGATCCTAACGAGGGATCAATGTGAGGTAACATCTGCTCTTAATGCGAGGTCAGAGCCCGCATGCTCCTAAGCTATTATCAGACAGAGCGCCCTGCTGCGAGAGCAACGCTATCCCTATTAGGGCAAGACGTGTAATCACCTCGTCTGCAATAAGAATAATTAGCCCTCGATATTTCCCAGCAAAGGCCTCGCAAAGATTTAATTGTCTTAATTCCCTCTAAAATAAAGATCTCTCGGCTGCTTGCGGATCATTATTTGCCAAGCCTAAAGGTATTTACTTATTAAATGCATCTGAGGCAATTAGTGATAGCAGCGAGGGTTTATTAAGACGCCCCGCTGCTAAGGAAATACACCCGGCGCCGTGCTGTTTTTAAGGTACGATTTTACTGCCTGATGCCCCCCTGCGTGTTGTTTAGACCACTTAATTTGCATTGTTACCTCAAATGGCTTCTCTCCACAGAGGCTCCGAAATGCGCGGACACATAAACAGATTTGCGGTTGGGGTTTTTTTTTTTACGCCTGAACCCGGCGAACGCCAAACACATTCATTTATGCACATTAACCAAAATTACACTGCTAACGTTTTGAAATAGTTATGTTCATACATTAGCATTTATTTCTATTTATTTGTTGAACAGATAATGTCTGTTTAGATTGTACATACTCTGGAATTAATCAACTGGCCATTTAATGAACCGTTTTATCGTTGCACATAGAAGCTCATTAACCACTAGGCTACTCCACATGTCCACTGCTGCACTCAATGTCTTTCTGTGTGTGTGTGTGTGTGTGTGGCTTGTTTGCATGTTTAGATATAGCCTTTAAATTTAGTACTTAGGGGACATGGAATTATGTGAACACATTATATTGCATTTGCACTGTTTTCCCAGTTGTCCCGGAAGGTGTTTCTACATTTAAATCTGGAAGTCAGATGCAAGGTTGTTTCTCAGTGAATCATCTTAATGCCTGCTCAGGCGACAGCAGCGTTAATAAACCAATTTACAGCAATTGGAAAATGAAATTAAACGTGATGCAAAACAAATTTCATGTCTGTTAGGAGGCGTGGTTCCGGTGACTGCACAATGAGAGAGGAGAGGATGCTGAAATCTCCTGGCTGGGATACAACACAGCCTCTGTCAAATTCGTTGTACCAATTCACCCATTGTACAGGATACGTGCACTTAAAGATTCTATAGGTGTCTATGTGGGGGTTAGTACATGAGCAGGGGAAGAGAATAACACACTTACCTCTTTCAGGCAGCCCATGAAGTTGTTGCTGACAGGTGAGCCAGGTAAGTCCGCTGTGCTCGGACTTCCTCCTACGTAGAAGAAGTCATCTGAGCCCAGCATGGTGTAGTCCTCCTGAGTGTAGCCCGTAGTGGTCAAAATACCGTCTACCGATATCGTCACCTGCAAAGAGG
Source organism: Synaphobranchus kaupii (assembly GCA_029718625.1). Classification (NCBI taxonomy): domain Eukaryota; kingdom Metazoa; phylum Chordata; class Actinopteri; order Anguilliformes; family Synaphobranchidae; genus Synaphobranchus; species Synaphobranchus kaupii. The sequence goes on along the minus strand of CM056381.1, from coordinate 35,401,842 downwards.
AAGCGGAGGGACAGAACGGCAGCTTGTGACCCTCCCAAAATAATCGTGCTCCTCCTTTTCCTCCATCTCGTTCAGTCACTCATAGCGTCATAAGGGCCAGTCTCTGCACCTCAGAAGGTTTTAATTTTTTATTATTTTTTTGTTGTTTTGGATAAGACAACGTTTTGATCTTTTCATGTTTTCTTTTCAGGCTGGAAGGACAGATAAAGAAAATATCTGAGCAGCATATTTTCTTTACCTTCGATGAGGAGGAAGGGGGACGGGGGTAGTAAGAGAATGACTTTTTTGTTTTTTGGAAATTTTTTTGGCCTGAGAGTTAGTAAATGGTAAAAACCAAGGACAAAATTGCTTGTTCTTGCTTTAGGTTTTTTGCGGGATAATTTATGAATTTCAAACGTTGACGAGCATGCCCACATACACAAAAAATGTGCAAGCCAAGATCTATCAGGGTTTTGATTTGATCCTCTTTCTTTCCAAAAATAAAAAAAGAGTTAATCATGGAGGGAGATAAATGGAATTAATCACAAAGGTTGGGTGGGGAAGTCTGCATGAATTGAATGTGCGTGCAAAAGGTTAAAACGGGACACAAGACCACGGCAGATAGAGTAGATTTCACTAGCATGCCATACGGACGAATGAGGGTGGACTGCAAGTGAGTGAGCTCAGTGTTAGTGGAGTTTGGTTAGCAGGATGTAGCGGAGGTGGGCCAGGGAAGGTGCAGCAGTGATATTTAGGCATGCCATGCAGTGTTCAGGGAAGAACTGCCAGGGCTCCCGTTTTCCAGGATTGGCTATTTTTGGTCGTGGTCGTAGTTTCGGCGGTGGAAAGCTTCTGCCAGTTTCGCCCCGACGGTCGTGAGCATAAAATAAATAAGAAGAAGTTAATTAAAAAATATGGCGGCTTTGTCCGTACACAAAAGCCCGTCAAAGGTCTGATTGGTGTGCCTTTTTTGGAAGGTGGGTGAAAAGTGAACGGGGGGAAAAAAAAAACGGAACAAAAGGCGTGGTGAAAAACAGGATGTTGAGAGGCGGGGGAGGGAGAGGGGTGGGGCGAAGGGGGAAGAAGTGAAGAGGGCAGAAATATACCAACCCCGTTTCCTCAATTTCTGATCAAAAGTGTCGACAAGGAAACCCAAAGAAAATAGGAAGGGGGGTAGGAAGGGGACACACGGCAAACCCAAAAAAAGACAATAAAAATGATATCTACCATACAATGTAGTTTGTTTACCATAGCGTGTCCAATGCCTGATTGCTTTGCGGAAAAGGGGGAAGAAAGGAAATTAAAGAATAGTGAACAGAACGGTTGTTAATAAAAGAATGAAATAAAAACAAAAATTTAAAAAAACAATGATGAAGAGTTAGGGTGTTAGTACATTAGTCGGTTAGGTATCGGTTAGTTGTTGTTGTTGTTTTTTTGTTTTGTTTTTACAGAATGACTCATTCCATGAATGGTTTGTGTTAGTTTTACAAAGCGTGTCTTCCAAAGTAGAGAGAAAAGAGAAGAAAGAGGTAGAAAGAAGAAGAGGAGAGGATATAGAAGATTCAAGGCTAAGTCCAAAGGTATTTAGCTCCAAACCGAAGTCCATAGTGTTTCAAATGCTGTGGAACAAGCCCTTCTAAGTAAACCTTGCAAATCAGTAGCAGAAAACAAGCACTTACTTGCCCACTTCCTCCAAAGTACAAACCGTTTTTTTGAATCCAACAAAGCTGTTTCTCCTGCCAGTGACACTATGGATAAGCTGTGAAAGACCCATTGACCTACTACCGTATCTACAAGCTGAATGCTTCTTGAACAGATACAGGAAATATAGCCGTACTACGTACTCCGGATTTTAATTAAACTACTATTTTCCTATCCAGAACAGTAACAGTTCCCCTCTCTCTTACACTGAACATCTTGGATAATAAATAAATATGCAGTATTTAAGATCATATACAAGTGCCCGCCACTATTATTGGCACCCCTGGTACACACCCCTTGTTTCTCCTGACTAATTTTCCTATTGAACTCTATGGAAAAATAAGTCAGAAGAAGAAACCCTTCAAGTTATCCATCATATCTACTGTATTTCTGGCAGCAGAGTGATGGTTTAAGGCTTGTTTGATACGTCAGACCCTTGATGACTTAGAGCCATTTAGCCAACCATGTGTTTCCATACACTGTTCCAGTGTAATTTACAGCTAAATCTAGTCCCACCCCCCAATTCCCATAGAGATCCATTCAAATGCAAAGACATTGTAGTATCACTTGTAGGAGTACCAGAAAATAAGATATCAAGAGTTTTTTGATGTTGTTGGGTCACAGACATCAGGAAGCCATGGCATGCAAAGGATATGCGACCAAATATTAAAAATGATTACTTTATTCTATATATAAATGCAGGGGTGCCAATAATTGTGGCACACGTGGTTTTGTTTCTTGATGAGGGATTTTTTTTTCTCATAATAAATTTACTTCAATTAAGGGTTGGATTTTTCAAATTTTTTCAATGTGACATTAAGCTAATTCACCAAACGGTGAATTTTTTATAACCCTTTTTACTCATCTTTACCAGGGGTGCCAATAATAGTGGAGGGCACTGTATGTTTGAAGAGACCTCATGTGGAGAATTTAATTCTTGATGCAATTGGAATACTGAATTGTGATATTATACTAAATGTCGAGACTGTTGCAGTATCAAATAGTGTAGAATAGTGCTGATACCAGTCTGGAATCAAATGGGTATGTTACAACAGCACATACAATATGCTAAGTAATAACATATCATGTGTTAATAATTCAATGGCCCTGTTTTTATAGCTCATGCAATATGCTAAGAATTCAATGGGTATGTTACCATAAAAGATGACATAAGATGAAACCAATGGTAATGTTAGCTATAGCACGTAGCACTGTAGTCGCTGTTCTAAGCAACAAACATCAGAGGGTAAACTCTGTCCCAGGGCTTTGTTGTTTGGAAGGGCCTCTGACAGCTGTGTCTGCTTCAGGGAACTCAAGTTGACAGATGAAACAGACACAGATCAAAAGGGGAAATCCCATAAATCAGAAATCAATGTTATCCAACAGAAGAAGCATAAAAAAGTGCAGTGATGGAAAGGAAAGAGGCTAAATAAAACTGAAAAATAAGAACCTACTATCTACTGTAGCCATGAATAATTCTAACAGGGTTAAGAAGATAAATAAGTAACTTAATTACAGTCTTTTGAATTTCAGCTAAAGTCAACTTCCTTAATGTTACTACAGGAACTGTGCACCCATCATTTTTACTTGTAATGTTTTAATAAATGCTTTCCCACTAGCCCCTCCCAGTTTCCCCGACCGCCTCCACCCAACCAAGCCCTGCCCCCTGGCTCCGCCTCCCACCAGCCCCAGCGCCGCCTGCCGGTACCTGTCTCAGGTTTCGCGTGACCTTGACGTCGTGCCAGGCGTTGTCATTGAACTTGCCGTTGACTGGCTCAACGATGGCCTCGAAGGCCCCCGAGCCCAGGTTGATGACGAGCGACACGGCCCCGTCCTTGAGGGCCAGGTTGACGTAGTCGGCCGACTTGCCCGTGTGCAGGATGAGCCCATTGCGCTGCCAGGTCTTGAAGGAAAGAGTGATCTCGTCGCTGCTGCTCTGGATGGGGTTCTGCGACAGGTCGTAGCAGAAGTACTCCGAGCCTCGGAAGGTGGCCACGTTCTCCTCTCTCACTGCGTTTTTTTGAGAGAAAAACGAAACACAAGTTAGTATGCATCGCATGATGATAATCATGATGAATATCCACATGATGGTAGGCCCACTTGTATTTTTGCTGTCAGAATTTTTATTTCTGGGTACTGAGAGTAGGGTTTCATGGTTCATCTGTATTTTTTCAAAGAATAAAACGATGGAGTGTAAGAAAATCTCACAAACCAAGAGAATATCAACATTTTTTTGCTCACTAGGTTCACTAGACTTCCAAACAACTCAAGTCCGTTATGTTATGTTTAACACTTATTAATTTTTTTATTCCACACTTCAGCACTTCAAAACATGGACCGAAATCACTTACCACAAGCAGCATAACAATATTATCATACACTCAACAGAAATTGAATTTTGTACTATATCACTGTCGGCTATTATTCACATCCTTCTTGGATTCCAGTATTGTCAGAAATGCCCAGACGGACACTCTCACACTTCACATGTTTTAAAAATATTCTCGCACGTCTTAAAATATTTAACAGAAGACTCCAGATCTCCAAGGTCCAACACTTTAAAACATAGGGGAACTAATTACCAGAAATAGGATGTGCCAATCTGAAGGCTGACCGTAAAAGACAGAACTTGTTCAGCCATGTTCATAATCTGCATTATAGTACAGCGAATATACCCATAGGATCTCCCATATATCAGTTATAACTTGGCCAAAAAATCAGAGGTGGAAAATCTAGGTTCAGGAAGTAAAAGTCCTTTTTTGTTCCAATCACCTGGATGTGCTAATGAGCACAATTCTTCAGCCAGGAGGTAGAATCATCTGGCTGAGTTCATGGGCGGAGGAAACACATGGACAGGACTTGCAGGACTTGGGACTTGCTGACCCCTACTTTCCACCTCTGCCAAAAATTCAGGGCCAGATGTATGTAGCCTATATTATACAGTGCAAATGAACACAATCAGCGAATGGGACTGGGACTGCCGAATGGGACTAATCGCATTTTGTTTATGACGCAGTGCTTAAAAGGCGCTGTTAAAAAAAACCTCCTGTTTAGTGCATTGATTATCTTCATTGTATGTGGGGGAATTGATGCAGGCTTATGTGCTGCTGCGCTGAAATTGCTTAGCACTACAGATAGCACATGACAAAATGTGGGCTGTGCACCGTAAAAAAAAAAACAGCAAAATGCATGGCAGCAGAGTTTTCAGCAGATTACCATACATTTATGGTAGAATACCTCAAATATGGAAACACAGAAAACCAGTAAAATGAAAGTCATTTTTACATTGTTTTTTTTTTTCTTGTAAAAATAGAGATTTTTTGCCATGTGATATTCCAGCTGCGGCGGTAATCAAAAATAACATAATAACGGTTACCGATTGAAACCATCCAGATGCAAGATAGTATAATGTTGCAAGGAGCTTGACTATTGCTGGGAATGGGAACTGAGGTTCAAGGTTTTTTTTTGTTTGTTTGTTTTATTTCTTCCAGGAGAGTAATATTGCGTGACTGCTCAATCTGTACTGTTTGAGGATTTCTTGTTCGGGGAGCTGAACTAGTGTGATTCGTGTTGCAAAGATTCTCTCAGTGAGTCTTCAAAGCCTATGCCTGTGTCTCCGTCTTGATTTATGGCTGTTCTTTAGAGGTCGCAGCGCAAAACCTTCGCTAACTTGCGGCTCTGTTGCGGTTGCAGATACTGACACGTTTACCAACCGATTTGCTATAACTGGTCATAATTATGCAATCAAAGAAATTAAACTCCCTCATTCACAATAAAAAGGTGTAACCACAAGAAAAAGAAAACTTTCAAGGTACACAACGCCATATTACAGCATAGTAATACGACACCAACGGCAAGGATAAAATTTTGGAGGGACATGACTTGCGTCTATTCAGTAAAACAAATATTATTTCATATTATTTCTGAAAATAATTCACAAGTGATTTGTAGAAACATTTTAAATCATGTCCAGAGTGCTATGCATTAGAAGATGCATTTGTTTTAAATCTCCACCCCATACAGCCCACAAGGGAAACTGATTTGACTGCGGAGGACATGCATACAACCCGACACCCTTCTCCGGCATCCTGTGTGTGAGCTATAGGCTATATGAGTTTAGACAAATTTCCCACTGCTTTCAGGAGATCTAAACATTCTCATGTAAAGAGGACAGTCACAATTAGTGCATGCTTTAGTAAATTACATGGAATACCCAATTGTCCTTATTTACATAATCTCCACCCTGTTTTAGTGTGTTCACTCCAGGTATACATATGCATGAACACATTGAACTATGCATCAAAAGGAAAGTCGCAGTGACGTAATCCCCGCAAATGACATAATAATAACGATTTCAGCCCATTGCAACCGCTTAAAGTAGATATTGCAACCTTGTAGCTACTGCTTTTGTGTCGGAAAAGCAGTCGCAATGTTCTAGTAAATCTGGCCCAGAGTGTTTTCTTCCATTTTCTTCCACTACCAGAAACCAAATGTAATCGCAAAGTGTCTAATCATACTATTTCTGCTGTGCTGGCTTAAACCAAACCAGTCAAATTTTCAGCACTGACCACCAGTTACATTTCCTTGCATGGAACGGTGCATGTAAGCAATAGAAAAGTAATTTATGGAGATGTACACAGGGCCTTGTTATGCTTACCAAAGAGCCGTCTCCATGGTGACTGGCACAGCTTATACTTTTGACAGTTGCCTACACATGATCCAATTATTCACTGTTGCAAATCTTGTACAGTAACTTGCTTGAAGGCACAATGGCACTGTACCCAACCCTGGGACTTCTGAGTCCCATCTCCTGCGCTGTTACGCTATATTGGTCACCTGACACGAGCCAGTGCTGTGCTCATGGGCATGTTCTGTAGCTCTAGCATCAATACGGCATGAAGCCTAAAGGCTTAGGGTTGCCAGTAATGTAATCCACATGGGAGCATAGTGCATCAGAGAAAAGAAAAGGGGGCGTGCTGGTTGGGAGGTGTGTTGGCGGACCGCTGTTCATGTGGGGCTGAATGAGACTCCCTGTGTAATGGGTCTCTGTTTCTCAGTGAGTTTAACAGCAACTGACAAGAGAGGATTACAGTCCAGCGGCCACCCGCTGATGTCTTGTTCCCTTGTGTGAGTGTTGAATAATTATGACAGATCAGGATTTCTACCCTGTACAGACATACTGGGCCTCATTCATGAAATGTGAGCAGACAAATTTGTGCGTAAATCGTTCGTATTAGCAATTTTGTTCGTATTTTGGCATTCATCTAAATTTTCGTGTCCGAGATTTGTTCCTACATACAAACAAACTTTACAAATGCCGCTAAATGTAGCTTCCAAATGTAAATTAGAATATTAATTTATTTTTATTTTCTGTTCAATTCACAAGACTAAATGTAGCCAAAGCAAACGTAATAAATTACACTTTAAAGCAAACACTTTCGATTATGCCTATTAATCACTTGTAGGCTATGAACCTGTTTAATTACACCCATAACGTAATGACTGCTCCCAGTACTATATTTCTAAAGATTGAAATGTTGACATTAAGTATGCTAGTTAGGTGTGGTTGTGAAACCACACCTTTTGTTATTCACCATACTTATTATTATTCCGCCACTTTTTGAGACACCTACACCATCGATACCATTCATACCTCATATACCTTTATACACCGTCCAGGTTGCTATCACTTTTTACCTTTATACCATATACACTTTTTCAGATAACTGACCTTTTATCGCCAAAAAAATGAATGGGAGTCAATTGGCACATTTTTTGAAAACCGATGCAATACAATGTGGATTCTGTATCATAATACACTGCTTATGACATGACAATGCCTTCCTCTACAACACTGCTATGACCTAACAATACTATCCCAGATGATTTGATATTGGTCGCGTTAAAGGGATAGTTTGCATTTTTTAGACCCAGGTCCGCTGAGCTACTTACCACAAATTAATTAATAAATAGGGGAACATATGAGGCTCAAGACCTCCTGCCTCGAGTACGCAGAGCTCAATCTCTGTTAGCCGTTAGCTTTGTTAGCCAAATAACATTGATTTAATGGGGGCATACACCCCCTGACAGCTACTTAACAAAGACACTATTAATAAACCAAACTTAAATAAACACTTCATCATATGTTTATTTGCTTGCATAAATGCATACTTTGTAATCAAAAGTGTCAATATAGCCAAAAAACTGTATTATTAGTTTGTTTTGGTTCTAAACCTCTCAGGTTCTAACTGAGTAGCTCACAGTGAGAATGCTCAGTGTGAGCACTGAGCAGATTTTTGAATCACTTAACGTTCTGCTATACGTGAGCGCTGATCAACTGTCAACAACCGTCTGAGTTTGGAAAAATGGCGACGAGAAATTCCATAGCTAACGACGTAGCCTACTTCCGCTTCTGACCCAAATCCATAAGTGTTCAGCAACGCATTGAGCGGCTCAGAGTGATCGAAACTGAGCAACCCGTTAAGTCTGTTTTTCGCTCAGTTTGAGCGAAGCTGAGCCGTACTCAGTTTGCCTACTTAACGCCTTACCTTATTGTGCTTTCATCACAATTCATTAGGCTACTTCTTTGTATCACTTCCAGGTTATTTAGACTACTTACCACAAAATACATCACCATATTTTAACACTTTCACCTTCTTTTGATCCCATTATACCGCAATACCACCTCACACTACGCTACCATAGTACCATCTTTCTATAGGCTACCATTTCCAGCAATTGATACCCATGTGAAGCAAATAGCCTACACCTACAATTTCTTTAGGAATTGTTAATCTAGCAGCTTGGTACAGGGCAGGCTGGATACCCGTATCGACAGACCATCAATTGATTGGGCTCTCCCAGTAGCCTACTTAGCCTTGCCTACGTTACCGTGCTGAAACAATAATATTTATTCGGTCTCTCTGCCTTGTAATGAAAGCCATCCAGTTGCTATGGGGAATTAGTGGCAGGTAAAATTCAGGTGTTGGAATCAGAATAAACAAAATAAGCCAATGCTCCAGCTCACCGGTTTGTAATAAGGTTGAGGCACTGCAATTCAGTAGTTGGAATCAATAGCCTAAGCTAAAGAAGCCGATGCCCCAGCTCACTGTTTTTAATATAAATTTTTGTTATTCTTTTGAGGTGAGAAATGTTGCACAAGCACTCATACATTTTTAAAATGCAGAAATGTCATAAAAATGCGTTTTCATATTTTATCAATAGTTTAACTAGCATCCTAGCATTGATAATCATTTGCCTGTTTGCTAACTACTGTGAATCTTACGGTTTTGAAATCATAATATGTAATTATTTGGAGTCCTACAATATTATAGCAATGTTGTGACTGATCTCTTATGTCTAAAGTCAGTAACTTTTAGATATTTGAGAATAGGGTTTAAGTATGTTATGAAAACCATGTGAAAAACTGACTGTCTAGGCTAATTTATGTCACAAGAATTCAAAAATCGATAGTAGGCCTAATCCAGTAAATGCAGCTATGGTTTCTGACAAGAACATCAACACCATCACAAAGCATCAAATGCTGTCACGTAATGTTATGTTGTCTAAGTTACAAAAGACAATTGTTAACAAAAAATATATTTTAGTGCTGTTGCAATTTTTGCCTATGTTTTAGCTAAATGCTCATCTACTAATCACTCCATTAAACATTATTCAACAAATTCTGATTTAATAACTTAATAACGTTAGCACAGACAATTTGCTAACAAAACATGACAAAAGCATAAGCCAGCTAGGCTACTGTGGTTAAGCTACTCGGAAAGAATTGTCGCACATAAGATGGCCCTGGGCGAGCTGGAATCGCGGTCAGGAGCTTGAGGAGTCGAGCCCTGAAGAGGACGTGGCACGCTCTTTCCTACTACCGCTGACGGGGTTGTTGCGGCGATTCTCTAGCGGTTGCTACATAAGGGGAACTGAATTGCATCGGGTCCAATTGGGTAAATACATTTTTAAAAATCGGAAAATGAATTTTAAAAAACATACATTTAGCCGAATACAAAAGTAACTCGTATTTGAATCAAACAAGCAACACAACGTCCATTATAACAAACAGTGCATAACAAAGCAAATAAAATCTTTATCAAAATCAAACCCATGATCAAATGGAAATGTGATTTTACGTAACACTAACGGCGCAAGTAGTGCTAGTAAGTGTAGTTACAATCATTTCAGTCCTGACAAACATCAGTAACTCCTGGCAGAAACTAAGAGACATCCAGTGTAAAAAAAACAAACAAACAAAAAAAAACACTGTATGAATAGTGTTATTTGTGTTATCGTATGTTGCCTATAAATCCTGTTATTTTATGGAATGACTATTAAATAGAGAAGTATTGCTGTTATCCTACATGACTTTGACAGTGTTAACAAAAAACAGTGAAATCCTGTAACAGTTGTTTTTACAGTGTACTGTGGATTTTTAAAAAAAAATAAAATTATTTCAAAACACTGTAAAAGTCATGTAGACTAATTATTTATGGTCGTCTCCTAAAATAACAGGATTTATAATTTTTTTCCCATTCATTAAATGGTTTTTCACTGGCGAAATTGCTGCCAGTCTTTTCACCATTTTCTTACAAGATATTTTTTACAGTGTTTTGTGGCCGCAAAATAACACCCTTTATTTGGGATCTTAGTAAATTGACCCCCAAATGTCGCTGCAACCAGCGACATCCATTGCACGTCATTGGTCGCAGCGACACAAATATAAACTGGCAAATTGTTAGATTAACATTATACTTATTGATCATTAGTGGGCCTCTGTGCCTCCTTGGTCATACCACATTGTAGTATGCCTGAGAGTTAAGAGTGTCTGCTATGTGATTGTAATGTAATGTAATGTAATGGAATCATTGTAACTGTAACATTGTAACATTTGTGTGTTTATCATTGGCAAAACGCAGCACTGAGCAATTTGATGTGTAAATTAAATTCAGTGATCACAGCTGGATTTTCGACTCACAAACTGAGATGGAATTTCAATTTAAGAATAGAGGGCTTTATCTGACAAGTTACTGTCAAAACAGCCTCTTGGGTCTCCATTTGCCATTCTCAGCTTGCCAAAAATATACTATTGACATCTGCAGCAACTGTCCTAATAAATATCCAATTTATGTTCCATCTGCTATTAGGCTAAGTCTCCAATTTTCAGAGATTACATTTTCAATTAGCCCATCTGTCTTGAGCAGAGACAATCAAGGGCTGGGAGCTTTGTTTACGGGGGCTGGTGTTCCTCCCTTCAAATGTGGCTGGCGCCTCGCCTATTCACCGCCATTCATGTCCAGTGGAAATGAGAATAGAAGAGTGGCACAGTGCCCCCTGCAGGCAAGAGCATGGTGTTACCTGTCTCAGTGTGAGGACAACTGCATTCTGCGTAAGGTGAAGCCTGCTGTATTCTGCTTGGGTGATTCAGTCCTTTCTACAATTGTTCAGTCCTCCTTTCCTTGCTTCTTCTCTCTTTTTATCCTTTTTCTTCCCTCTGCACTTTAGGCTTTACCTTACCCCTGTCTCTTTTTCTTTTTCCTTTTTGACACCTTTCCCTCCATTCAGTTACAGTGAATGCCGATCACTCAGTCAGTCAGTGTTAGTGAGGGAAAGTACCATGTGCTTGTGCCATGACTCATTAACCAAGAAATGGTGGAGACAGTGTACTTAATCATGCCCCAATACTTTTGCATTTAACTGTATATACAGTATCCATACAGCCATCCATCCATTATTTAACCTTATATTCCTGGTCAGGGTCGTGGGGGGCTGGAACCTATCCCAGCATGCATTGGGCGAGAGGCAGGGATACACCCAATCCATCACAGGGCACACACCCCATTCACTCACACACTCACACCTATGGGCAATTTAGACTAGAGTATCCAATTAGCCTAACCTGCATGTCTTTGGACTGTGGGAGGAAACTGGCATACCCACTCACTGAACATGCAAACTCCGCACAGAAAGGCCCTCAGCCAGGATTTGAACTCTTGCTGTGAGGCGGCAGTGCTAACTACTGCACCACCGTTCCGCCCCAGTATTAAATGCAAAAGTATTGGGACAGTGACAGTTTTTGTTGTTTTGGCTCAGTACTCTAGCACATTGAATTTCAAATGAAATATGAGGTTGAAGTATAGGCTGTCAGCTTTAATTTGCAGGTATTTACGTCTACATTGTGTGAACAATGTAGGAATGGCAGCCCTTTTTATACATAATCGCCCATTTTGGAAAAAAAAAAAATATATACCATGAATATTTTTTGAAAATCCTTCTACTAAAATCAATAGCATTACCATAATGCATCCCTAACTGTGCTGGTTATGGATGAGTCAGATAAACTGAATGTAAAGAGGGAATATTTTACAGGTGTGGATATTTTCACCAGTATAAAAGCTCTGCCATTTACAGATCTATTAATGAAGAACATAAACAAGAATCACGGTTGGATATAATGCATACTAAATGTGATCTAAGTCATGCAAATATAGCAGTGTGAACATTGACAATTTGGTTATTTCTCTGAACAACTGGGTTAGTTCACATGATTACACGTTTGTATTATTATTATTATTATTATTATTATACATTTGCATATAAGTTGGAGCTGCACTCAAGAAAAGGGTTGGATGACTATTCTTCCTGTGCTAAGCACTGTCTGAAACTCCACCTCTTTTGGCATACATAATAACTCACTGCTGCCCTGCGATGGATTGGCGGCCTGTCCAGGGTGTATTCCTGCCTCTCACCCAATGCATGCTGGGATAGGCTCCAGCACCCCCCGTGACCCTGACCAGGAATAAGCGGGTTTGATAATGGATGGATGGAATAACTCACTGCAAAGATAACTGAATTTGTTCACACTTTAAGGCAGGACAATTAATAACATGAATGAATTATTTGTTTTCTACACAGACTCCTTCGGCTTGCTTGGATGAATATTGATGAGATGGAGCAAGGCTGGATTTTTCTTTTTGGTGATAGAAAGGGAAAATAGATGCAACTGAATGCTAATCCAAGTAATCAATCAGAGATCGTATGGTCTTATTTTAATTACAGGTACAACTGGTGGAGGGTAGGACAGCGCAGTGGAACTAAAATGTTTCTTGCAAACACATCTCCCAAAAAGTGGTCATGCCAGCTTGTAGGTCTCGCCTGCCTGATGGCTTAACCCAGTGTACGTGGGTCTAGGATTGGTCATTACCTGGTTGGGAGACCTGTCCATTGCAGAAAGCGGGCAAAAGAAACCTCAAACTTAAACTTGAAGTCTGATTGGACTGAGCATATCTGGATATATTGGTTCCACGAGAGCGGATTCCAAATTAGGTGATCAGGATCGATCAAAAGTTTGGATAGGTTCAGCACAAACCGTGCACGTTCACAGTGTGTTTAAAAATCCATCTCCGATCATACACGGAAAAAAATGATTCAACTTGGATTTTGAGTCCGAGAAACACTGTGCATCACTTTTTCACACCCATTGAACAAGAGAGGATCACTATGGCATACAACGAATACCTAGATATATTGAAGCAACACCTCAGCAGCAGCAAAGGGAATCAAGTCAATGCATAAGTTTCTCCAACTGTGCAGTCACTATCATGTTTGCTGAATAAAGTATTTAGGTTGTTTATTATTTTGTATTATACTTAATACTATTTAAATTTTTTTGCCTTGCATACTTATTCCCAAATCCATTTAGAAAAAGATTTAAAGTAAAAATCGGGAAAACTGAGCATTGAGATAGCATTATTAGAGCACCAGTTCAAGGTGAGCACATGACACATGACACATTGGACATATATTTATTCAGTGTTAAATCCTTTAAAATGAGGAAATAAAAGGGGAAATGAAAAACCGATTCTGCCGGGGGACGGAGGGAATTGTGGCGATGTCAGTTAAAGCGATTATTTGCTATGCTGTCCCTTACAAGCCTGCCGTCTGTGTAGAGAATGTGAATCTAGAATGTGCTGGATGGGATCATCATCCTCTTCTTCAAGTGATGCTATGGGGCATCACTCTCCCCTCATAGTTGCCATATTGCGTACACAATTTTGTCACATTCTCGCTCTGGTGACACTGAGCACCACGCAGGCCCTGGAACCAGGCTTTGAGGAGTGCAAATGCCATCTCCACCCTGGCTCATGTCTTGCTATGGGCCGAGTTGAAGTGGGCTTGTGGTCCAGCCACAGGGGCAGGGCAGGGCAGGCAGGGGTAGCATCTGTTCCCAATAAGAAGGCAATCAAACTGTCCTATTTCATCACATGGTACATAAATCTTAGGTTGCATAATGGAAACTTTAAAATTCAGTTACATAACTAAAAGTAGGATTTAAAACATGTATGACTCTATGAAAGGTGGTATACCTTGTTGATATCTGTGAAACAAGGTGGGCTCCTGAAAAATCCGCTAGTTGTGTCAAGGTGGACTCCTGCAATATCGTCAAGTTGTGGCCAGACCCTGGCCATTTGGTTTCCACATTAGCTATGAGGTGGCCAGCATCGCAAATTATCTTGATACGATAAAGAAGAGTAATGAGTTGCGTGAAAAATTTAATTAAGCCTAGATTTGCAAAGGTGTGAAATGTTGGCTTCTTCCACACTGTAAAGGATTGAACACATGCTGCCTTAAACACTTCTCTGTGACATTTTATAAACGTTTCTAGAATCAGGCACAGACTGAAACTGCCAACTGATAACCAACATTTTGTGAACACGACTGTTTCGATATAAAACACCTCTATACACCAGTGCATACTTGCCGTTCATGTATTAAATTTGTCACGTTCTTTGGTTTTACAGTGCATTACCTGCACATTTGTACGGCGCAGGTGCTTTGCCGATATGCTCTGCATCGCCAATGTTATAGAAAAAGCTCACATTGGCAAAACAAAATTATAAATTTCAGTGGATTGAGCACCAAACTAAGTTGAGTGACATCGGAGATATGAGGCTTTGGAAGATTATTGAGATAAATGACAGATAGCCCTGAAAAATTATAACTTTCACGATAACTCACAATAACTTTTACTCTTCTAAATGAGCTACAATATCTACTCGCAGTCTAATAATTATTTCACAATGTAAAGACTGGTGAATGATTTGAGTGCATATCCACAGGGCTTTCCAAGAAAGGAAAAGCCATGGTCAGACCAAATTCACCAGCAAAGTGACACGTCTGCCTAATGTTTTAATGTTTAGCCAAACGTTATGTGAATTTTCCCCTAAATTTCAGATTAATGTATCCGGATAACCTGCCTATCCCGCTTTCTGGAATACCCCCCAGGCCCCTGCTGAATGTGGTGCGGCACTGAGCAGTATGCAAAAAATATCTTCCATACTATTTTCCAACCGTAAGATGTTGCACGGCCATGCTGTTGTTGAAGGAAAAGCATGCCATATTTTTGGGACCAAAATATGGCATGCTTACTTCTTGAAAGTTTACTTCTTGAAAAGTATGTCCCCGAATATACTCAGCGAATCCCCGGAAGTAAGTATATCATCTTGGGGCTTTAAAGGGATAGTTCGGACATAGTTTGGACATAATGTCTCAATTACGACTTACCCATTATGTAGTTGATTGATGGAAACCATTTTCAGATAATTCCATGCTGTCCCTTCTTTTGGACATACACACATTGCTAATGCTAGCGCAACTCTAAGGAAACTAGTAGCATCCACTACCAAACGCACTTAAACAGTCCACAGTGCACCCAAAGCAAATAAAATACGACGACAGTCTATCTGGGTTATTTTCAGTGATTATACCATCATTTTTCAAGTCAAACTATCGTTGAATCCTTTACTTTGTGCTCACCTAAATTCTCCGTGGAAGTACGGCGTTAGTTTAATAGGTAACGTAAAGTAGCCTATAGCTCTGCCGTCGTATGTCATGCCGGCCAACAACAATATCGCACGTGTGAAAGAATCAGACTCGTAGTGTTGTTAGCTAACGTTCAGGTAAGATGATATTTCGGTGTGTATTTCAAGGTTGTTCAAATCATGCAAAAAAAATGGGCACCACAAAGTTTTCACCGATTTCCAGTGGAAGATCAACAAAGAAAACAGCTGTGGCTTCTTGCTGCTCGCATGGATGTCACCAATTGATACTAAAAAAGTTAAAAGTGTGTAGTGACCATTTCACGGAGGATGACTATGTGAAAATCAAAAAAGGACGGTCGGGACAACCTCTACTGAAGGAGACTGCTGTGCCATCACCTGTTTTTCTTCATGGACCGAAAACAACTGACGAGCAGGTAACTAATAAATGATTGCATGCGTGATCTATCTATTCAATTTAGCTAGCTAGTTGCCACGATTGGGAAGTCATGGAAGTGGTCAAACTTTTCCTGCAAATTGGTAGCCAGTGTGCTTGCTTGTATATGCTGTGTTATTCTGTAGCATGTTTGTGTTTAGCTGACTCTACCAAATATGTAACTTTACGGCAAAACGGATTGTGTCGGCAACTGTGGAGTACAGCAGATAGCCTACAGGCAGATACCCTGGCTAATCTACAACTAGCTCCGCCGCCGTACTTGCACTGAGAATTTAGGTGAGCACAAAGTAAAGGATTCAACGATAGTTTGACTTGAAAAATGATGGTATAATCACTGAAAATAACCCTGATAGACTGTCGTCGTATTTTATTTGCTTTGGGTGCACTGTGGAATGTTTAAGTGCGTTTGGTAGTGGATGCTACTAGATACCTTAGAGTTGCGCTAGCATTAGCAATGTGTGTATGTCCAAAAGAAGGGACAGCATGGAATTATCTGAAAATGGTTTCCATCAATCAACTACATCATGGGTAAGTCGTAATTGAGACATTATGTCCAAAATTCCGAACTATCCCTTTAAGCACTACATTAACTTTCTCATCCTGTGTACTCAACAAACATACTCAATAGTATGGAAGGACACTGAATCGGACACAGCCCCGGACTCTTTGTGGTCATTACAGATCCCGTGGCACTTAAAGAAGTCCATTATGTGACAGTGGAGGCTTGCCTGTCCAGCAGGAAAACAGGCTATGATGCGTATAACACAATTACTGAAAGCACTGGGCCAAAAGAAAAGACTCGTCTAAAATGTCATTAGAGTCAATTAATCGTACGGGTTAAAATATGATTACCTTTCCAGTGCTAATCAGGCATGACTATTTTAATAAGGTCAATAACTATTTAATGATGAAAAATGTTTAAATGCCACCAAACAGTTAACTAGATTAGACTACAGGACATTCTAGCAAACCAAGAACCACAGTGCCCCAGTGATTCGATGAACATGGGGATTCACTGATTGAAGTTTGGTTCTGTAACTAATAGACTCTTTTGCCCAGACCATCATAACTGGACCTGAAAATCTATGGGCTTATATGCAGTAATTAACACTATCCATCAATCACTCGTGTCAAATGAGATCTTGAGCCCTATGTTTTTCAATATCAGTATACATATGATATTTATTTATTTATCTGTGCTGACACTCCACTGTGGTGGTGTTACTTAAGTCCACCTACAGTAGTTTCCCAAACTGGGGTTCCGGGGACCGCCTAGGGCCATGAAAGAATCTCAGGACATAAAAACAAAGAATGTCCCTTTTACGAATGTTTGCTTTATTTAAATGTTTTATAAATAACATAATTTGGATTTTCAAAGAAAAGAAAATATGGATGTTGTCAAGGATACAGAAGGTACGTAAAAATAAAGAACTGGTTTACTTAAGGAATTAACTCGAACAAAACAAGAAAACAACAGTCGGGCAAAAAACGAAAGGATATACTGAATAAACTAGACACAGGATTAACAGCAAGGGAAATCATGAAGCAAACATGAAAACCAGGTGACAATGCACAGAAGAACGGAGACGTAAAATAGAAACACAAGTGAAAGTGATAACCTAACAAGATACGTGCATACTGATAATGAGACTAGCAAAACAGTAATGACAGAGAACGGGTGAAATTAAACAAGACGCAAGTGCAAATGATAATAGAATTAATTAAATTACACGCAATTAACAAGAACAAAAAACAATCAAAAATGGGAAACACTATGAACAGACGGTCTTTGACGAACAGAGGCAGGGGCTATGACAGATGTGTACACACTCTATGGATCATATTGTGCAAAATACCGGCATGGCTTATACAGATGTATAGAATGACATCACAAGACTATGCACTTTTATGCATTACTGTGTTAAATGGCCACTCAAAATCAAAATCGCTGCCAGTAGTGAGTTTTGGATAAAGGTGTCAAAAATAAAAAAAGGTTTTAGGTGGAAATTAACGGACATTTTAGTGGACCTTGACCTTAAAATGGTAACCCCTGAGTCCTGACCTAATGTGCTGTTGACGCCATTGAATTCTCTTATTTGGATGAACATTAGTGAAGACTTGGCCTGCACGCTATCAGCCTGTCGATGATGACCGGGTCACTGCCTTCTCACAACTAAGTTGGCGGTGTGTGGGTTTCTGTGAGCGGGACCTGAATGTTGGTACCGGAAAATGTCTCAAGCAAGATGACCTACAGAAGCTTGTGGCCTGCCAGGTTGTGGCTCGTCATACAACCAGGGGTGCTGTATGAGGGGGCGTATTGGAGTTAAGGCGATTCCAAGGGTCCTGACTGGCAGGGACCCTCAGATCTTTTCATGGGGTCCAAAATCCCAGGCAGCACCCCTGCATACAAAAGGTGCTGTTCTCTTGATAAGAGAGATATCGATCCAGTGTTTGCTCATTTTTCTGTTTTACCAAGTGTGACAGAAAACTGGTTACACAACCAGTGCAAGGTCACCTCCCTAACTATGGTGGGTTACATGATGCTTGTGCATCAGTTACTTGCGCACATCACAGGGAATCCTGACAATTAATTAAATTTCCACAAAAAACAATGCATGAGTATCCAAAGTTCATTGTCAAAAAATGAATGCTTGGATAAAGCAATTTCCCGTCATAAGTTTGCCCTGACGTTACAACAAACTGTTGGCATTTACCTCAGCCATTTGAGATCACATTGATATGTTTTACATAATCCCAGGTTTAGGTAATGCCCTGGAAAGAATCTGCTTCAATCTGTTGGGTTTCATATTTAAAGCTCATCGTCTTCATTATTCAGCACCAAACAGCTCATTCCATAAAGATTAATCACTTCTTTTTGTATTAAAACAATGAGCATGTTTATAGGTGGTCTTGAGAGAGTGCTGGCTGTCTGTTTAAGGGGAAATGTAAGCAGTAGATTATTATTTATTCTGCAATCAATATAATGAGGGTTCCCACTGAAAAAGCTATTCCAGTGTTGAGCCATAAAGGTACGTTGGTTCTCCGATTCTCAGTAATTACACAGAAAACAACAGGAAATGCAGTGTGTCACATCTTGGCACTCTAGAAATTCACGATTCATGCTATTTGTCAGAAAAACTGGTCTCTCTACAGAAGTTTATGCAGCCCTAGGGAGTGTGTGAAATTGGCAATGTGTTTGTAGCTTTAGGCAGTGTGTTAAAATAAAGGTGGCTTGCTGCTTCAGGGAGAACGGGGGGAAAACGCAGGGTGTTTTTAGCATATGGGTAGTGAGTGAAAATGGCAAGGCATTTGTCGAGTAAGGGATAGTGCTGAAATAAAGGTGGCATGCAGCTTAAGGGCTTCTATAAAGATAATGGGGTTTTTGTAACATAAAGAAGGGCATGAAAATAGTGAGCCATTTGTAACTTAAGACAGCGTGTGTTAAAACATACAGTAGGTGGTTTGCAGCTTAAGTATATAAATATAACAGGAGCAGAGTGTTCTGTTAGCTTGTCATGGGGATGGCAATTTGGATATTGGTCTGACCAAAAGGTTGACTAATTGCTGAAATGTTAGCAGTGCGTGCATTGGGATTGACGGGGGGGGGGGGGGGGGGGTAATGATGTCAGACTGTCAGGTGGTGAAGCCTGATTCTGTTTCAAGCGACTACAAATAGCAGTGTGCGCCAGACTGCAGACCTGTAACTAGCATGGTGTAGCAAATCACAGAAATGGGGATGGTAATGGAGATCAAATATGTTATTATGGCTGCGGTATTGTGAATTAACAAAACGATAATTGAAATTTACGGTCTGTAAGCTCACAGCGAAAAGGAAAATAACCTTTGGCAAAAAACATTCTGGCGGTACAGGTGGAGAAAAGGGTATCCCGAACCTCCCCCCTTGCAGATGAGAGGATGGGGAATATCATTCTCTCACAATGGGTTGCGGGGTTTGCTAGGTCTTCTAATAAATCTAGATCGACAATTCTTAGAAAATAGAAAAAAGTTACATTTCTGCGTGTTTTATACAGCATGACTAGTGATGCATAACTATTTTAATACGGCTGTTTCCAATAAATCCTTATACACAGGCTATTTCCTGATTTTTATAATTTTAACCGGCTCATGCTTCATTCCATTTAGGCTACATGTGATGAGCGACTAATAGCTGAGTCTACTTAAAAAATCAACCTTTTAAAAATCAGCTTAATCAGATATTATTTTTGCCAATTAGGCTACACAACTTGAGGCTACTCACTAAAGGAAAAATCTTATTTTTAAGCTCACTTAACCTAAGTTTTCCAAAGAGCACCTTTTATTTCACCTGTGGACTCTGCAGTGCTCCCCAAAAAAGTTATTTTTGTCATTAATTAGGCGACGCAACAATTGTGCCCTTGCTGTTCCTTGCATGCAATGTCACTGCCTCACCACTGGAAAAAAGTGTATGCAAAGTCAAGAGCTGTCGTGAGATTTAATTGTACCATACCCCACGTTTATTTAGATGAATCCGGAAATTTGCGTAAAAATTGTCCGTATACACACGAGGCACTGTCTTTTTCTCTAGTTGTTTTCCTCTCACACTATCTCTAAGACACATCTCTCTCTTTCCCTCTGTCATTCGCACACATGCACTGAGCGCCATTCTGTTGGTGGAGCCCAGGTGCTGATCATTGTTACAGAAAGGATGGCCATAGATGAATTAGTCCTCCTAGTGTTTTGTGGGGAAACAGGAGCCGGAATGGCTTCTCTGTTCAGAGGGAGCGCAGTGATACACCCCTCTGCCTCTGCTCTGCCCAGCTCTGTACACACTACTCTTTTGCTGGCCATTATCCCAGCTGTCAGTCACAACACTGATATTTAATGAGGCGGTATCTGTGTGCTGATCACCATTTTTTTCAGTTGCTACCTATCGCTGTGGATACGACAACCAAGGGCCTCAGGCCCCATTTTCCACAGGAGCCTGATAAGGCAGGCTTTGTGATTCATATGCAAAACTAAATAAGTATATAATATGATTTTATTTTCTCCACCACTGAGTTTTATTTGAAAAGCTAAACATGATGAAGAGAAGGGAACAGTTAATGTTATGTATGAAAGTCAATATGCCAGTAGGCCCGGGGCTTTTTGTGTCCTATAACTCTATAAACACGGATACTGTCTCCTACCCCCTCTCTCCCCACTTGACAGCATTTGATGGTTGCTCTCCTTACACCATTATTTGTGTTAATACAAGTTGTCATATTCAACTACTGAAATGGTCATTTCATTCCTGTTATTGATGCGTATGTTTGATTCCCTAAGGCCTGTTAAAAATGTGTGTTCTTAAATTTAATATGTTAGTGTTGGGTATATAATTATGGACACAGGCCCACTCTACATGCCCCCCCCCCCCCCCCCCCCCCCCCTCCACACACCTTTCAAATGTGCTGCCTCTTTGCCTTTTCTGCATGTGTAAATATTTAATCAAGAGGCAAATTCGCTTTTTGCAACTGGAACCTGTCCATGTGACACTTTTTCAAATGAGGAAAATTAAAATGACTCTGGAGTCATGAATATCCCTCCCGGCCTGCTCTCTGTGCCCCTTCTTTCACTGCATTAAAAAAAGGTTGCTTGTGGAATGTGCTTGTATTCTCAAAAGGGGAGAATCTGGACTTCATTTGCAACTTCAATTTATATTCAGGAATGGGGAAAAATGTCTTGGTGATACTGTAACTCAGGAGCCAAAATGATCAGGAGCTTACTCAGTAGTTTCCACTACATTTCAATAATGGCTACCAGGCCACTATACTGGGATTAACTGTATTTTCAGATTGGAGATAATTAAGGAGCGAGGTGAATCAAAATACTGAACCCACTTGTGAAAAAATGCCAGACATTTGCCATGTTTGTTCATTTATTCTTGTCAGTGTCCCAGCAAATTTTGCCAGCAATGTAGAATATATGGTTCTTAAAGGCCAGAGGCTCATGTCCTACAAGGTCTTAGGAGGAGAATTGAAGTCAAATATTTCACAGTATGGAGACAAATCTATAAACCTGAGATACCCATCCCATTTTCCCTTCAACTATTTTACTTTAACAATAAAAAATGCAAAATGGCCCAATTGAATGAATTGAGTATAAGTAAGTTGCTGAAGTAAGTAATACTGAAGAGAACCAATTGCTGGTCATTCACCCAATCTTGTCTGTGGTTCAATTATTCCTTTTTTTAGTCTTTATTATTCCTGCACTATTATTTGTGGGCAAAATCAAGCCCTTGTTATATGACAGCAATATCATGTAAACGGATCAGGAAATCAGTTAGCTAAAGATATGATAAGGTCATTTGAAGTTCAGCTGTTGTTCTACTTTGATTTGGCCATTTCAGTTTCAAAAATGTGTGGGGTAAAACCCCACAATGAGCCAAATTGAATAGAATATTTCAATACTGCATTCATGAATTTTAGTGGAGAATTCCACTGTATAATATCTGAATAAGCTGAGAGCACCCAGATTGATGTAAACAGATTAAGAATTAGATATGAAAAATATGGAAACATTTGTAAATACAGAATTTGTATTATTTTAAGCAGATGGGTGAAGGATTTCACGTGTAATCATTCTGTGTGCATCCTGTACTGGGGGAATAGATATATGTACTGGTAGAATGTGTACTCTGTTCTAGAACAGAATGTATAATGTACTGGTATAATGAATGTACCAGATGAAAATGTACTTTGTTCTTGTAAAATGTGAAGTGCATACTTGTAGTACATGTTCTCTGTATCTAGCAGAATGTGCACTCTACAAGAACACATGCTCTGCACTGGTGAATGTGTGTCCATTAACGCCCCTTTAGCTGCAGTCAGTAATTATCTGGAGTGATAAGATGTGCAAAGACAGATGGGCATTTCGGGCGCACAGATAATGTCCATCTATTTCCACCATTTCCCACTGTGGCCTTCCACTGTTCACTTTTCACTGTGGAGCGGACGCCATCCACATTGTGCGCTGTGTTCCATTTGCATGGAAGATCATGTGACCTGACAAAGAATCTTCACCGCAGGCTCACAATACATGTATGCATCAACCATGTATAAAGTATACCATTTAAAAGGTATTTGTACTGCAATGGCATCTTCCTTAGCTTTCACAGGAATGATACTCACCTAGATGGAACACAGGGGAGTATATTTTTACCAAAGTAAATTTAGACCACAAAATAAGGAGACACATGCAATCTTATTTAGCTTCTTCTTTTTTGTTGCTTTTTTTATGTATTTATTAAAGAGGTTGAAGTTTCATTTAAATCCCCAAAAGCAAGTGGCTCTCCTTTTCCATCCCCTCTCACCCAGTGCTAAAGGACGCAGAGGGGCAGCAGCTTCTGCCGTTTGCACAAACGTGGCTGTCAATTTGCATCCAGCTGGAACCAGTTGTAGCCTGTGGCCAAAGCAGTGCTGAGCACAGAGTCAGTGGAAGCCCTGCCACTTCCCTCTGCGTAGCCATCAGATAGTAATGGAGGAGAAAAAGCTTTCTGAGCAGTAACCCCAATGCCCTTTCTTGAGGTACTACACTGAATTTATGCTAACAGTGCCTGTATGTCCTTATACTAAATCACTTCTGCAGTGCCCTGCAGGAGAACCACGTACGGAAGCCCCTTTCCACCACTTGTTAGAAAATATGTAGCGCTTAATTTTTTTCCATTATTAAGTGAGAGGTTTTCTCATAATTATGAGAAATTTTCTTATAATTATGAAAAACTCATAATTATGACTTAGTAACTCATAATATCACGTATATTTCCATACTAATATACAGTGCACTCCAAAAGTGTAAGGACGGTGACACATTTTTTGTTGTTTTGGCTCTGTACTCCAGCACATTGGATTCAAATGGAATTTTTCACACAAATAATAGTGCAGGAATAATAAGGACTAAAAAAAAGGATTGAATCATTGGATCATTGAACCACAGACTGGGTGAATGACCAGCAATTGGTTCTCTTGAGTATTACTTACTTCAGCAACTTACTTATACTCAATTCATTCAATTGGGCCATTTAGCATTTTTTATTGTTAAAGTAAAATAGTTGAAGGGAAAATGATGTCTCCATACTGTGAAATATTTGACTTAAATTCTCCTCCTAAGACCTTGTAGGACATGAGCCTCTGGCCTTAAGAACCATATATTCTACAGTGCTGAAAATTGCACAGTGAGAGAGATTCAAAACAAATTCAATAAATTATATTTCTGCAAATACTTTCACTGCTACATATTTTGTCATCCAAGACACTTTATGTATTATGTCAAAAAATGTAAATACTTGAACTTTTTTTTCTCCCAGGTCTCAGGAGGTTAACGCAGACGGCAGGTTTTACTATGTCACCTTTACCGTCAAGAAATTCTAGTATTGAATGACTCAGCCAGTAATGATGAATAATTTCTGTCTTTCTTAAGCCAAAGAGGGATACTGTTATACAGTAGGTCTTGCAGTGGTGTCTTCCTCATGGAAAATAATGGCAGCTGCCATGGCCGTTTACACATTGCTTTACACATTTTACACAAGTTCACACATTGCTTGGATTTTAAATAGACTGTTGCAATACAGCCAGGTTTGAGGTCATAATAATAAATCTGTGCTTATTGCAAGTGGTAATTTACATTCATTGTGAAACAGACACACCCTGTTTTCAGTTCCATTTGCATGAAAAGCAAGTTGCTGCTGAATTTTATGTAGATAAAAATTTAAATATGCATGACCCAAACAGTGAACTGGGTCACTATTTCCACCCACTGTGGGAGTTTTGTGAAACATACTTCCAAGGGTTTAAAGCATCATAATCCTTTTGTCAGTTCCCCCCCAGTAATTATTCCATCCCATTTTCAAGGTAAAACTTCTGTAAAACTGATTTACAATAAACCTGTGACAATAAACTCCAAATTAATTTTAATTTGATTCACATACCTAGTGTGTGAATAAATATGAATATAACAATAACAGGCTGACCAGACGCCATTCAAGGCTGTTTGCATTTACTGGTCAGGTAAATATATTGTTCATTTCCTTGAAGGAGCCAATCACTAATTTTTCTTCACCCACTCACCCACTGAGTAGGCATTTCCTCCATAAACACTTTTTCAACTTTGTCATTTTCCAATATATCTCAGTAAATGCTTTCGCTTATTTCTTAAATGTTTTGTTTTGAAAGTCGAGCACTAGATTAATGTGAAAATTAAACCCCTGCCAGAGAATGGGGAAGCACAAACAAAGAGAAAGTTTAAGTGTCAGAGAGGATTGTGCAAATACTCTAAAATGTCTCTAAAATACATTATACATATTCTGTCAGATAGATAGATAGATACAGTAGATACGTAGATGGATCGATCTCTGGTTGACAACACAATGCTCAACATGTACTGTATATATGCCTAGGCCTTTTCAGTCCAACAAAATTCTTATCAAAGGGAGAGATCGTAATATTCTCTCAATATGAACTTATGACAGGTATGTCATATTTTATCTCATGCACTGTATCTTACAGTCAAACTGTGATCAGAATGCATTGCCCTTTTGTGATGTGTCAGAAAGTCATTAACTAGACTGGATTCTTTTTCAAATACCCCAAAAAAGCATTCACTGCAGCAGTCCTTGTGGTTTGTCTTGATGTGCAATTGTGACAAAAGCGGCACTGGGGCATTAAACATCTCTAAAATATGTACGAGACAAGCTATGGACGTAAAAGCAGTGGAACAACCCTTTTACACAGAGTTTGAATGGTGAATAGGAATTTACAATGTTCATATTCTTATTGAGATGTCTATTATATCAGCCTTATGCTCATGGGGAACCCCATTGTATTTATATGAGCAATGAATCATAAAACCTGAAAAAAGGTGTGGCCTGAAATGATGAGGCTGGAGGCAGGGCAAATGAGCTGCCCTAAAGGATCTATTTGCCAACTTTCCTATAACTGTCTAATAACATACATTATGCTCATAGAAATAAAAAGGCTCAAAGTACTAATGGAATTTGCTGACGACTGTCATTTCATGCCTTCTTTAAGCAGTAGCATAAGACTTAAATTATTTTTATAATGTAAAAGACAAATCCATGTTGGTTGTTGTATACACATCCTTTCCAACAAATTTGAATATCATGGAAAAGTTTTTTTTTTTTCCATAATTCCATTCAAAAAGTGAAACTTTCATAGATTATAGATTAATTACACACAAAGTGAAATATTTCTAGCCTTTATTTGTTTCGTTTTTCATAATTTTGGCTTACAGCTCCAGAAACCCCCAAAACAGTATTTCAAGAAATTACAATAGTGTGTCGAAAATCAGCATTTACTTCAGTTATTTCAGAGAATGAGTGGAGTGGCTTGACTCGAGGAATCCGACAGTTGTAGCCCATGTCCCGGATACATCTGTACGTGGTGGTTTTTGAAGCACTGACTCCAGCCTCAGTCCACTCCCTCTGCATCTCCGTCAAATTTTGGAACCGTCTTTGCTTGACAATCCGCTGAAGCCTACGGTCATCTCTTTTGCTTGTGCACCTTCTCCTGCCACATTTTTCCCTTCCACTAAACTTTCTATTGATATGCTTGGACACTGCACTCTGTGAACAGCCAGCCTCCTTAGCGATGACCTTTTGTGGCTTACCCATCTTCTGGAGGGTGTCAATGATGGTCTTCTGGCCAATTGTCAAGTCTGCAGTCTTCCTCATACTGAACCAAACTGAAATAAACTTTGCAGGTGTTTTGAGTAAATTAGATGATAGCGTGACACTCAGTCTAAAACATTCATTCTCTGAAATAACTGAAGTAAATGCTGATTTTCGACACACTATTCTAATTTCTTGAAATACTGTGTTGGGGGTTTTCTGGAGCTGTAAGCCAAAATTATGAAAAATGAAACAAATAAAGGCTAGAAATAATTCACTTTGTGTGTAATGAATCTATAATCTATGAAAGGTTCACTTTTTGAATGGAATTATTGAAAAAAAAAAACTTTTCCATGATATTCTAATTTTTTGGAAAGGATCTGTATATACTGTATCAGCATTTCTGTATTCCTAATCCCATAAAATATTGTGCCCAAATTTTAGCATTATTTTGGATAAGTATGTTATGTTTACCAAGACAATGGTGTTCTTCCGCAGAGCCTTTAGAACAACGGAAGTAACACTCCAGAAAAATAGGCAAGTATACCAACAACAATAAACAGCAGTTAAAGTGAAGAGTTTGTATTACCATCCCTAATTGTGTTATTATTTTCTTTTACGTACGTTTTTTCTCTTAAGTACATCCAGCAGAATTTCATATGGGCCCCTCAGTGCAATGCTAAACCATTAGTGAATTTACAACTAGCTCAGGGATTCTTGACGAGTCATCTGCATTCTACAGGCAGTCTTGGATAACAGGTCCCATAATCACCCTACCCTGTCCAACCCCCTTTGTAAATCGACCTATCAGGTCTTGACAACTCTCCTGTCAGGACTCATTAAGATGGTGTATGCCAGGCCCAATATGTCACCTAAGCAGTCATGTAGGATAACCAGCTAGCTCTGTCAGTTGCTCCAAGTGTGCATGCAGTCCATGCACACTTGGACTGCTCTAGTCTCTCTTCCCACAATTTGACCCATGGATCCCTGCTCTCATGGGTCCAGAAGTTAAGCATTGTTACTGAAATATGTCACTGGTGAGAATGAGGTCAACGCAATAACCAACTGGACATATGGTGATTAAATGAAGATGCGTTTAGTGCCGTTGCAAATGTTAACTGCTATTTAAAATGTTAGTTCATAATGAGATGTGAAGAAGAAGAATAAGAAGAAGAAGAAGAAGAAGAAGAGGAAGGAGAAAAACGGCAAAATAACCCAAGTTTGGGGCTTTATTGTGTGGATGTGTGAAGTTGTATGTGAATGCTGTGTGGTTACATTAAAAAACATTAGTATGAAGCGTTTTTATTGGGCGATAAGCTTGGTGAGCAGGTATATGGACCATACCCTCATAATTCTCTCCATTGGATAACATTGCGACGGAGCAGGCAGTTTGGCAGGAAAAATTGGAAGAAGAAGAAGAAGAAGCAGAAAAAGAAGAAGAAGAAGAAGAAGAAGAAAAACGACAAAATAACCCAATTTTGGGGCTTTATTGTGTGGATGTGTGAAGGTTGTATGTGAATGCTGTGTGGTTACATGAGGTCAGAACATACAGAAATTAATGTTTTTAAGGGCTGAGAGTCTATGGTCATTGTGGTTACTTCTGTAGGAAACCCTGAAAAGTGCCAAACTCTCGGTGCTGTATAGGTATGGGGCATGCCCCACCAAGCCGTAACTTGGCGGATGGCATACCTGCCATCCCAATATGAACACAAACAGCACAATTGTCATAGTTTAGACTGTAGGCCACTATATTAGCAAATGCAAATATGTATCAAAGACATGTAGACACTAGACCAATGATGGGCAACGAGGGCCGTGTCTGTATCTGGTTTTCATGCCAACTTATGGCCTTAATTACCTAATTAGCCCTAATATTTACGCCATCTGACATTTCACCTACAATTCTTAATAAGCGCATGAATGACAGCCGAAGACTTCTTGTGTCCCGTATATGAAAACATTTTAATATGATCTAATCTACCAGTGTTGGTGTAAACAGCCAAATAGCAATTTAGCTGGGGTAATTGGTGGGAACAAAAACCTGCATACACACCGGCCCTCCAGGACTGGAATTGCCCACCCCTGTACTAGACAGACAGTCTGGAGCCTGAATACAACACTAAAACAGCAAATCAATAGGATTTAAAAAAATCTCATAATGTTTTAAAACCTGGATTAAAATGCATCCCTCTGTTATTGGGATGGCAGGTATGCCATCCGCCAAGTTACGGCTTGGTGGGGCATGCCCCATACATATACAGCACCGAGAGTTTGGCACTTTTCAGGGTTTCCTACAGAAGTAACCACAATGACCATAGATAAGCCATATACGTGATAAGTAGAGACACTAGTTTATCTAGGGCACATCACACACAATTATTTCCTGGGGTCAGTGTAGACATTGGATTGCCACAATTACCAGACTACTTATACAATTAGGGTTCAATTGTGGCCCTTATAAAACAATTAGTCGACATAATAGGCTACACTAGTTGAGAGGAAGGATGGCATGATGACATGGACAGAAAATGCAACTGTGTTTAAAGCAAATCCATACAGGCAGAAAGAAACAACAATAGACTGGCATTTACAGACAGAAACATCAATCGTGGTCTGAAATAAACAATAAGGGGGAATCCTGTCAGTGAAAAAGAAAGAGGAATTGAGCAGTGGACAGACATCATCTGAGAATGCACTTTGTATTTGTATTTGTCATCTGACGGATGCATTTTTGAGTGCAAACATTCCACTTGAAAAAGCTGACAATCCTAAATTATGTCTATTTTTAAATAGACGTGCAAGAAATGGTGGGGATATTCTCTGAAAACAACTTCAGCAGAAGTACGTGCTGCCGGCTGCTGACTCACAAAGATGGTCGCAGATGAGTCAGATGGCACAGACAAATAACGTTCTGCACTTTTAGTTTATAAGGAAAATCAATTACGATTTAAAAAGATTGTTTGACTCAGAAGCACATAGTATCAAACAATGCTTATTGAACTTTGAGGCTGATTACAACAATGTAACTGCATTTGCCTCAGATAATGTAAGTTACATGTGGAAGGAATACAGTAAAACACCGCAAAACAGGCTTGATACCAAATGCAGTCCATTTAACATGTAATGTTGACATTGTGACACTCGCCAGTGTCATTTGGGTCGAAAATTCCCAAAAGATGACAAATTGGTGGGAGTGGTCAAAAAGATTTTCAAGCATTGTCCAAGCAGAAAGTTGTGCTACACTGCACTTTTAAGGAGTATGAAAGAGCAGCTTCAGGCTAGACAACACTGCTGCTTCCAGGATATGACAAGTAACCCTACTGTACTTTCAAACTAGTTGATTACAAATTATTGGCACACAAACAAGGTACTGCACTGACACTCTGGGACAAAAAAAAATGTAAAATTTTGTGCAGAGTGCAAAAGGAAAATTGTTTGTGTCCCTAATCATATGTGACAAACAATTAACCTCTGTGAATTTAACCTTCATAATATGTTCGGGGTCAATTTGACCCCGATTCAGTCTTTTAAAAACCACTTAACCTTATTTTTTCATCTTGACACTATATGACTTTTCCTATATGTTGGAAATAAATACTAAACATGCAATAAACATAATGCTTTGTTTTCAAAAGTCATGTACCAACTTGGTATACAAAGGTGTGCTGGGTCATTTGTGGGGTAGCTGTATAAAATGTAAGAAAATATACAACCTTTTTTATTTTTTACTGCATTTTTTTGTGGGTGATTCTGGTGCCACTTTCCCATGGAGGTTTTAAACTTCACAAATTTTCACTTCCCTGAGGCTCTAAAATGAGATGTTTCATCACAGATTTTTTACATTTCGGGATAAAAGGCTAGTCAACTGGAAGACACACCTAAGTCACACAGAATGTGTCAAATTTGGTCTATTACAATAGCTTTGTGTCAGTATGAATGTTTGGCATGAATTTGACCCCCATGCATAACAGGTGTCATAAAATTTCAACGTACGATGAGGGTTAAATAGGAGTAGTAAGTACATTTCCCAAATAGAAGCAGTGGGATGCTATATCCATAAAATAAATATGGTAAGGTTTCTTAAATGCAGCCGTTACATGCCAGTTCAGTGTGAAAGCCCATGAACCCTACCCTGCTTTAAGCCTGCAGCACCACTCTTTTGGCTCCAGCTATGCACTACTCTGAAACTAAGGTTAAGACCCACTTATCCTGCAGTGTATTGTAACACTGTTCATAGGAAGGATCAAAGATCAGACCGCTCAATACGGCCATTAAAATTCTTTACCTTACCTTCAGCACATAATAAAATGTTGGGTGTTAAATCAACTGAAAGAGTTTACATGAGCTCCATAGGGATAAACTGCTCTGTCACAGTTGAATTTTCTCCGCTGGAGATTCAAAACTGAATGGTGTGATCCGCACCTTTAGAGCGTTCATTACGGGAGAAATAATCTCACTTTACCACAGCCTCCACGCCCCCAGTCTGTCCGCAGTTTAGAGGCATCAAGTCTTTCTGAAATTCTGAATACACTACACATCCTTGCATGTAGGGTGCATTCTGGGTTTTTTTTTGGCAGTGTGTAAAGAAGGTGCGGAGATTTCATTGGGCTTGCAGCACATTATGGGGTGGTGGGTATGTTGCGTGTGTGCGTGTGTGTGCGTGTGTGGCATGTGTATGTGAGAGAAAGACAGAGAGAGAGCGAGAGAAAAGCCCTGCTCTTTTACACCTGCCGCTTCAAGTGACGTGCCGCAAAAACGCTTCTGACATTAGGACAGATGAGGCCTGAATTGAAACGGAGTTGTGGGAAACCGGGGTTATTCAGTGACGATAATTAAGAATGATGCAGCTCATCTCCACCTCCCTGCGGGAGAAGTGATGGGGGTGGGTTAACAAATAGCACAGGCTGTCAGGTAAACGGCCGTGAGCAGAGGGATGCTTGGCGAAAACCCGTGGTGAGCGAGGCGAGGTGCCCGGCAGGCCGCGGTGCCGGTGCTCTGCCTGCTGATGTGCGGGAGCAGCGTGGTACAGCTCTGCTCTCCACGGCCCTGAGGATCGAGCTTTCCTCTGGCATTCACATTGCTCGTTTAAAAAGCCCTTGGGCGCTACTGAGAGAAAAACCCTGTTTCTAAAGACATAGCAGTCATTAAAAGACCTGTCCAGTTAGGCTCTTTACTAAAACTATATAAAAAAACATCATCCTGTCTGTCTGCCCCAAGAATGCGGGGTCCTCCATCAGTTTGGGAGAGTGCAGATGACCATGTCACCTCTGAGGCATATTTTCACTCCATACTTCACCAGTTTTTGCATAGGCGATGAAACCTACCTTTCCTGGATGACGCCACAGTAAAATTATTGGTAACACTTTATTTTAAAGTTCCATTATAAAGAATTTGTAAACCACACTAATGCGTTACAAATATGAGTTATTATGTATCATTTTCCTTTTGACTCTGAAGAAGACGTCGTTGAATTCGAAACATCAGTCCCATTAAAGCATTTTTTGCTCTGAGCTCTGTGCGCTCCAGTCCTCCTTATCTCAGGTTAGTCCTAGCGAAGTGGTCCGGGTAAGGTATATTCTTTCAGTTCGCTGGTCCTTTTGTTGAGCACCTATAGTCCTTTTTTATATAGCCGGCCTGTAACGCGTTTGGGATTACCCCCTTTTTACATGAGTTATTATTATTATTATTATTATTATTAGTCTTACTAACCTATCTGTACTTAATTCATATGAATGCATAATAAACTGTGGCCACCTTAGTTTTGGTGGAACAGTTCAGTTTCTGAATGCGTCATATACATGATTTCCCACATATGAACTATTAACTAATGCTTTACAAATATGCGTTCTTATAATAAGTCATTATTAGAAAACACTTGGTTAATAGATAATTTACTAATGGTTTACAAATTCTTTATAACAGAACCTTAAAATAAAGTGTTACCAAATTATTCACTGCCCAACAGGGCACCAGGCCAAGGTAAAGCTGTCCGGTAATGAATTTGGCCTGTACTTGGTATGTCCAAACAAATACAAAAAAAATATACAATTTCTTAAAACAATAACAAAAACTAAACAAAATCTTGAAAGTAACAACCTGAATATAACAGAACAGAACTTGCTCACAAAGTCAGCTCTAATCACGTCGTTCAAATGCAAGAACATGATATCACCCAGGCCCAATATCACCCAGGCCCAATATCACCCATGTCCAGTCTATCAACTTGACCCTCCTAACACCTTAGGCTAATTACAATGCAAAAAAAAAAGTTTTCCACAGTGCAAGTCATCGGTTTTGTCATTTAGGGTGATACTACATAATCACAAAGGTTGTTAAAAGTAGAGGCAGTCAATGAAACATGCAAGCTATGGTCTAATTAATTTAAATTAATTGAAACCAGACACAAGGGATGTCCTCAATTAGGTCATTTCCACTCACAGAAAAAAGCCCTCCTTCTGGAATATATAGCAAGCAAGGTATATGAATAATATATTTTAAAACTATTAATTTAATTCAAAATAATCTCTCTCCCCCTGTGGCTCTGCTGGTGTTTTACTGTCTGAAGTAGTTAGGGGCCGAAATTGACGTTAATGGCAGGGTGGGTCGTGAAAGAGCTCACAGTGCAGGCCGGCCTGGGGGTGCCACCCTCTGCACTTTGCTCATCTTCCAAAGTCTTTTTCCCTCCCAGCGCTGAGCTCCTGAAATATTAAAGGCCCGCTATGAGACGAGCTGTGGCGCGGACCCGCCTCCATCTTATCAAAGGGAGATGGGCTGGTTTCGGCCCGGCAGGCGAGGGTTTTGACAGGTCCCTGGGCTGGGTGGGGGGGGGGGCGGGGAATACCCTCCTGCGCAAGACAAAGGGCTGTTTGTCGCAGCCAATCTCTCAGTCGATGACAGTTACACTAATTTCCAAAATGCTTGTAGCTGTGAAATGCGAAAAATCTATGAAAAACCAAAAAAGGGAGATCGTAACCGGTAGTCATAGATTTTCAATGAGATGCTGATAAAAAAGACCTTGTGCAGCGATAACAAGTAGGACCGCAAGAAATAACTTATTTTCATCTACAGTTTTAATAACAACCTTGCCCAATGCACAATATGGTGCATAGACAGGAAGGCTATTTCTGAGGGCAAACAAACGGTTGGTTTTTAAGACTAATCCCACGCGAGTTGTGCAACTTTTTCGGCATTGATGGGGAACGCGGCTTAATGCCAGCAGGTCTGCCTCATCATAATGCAGGTCATTCTACCTCTTTTGGAAATGTAATACCCTGGGATGGAGCACAGAGGAGGCTTTCAGTCCTTAAAGCCAGGCTAGGAGATAAAACTCTGTGCTATCACGCTATTACCTGCCATTGTTTTGCTAGTTTACTGACAGAAAATCAATCCCCCGCTTCAAAAAACTGTAGTATACTGTCAGGGAAATTATATACACTTACAAGAATGGACCAGGATCGCTAAAAATAAAATGCGCATTAGGCTCTGTCTCTGAGCATCGGATGGCACTGGGTTGAATACGTGTTTTATTAGGTCATTATGGGCTGAAGCAGCCATCCCGCATGCACAAAGAGAGTACACAGGCTGATATGTCTGAGACATTATCCGGAACGCTCTCACAAAAGGTCAACTGTGACCATAAAAGAGATCCATTTCGAAAGAGTGATTATCTAAAGAGGACGACACTGGGGGAGAAGTCGGTAGTCAGTTATGGGACTGTGATGTCTGCTTCCCTCGATGCTTGGTGACGGTCTTTTTGCGCACAGGAAGTCCTCTCTAATCCACTGCAAAGGGCAAGAGGATAATGGAAGGAAAAGGTTGCGTAAACTCTTTCGGCGCTGCCGCCACCACGTGGAGCCTAATCCACTGTAGAAATGTTCTGATATTTTCCCAGCGCTCCAGGGAATGGAATGTGATTTTCTTTTTAAAATTCACAGAGAAACCTTGGAGATCAGGGCAGGGCGGAGCGGGGGAGATCGGGGCATGGACACGGGGCAAGCTCCCGTGTGGAAGTCGAGAGTTGTGCGCAATACCCAGGGTGGACATCGAATATCGAACATGGGTTCAACCCGTGTTTGACCCATTCACACCACACTACGGTCATGTGTAAATGCCAGCATCGCCTGTGTGGGTGCATTGGGGCTCTCTGGGACCGCATTAATTGCGGACAGTGCGCCAGGTGTCCTGAGGCCACACCCCTCTTCTGACAGCGCCTGGTCTCCCGCTGTGGGGTTTGGCCTGAAGTGTGTGAAAGTCATTGGCTCCCATGAGCTGTCACTCAGCTGGAGGAGCACACCTCAACTGTAGTGGTCATCCTGTGGGTTCAGATGATCCAAGACAGTAAAAACAGATTCAGCCTTTTCCAAAATTTGGGGGGAAAAACTGCAGAAAAAAAACGTCTGAAATTTCTTATTAATTCTCCATCAGTTTAATTTAATGCTTGCATGAGCAAGCATAAACCAGTGCTGGAGTGGAGGTTGCAGGAGCTACTTGTAATTGTAATAAATGTGCACTGCTTTAGGCAAGTTTATTGCACCCCTGGATTCCATGGCTCTTCAAAAAGGGAGACTGGAGCCAGTAATCCAAAAGTGCATTGTCCCATTGTGTTTATGAACAAAGGGCAAAACCTTTTTCAAAGCAAATAACTAAAAAGTAAGTGATTAAAAAAAAGAGAAAACAATTACTCTTAATTCATCATTCTATGCATTTTAAATTCCTTTAATAATATATATATATATTTTTTTTTTTAAAACAGTGTTGAAACTGTGACTGTGACTAGGCCTACACACTTTCATGGGAAGTCAAGGAAAACGTGACTACTTAAGAAAGCAAGGAAGCTGAACTGCGAATATGCTGTCCTCAAACTACATCCGCAAACAAGAAAATAAAACGAAAATCCAAGAGCCTGGCCTGAAACTGCCCCCAGAGGCCATTTACTGCAGGAGCTCAGGGTGTTGGGGTGGAAAGTAATCAGGGATGGAAATTGAAGCGTCGCATTTCCATGAACAAATACAAGCGGCGTTATCCCCCCCCCCACCCCACCCCCGAGACCAAAATCAAATATCAGCTAATCAACCAAAGTCGTTGCGAATAGCCGCTTTCGCGCTGGAGGGCCCACCGCTCCTCTCCGTTCCTGCCTCCGCGGTGCAGTTTGGAAAGCAATCTCCCGCCGATCACACTATGCAGAGGAGAAAGCGCATTAATGTTGCGTGCGTAATGTACGCCCCGCATCCGATCGTAATATGTTAAGCGCCCCGCGGCGCCTGCTCGCATCCATACTGCTGACAGTACAGGGGAGGGATTAAAATTTCATTAAAAACATGATCAAGATTTCAGTCGCCAAGTGGAAAGGCAACGTCACGCGACGTCAGACTAAATACTTGCACAGTATTCACTCTGTTTCAGAGCATGAGATTATGACACTTTTAAATGGGAGCTATTATTGCCGATCTACATATCCTAGTTTCCACTGCCAAATTAAAATAAATTATATTCCTATTATGTAGTATATAAGTCATTAATTACAAATAAAAATTATTGATTGCATGCTTAACAAATGTTAAAGTTTACCTACAAATTCAGTATTGTGCTATCCTACCACCATGATAACCACAGTGACCATAACCACAGTGAACCACCTATTTAAATTACAGTGACATTTGATTTGTTTCTGTATGCCAGCGGAATCACTGCTTGGGAACCTGGTTTACAGAAAGTTTGTTGATCAGTCATTGTACACCCTAGACAGCAGCCTAGACAAAATAGTGTAATTACAAACAAGCAACAACAAAAATAATAAATTAAATTAAAAACAATAAAAATTGTATCAATTCAGGGCTGCTTTGATTGACTTTCCCTTTCTCAAGACATATACAATATGTAACTAATGTTGCATTCCCAGACCCTTGTGCATAAGCAGGACTGTTGCTCTCAGTCAGTGTGCTCAACTCCTGCCATGCAAATTTACCTTGTGTCTGCACTGTTGAAGTCCACTCCCGTACTGTCAGCCTGTTCGCGGTGTCAGCACTTGGCTTCTCTCTATATGTTGCTTTTTCTCTCTGCAAGGTGGGTGTATGCGAGTGGACTGCAGACTGCACTGCCAGCTCAGCTCCACTCACACAAAAGTAACTGGCTGAAGGAATCGCCAAATAGTCAGTCGGATTCCCTATCAGGACCCAGAACTGACAGCACACCTCTAGTCAGAGTGTGGTGGACTCACCCGTTCTTCAGAGAAGAAATGCAATTTCTTTACTTTAATGGGTAATGAGTTCAGGGGCTGCAGATTGTTCCAACATTGCGACCAATTTTTGGATGTAGGCAACATGCACTGAGCTGGATTCATGCTACATGCCTGTCTGACTCCTAGTCTTCTACACTAGTCTTCTGTATGCAGTGATTTGACAGCATCCTTGTCCCTCTACACCCCTGTGCAGAAGAAAGCCACAGTGCCAAATTGAATCAAATGCCACCTTGAACAAAACACTGTCTTTATTTTGGTTGGCATGCTTCTCTCCACAAATATGAGGGGTGTAAATTATGGCCAGGTGTGTGGTGTTTCGGAAGCTCTCTCTCTCTCACACATACACTCTCTCTTTTCATCTCTCCCTCTGTTGCCATTAGACCATTATGAACCAGTCACACTAGTAGTGAAAAGTTCCTTTTTTAATGAAAATGGAAATGTCTGTACAGCCACTGGCTCAGGAAACACCCATCAGCATCATCACACGTACATCTGCGGTCCCTCCGCGTGTCAGAATTGAGACCGTAATAAAACACCAGCATGCTTTGGGTCAGTCTTCTGACCCAAGGGTTACGGTGACCTATCAGTCAGAGCAGGATTAATAAAATAGGCTCAAGTCAGACTGTGCTGCATCTATTTATTGGTCCCTAACCAAAGCGTCAATGTAATCAAATGTAGCTGCTTTGGTCCCATTTGACACCAATGCTTGCATACGTCACAGTCTGGCTACTTCATACCGCTTACACACGTCACTACTCTGGCTATTAATAACTACTTTATTAATCCTGCTCTGACTGATGGTCTGTCCTGCATTGTAACCCTGCAGAGACACGATATGTGAAAACGGATCTTGCTCTTTCACATCCAGCCGTACTCCAAATGTCTCTGTTGCAGAGAGAAAAGAATCCCAGTGAGCAATGCCGCAATCACCGCTAATCCCAGCTTGAGCCATTAATACAGCTGAGTGAGTGGGAGGGGAGAGGAGCCTCTCTGCCTCACTTTTTTATGGAGAAAAAGAAAGGCACTGTGACAGCACCACTCATCAAGAAACAACAACAACAGAAAAGACGTCTGGTTTAAATGGCTTCTTGTGTGCAGATAAAACAATGCATCATTTAGGCACATTTAACAAGCTCTTAATGCCTAATGCTATGCACATTAAAGGAATGTATCAAATGGAGGCTCTTTAAAAATTATTGCCTGAAACCGGCAACTGGTATCAGTTATTCCACTGGAGTAAACTACACACAGAGAATGGGACATTTTAACATTATTATTTGATGCAGTACTTGACCCCAAGTCAATTTTTTTTTAAATGTATTGGTGCTTAAATAAAAAAAAGTTAAGACTTGCAAGATGTGCAAAATGATGGAGAGTTTTGTGATGCCTGCAGGGAGCCCCTGAAAGAAAATGAGAATTACAAGAGAAAGTGACCTCCGAAAGACCATCACAAAAGGCCAGATTACTTTTCTTAGAAACCAGGCTCTGACCTGACGATACAATTAGGTTAATTGTCATTTGGTTCTCATATACAGTGCCCACCAGAATTATTAGCGCCCTCAATTAATATGAGAAAAAATTGCATGATTAAACTCAGTTTATTGTTTATCAATTGTCTTCTATGCTCAGAAAAACATGAAAATTATATAGTTCAACTGTGATACCATTAATCTGAGGAAAAACAAATCTTTAATGCAAAATTATTTTTATTTGGAAGAAGTGTCACAATTATTGGCATCCCTGTATTTAGTACTTTGTGCCCCATTGCTTTTCCAACATAACAGCAAAGAGTCTTCTCCTGTAATGTTTGATGAGGTTGGAGAACACATAGGAAGGGATTTGAGACCATTCCTTCATTTAGAATCTCTCCAGATCCTTCAGTCCTTGGTCCTAGTGGACTCTCCTCTTCAGCTCACCCCACAGGGTTT
The DNA here is from genome assembly GCA_029718625.1 of Synaphobranchus kaupii. Lineage (NCBI taxonomy): Eukaryota > Metazoa > Chordata > Actinopteri > Anguilliformes > Synaphobranchidae > Synaphobranchus > Synaphobranchus kaupii. Next base: position 35,363,078 of record CM056381.1, on the reverse strand, counting down.
CAATGGGGTTCAGATCAATGGCCAGTGAACCATTTTTGTGTAGATTTTGAGGTATGCCTTGGATCATTGTCCTACTGGAAGATCCAACGATGACCCACTTTCTGACAGAGGCAGACACATTTTGGTCTCAAATCTCCTGGTATTTGATGAAGTCCATGATGCCATGTATCCTAACAAGGTTCACTGGGCCTTTGGAGGTACCCCCACAACAGCCCATAACATTATAGATCCACCACCATACTTTACAGTGGGGATAAGCCTCTGTTATGCATAACTATGCCTCTTATTAGGCCAAACCCACCTTTGGTATTAATTGCCCAAAAGCTCAATTTTTGTCTCGTCTGACCATAATATACATAGCATATCACCCGGTTCCAATATAAATTCTGCTAAACTTGAGCAAACTCCAGGTGGTATGATTGTGGTATGATGACCACAGATTGTGAGGCATGTTTATTTGAGAATATATATTTTTTATGAGGAATTTTTTTTCTTTTAATTATTTTACCTAAACTAAAGATTAGATGTTTCTCATGTTGAATGTAAGGTCATGCTGATAAAGACATTTTTAAGTGCCAGGTTTGCCAATAATTCTGGAGGGCACCATATAATGGGATATAAAGGGCTTTTTAAAATGGTTGGAGACAGACAATCAAATATTTGAATGGTGCATGAAAGAGAGCCAAACACACAAAATGTGGCATCTAATAGATTGAATAAGTACAAAGTGCACAAAGCGCTTTAGAAAAAGGAAGACATGCATGTTTGTTTTGGTAGAGGAGTGGGAAAATCTCAAATAATTGTTTTTTATGTGCACACATGTGCACACATGTCTACGCATTCTACGCGTTTGTCTACGCATTCATTCACTCCTATTTTTCAGAATTACACACTTCAAATTGATTCACTGCCCTTTTCGTTCCCTCAGTGAACAGAATGGGGAATTCATACTGCTGACACTTTTGAGCATGAAAAGGGGGTGCGGGCAGAGCACCCAACATCTGTATTACATTACATGCCATGCTGGACTGAAGATATGGAACAAAGGGTTTACTTTACAAGGGGAAACTTTATTTCTTTCTCCTTAGAGCTTGCAATACAGTCTTTCAGGGAAAGGGATCTGTCCACAAATGATGAAGTGCCTGATCTGGAACAACCTTTTATGTGTTATGTGTTATGTATCAGCTTACACATTTCAACTTTCTTGATAGAACAGAAAGACTCATATTATGAAACTCATACACTCTCCTTATTGTGAGCTTTGTTCTCAGGGGTTCGTTGGCACTTTTGTTTTTGTTTTTTGCAAATGTTTTGGGAATACCCTAGTGTTTTTGGCTTTTGGAAACAAATGGTGGGGGAGGGGGGGTGAACTGCACTGTAATCATTTTTAAGACACATGTTTTTCTGGATAAAATCAATTAAATACAAAAAAAGTATGTATGTCTATTCATGTATGTACTGTACATAAGTGTTGGTGTGTGTGTGTGTGTGTGTGTGTGTGTGTGTGTTACATGGCTGCAGTCCCTCGCGAGCTGTCTTGAGAGAATCACGTCCTGATGTGGATAAGCAGTAGCAGCAGCTGCAATGTGGGCCAGTGAGGTTGAACAGGAGGTAAAGTATACTTGTAAAGTGCTACAAAACAGCTGCAAATGACAAAGTGTAATCCAATGTGTGGGTGGGCCCAGAGATAGGCCAGATGGGGCAGGGTAGATAAGCCAAAGAGGATTATTGTGCCTTTAAATCATTACACTCAGAACCAAACCACTAAAAAGAGCTTCAGTGGTCCACTTGTAGGGCTTTCTGCCACAACAGAAATCTCTTCAAAATCAAAATGAAGAGTTTTAGCGAGGAGGATGTAATCTGCCTCAGGAGCTGTCCTATATGTGCATGCCAGAAATGGATCAGTGGGCAGCTGAGTTTCAACACCAGAGACAGCTCTTCGTATGTATGCACCCGAAGGAGGCCCATAGTCTTTCAGCACCAGAGACAGCTCTTCGTATGTATGCACCCGAAGGAGGCCCATAGTCTTTCAGCACCAGGGACAGCTCTTCGTATGTATGCACCCGAAGGAGGCCCATAGTCTTTCAACACCAGAGACAGCTCTTCGTATGTATGCACCCGAAGGAGGCCCATAGTCTTTCAACACCAGGGACAGCTCTTCGTATGTATGCACCCGAAGGAGGCCCATAGTCTTTCAACACCAGGGACAGCTCTTCGTATGTATGCACCCGAAGGAGGCCCATAGTCTTTCAGCACCAGGGACAGCTCTTCGTATGTATGCACCCGAAGGAGGCCCATAGTCTTTCAGCACCAGGGACAGCTCTTCGTATGTATGCACCCGAAGGAGGCCCATAGTCTTTCAACACCAGAGACAGCTCTTCGTATGTATGCACCCGAAGGAGGCCCATAGTCTTTCAACACCAGGGACAGCTCTTCGTATGTATGCACCCGAAGGAGGCCCATAGTCTTTCAGCACCAGGGACGGCTCGACTGGGTGGCTTCAGCGCCACAAACAGCTCTACCATCTAGATTCTGAACTAAAGAGAGTTCAGCTCCACGGACAATTCACCGCCAGGGGCAGGTCTGCAGTGGGGTCTGCCCCTGTAGCCCCCAGTCAATAGAAATGTTTATGCATCCACTCCACCCCCCTTTTGCTCAGCCCTCTGATTAAACCAAGCCTCCACCGCCCTGTTTTTTTTAAATAAAAAGGACAGATCTGAGAAGCCAAGTTGAATTCTGTGCTCGTGACGCGTAAGCACAACATATAACCAGCATTTTACGGGAGGATGTCTGTCGCATGGTGGCAGCATGCAATTATTCATGTTGAAATAGATTCTGGAAAGCTCCAGCATCCCAGTTTGAATAGTATGCCGGCAGTCTAGGCGAGCAGAGAGAGTTAGCACACGGCAGTGCTTTGTCTAAACTATGTGCTTTGAAAGGCTGCCAGCACGGAAGTTAGTGGAGCACTTTGATAATTAGTTTTCGTGTTTGCAGGCCTGTGTAATGCGACATCAACACGGGCGCCTCTTAAAGCCATCGGTAGGTAGGAGAGCCAACAAGCCCTGAAATGACCGTGGAGCCAAGCCTGCCACTGTCCTCAAATGCAAAGCTACAGGAGGTAAAAAAAAAAAATTTAAAAAAAAATTAAAAAAAAGGCCAGCAAGGATGAAAGAGTGGGCGTTTGTTTAGTTAATTTTAAAGGCCCTTTATAAATGTTCCTTAATTCATCGAAAGACATGAAAGACAGCATATGGACATCTTCAGTTTCCTGTAAATTATAATTATACAAGGGTAATTCTCAAGGGAAGGAATATGTGTAAGCATTGCAAAGATTCTATTCCATATATTCAAAACCCTTATTTATTGCCGAATATGGATTTCTTTTCAATTCAAAAACAAGTGAATCTTTTCGGAATTGCATTGTGATGCAGATAATATCATGGCCTGATCAGTCTTCTCCTTGGTACTTTACTCTCAATTTTTTTTGTCAACAGCTCAACATAAAAATGCAATTGCACCTTCCAAATATCTTTCATCTGCATTCACATTTACAGAGAGATCAAAAGGCGGAGACAAAACAGAGAAAGAGAGAGCATGTTTCCCCTCTTCCCAATGGCAATTACCTACAGTGCATCCGGAAAGTATTCACAGCGCTTCACTTTTTCCACATTTTGTTCTGTTACAGCCTTATTCCAAAATTGATTAAATTAATTTTTTTCCCTCAAAATTCTACACACAACACCCCATAATGACAATGTGAAAAAAGTTTTTTTGAGATTTTTGCAAATTTATTAAAAATAAAAAAATAAAATTTCTCATTTACATAAGTATTCATACCCTTTGCTTTAACGTATTTTTAAGTATCATATTTCATATTTGGTCGCATATCCTTTACATGCTGTTACTTCCTGAAGTCTGTCTAAATGGCTGTAAGTTATCAAGGGTCTGAGCTATCAAACGAGCCCCAAACCATCACTCTGTTGCCAGATATGGAGTAGATGTGGATGGATCATTGCAAGGGTTATTTCTCCGGACTCATTTTCCTATAGAACTCTATGGGGAAAAAAGTCAGGAGAAACAACCCGGATGCACTGTATATATTCACACCTGATCTAAAACATTCATTTATACAGTGGGATGTCAAATGCTTCAAGCCATACAATTCTCACAAAGAATGTACTATTTCAGAACTTACCCAGCTATTGGAGCTTTTTGTCTCCTAAAGAAATTGCAATCGCTCACATGGAATAAGCTATTGATCAAGTCTTGTAAGATATTTTTGTAAAGACTGGTGGGACTTCATCAGATCGGTATACAGAGCACTAATGCATTGCCTTTCTTTGATGCAGGTTTTGGCCATCCTTCAAAAAAAGGGTTACATTTGATTGATTGATTGATTTATCAAAATAAATAGAATCCAAACCTCTGCCAGTGGAAAAGGAGATCTGAATCTCTGAAGGGTTCGAAAAACCTTTGTAACCTTGACCTCCAAATCAAAGTATTCATGTTGTCTTCACAAACACAGCTGAGCAAGCTCATTATGGTGATCGCTGATCTCACCGAAACTTTGTTTTTTAAACAAAAAAAGCAACGTTGCATTTAGTTCACAGTTAAATCTAAAGACAAAGTTGATTGAATCCAGACCTAGGAAATGTTGGGAGCCACATAAACCAAGCCAGTGGTGGGGAAGTGACTCATGTGATGTCACCATCTCAATCAAGACTTTTCTCCCAAAAGCAAAACACTGTGATTGATTTAAATGTGACTCATGACACATGGGGCCTGATTTATTCAGACTGTAGCTCTGCAAAAAATTACAATTTTTCCTCTTGTATCACTGTCATGATTTTTCAGTACTGTGCTAAGATGGAGTCAAGAGGCTGTGAGAAGCACCCATGGGTAGAATTATCTCATTTCCTCTTTTGTGATATGCTTCATGTACCATCCACCCATTTGCGCCACCACAATTATACTGAGGCATGGATGTTTGGTTTAGTGGTGGCACAACAGGACTTAATGAACCTCAGAATGGACGCCCATGGGCCTGATTTACTAAGGCCTTTAGCGGGTGCAAAACCATTTAGCACACGCAAATCCAATAACATGACTGGTATTTGTTTTGCACCAATCATTGGTCATGTTATTAATCCCACATCTTGACAAACTGAAAAAATGTTTAAACCACATAATTTAATGAATGACTCATGCAGTGTTAATGAAGCACCCCTCCAGTCACCTCTCCCCAATGCATTCAAGGTGGCAATGGTGTCCATATCTGTTCCAATGCAATTTAAAATTGATAGAGAATGACATAATACAAATAAAACTGAATAAAAATGAGCCATTTGTTTTCCGAACTGGATTCAAAGCCTGCAGCAGGAACATGGTGAAAGTTTGCACAGGTATTTCTGCATAAATACTCACCCATGGAAAGATATGAGGAGATTTTTAAGATGAGATACCATACATACAGTGAGCAACATAATTCATTGGACAATGACATGTTTTGTTATTTTGGTTCTGTACTCTAGCACTGAGTTTGAAAGGATACAATGACAATGTATGTTGAAGTGAATTTGAGGGTATTTTCATCCATATTGGATGAACCGTTTAGAAATTATAGAACATTTTGTACATAGTCCACCTCATTTTCAGGCATCAAAAAATATTGGACAGTTTAACTATATATTGGACATAATGTAGGATAAAGTAATGATTTTTAATATTTGGTCGCATATCCTTTGCATGCCATGACTTCCTGATGTCTGTGACCCAACAATATCAAAAGACTCTTGATATCTTATTTTCTGGTACTCCTACAAGCGATACTATAACCTCTCCGCATTTGAATGGATCTCTATGGGAATTGGGGGGTGGGACTAGATTTAGCTATAAATTATGCTGGAACAGTGTGGAATACATGGTTGGTGAAATGGCTGTAAGTCATCAAGGGTCTGAGGTATCAAACGAGCCTCAAACCATCACTCTGCTACCAGATATATGCAGTACATATGGATGGATCACTTTAAGGATTTCTTCTCCTGACTTATTTTTCCATAAAGTTCAATAGGAAAATAGGTCAGGAGAAGAAACCCTTCAAGTTATCCAGGCTTGTTTGATACATCAGACCCTTGATGTCTTATAGCCATTTAGCCAACCATGTGCTCCATACTGTTATTTACAGCTAAATCTAGTCCCACCCCCCAATTCCCATAGAGATCCATTCAAATGCAGAGAGGTTATAGTATTGCTTGTAGGAGTACCAGAAAATAAGATCAAAAGTTTTTTGATATTGTTGGGTCACAGACATCAGGAAGTCATGGCATGCAAAGGATATGCGACCAAATATTAAAAATGATTACTTTATTCTACATTATGTTAAACTGTCCAATATATTTTGATGTCCGAAAATGGGGGGGACTATGTACAAAAGGTTCTATAATTTCTAAACGGTTCATCCGATATGGATGAACATACCCTCAAATTAAAGCTGACAGTCTGTACTTCAAGCTTATTGTCATTGTATCCTTTCAAACTCAAAGTGCTAGAGTACAGAACCAAAATAACAATGTGTCACTGTCCAATGAATTATGGTGCTCACTGTATGCTAAGGCTATTGACTCTAGAATTATGCAGGTTCCAATGGGCTTAGTTCTTTCTGTTATTCCATCAACTGTTTGGGCAGGTTTTGCCTTACAAAGGAGCAAGCAATGAATAAGTTCACAATGTTCTGTAAGTTTTTTTTACTCTGGCTGTGTGGCGGTTGCACCCCTCACAGTGAGATAATTATTTTCCTTTTCACAATTAGAGAACTCCGACACCTACCCCAGAAATAAAATAATAATCACATGTTTCCATTGTGGTGAGAATATACACAGTCTGTTTATGCCATATTGTTATTAATGCATAACTCCTTATGAGAAACCCTTATCCTGAGTGACTTGCTTAGATATAAATATCTGTTTATGCAGCCGGATGGTACTGAAGCAATGCAGGTAAAATAGCATACAAGAGTACAACAGCAATCCCCTACAGGGGGAACTGAACATGGACCCTTTTGGCCCCTGTTTGTCACTTAATCACTAGGCTACCCTGGTGCTCAGCATTATCAGGGAGGGCAGGGGCGGGGGCAAGCAGGTGCATATCCTGAGGCATGAAAGGGAGGCTTGTTCAATGTGGGCATCGTGTGGGCATCGGTTCAGTGTGGGCATCGGCTGCGGTTCAAGCTCTGCCAGAACCCCCGAGTCGCTAACTATCAACAGCAGCATCGCTGATTCACTGCAGGGAAGTCTTTTTCAATCAGCGTCCAGAAGAAGGGATCAGGCCAACCAAAAACACGATCACTTCAGCCTATCCGTAGAACTCCTGTATCCTTCCCAGCATGCACTGTGCCAAATCCCTCTGTAAAATCAACCGGCCACTTCTGAGCAGTGGAAAGGGGCAAAAGGAGGGAAGATATGAGAATGGCTGTCTTCAGGCTTCCGCTCTTAGCAGGGGGAAACCTAACCCCCCCCTTCATTTAGTATGGACAACCTGCTCATGATAATCCACCCAGCGGTTTGCATTGTTAAAGGGTTTAGATTTAGTAGATATGCCCAGAGCCAATTAACTATGCTGACATCCCTGCCAATAGAAGCATGAAACAATCAATGTGACTTCTTACAATAGGCTGAGGTCCAATGCATTAACCCTTCATCACCTGAGAAAATCAATGAGAACCTAATGGGACAAAAAATCCTAAACTCATTCTGAGAGCTGAGCCATTGGTCTTAATGCGATGGTGACATTGCAATATGAAGCTTAATATGTTAAATTAATTTAACGTGCAATTTCTTTTTATATCATTTGACAATAAGAAAAACGAGCGCTACAAAAACAATTCTGCTCCGTTTCAGAGCAAAATACATATATTTGAATGAATTTAATTTAAATGTATGAATTTATGATTTTATCATTTTCAGCATTCAAATTAACTAACCAATTCTACACCAGCAGGCTTAAGACAAGGCAGTGATGGATCTGAGTTCAGCTCTCAAAGCAGGACTTGGACCAAACCACATTATTTCCACAGCTGCTGCATGCCAGTTACAAGATAAGACAAGCCAGGGGCGCTGGGCAATATCCCTCTCCAAGGCATCAGTGCCCACTGGAGATTCATGGGTTTTCAGTCTTCATTCCAACCCAGTGTGAATTCATGAACAGAACCCATGGATTAGACTCAGCTTTTGTCTCAATAACAGGCAAACCAGGTGAGCCTTTAAAGGCTCACGAGGCTGTAGATATCCAGAATAAAATTGTACCTTTATCATTTCTCTTTTTATAGAATATATGCAGTGATGCTTGTGAATAGTGTGCCGTCAATTTTCCGTCTTCACCAGTGTGAGCACCTATTAAAACCTAGTAAAACCTATTGGTATGCACAACATTCTTTGCCACCCCTGCTTCCTAAATATGAGCAATGTAAATGTAATGACAATTATATACCACCACTATTGCATACTTCATGAATATGGGTAGTGGACACATACACTTTCTTGTACCTACACGAGAAGTCTCCAAAATAGCTTGAGCTGTTGACTTGCACTTTTGGAAAGATAAAATTGCTAATGAGTTTTTATATATTAGTAGTGCTCTATCCAGGTTTTCCCTGCACCTTTCACTGTTTAGGTGAAAGGTAATATGGGAAATTGTTCAATTGCGTTACTTGATGCCACTCCAAAGGGTGAGAAAGTGAGGAAATCTGCTTTCATCTGAGCACTGATAGGTCCTCGTTGCTTTCTCACACAGCCAATCATTACCTTTTAAAAAAAATTTTTTTTAAAGAGTGTCCTGAATTGCCTTCGCACAGCCGGTTCTCTGAGTCTGGAGTACAGAATGATTGTCTGAAATCAGCCGTGCAGCACTTTTTTTAACAATGCTGAAAGTCAAAGAGTCGAGTCGGGTTAGAGAACAGTATCCCAGTCCTCGCTCTGGCCCAGAACAACTTGTCAAAACTTTGTCAGATTGTCTTGGGCACCAGGCGCTACTGACCATCACTATCAAAATGCCAATCGCCCTTTCTAGGGACATTTTAAATGGCTGAGAAAACAAAGAAGATTAATCAACAGGGACAGATATTGTTTTTAAAAAACATCACCACAGTGACACCCCAGGGTTTTGAAAAAAAAAGAAAAATAAATTCCATCGTTTGTGAAAGTGGACTGTTAAAATGTCTACATGGATCCTTAATGGACATGATTTGTAGTACAGAACAGTACAGTACTATATTAGAGTATGATAATATTTACAAGCCCTGAATTACTTCACCACTGCTGCCAAAGTGCTTAGGGTTTCCCCAAAAAGCTCAAAAACAAACGAGGAAAAATATTTAATTGCATGCGTGAGCATTCCCTTTGTGAACATAAAAGGTATGACAATTCTGAATATTTCAGACTCAAGAAAAAAAACTGTTAATACTATTTCACTGTCTGACTTAGGAATGTAGTCCATGGCTTCAGTATATGTTCCTATGTAAAAGCAGGAACAATGATTAACGGCAAAGTACAGAAATCACTGATACTGCTAAATTAGATTCCAGAAATCTGCCTTAAATTGATCCCAGCGCATGCATGCAACCTCTGTTTCACAAAAGTGGGGATTAATATTCATACGGTCCATAACCGAGTACACATGCAACCTCTGTTTCACAAAAGTGGGGATTAATATTCATACGGTCCATAACCGAGTACACATGCAACCTCTGCTTCACAAAAGTGGGGATTAATATTCATACAGTCCATAAACTCCATTTCACCGGGTTTCCAAACAGTGATGGCCGGGACTGCAGAGTACAGGGATTGACACAGAGGAATCATTTGTTTGTTTTACTTGAATAATGTCCATTAATCCTGCCCTCCCCTCCATCTTGTTTTAAGAGCAGTCTCACAATCATGTTTCAGGAGGCGGGTAGAGAAAGGGTATGCAGATCAAAGCCCCTCCCAAATTTGCAAATTAATTTTCCATTTCTGATATTAGCTCCGCTGAGGAGCTGCTTGTCACGCAGTCTGGATAAGTGACCATTGGCAAAGCAGTGTCTGTGTGGAAGAGCTGAGCCTCTGCAATCTATACAGTATGTAGGATTACCAACTAGGCCTTGTCAAGGTTTAAAAACATGACCATGCTGAATAAATCATGTTTTAACAGTGTCAGTCAGTGCATTAAGTAAGACCACCACTTTAAACTGCAACACCCATAATCTATTTAAAAAAAAAAATTTTTTAGAAAGACATGCGGGTGTCTGACTGTGCATTCCTTTCGCGGTGAATCAATGTGCAGGCAGCTGCCAGATGTAGTTCATTCCAGATCAGCATCAGGTTAAAAAAAATTATAAATCAAAGATTAACTGAGCACAGCTGGAACTAACATAAACTTCCCCACCAGGGACAGGACTGAAAAACTACAGGGTTAAGAGGTAACATCCAGCGAGTTAATACAAAGCTAGCATTTCATTAATGCTGAATGAGCAATACCTGCGGCAGTCTTTGTTTTGTGTTTTCTACCCCCTCAGTCATTTGCTGTATTACTCATAAACTAATTAGTCCTCAACAGGCCATGCTAGATGTCAAGGAGTCTAGTGGAAGCCTCTTGAAGTAATTAAATACCTATCAAAAGATAATTAGAACATTGTCATCTTCCATACACGCACAAAAAACTAACAGAAATGCACCCTTCACAATTCAAAGCACTTAGGAGGTCATTAAATTTCATCCTTAAAAAGGCATCTCAAGAGGGGAAAACAAAATTGATTAATCACAATCAAATTTGCTCTGATGTTCTGGGTACAAGAATGATGAGTACAGTTTTCTTTCTAGATCTTTTATTTGCATATTACTATTTTAAACCCGTGTTCGTCTCGATGAGCGATCGATTAAAACGAATCTTAACACAGAACAGGCGGCGACGCCCTTCTGAGTGCTTGAGAGCAGGCGCGGCCCAGCTCATTTCCACGGGGATGCGAAACTGTGGGCGGTGCGGGAAAGATGAACGACTGGGTCTAAATGAAATGTCACTGTCCATAATAGGAAAAGCCAGAGCGAGAAAGAAGGTCGCAGAAGATGCTCCCGGCCAGGTCCGCCGCAGGCCCAGTGAAAAAACAAACAGCCGGAAAAAAGAAAACATGGACGACATTCACCTTACAGATGCAGCGCTCTTCACAACACACGGCAACGACGCAGAGATGGGGTTCATGGAGGTCCATCTGCTCTGCGGGGAAAGGCACCGAAGCACCAGCAATGACTAGAAAGGCTCGAGCTCTGCCTGTTCTGATACCATTCATTGTTGTTGCAAAAGCATCACAGTGACCATTCAATGATATATTTGTTTTTTGTTAGTTTAAGGTTCTTCGTCACACTTACGTGATTCTGCTTGCTCTCCTCTTTTCTCTCCCTTGTGCGCATTCACACACACACACAAGCAAAGGAACGCACTCCACTGTACAGTGATTGGAACAGCTTGCTTCATTTAATGACATTAATTAATTCTCTTCTCTTCTTAATGAGCCACCAAAGCACTCAAATCGTGATCACTCAACAGTAGCATATACCAGATCCACAAGGACTCCATATACCAGATCCACAAGGACTCCATATACCAGATCCACAAGGACTCCAAAAGGGATAAAACAGTGACTTAGCACTAATCAGGATATTTTTTAAACTTATCTTTAAAGTACAGTAATTCTACAGTACAAATAAACTGCAGTGTAACACCAGTCAATATCGTGTAAAAACAACAGGATCATTATGGTGACAAATGTAATGTCAAATAAAACTATATAAAAGTGACTATTGATAAGCAATTTCCTACTATTCTATAACTGCAGAACACTAGTAAGGACATTTATTAATATGAGTTGTCTGTCCTTAATCCAAAACGCAATGTCTGCAATTCAATAGTGTAAACAAATAAGCGTTTTTACATGCACCGAGAGAACTACACTCTACCTATTAGGTATTTAAATTGAACCCATACATTTCTGTCGCACACGTCACAGGTGTCCATTCTGATTCTGAAATGTTTCATACGGACTGTCCAGACTATATAACAGCTGAAAATAAAATGGCAGCCATTACCCTTGCTAATGTGTGTGTCCAATGACATGTCATCTGTCATTTGTGTCAGGGTAATAAGACTCTAAGGCTCTCATTTGCTGGTTTTATATTCACATTAAGTTACATTTGGAAAGGAAGGAAAGTCCACTGTTTCTGTTATTCAGAGATAATGTTACAAGAAACCACAGTAACAGCACTGATACATTCTAGAGATCTGGATACTATGTAGTTTTACATATAATACAAGTATAGGTGTGTTTGGTCAAACTATTTTGAGAGATACATTATTAATAAATGTGTGAATGACAAACAAAAATTCAAGAAACCAAAATCCATCATCTTCAAAGCCAAGGGAGAAGTTAAAACTTGTTAGAAGAGTGACTTGGGAAAGAGCACAGGGCCATTGGGACCCTGTGGGCGAGATTAAATAAAGTGAACATAATAATACTGACATTACCACTGTGCACTAGAAAACAGTATTGGCCTTAAAAATATAGCCTCTGCCTCTCAAAAACTACTACATTTGTTTGTTTGTTACAATTCAATTAAGTATTAATTACATATTCATAACCAATTAATTCAGGAATTTATTCAGTCACTTTAAATAAAAGTGAGCCTGCGATCGAAGAGATGACTATTTTATCACAGTGGTCAAGACCTTGGCAATTAGTCCTTGAGACGGTGGAAAAATCCTACAGCTCTACACAGATTATGAAATACAGTTCACAACATTGGTTGATACAGCCTAGAATAATAATTTATTGTAGTCTTATCACTAATGGCTTCATCAAAATTAAAATTAAACTTTCAATTTATTAACCATTGAATAGTCAATATGAAAAAGTAGCGGCCAAGAAGACATGAGGAGTGAATGTAGCATTCGGCATCTGTGACCAACTAATCAGATCCAACAATGTGGCTAGAAAAAGCACATGCTAAATTCATAAAAGATTCTGTAGTAACCACTTAACATCTGTATGATGCCGTAAACTGCAATTTCATTATTCATAGCATTGAAAATCCATCTTGCTGTATGTATGGGAAAATAGCCTTTTCACTACAGGCAAAATAACATACGGTCATCACACGCAAAGGAAATTCCTTTAGCGATGCACTATAGAGACACATAAAGTATACAATCTTTCTTTGGAACTCACTGCACTGTTTGTAAATGAAATGCACAGTGCTTGTTGATGGAAGTAGAATAATTAAACAAATTAAACATGGCTGACGCACAAGTAGAGTCAAAGCATTGTCTGGATAGATTATTTCCTACTAAAGGAATTTGTGTGCTGGATTAGCTTATAATTAGACCTCACACAGATGGCTTAATTCTACCTGGAAGGAAAAAAATGTTTTGCAGTAAACTGAGTTGCATTTTTTGTCACACTTGTGTAAAAAAGTACCGACCATCACATTGTGTAGAGTAGTACAGAAACATGTTTTTCTATTTGAGATCTTTTTACTGGTTCTATGGTCAAGCACCGTAGTAAACCTCAACCCCCTGTCTATCCTTGTTTAAATACAAGGATAGACAACCTTAAAAGCGTTAATGAGTGCTTATCTCCAGGTTTAGGAATGACATACGCTTTGTTCACAAACAGCACATGCCCTTACGTCTTGCGCCTTACACAAATGAATACACAGACTTAACAACTCTTATTATGAGACAAAACTGTAAACCCATCAAAGCATTTTATCCCCCCGTAGACAGAATTCTTGGAAGGGCAGAAGCTCTCCGTTATTATTATTCATACGATATGATTGTGTTTGAAGAAGTAAATTGTGCACCCGGTTATTACTTTAAAAATACACCTCTCAGTCTTGATCTCAACAGCCAGCCTGCACAAAATAACAAAGCAAAATCCTGCCGGTCTGTCTGATTGGTGAACTTTGACCAATCCGCGTTTTGTTTCAGCTGGCAAATAAAAATTCTAATTCAGGATATTTGTCAATCCTGGCTTTACAAACACAAGAATCCCCCTCGCTGATTTGTGTAAGACCATCAAAGGCTGTAGGTATCTACTTTCTAGCTCAAACCAGAAATTAGAAAGCTGGGGAACATAATGTGACACACCCATCTACACAACCAAAAACACTGCTTTCAAAACAAAATAATATTTTTATATGATGCAATGGATTGACTACAAACCTAATTTACACAGAGGGGGATAGAACAGGAGGAATACAGCATTCATCTCTTATGAAGCCTGAAACCCTGTCAGGCAAGGCAAGGTCACTTTTCATGAGACTTGACCTCAACCTGATAGGAGAATGACATCTAGTACTTCAGGAGGGCTGTAATTCAACTGTGAATTTCTGATAAGCAAATTTATGAATAATTTTGGGGTTATTTTTTTATACAGGGGAAGGATGTGCCACATTGTAAAATGCAAGATAGTTTAGCTGTTGTCATGCTAATTAAGCCTGTGAGAATCCTTGAATTCTTGAGAGAGTGCACGTGAGACCATGTGTGTTAAAGATAAAGTCTTTTTTAGAGAAAGAAAAAGAGAGGAAGAGAGCAAATGTGAAAAAGAGAGGAAGCAACACACAAAGGGCCCTATTTTACATCCGGTGCTAAGCGGCGGTAACACAAACGCAAGTGCCTTTGCTAGTTTCAGACCGGTGCAGGTGTCATTTTAGCGCCCAGTGTTCCCGTTGTTTAAATAGCAAGTGAACTGGCGCCCATAGCAAGTGAACTGGGCGGGTTGGTCTTAAGTTGAGATGTGGCCAGGATAATTTTTGGCGTATTGGCTTATCTTGGTGTATCTTGAGGCAGCAAAAAGTGTTTGCGCTAAAACCACTTAAGCGCAAACGGCGTCTTAAGTCATGTTGCAGTTGTTTCAATGTGCAATATAAGTGTGTCTACATAGGCATGTGCACAACACGCATACACCGTCCTGTCTGATACATACAGGGGCGCGCACAAGCATGACTAAAAATATCAAGATTACAATGTGAAATATTATTTTGTATAGCTATATCAAAAAATGCATAATAATAAAAGGGTCCATATGTCAAAGACCACATACCTGTCCCTCACTGAAGGGGAATCCACATTAAATTGCTTTCAGCCCACTCCATCAACATCCAGGCGATGTGCGATGGTACGTGTAAGGTTACATGTATAGACTATTCGCAATTATCCTGGATCAAGCTATGACTTAGCCTATATTTGCTAATAATTCCTGTAATCTTCTGGGGGGACAATCTTCTGTTACGGGACAATGGCTATCCATTAAACACTTTGCTGATAACACCTATATCAAACCTAATGCGCATATTGTCATTTACACCTAATGCGTGAATTGTCATTCAATAGAAAACTCGCGCACTGCAATAGACGGACATTTGAGTTCTGAAAATGCACTTCAGATGTCATTACAATACAGCTGTCTTCATCTAGGCCTAGAACCTGTAAGTAAATGGTTTTGACTGAATACATTTCAAAACCTTGTCCAGTGAATATTGCATTTATTGTTTTTCAAATAGCCTAGGCTACAGTCCCCGGGATTTGTTGTGCAGGTTTTTTCGATAGCCTATGGTGAAAAAACAGAGATTCATTAAAATTTCACCCTGTTAACTGAATTTTAACCTTATTCTTTGTCCTTCATATTTGTGAGTGGTGCTGGTAAAACGGTCCACAAGTCACACAGGGTCATTCTTCTGTTTTTTATAGTTTATGAAAGTACAGATCCTGAGCTTTCAAATGACGTCTCATACACTGCGCATCTTTGAAGAAGATATGCTTTGTTGAATGTTGGTACACCTTAAAACACTTTCCTGAGAAAACAGCTCTGAAAGATTTGCAAAGATACACACCTCAGCCTGGCAAACTTAATGGGCGTGAAAAGTAGCCGGCTAACCCCACCAGCAACCACTCCCCCAGTAGAGCATCAAACTGGATTTTAGAGGCTTGTGTTACTAAACAAAGACTGTTGGAGATACAAAAATCACGACGAACACACGGCTAGCTAGAAAGCTAACTGTTAGCTTAGTCAGCAAGGGATTGGTTTGTGTTAAACAAAGACAGGCAGATATGAATATCACAACAAAAATACTTGCAATTGATACATTGTTTTGACATGCGGCTAGCTAGATAGCTAACTGTTAGCTAACTTGGTTTCTGCTAAACAAAGGATGTGTCCGAATCAACACCCTTCTATAGGCTACTATTGAGTATGCTGGCTGTGAGAAAGTTAAGTTGGCGAAATGTTATCTAAATGTAGTGTACTTTAAATCCGCAAATGATATTCTTATTATCAGGGGCGCTGTATGGGGGGGAAAGGTTAGGACGATTCTAAGGGCCCCTGACTGACAGGGGTCCTAAATAATTATTAGAACATTAGGTACATTTTTTTCAAAATTAAATCATTAACCTATCATCATTAATAGAATATTTTATGTACATTGTACTAATAAAACTAATGGTTTCTTTTTCTTTTCTTGTTTTTGGCAAAAAGTAAACATCCAGAGAGCCTCTTTAGCCCCCACCCCTGGCAGGAAATGGTTTAGTCCTGCCATCTCAAACCTATGGCGGGTGGGCATTGTCTTACTAGTCAGCGAATTTCAAGTTAATACCGCAGTTCTGTGGTTAATATAAATAGTGTCATCTTGTATCTTCCTAAAGTAAAGGTAGGGTTCCACAAATGGAAAGTGAGAAAAGAGTGGGCGACAGTACATCACCCAATGTTACACAAAGGAAATCCATGAGTGGTGCAAATTAACATGTTATCTAATTCCATAGTGAAATATGCGTGCTAGCTTACTTCATATCTTCACATAGAAAATTCTTACCATTTTTCTCTTTTAGCCGAAATTTATTAAACGCCGGCTAGCGTTTAGCAAGCCATTCATAGGCCTATTAAATCAGTTGTCCCTGGTGCCAGGCCCAACAGATTCAACTTCAGGCTCAGAACCCCAGTCACTCCATGCCCCACCCAATAAACCAGTTCTACTCCCAACTGAAGGAGGTGAGCAACATTATCTTGAATGACAAAACAGTTAACTATAATACAACGTATTCCAACTATTTTTCATTTGTTTAGTGGTTTGACTGAACTCAGGATCTTTCATTTTGTCTGCTACAGGTTACATCCTTAAAACCAATGGGTGGATTATTACCTTCTGGAGGTGTGGTTACAGTAATTGTGCAGGGGTGGCGGGGCCCATTGCGAGATCTTTTCATGGGGCCCAAAATCCCTGGCGGCACCCTGCTTATTATGCTTAGGTTTTCACTGATAATAGTATTGAGGATATTCTTCGCATAGGCTACTGTATGTCACTAAACAGTACGCTGTAAGCAGTAAAGTTAGCCTACCTTATCTAGTACACAGGAGGACGCAGTTGATTCGGACACTTAAAAAAACTTAAACTTACCCGAGTAACGTTACAAACCAGACATGTTTCACGGCAAACAACAGTAGCTACTTTGCTCCATCTGGACCTCTGGCTTTCGATATGAATAACTTCAGACAGAGCTCCAAGTAGGCTAAAAAACAAACGCTGTAACTTAACAGCCATTTTGCAGCCAAACGGAATCGAGTTCCGTAATTCTGAACGTTCTTACATATTCTGGCACTTGTCCTCTCCACAAATCTCAGCCATAATCCATACTTTGGGTGAATTAGTCATTTTTTCACGAGTTTGTATAGAAATCAACATGGACGCCACAGACTTCTTCGCTCTGACAATGAAACATATGCGCTCACACCGCTGGCCGGGGGTGTATTGAAGAAATCTGTATTGTATTGAACTTTTCGGTTATAGCTTGCTTAAAGTATGATTACAGGTGAACCGTTCATAGCCTGCCCGAGCCAGCTGAGATTTGTGGAGAGGACAAGTGACAAAATAGGTAAGAACTACAGAATTACTGAACTCAATATCATTCGGCCGCAAAACAGCTCTTAAGTTACAGCGTTAGCTTTTTTCTATGGAGTTTTGTCTGAAGATATTCATATCGAAAGCCAGAGGTCCAGATGGAGCAAGTAGCTTGGCTACTGTGAATCGTGTATGTTCTCGACTCGTTTTACTTGGAATCTTTGACGTTTGAGTCATTAGCCTAACGTAAATACGTGTCAACATAGTTCCTAAAATAAGCATGTCTCTGTTGTCTGCTGATGATGATGCCATGTCTGTTTTTTTATTACCATCGTTCAGAATTGTAGCATAAATGGGCGACAATTTTGCGCTCTACTGTGAATTGGAGAAGTGCGAATTGTGGACCGTTTTACCAGCACACATTTTTTTAATTACTGTGACCAGGTTTCCATACTCTCAGCTTATTAAAACCCCGCTGATTTCACCTGTTATTCCATAACTGAACAGAACAATTTTAAAGAGAACTAAGAGTGTAATTAGAAACAAAAAAAATTTGCAGCACGTTACAGAATTAATTCACAATTAATTTTAATGCTATTCTCTGCATGTGCGCTTTAACTTCATGCAGGAGCAGGTCTGTTTCCCCCGCTGTAATTCACACTTTTCGCAGTCTTCTAGAGAAAGTGGACTTGGTTTAAAGCAGTGGTTCTCAACCCTGGTCCTGGGGACCCCCTGTGTATGCTGGTTTTCGTTCCAACCACAAATGCAATACTTGAATTTTAACAAGCTGTTAATTTTTCTTAATTAGGTGTTTTTAATGTTTAGAGGGATTATTTACATTCTTAAGCCACATTATGTCAGTAATAGCTATGCATGCCATGAAGAATAAAAGTCCAATATTCACATTGTGCTGTATTGTAAACAATTAAAAGGAGGTAAGAAATGTTTTAACTGATCAAATTAAAGACTGAGGTGAATAAATTGGCTCATAATTGGTGAAATTGTGGACACATGGCCACTAAAACTAACCGTTTGGTAAATAATGAAGAATTCAAAGACAAAGCAAATGATAACGAGCCAAACCTGCATTGTGTTAACAAGTTTAAGGAAAAGATTATGAAGGAACTTAAACTTGTGTTCAATTACCTAATTAGGAGCCTATTCACCTGAGTTCTTACCTCTTCTTTGTAATTGTTTGCAATATAACACAATAAGCATAACGAACATGGGACTTTTTTTCTTCAAAGCATGCATAGCTATTGCTAACATAACGTGGCTTAAGAGAGTAAAGAGTTTAAAGTGTTCTCTCTATACAATAAAAACACCTAATTAAGAAAAAATAACAGCTTGTTAAAATTCTGGTATTGCAATTGTGGTTGGAACGAAAACCAGCATACACAGGGGGTCCCCAGGACCAGGGTTGAGAACCACTGGTTTAAAGCATCACGCTACCAGTAAAACAGGTTGGTCACATTTCCATAAGCAGGACATTATAAAATAAGGGACAATATGCACGAATGTATGGGTTCCCAACCTGACAGCTTTATTGTATTTAGTGTCGTCATTAAGGCAAAATAACAGTATTTATGTTATTAATCAATATCACAATGCACATAATGAAAATCAGATGAAGCTTTAACTTTGAGAACTCCATGAGAACAGCCTCATGGAATTGATGTTTGACAATGCTTCATTGTATAATCAAACTAAATTAATTAAACTAGCAGGCTAATTTGGCTTTGTCTAAGATGACATATAGCCTATTTTCTAAAATAACAGCACTGTTGGGAATTACCGGGAACCCATGCCGGTGTTAAACCCTAATGTTAAAGATTATTATTCTGTATATCAAAACGCTTCATAATGGTTAGTCCGACTAATATTGATCATGCTATTTATCCATATAGCCTATTCCTTGCTCGCACTACACATGCACAAGCATGTCTGTTTCGCCATCATACAAGCAATCCGCCAAGGTGGAAAAGCAGGCTTTTATAGGGAATGGGATATGACATTTTGATTGGTTTATCGGATGTTACGCCCAAGACACACTTATAATTAATGAAGAGATTAAGTTAAGCCCATTTGCATATTGCGCTGTGCTTACCGCTCAAAAAACTCGCCGTCTAACTAGTAAAAGTGGACTTGGACACGCCCTAAGTGCACTTTATGCCATGCGTTTAGACCAAGCACTAAGATCGTCAAGATAGAGCCCTATGGGTCCAAAAACCTATCCAAAGCCTGTCATAAAATGAATAAAATATGCAATTTTTTTTTTCTTTGTTTATTATAAAGGATATACACATTCAAACTCACTCCAAGCAAAATTTACATTAATCTGGCACATATGCACAGTAAATTTGAATTAGTATTTTCCATACCCTAAGGCCGCATTTACACTGCAGGTCTTGATGCCCAGTTCCGATTTTTAGCCTATATCCGATTTTTTTGACCGCCTGTTTACATCTACTTTTGAAAGTGACCCATATCCGATACCTGTGTTTACACTTGCTTAACACTTGAAACAACCCGCATGCGTACAAGAGGGTTTGGTTACCGAAACGAAAAAACGAAAGTAAACAACCAGCCGGCACTTTCTCGCAATGGACGCAAACGAGACCGAAATAATAATTAAAGCAATTGCTTTCCGAAGCATCTTTAGAGGTCCGCAAAATATATATATATATAATTTCACTTGCGCCGTTTTTTTTCCACCGGAGTAGTTGTGCACGTGAAAGTAACGTTATACGTCATTAAAATGCTAAAAAGTACAAGATCGTCGCATTTTCAATGACGTGAGAATCACAATGACAGGGAATATCCGATCTGTCCGTTTAGATGGCAGTCGCATTGGCAGATATCCGATTCATATCAGATTTATTTCCACATATGATTGAGGCCTGAAACGGATCTGAGAATATCCGATTCCATGTGCTTTTTTCCTGTTTACACGTTCATAATACATATCCGATCTGTGCCACATTCCGCAAAAAATCGGAATTGGGTCACTTTTACCAGGTAGTGTAAAGGCAGCCTAAGTGACAAGTATAGCCCATGGAGATACTAATACGCCATAGTGTATATTATGTACGATAAGTTTACAATAATATAATATTCCACCATCAAGAAAATGCTGGCAAATGTATTGGCTTCAGGGCAAATCAGACATAAAACATGACTGAGCCACCTATGAACGCTTACACAACAGTATGAGACATGAACTCAAAATGTGAAAATAACAATATCAATCATGTGGCACAACACTGTGATGGAATGGAAAAACTAATGTACATATTTGAAATATCACAAGCAGTAGTACTTACATATCGAGTAGGAAAATGTCCCTCATGTATATCCCTCGGTTAAATTCTCAGACAGAATAAATGCTATGGTACCTACAGTATCTTGGTAACTATGGTATCTTCTTCTGACCCACTTCCAAAATCCATGTAAGCCGGCAAGGACTTTCTCTATCCATGCTGACAAGTTAGTAAATTCGTAAAAACAGGAAACAACTATTACGCATCGGTGACCGAACGTACATTCTGAGTTGTTTGCCTAAAATTAAACTAATAAAATAAAACTAGGCACACTGTTACGCAGGGCTGTAATTTATTGTACAAAGCATCCAATAAGACATTGCAATTACCATTACTAAGGTTATAATGTCCGATATTGGAAAAGAGTCATCAATTAAACCAGAATGAACTGGAATGAATGAGACAGGTTTGCAGAGCGTGGGGGGTATTATGCGTCGACGTTTTAGATTATAAAGTGCTGTGTATTTCTCAAAAAAATTGAGCCAGACAATAAATGACCACAAATGACTTTTGAACGGGACATCTCTATGCGTAAAACCAATGGCAGGATTGGATATTTATTTACCATTTAGTAGCAGATATTGCTAGTAGAACGATGTAGTATAATTACACAAGAATTTCACGTTTATTTTCTTTTTGAGTTAGCAGGGCTTTTCACGGCTGTTTTGACATATGATCGAGCTATTGTTGGCTTTATCTTGTTGCTATGACGGAAAACGAATTGTCAGTGATAAATGTTTTTTTTGATGAACTCTTGTTTTATAAAACACAGACGCTATTCTCCACTGTGTCACGGATGGGTAGGCCTAGTTGCTGGCGAGACTGAGTGGGGTTTAGCTTGTTAAATGGACTTGCTACAGGACATAGTGACACTTAGAAACTCTGTATTCAGCAGAGTTGTCATGAACCGTGTACTAATTAAGCTAAAACACAGAGCTTGTTGTTTCCACTCATAGTTTGGTTGCAGGAGAAATTAATATCTGAGTGGAGCAAAATCTTGGTGCCAGCGCCATGGCCACAACGGGATCTGTGGCCACTAAAACTAACCGTTTGGTAAATAATGAAGAATTCAAAGACAAAGCAAATGATAACGAGCCAAACCTGCATTGTGTTAACAAGTTTAAGGAAAAGATTATGAAGGAACTTAAACTTGTGTTCAATTACCTAATTAGGAGCCTATTCACCTGAGTTCTTACCTCTTCTTTGTAATTGTTTGCAATATAACACAATAAGCATAACGAACATGGGACTTTTTTTCTTCAAAGCATGCATAGCTATTGCTAACATAACGTGGCTTAAGAGAGTAAAGAGTTTAAAGTGTTCTCTCTATACAATAAAAACACCTAATTAAGAAAAAATAACAGCTTGTTAAAATTCTGGTATTGCAATTGTGGTTGGAACGAAAACCAGCATACACAGGGGGTCCCCAGGACCAGGGTTGAGAACCACTGGTTTAAAGCATCACGCTACCAGTAAAACAGGTTGGTCACATTTCCATAAGCAGGACATTATAAAATAAGGGACAATATGCACGAATGTATGGGTTCCCAACCTGACAGCTTTATTGTATTTAGTGTCGTCATTAAGGCAAAATAACAGTATTTATGTTAATAATCAATATCACAATGCACATAATGAAAATCGGATGAAGCTTTAACTTTGAGAACTCCATGAGAACAGCCTCATGGAATTGATGTTTGACAATGCTTCATTGTATAATCAAACTAAATTAATTAAACTAGCAGGCTAATTTGGCTTTGTCTAAGATGACATATAGCCTATTTTCTAAAATAACAGCACTGTTGGGAATTACCGGGAACCCATGCCGGTGTTAAACCCTAATGTTAAAGATTATTATTCTGTATATCAAAACGCTTCATAATGGTTAGTCCGACTAATATTGATCATGCTATTTATCCATATAGCCTATTCCTTGCTCGCACTACACATGCACAAGCATGTCTGTTTCGCCATCATACAAGCAATCCGCCAAGGTGGAAAAGCAGGCTTTTATAGGGAATGGGATATGACATTTTGATTGGTTTATCGGATGTTACGCCCAAGACACACTTATAATTAATGAAGAGATTAAGTTAAGCCCATTTGCATATTGCGCTGTGCTTACCGCTCAAAAAACTCGCCGTCTAACTAGTAAAAGTGGACTTGGACACGCCCTAAGTGCACTTTATGCCATGCGTTTAGACCAAGCACTAAGATCGTCAAGATAGAGCCCTATGGGTCCAAAAACCTATCCAAAGCCTGTCATAAAATGAATAAAATATGCAATTTTTTTTTTCTTTGTTTATTATAAAGGATATACACATTCAAACTCACTCCAAGCAAAATTTACATTAATCTGGCACATATGCACAGTAAATTTGAATTAGTATTTTCCATACCCTAAGTGACAAGTATAGCCCATGGAGATACTAATACGCCATAGTGTATATTATGTACGATAAGTTTACAATAATATAATATTCCACCATCAAGAAAATGCTGGCAAATGTATTGGCTTCAGGGCAAATCAGACATAAAACATGACTGAGCCACCTATGAACGCTTACACAACAGTATGAGACATGAACTCAAAATGTGAAAATAACAATTTCAATCATGTGGCACAACACTGTGATGGAATGGAAAAACTAATGTACATATTTGAAATATCACAAGCAGTAGTACTTACATATCGAGTAGGAAAATGTCCCTCATGTATATCCCTCGGTTAAATTCTCAGACAGAATAAATGCTATGGTACCTACAGTATCTTGGTAACTATGGTATCTTCTTCTGACCCACTTCCAAAATCCATGTAAGCCGGCAAGGACTTTCTCTATCCATGCTGACAAGTTAGTAAATTCGTAAAAACAGGAAACAACTATTACGCATCGGTGACCGAACGTACATTCTGAGTTGTTTGCCTAAAATTAAACTAATAAAATAAAACTAGGCACACTGTTACGCAGGGCTGTAATTTATTGTACAAAGCATCCAATAAGACATTGCAATTACCATTACTAAGGTTATAATGTCCGATATTGGAAAAGAGTCATCAATTAAACCAGAATGAACTGGAATGAATGAGACAGGTTTGCAGAGCGTGGGGGGTATTATGCGTCGACGTTTTAGATTATAAAGTGCTGTGTATTTCTCAAAAAAATTGAGCCAGACAATAAATGACCACAAATGACTTTTGAACGGGACATCTCTATGCGTAAAACCAATGGCAGGATTGGATATTTATTTACCATTTAGTAGCAGATATTGCTAGTAGAACGATGTAGTATAATTACACAAGAATTTCACGTTTATTTTCTTTTTGAGTTAGCAGGGCTTTTCACGGCTGTTTTGACATATGATCGAGCTATTGTTGGCTTTATCTTGTTGCTATGACGGAAAACGAATTGTCAGTGATAAATGTTTTTTTTGATGAACTCTTGTTTTATAAAACACAGACGCTATTCTCCACTGTGTCACGGATGGGTAGGCCTAGTTGCTGGCGAGACTGAGTGGGGTTTAGCTTGTTAAATGGACTTGCTACAGGACATAGTGACACTTAGAAACTCTGTATTCAGCAGAGTTGTCATGAACCGTGTACTAATTAAGCTAAAACACAGAGCTTGTTGTTTCCACTCATAGTTTGGTTGCAGGAGAAATTAATATCTGAGTGGAGCAAAATCTTGGTGCCAGCGCCATGGCCACAACGGGATCTGTGGCCACTAAAACTAACCGTTTGGTAAATAATGAAGAATTCAAAGACAAAGCAAATGATAACGAGCCAAACCTGCATTGTGTTAACAAGTTTAAGGAAAAGATTATGAAGGAACTTAAACTTGTGTTCAATTACCTAATTAGGAGCCTATTCACCTGAGTTCTTACCTCTTCTTTGTAATTGTTTGCAATATAACACAATAAGCATAACGAACATGGGACTTTTTTTCTTCAAAGCATGCATAGCTATTGCTAACATAACGTGGCTTAAGAGAGTAAAGAGTTTAAAGTGTTCTCTCTATACAATAAAAACACCTAATTAAGAAAAAATAACAGCTTGTTAAAATTCTGGTATTGCAATTGTGGTTGGAACGAAAACCAGCATACACAGGGGGTCCCCAGGACCAGGGTTGAGAACCACTGGTTTAAAGCATCACGCTACCAGTAAAACAGGTTGGTCACATTTCCATAAGCAGGACATTATAAAATAAGGGACAATATGCACGAATGTATGGGTTCCCAACCTGACAGCTTTATTGTATTTAGTGTCGTCATTAAGGCAAAATAACAGTATTTATGTTAATAATCAATATCACAATGCACATAATGAAAATCGGATGAAGCTTTAACTTTGAGAACTCCATGAGAACAGCCTCATGGAATTGATGTTTGACAATGCTTCATTGTATAATCAAACTAAATTAATTAAACTAGCAGGCTAATTTGGCTTTGTCTAAGATGACATATAGCCTATTTTCTAAAATAACAGCACTGTTGGGAATTACCGGGAACCCATGCCGGTGTTAAACCCTAATGTTAAAGATTATTATTCTGTATATCAAAACGCTTCATAATGGTTAGTCCGACTAATATTGATCATGCTATTTATCCATATAGCCTATTCCTTGCTCGCACTACACATGCACAAGCATGTCTGTTTCGCCATCATACAAGCAATCCGCCAAGGTGGAAAAGCAGGCTTTTATAGGGAATGGGATATGACATTTTGATTGGTTTATCGGATGTTACGCCCAAGACACACTTATAATTAATGAAGAGATTAAGTTAAGCCCATTTGCATATTGCGCTGTGCTTACCGCTCAAAAAACTCGCCGTCTAACTAGTAAAAGTGGACTTGGACACGCCCTAAGTGCACTTTATGCCATGCGTTTAGACCAAGCACTAAGATCGTCAAGATAGAGCCCTATGGGTCCAAAAACCTATCCAAAGCCTGTCATAAAATGAATAAAATATGCAATTTTTTTTTTCTTTGTTTATTATAAAGGATATACACATTCAAACTCACTCCAAGCAAAATTTACATTAATCTGGCACATATGCACAGTAAATTTGAATTAGTATTTTCCATACCCTAAGTGACAAGTATAGCCCATGGAGATACTAATACGCCATAGTGTATATTATGTACGATAAGTTTACAATAATATAATATTCCACCATCAAGAAAATGCTGGCAAATGTATTGGCTTCAGGGCAAATCAGACATAAAACATGACTGAGCCACCTATGAACGCTTACACAACAGTATGAGACATGAACTCAAAATGTGAAAATAACAATATCAATCATGTGGCACAACACTGTGATGGAATGGAAAAACTAATGTACATATTTGAAATATCACAAGCAGTAGTACTTACATATCGAGTAGGAAAATGTCCCTCATGTATATCCCTCGGTTAAATTCTCAGACAGAATAAATGCTATGGTACCTACAGTATCTTGGTAACTATGGTATCTTCTTCTGACCCACTTCCAAAATCCATGTAAGCCGGCAAGGACTTTCTCTATCCATGCTGACAAGTTAGTAAATTCGTAAAAACAGGAAACAACTATTACGCATCGGTGACCGAACGTACATTCTGAGTTGTTTGCCTAAAATTAAACTAATAAAATAAAACTAGGCACACTGTTACGCAGGGCTGTAATTTATTGTACAAAGCATCCAATAAGACATTGCAATTACCATTACTAAGGTTATAATGTCCGATATTGGAAAAGAGTCATCAATTAAACCAGAATGAACTGGAATGAATGAGACAGGTTTGCAGAGCGTGGGGGGTATTATGCGTCGACGTTTTAGATTATAAAGTGCTGTGTATTTCTCAAAAAAATTGAGCCAGACAATAAATGACCACAAATGACTTTTGAACGGGACATCTCTATGCGTAAAACCAATGGCAGGATTGGATATTTATTTACTATTTAGTAGCAGATATTGCTAGTAGAACGATGTAGTATAATTACACAAGAATTTCACGTTTATTTTCTTTTTGAGTTAGCAGGGCTTTTCACGGCTGTTTTGACATATGATCGAGCTATTGTTGGCTTTATCTTGTTGCTATGATGGAAAACGAATTGTCAGTGATAAATGTTTTTTTTGATGAACTCTTGTTTTATAAAACACAGACGCTATTCTCCACTGTGTCACGGATGGGTAGGCCTAGTTGCTGGCGAGACTGAGTGGGGTTTAGCTTGTTAAATGGACTTGCTACAGGACATAGTGACACTTAGAAACTCTGTATTCAGCAGAGTTGTCATGAACCGTGTACTAATAAAGCTAAAACACAGAGCTTGTTGTTTCCACTCATAGTTTGGTTGCAGGAGAAATTAATATCTGAGTGGAGCAAAATCTTGGTGCCAGTGCCATGGCCACAATGGGATCTGTGCGAATGGGTTAGGTCAACTATTTGTTTTTACAGAAATCATATTTAGTCATTTATGTAATTAGTCAATTGACTATGTAGCATGAGTGCCAACAGTGAGCCCTATAGTACAATTGTTACATTTCTGTGATTTACATGATAGAGACAGACTGGTGGCCCTACTCGTTGCACATTAGCAGTTCCTATGGTTAATCAATCCAGTCCACTTCTCTGAAACAGTGGCACCCCGGCTAAGCTTGAAGACTGGACACTGAGAAGAAGTGGAGGCTAATAGCATGCTGTTCAGGGGAATTACATGCTAGCATTAGCTCTCATGGATTGACAGAGGATTAAAATTTGTGTGGCATTCTGAAGCAGGCAGATACATTTTGTGGGGGAATTTAGAATTTGGAGTAAAAACTAAAAATAGGGGATGAAAAAGATATTATAAAGAAACAATTAATCAATCAGTCTGTATTCTGTATAGCCTTAATTTAAATCAGGGTCTCACACAGCCCTTGTGCGGTGTATTTTTGTGGCCATAATGTTCAAGATTGATGTTCCTCTAGGGTTTCTTTAGTCAGCTCTAAAAGGCCAGAGGGAAGATGCAGTTTGTGAGATGCTGTGCAGATTGTGTCACAAATCCATGCATTTTTCTGCCAGCGCTGGAGCAATGTACATTTTTCTATCTCTTTGTTTGAAAATACAGTTTCAAATCCTTGATTTTCAACATGAGACTAATCAGCAGTGTAAAATGCAAAGGTGTCAGGAGACGCAGTGGTTTAACAAGGATGATCCAGAGTGCATTTCCTTGTCAGTTTGGTCAGGACATCCTAATTTATCCTAAATGCTCCACTTCAGATGATGTAACAGACCCTAGTGAGGAGGGTATCATCAAGATAGGGGGTTAAGGTGTTTAAACAGGGATGTGAAGGAGGGAGAGGGGGGATCTTTACATCACTATGACTTTCCCCTGTGGACTCGCCACAGATGTCTGGCCTCACGAGCACATGTCAGACAGAAATTTAATAGCACATGTTTAAAAAATGCATGAGCATGGTGGTTCGAGGGAAGTAAGGCGAGGAGGCGTTGGCGCAATCAAGGAGCCAGAGTTCTGTTGAAGAGCCCTCAGGCTAAACGACAGGTTCTGCCTCCTGATGCCCGACTTAAACCGAATTAAACGTAATCTTGGCCAATGCCTAATTCCTATTATCCTGAACAGCAGAATTAGGCAAAGTCTGATCCTGGTAGATCACTATCAAAACAGTTGCCTCAGTTTCACCATGTTGAAATATTCAACAGGAATCAAATGTAATTTCCCATGATGGCTCTCCTGTCATTTGCCAATTAATAATACATCGCATTAGCAATAAATTAAAAAAATGTTAGTTCAATATTAAACAAAAAAAGTGTAAACTTTTGTACAAGTTATCCATCCATATCTACTGCATATCTGATAGCAGAGTAATGGTTTAAGGCTTGTTTGATACGTCAGACCCTTGATGACTTACAGCCATTTAGGCAACCGTGTATTCCACACTGTTCCAGCATAATTTACAGATAAATCTAGTCCCACCACCCAATTCCCATAGAGATCCATTCAAATGCAGAGAGGTTATAGTATCGCTTATAGGAGTACCCGAAAATAAGATATCAAGAGTCTTTTGATATTGTTGGTTCACAGACATCAGAAAGTCATGGCATGCAAAGGATATGCGACCAAATATTAAAAATGATTACTTTATTCTATATATATAAATGCAGGGGTGCCAATAATTGTGGCACACGTGGTTTTGTTAAAAATAATTATTTCTTGATGAGGAATTTTTATTTCTCATAATAAATTTACTTCAATTAAAAGTTGCATTTTTCTCATTTTTTCAGTGTGACATTAAGCTAATTCACCAAACGGTGAATTTTTTATAACCCTTTTAACTCATCTTTACCAGGGGTGCCAATAATAGGGGAGGGCACTGTACATAGTAAGATTTAAACCACAGCATCCCATGCATACTGTATATAACATTCAATTGATGATCAGACACGAATGTTTGACTGAAGTACCCTGAGACAATTTGGCTAAAACCACCACAACTTGGTCTTAAGTCATGTCGCAGTTGTTTCAATGTTATTTTAATGGCGCAATATAAGTGCGTCTACATAGGTGTGCACAGCGCGCATACACCCTACTGTCTGTTACATACAGGGGCACGCACAAGCATGCATAAAAATAACAAGATTACATTGTGAAATAGGGAATCATCTTTTTCCCAAACATAAAACATTTTCTCTCCCGGAATAGATACACGTTGTCCCTGGAATTGCGGGAAAGTGGGCTTGTTTTAAAGCATTAAGCTACCAGTAAAAACGCGTTGGTCATATTTCCATAAGCAGGACATTATAAAAGAAGGGAAGATATGCATAAACCCATGGGTTCCCAACCTGACAGCTTTAGAGTTTTTTGGGTCATCATTAAGGCAAACTAACGCTATTTATGTTATATTATATATAATTGCATTTTTTATGTATTTCCCACTGCTACATTACCTGTACAATATTTCAAAATGTTAGTGCATATCTACGGGTCTAAATAAGTGGATTGATTTTGACATCTTCGTCATCTGTGTTAAATTAGTGCTAATTATTTTATCAATATAGATAATTGGGGTGGTGCAATCAGGATAATTGTTTGACAAAACCTTGATTATCAACCTCTTGTTGGTTGAGGTCTGAAGTACCTGGTGGAACACAAGCAGAGACAAACTAGTGGCCTTAGCAATTGGGTAGGGAATACTCTATCGACTAAAACCCTCCCTCATTGGGAGACATTATGGCAAAATCTATCACCCAGCGAGACTCCTGGCCTGAGTTGGCACATTTATGTATACTTTCATGAAAGTGCATGTGATCAAAAGTGCAACTGGAAGTTTTGGCTGCTGTCTGTCACAGTTATTAGTTATCAGATACTATCAGACACTCTAAGAACACACAAAGATCCACACATGCACACACATGTGCGCATTCAACAAAAGACATCAAATTTATAAAAGCTATTATGCAAAAGATGCCATAACCAGTGAAAGTTGGTGGTTTTCAGTATTTTGGCCTGGTGGAGGAGAAACGCAGTGAGATTACATCACCTCAAACACTTCATGTGACACAAACATTTCTGCTTTCTTTTTGAACGCTAGATCCTAATTATGAAATTATAATTTGCTAATTATTTCAACCAGCCACTTCCTGCCTCAGTGGGCTCTCAGCCTGTGGCAGAAGGACAAAGACAGAAAGCATGAGACATTTGGAGGAGCAGCCATGATTTATACACCTTGGGCAGTTTAATAACGCCACACTTAATTCAGATTTATGTCTTCACGGCAGCCAAACAGCCTGCGCGCAACTCGAAATCCTTTCAAATGGGACACTTTTTGCTCTTGCTGCAAACAGTACTGTGAGTTTGAATAAATGTTTAGAGTGTGACTGCCCACATGTTTTGTGTAAACTCTCTGGAAATGCACAAGCGTGGCCTGGATTCATTCGACATCTAACCATAAATTTGACTCTTTATTTGACATAAATGCAGTTGTTCATTTTTTCTTAAAAAACCCAGTCTGGTGAGATAGTTCTGTTGATCACTGAACTCGCAAACACATTTAAGAAGTTTGTGAAGAAATGGAAACACATTTTTTTGCAAGTTTTTTAAGTTAAGGGAAAGTGTTAATAAAAGTGTTAAGTGTTAGGGCCCACGTTTCAGTAGTTGGAGGTGAGCAAGATTTACATTTGCCGTCCGTTATGCTTGTTGGACGATTTATGCCAGCCGCTCTGAATTGCTCAAGTCCTAAATACAATACATTTAGGTTGTATACACTTTCTCTGTAACTGCAAATGTTAGCAAGGACTATAATTTTTAACAAAGAACAATTTGCTCATTAAGGGACTGCTGGATGCCTGTGTGCAACAAACAGACAAGTACTATTTTAAACACTTAAACTGCAGCACTATTTCACTATAGTTCAGGAGAGGGAGATAATTTAAACTAGACAACATCTGCATCCTCAGTAATAACTAGGTAGTGCCATTTTTTTTTACTGTGTGTTTTTAGGCAAATGGTTATATACAGCGCAGTAAATTATACACATATGTGCTTCTGGCAGCAATGCTGCTCATAGAATAATATACACAGGTGAATATCATCCAGACTAAGAGTCACTGATGTGAGGTCATTTACGTATCAGATTATTGTATAATTATATTAGGGACTTATACTGTGCGTACGTGCGTGCGTGCGTGTGTGCACACATGCAACTGTAATGTGTGTGCCACCTATAACTTGCCTCTGGATATGGGACTCTATGTGGGTGGTTACCATGGTAGTGACGTTACAGTTGAAAGTGCTATTGATAACCTGTTGAGTGAGCACTCACCTGAATGAGTGATGAAAAACGGAATCAGCTATAAAGTACAGGGAAAGAAAATTGACGGGGGATGATTTGTGGATGGGGGCAGGGGACATGGGCCAGAAGAGAGGTGAAACAACCCGATAATGAGTTTGAGGACAGGGATATCAGTGCCACATGGGTGGATTTTCATGATTCATGGTGTATTTTAGTCAGAATAAAAGATGCTGGACAAAAAGCCGTAATAAAAATAGTGTTGCAGATTTTATTGTTTTATTATTTGTGTATTTTTTGTAAAATAGAATGTACAGTGCCGTGAAAAAGTTTTTGCCCTATTCCTGATTTTCTCTATTGTTGCATATTTCTCGCACTGGATGTTTTCAGATCTTTAGACAAAATATCATATTGATTTTAGGGAACCTGAGTGAACAAATGACATTTGTTTTTTACTTATTTCATTTATTTAATGAACATAAAATCATACCCATTTCCATTGTGTGAAAAAGTAATTGCCCCCTTACACTTAACCGCAGCCAATGTAGAATAAAGTAATCATTTTATATATTTGGTCGCATATCCTTTGCATGCCATGACATCCTGATGTCTGTGACCCAACAATATCAAAAGACTCTTGATATCTTATTTTTTGGTACTCCTACAAGCGATACTATAACCTCTCTGCATTTGAATGGATCTCTACGGGAATTGGGGGGTGGGACTAGATTTAGCTGTAAATTACACTGGAACAGTATGGGAACACAAGGTTGGCTAAATGGCTCTAAGTCATCAAAGGTCTGACGTATCAAACAAGCCTTAAATCATCACTCTGCTGCCAGAAATACAGTAGATATGGATGGATAACTTGAGGGGTTTCTTCTCCTGACTTATTTTTCCATAGAGTTCAATAGGAACATTTGTCAGGAGAAACAACCCTTAAAGTGATCCATCCATATCTACCGCATATCTGGCAGCAGAGTGATGGTTTGAGGCTTGTTTGATACCTCAGACCCTTGATGACTTACAGCTATTTTACCAATCTGTAATGGGGCGTGATGTGTGAGGTAGCTACAGGGCGCCCTTTATCGGGCGGCGCCCTTTATCGGGCACGTCCTCGTTCAACCATGTTTGAACTTCCTCGAGAGCTGATTTGCCAACGAAAAAAAAGAAAACCAGTATTTCCCACCCACTTCAAACCAAACAAGGTATGTATCCGCTCATTTTCATTAATATTTAACGATATTTACACATTTTATGAGCCTTTTTATCACGCCCCCTATGTGAAAAAAATGTCCGAAATCTGATTCTACTTCTGCGCTGGTGTACTACACTGCATAGTCTTGTTTACTTCGGGGGATTTAATGAAATAAAATGTCGCTAAAACTTTAGCTAGATAGCCAATATATTGGTTATTCAAACGGTATCTTTCTTGATGAAATAAACTATTAACTGATTCTTAAAACAACAATAATCATGAGCTTGTTTATGGATTACAACAGCCGCCCGATAATGGGCGCCCTTTCTTTGGCAGTCTCGTCTCATCTTAAAGACGTTAAAACGAAAAAAAAAAAACACGTTATTGGCTTAAAAATTAACATTGTTTTTGTAAAGAAATAAATCTCTTTTAAGCCAATAAACGATAGTTGTCTCCCCTTTTTTGACATTACTGTCTCATCTAAAAGACGTTAAAACAAAAAACTACCGGTCACGTCTACATGTTTAATATTGGCTTAAAACTTAGTTTATCGTATTGTGAAGAAATAAACCCAATATTGACATCTTTCGGGCTGCCAGGTAAACTATCCAGTTAGCCAGCTATTTTGCCAACATATTGGTTATTCAAACGGTATCTTTCTTGATGAAATAAACTATTAATTGATTATTAAAACAACAATATTCGTGAGCTTGTTTATGCACTACAAGAGCCGCCCGATAAAGGGCGCCCCTTTTTTGACAGTACTTTCTCATCTAAAAGACGTTAAAACAAAAAAACTACCGGTCACATCTACATGGTTATTGGCTTAAAAGTTAGCTTATCGTTTTGTGAACCTAATAAATATAATATGTTCAATGGTATGTGCCCGAATAATATCAGTATCGTATGTTGATCACAAAAATGTCTGGTTTCCGCCCGATAACCGGGTTCGGTACGCTAGGAGGAGCCAAACGCAGCAAGGGGATTCTTTAAGCCCTAAGGCGGAATACCCCGCAGTTAAGGGAGGAGACAAGACAACGAACAACGAACACGACTACAGACGCTACTAACCAGCTCACTGTCACACGCCAATAAGTAGAGCGCAAGGACAGGTCTGTGAATAGCCAGAAATAATACGCGCCCTGTCTCGGAAACGAGACGCATAAGAACGGGCGAGTAGCGTAATGGCAAAAATAAACAGATAACAAACACTGCAAAAATAATAAGATAGAATGAGGAGGCGAAAGGAACACATACAACGTTCCAAGGCTACTCTCAGACTCGCGGTCACACACAAACATGTCCACAACATCGCCTAATCCTCCCTATAGGAAGACATGCACCGAAAGACGAAACAGAACAGCAGTTCCGAACAAAATCATCGAACTCCATGTAAGGAGAAAGGTAACGAAAGGAACGAACAGGACAGGCTGCACCGGACATTTACCGGTTAAAGACCAAAGCGAGATTAGTTGAAAATAAACGCCCTACCTCTCCATAAAGAGGAATGTAACGAGGCGTACAGGAACAGAGATTTAACGTTCCATGGCTAGTTGCATAGGCTCGCAGTCACATACAGAACACATAAAGGGGTAAACGCCCGATCTCCCAGGAGAGAGAAACATTTTACAGGCGAGCCGACGGAGCACCGTCGTCCCATAACTTTACGAATAAATGTGACTAACGCAAGCTCAATTGAAAACACACGCCCTAGCCTCTCAGTAAAGGAATATGTAACGAGGCAAAGGAACAGAGAGCTAACATTCCGAGGCTACTTTCAGAAACACGCTGTCAAAAGAAAATAGCAAGCACTGCCTCAATATAATAGAAATAACCCTGATTCACAACAAAGGGGAATGTAGTCCACGAGAAGGAGACAAAAACAGGGAACAAACGTACCAAAGCTACCTACCGGCTCACTGTAAAACGGAAATGAGTAGAAGCTCAAACGCCTGGTTTCTCAGTAAGAAAACCAAACAGAGGCGAAATGGAACCAAGAACTGATACCCTATACTTCTACGAGCTAAGTAATTAAGTAGAAGCGAGAACGCCCGATCTCCCAGGAGAGAGAAACATTTTACAGGCGAATTAGAGCAGAGATCTGCGGTCCCATATTTCTACGATATAAGTAACTAAAGAGCCGGCAAGAATAAAACCCTGCCTCAGCAACAAGACGTTAAAACAGGCGAGTAGCATGAAAGGTACAAATAACAGACACCAAATAAAGCCCTAAAGTCAGTATGATAAAAATGCCCTGTCTCTTAGTAAGAACCTACTATACAGATACACGCAAACAAACAAAGACTCCTCTCGCCTTCACGGAAGAAAGCAAACAGAGAGAGGAGAAAGAGACATCAAAAGGCAAAATCTAGGCAACGAACTAAAAAGGAGAAACCAGGAAGCGAGGACAGAAAAGAGCCAGGGGGGAAGAGTCCTAATAGCTACTTCCACATAGGCGAGTCCCGCATAACTCCAACAAACCACAACGGAGCAAAGCGGTCTCCTTAAAAACCTAGACCAAAAATAATACTGACTTAACATACAAAGGGCTGAATAATACCACACACAATACAGCATGAATGATGCCAGACCATCCACCACAATACAAATAAACAATCAATCAATATAGAAGCCCCAAAAGAAGGAAACGGAAGGCTTAAATAGCTTTCAAGGTGACCACGCGCAGGTGTGGATGCTAACAGAAGCTCCGCAATCTAAGCAGGGCGGAGCAAGCATCTAGCAAAAGGGCAGCGCCCTCGCGTGGCCACTGAGGAAAACGACCGCATAGGGAAAAAGGGTTAAAAACCATGACACAATCATGTATTCCACACTGTTCCAGCATAATTTACAGATAAATCTAGTCCCACCACCCAATTCCCATAGAGATCCATTCAAATTCAGAGAGGTTATAGTATCGCTTATAGGAGTACCCGAAAATAAGATATCAAGAGTCTTTTGATATTGTTGGTTCACAGACATCAGGAAGTCATGGCATGCAAAGGATAAGCGACCAAATATAAAAAATTATTACTTTATTCTACATTGGCTGCAGTTAAGTGTAAGGGGGAAATTACTTTTTCACACAACGGAAATGGGTGTTGGGATTTTTTGTACATTAAATAAATTTAATAAGTAAAACAAAATGTATAATTTGTTCACTCAGGTTCCCTAAAATCAATATTATATTTTGTCTAAAGATCTGAAAACATCCAGTGCGAGAAATATGCAACAAACGAGGAAATTAGGAACAGGGCAAAAACTTTCACGGCACTGTATGTAAGCCCTTATTAAAAAATACAGTTGGCCAAAAGTTTCTATTTACAATGTGCATAATCAAATTACTGGCTAAGTTGGCTAAAGGGCCTGGGCTTTCAATTGTTCAGGTTTAGTTTTGAATCTGTCATGGTTATTTTCAGCCTTTGCGTTTCTACGTTTTGGTTTCATTTTTGGCGTTGTCAGGACACTATCTGATTTTTTCCGCCTCCGTTCCGGTATTTGTATCTTGCCCGACAATTATTCCCTACACCTGTTTGGCGTTTCCTGCCAGCTATAAATACCTCAGGACTTCCGCATTTCGATATTGTCTTTGCTATGTTGACAACGAAGTCGGTAAGGTATAGGAAATTCGGTCGCTGCATTTCTGGTTCGTACGAATAAGAAACGCAGCAAGTCCGGTTATAAGATTTAGGATTAGATTGGTTTTCTCTTTTCTTTCCAATCTTTCTTTATCCTTTATTCTTTTTACCTGTTGCCATTTGTGTTCAGCTCTTTTGCCACAAGAGCTTTGGATAACAGGCCTTCTTTTCTGTTCTTTTTCTTCACTCGTTTTCTCAAGTTTTGTTTTGTTTCTCTCCCTCCTTTTACGCCTAGTGATTTAGTGCGTGAGGTTTTTTTGTTATTCATTCTCGTTGTTTATCGAGACTCGCCTCCTTTTGAGGTTGCTTTATTTTGGCTTGTGCTAGGGAAGTTTTGTAAAGGCGGCGTGACGTGTGAGGTAGGAGGAGCCAAACGCAGCAAGGGGATTCATTAAGCCCTAAGGCCACTAAGGCGGGAAACCCCACAGTTAAGGGAGGGAGACAAGACAGGGAACACATGTACCAAAGCTACTAACCAGCTTACTGTCACACACCAATGAGTAGAAGCGCAAACGCCAGGTTTCTCAATAAGAAAACCAAATAAGGCTAATGGAACAAAGAACTGCTACCCTATACTTCTACGAGCTAAGTAACTCAGTAAAAGTGTGAACGCCTGATCTCCCAGGAGAGAGAAACATTTTACAGGCGAATAGAGCAGAGATCTGCGGTCCCATACCTCTACGAGCTAAGTAACTAAAGAGCCAGCAATAATAAACGCCCTGCCTCGGTAACGAGACGCATAAGAACAGGCGAGTAGCATAAATGGTACAAATAAAACACACAGCCAACAAACCCTGCAAAATAATACGAGATAGTATACGAGGAGGCGAAAGAAACAGAGATCTAACGTTCCAAGGCTACTCTCAGACTCGCAGTCACACACAAACATGTCCACAACATCGCCCAATCTTCCCTATAGGAAGACATGTACCGAAGGACGAAACAGAACTACAGTTCCGAACAAAATCGTCAAAAGCTCCATGTACGGAGACAGGTACCGAGAGGAACGAACAGGACAGGCTGCACCGGACATTTACCGGCTAAAAGACTAACGCGAGATTAGTAGAAAATAAACGTCCTACCTCGCCGTAAAGAGGAATGTAACGAGGCAAAAGGAACAGAGAGCTAACGTTCCAAGGCTACTTTCAGAGACTCACAGTCAAACGCAAACATGTCAACAAAATCGCCCAAGCTCCATATGAGGAGAGACATACCCGGAGAACGAACAGAACTACAGTTCCGAACACAATCGTCCCGCAGGTAAAAAGGACGAAACAGGACAGCTGCACTGGACATTTACCGGCTAAAAGACTAACGCGAGTTTAATAGAAAATACACGCCCTGCCTCTCAAAATAAATAAAGCCCTGCTTGTCAGTACGATAAAAACGCCCGGTCTCTTAGTAAGAAATGACTATACAAATACACCCACAAAACAAACAAAGACTCCTCTCGCTTACACGGAAGAAAGCAGACAGAGAGAGGAGAAAGAGACAGAGAAGGCAAAAGGGTCTAGGCAACGGAAGAAAGGAAAAACCAGAAAGCAGAAACAGAAAAGAGCCAGGGGGGAAGAGTCCTAATATATCCACAAAGGCAAGTCCCGCATTACTCCAATAAAACACTCTGGAGCAGAAATGGTCTCCTAAAAAACCTAGACCGAATCATACTGGCTAAGCAATCAAAGGGCAAAATAATACCACACACAAAACAGCAAAAATAATGCCAGACAATACACCACAATACAAATCAACAATATCGAAGCCCCCGAACAAAGGAATACTGAGGCTTATGTAACTCACCGGCAACCACACACACCTGTGAACGCTGATGAGAACTCCGAGAAAGAAACGCGGCAGAGCCAAAACTCCACTAAAAGAGCAGCGCCCACGTGTGGCGACCGAGGAACACGACCGCAAGGGAAAAAGGGTCATAAACCATGAAAAGTTTTGCTCCCGTTCTTGTTTCCCTATCCCCTGGTGCAGATACTTCCACGTTTGTGGCGTATCTTTTTAAGATACGCTTTTAGAATCCTTCTCGGTCGCGTTTGGTTCTCAGAACTGTAACACAACCCCTACAGAATCACAGGTGGGCTGTTAGGCCCTTGAGCAAGGAATCTGTAACCTGGAATTGCTTTGTGTATCCACCCATATAAATGGTTAATAGGTAACAACATAAACCTGGCCAATGAGATGAATATTGTTAAAAACATATGCTGTATACTGTGAGCACACCTCTGCATGTAGATAAGGGGAGTATACGAAATCATTCTCCCAAAGACCTGAAATCAGTGATCACTAACAGAAAGGACATGCCCATCCTCTCCTTGTCAGCTTTAGACAACAAACAGCAGGGGAAATGACTCTCCGGTTTCTCTTGCCGGGTGTAATGGCGATCGATGAGTTTCCATTGTGCAGCATGATTATACTGCATGAACAGCTCACAACCACGCTGTAGCCTATCACCTCTTCTCCTCATATGCTCCCCCCAGCCCTGACATACATGTCTGCTGAAGCCACACCCCTGCCTTCCACATACTCCACCCATCCATCTCAATTCACGATATGCTGCCTTGTTCTTTTTTTTAGAGCAACAACCTTAAAGCTGTAGACTCTTCCACACCACACCACAAAATGCTATAGACTGACATAGGCAGAATGCAGAGGGCCCGATTGATGAGAGAAGCCCATAGTGAGTGATTAGACATAATAATCCCTACCTCTCCAAGTCACTCATGTTATGTTCGACTTGTTCTGGCACAAAATGGCTGCCATACATCACCTATATTGGTGCTACAGTTTGAAATAGACTAATATAATTGATATATAAGTGCAATTATTATCATTATTATAATTACTATTAATATTAATAGCTTTTATGGGAAATTTAGCACGTTTACACAAAAGACCTCTGGGTTAATCCAATCTCACAGCAAATGGTCACAGGCACTGCTGTATGAGAGATCACTCACCCATGCTTTAGTACTGTTTTTGGTTTTGTTCTGTACTCCCTTTGGTGCTGGTGCTGGGCCAGTGGCACAAGTTTTGGACTTCCGTTTGACTGGCTGCTTTCGATTATTTATGGGGGATGTTTCCTTGCTTGTCATGCAGTAGCCGTGTTCATTTTTGCAGTACCGTTTCCCGTGAGTAAATGTCCAAAGTGCCCTGAAGCTTCCCATAAGATAAATTAGTCACAGGTGCTTTAGAAACACTGCTGACAAGAGCTTCTAAAGCTTTTCCATTTTGTAATGTAGGTGTAATTGGTGAGATTTCATATTCAGTCCAGCATGCAAAAAGATATTATCAGTACTGGATGCAACACAGTGCTCACCATATGTGAGGAATTTAAAAAAGCAAGTAGGTCATTAGATGCAACATGCTGCATGCTGTTGTTTTCTTCAGTCCAGGCTTTGAAATTGATTTCTTATGACCGTGATTCCATTTAAATAAAATACTGTTAATTCCGGAAATTTCACTGGGGACATTTTTATATTCCATATTATTTTTGTTGCAGTAATACTATAATAAACCAGAGTTGGCTGATGAAATGGAAACACAGACAAAGGGACCATTAAATTGAACAGCACCCAGAGGTGAACAGATGGATATCATGCCTTTTGATTGACTCGCCAGCTAGTGGGCAATTAAAACAACAATGATTAACTTATGTGTATTTGACAGGTTTCTAAAAGTCTGCGAGCTGAAATCGATGAGGTCAGTTGCCTCCAGAGACACCTCAATCTCATGAGGTGGAGAAAGAGACGATTAGATTGAACTGTAATCAACCACAGCCACTGATTATTGAGTCAGGTGCAATCCAAGGTACAAAATTAATGTATTGTACATCTGCTTGTCATTTTATGGGCAAATTAAAGTGATTGTAAAGTTAAATCCGTAATTGGCTTCAGACTGCATTATATGGGGTTCCCCCAGGAGTCCTTTGTAGGTGGGGGTTATGTGTGCTGGCATGTTCGTGGACCAAAAGGGAGAAGGGGGAGGGAGGGGGAGGGGGAGAGGAAGGGGAAGGGGGAGGGAGGAAGGGGAAGGGGAAGGGGGAGGGAGGGGGGGGGAAGGGGAAGGGGGAGGGAGGGGGAGGAAGGGGGTGGGGGGAGGGAAGGAGGGGGAGGAAGGGGGTGGGGGGAGGGAGGGGGAGGGGGAGGAAGGGGGGTGGGGGAGGGAGGGGGGGGGGGGGGGGGCGTGGGTGCGTCCATTTGCATTTCTAGCACTGACACTGACACACACAACTGGTGCACACTGCAAGAAACAAAAGTAATAGTAACAAGCATTTTAATCTTATATTTAGACATATTTAGGGTTTGAGACTTATAATAGGGCTAAAACCCTATTGTTTTCCCACTGGTTTTATTATTATTATTTATTTTTTTCTCTGCATGTTTGCTAAATTTCCCGTGAGATGGTAAATCCTAGAGACTTGAAACTTGGTACACTCATCATAAATGTATGAAATGAAGAGTGTTTAAAATCTCACCCCAATCAGCCTCATGGTGGCGCTATAATT
Organism: Synaphobranchus kaupii; assembly: GCA_029718625.1. Classification (NCBI taxonomy): domain Eukaryota; kingdom Metazoa; phylum Chordata; class Actinopteri; order Anguilliformes; family Synaphobranchidae; genus Synaphobranchus; species Synaphobranchus kaupii. The sequence continues at coordinate 35,321,735 of CM056381.1, read as the reverse complement.
ACAATTTCTATTTATTCAGTTTTAATGTAATCTCTCACAACCTTTGTCCAATTCACACCAAATTTGCTATGAGTATTCCCTGGATGCACATGTACTTGCATGCACAATATCTTGAAAGTCCACTATATTGGATTTTGCAATCATATGCAAAATAGTTTTTCCCTACGGCTTTGTGTTTCTTGGCCAATTTTGACCAGACTTGGTACATATCATTAGTGTATCTAATTATACTGGCTAACTATAATCCAGCTATATCGGACAATAACTACGGGAACTGTGAGCCAATCGATGTGAGATTGGGCATGGCCTATCAAATAAATGGCCATAACTGATTGACCGTTCATCCAATTTGAACATAACTCGAGAATAACGTTTGTGAGATACTGAGGATGCCTGCCGAAGTATGTCCAAATCCGTCTACGGGGGCCGCTATAAACCATAAAAACAAAAATGTTCTAATTAATGGCTCAATACAATCCTGACATTCTATATACATGGTCCAGGGCTGGAATTTATTAAATTGGCCATGACCTATCACCAGTTTATCTTAACTCTATAATCTTCACCCCTAGTGGTTGAGACGTATCTGTCTCAATTACAGTATTCATGTTCGTCTGAAATTATAAACTACAGTTTTAAGAAACCCCCGTAAATTTTGACGCAGTATTTTTTTAAAGGGTAGCCTCTTGCGAAAACCTCAGCTTCTCCAGTTACATTGCATTGCAATAAATTAGGAGGGTGCTATTAATAGCCCAAAGCACTTACGACCCTCCTCTGGCTACAGCCACAGACTGTAAAATGCATAAAATACACCGCTTATACACGCTAAGAAAATCATGTTCACGTATAGAAACAATAATATTTTTTTAAAACGTTGTACAAATGAGCATTCACTGTTTTCCCTTGCTTACTGTACTATTTACAGTACCTGATGCATTTTCAGTTTAGAAGACACCAAATTTCTTTCTCCAAAATCTCTCGTATAAATATGTTCAAGAAACCAAGTACTTACCAGTATATTCAGCTACAGCTGTTTTCTGATGAACCCTGAAGAGTTTATCTTGTTATATTTTTTTTATAAGTCCCGTACAGTCGACATTTCCACAGCGACCACCCATCGCACTTAGTGCTGAAATACGTTGCTGTTCTTGTGTAAATACACACACGCTTTCGTACGTTTTTTTTTAAACGTATTTAAATACATTAGGCGACGTATGTTATAGTTATTATATATATACTGTATGTGACTATTCTGAAATAAATGTATTCTGTAGCAAATTTCTGAATGATACAGCTTCTTCTTCAGTTCGAACTTAAAACCATGGATGTACAGGGAATATTTTTTTAGATATTGACATTTAAATAAAACTTAGAAACCAGGTGGAAATAGCCTCTGAAGGGCCAAAGTAAATAGAGTTAACCGCATGACTCGCAGGGATTTAAACTCGTAATTCAACTGTTATCCTCCAGTGGGGCTCTGTAGGCACTCAAACGGCACAATCAAGTGAATAATTATAAAAAATAAAAATATGCAATTGGAGTTGCTAATTTAAACACTAATAAAAACAATTAGTTGACATAGTACATGTGGAGGCTGCAAAAGCCCAGCTCTGTCTCGTCTCCACCCGAAGCCTGAGTGCAGAGAAACCCACCTGCCGACAATTCAGTGCAATTAGCCGACGCAAACTGCTGTCCTGCATGTTCGAGCAAACAAGTCTATTCACTGCCCTCGCATTCTCCCTAACATTCTTTATTTCATGCATCAAGAAGTAAACGTGAGTAGTTATTTATTACTAACGCAGCTGTTATGTTGGACTTCCAACAAGTTGAAAGAAGTAAAAGATAAATCAGGTGAAATGATGGTCACTTAATTTTTTAAGGATGTGCAGAGATTTTATAGCTAGGCTACATTTAATAGGTTTCAAAAACCACAGAAATAATAACTTGGACAACTTGACAATGGGAAGTTAATGCTCCTAGCTGTTATTCATTTTTGAATAGCAATTACCCAATTGAGAGGAAAAAATAAATAAATTATGCAAATGGCGTTGCTAATTAAGATGCAATGAAAACAATTAGTTGACATAGCTCCATCTCATCTACACCCCAAGCCTGAGTGCAGCGAAACCCACCTGCGGACAATTTAGTGCAATTAGCCTACGCAACTACGCATGTTCGAGCAAACAAGCCTATTCACTGCCCTCGCATTCTCCATTTTGTGCATCAAGAAGTAAACGTGAGTAGTTATTTATTACTAATACAACGGTTATGTTGAGTGACGTGAAATGATGGTCACAATTTATTTAAGGATGTGAAGGGATTTTATAGGTAGGCTACTTTTAATACTTTTCAAAAACTTCAACCGCAGAATTAATAACTTGGACAACTTGGCAGAACTGTTCCTATTTCAGAAACCTGAATGGTAAGTTAATGCTTGTGGCTGTTATTCATTTTGAAAGAATTGAGTGCAGTTGGGTTAAGCTGCATTTTCCTAGCAGGCTCAGCAAAATTCAGCCCGTAGCCAGACACAGTATCTTAGCTACTAGCCACAACGCCGGTGCAGTGCGGACGTTTAAAGGCTATGAATGGTTCGCCCGTAATCCATACTTTTATCGAGCTATAGCCAATAATTTCAATACAAACTAGTGATTCCTAAAATACACGCCTGGCCAGCGGCATTAGTACTGAGTGCATGTGTTGCAGGGTCAGAGCGAATAAGTTTGTGGCGCCGCAAAACGGCTCTACAGAAAAATGTGTCACTGTCCAATGAATGATGGTTCTCACTGTATATCATACGGGGGTTTTAACTATACTACATTTAGAATTTTTTTTGCCTACTTAACAACTTTCTCGTCCTGCCTACTCAATAGTATCGTCTAGGCTACGCTCGGATTATCGTCTAGGCTATGCTCGGATTCAGATAAGCGTATCTTTTTTCATTGCTTTCAGCTGTTGTTAGTTAATTGAACAGATTGGAGTCACTCGGTAGCTTAGCTCATTTTGAATTGTTTGCAGTTAGTCCGTAGCTTGCTCGCTGTGATTGGGCCAGCTACCTGTCTTTTGTGTGGCTAATTAGAACGAGTTGGAACCTGTTTCACCTGTGTGTAATAGCCCTGCAAGCATCTGAGTGCAATTAAGTAACTGCTTAAAACTAAAACCTCGTCATCAATTTACTTGACTTGTTCGTTTGTTCTGATCTTTGCTAGGGCCCTATCTAACCTCTTTTCACCACCTACCATGTGTCTAACCCCCATTCCTCTGTGCTCTATGCCTCGCCCCAGGAGGTCCAACCACCGCAGGCGCTGCCCGGCTAACCTGGTCTGCCCAACCCTGTCCTCTTATAAGGAACTTTCAGTGGTAGGTGGACTATGGAACTGCCGGTCAGCTGTCCAGAAAGCCGACTTCATCACTGCCTATGCCAAGATGAAGTCCCTCCACTTCCTGGCTCTCACTGAGACCTGGATCACCCCAGATAACACAGCCACTCCAGCTGCTCTGTCTGATGGCTACTCCTTTTCACACACCCCCAGGGCCTCTGGCCGAGGCGGGGGCATTGGTTTGCTTATCTCTCAGTCCTGGAAATTCTCCATGCCCTCTTTACACAGCCTAAATATCTCCTCCTTTGAGTTTCATGCAGTCACTGTAACTCACCCGTCTAAACTTAACATTGTTGTTCTCTACCGCCCTCCAGGTCCACTCAGCGCTTTCCTGGATGAACTGGACACTCTCCTGAGCTCCTTCCCTGAGGATGGCACCCCTATAATTCTACTGGGTGACTTCAACCTCCAGCCAGATAGCTCCCAGTTATCCAGTGTCGCCTCACTCCTCCAGTCCCCTCGCCCTCACCCAGTCCCCATCGCCCGCCACCCACAAAGCTGGTAACCAACTAGACCTTGTATTCACCAGGAGCTGCGCCGCGTCTGAACTCACAGTGACTCCGCTCCATGTATCGGACCATTTCTTTATTTCATTCTCTCTCTCCTACCCACTCTCCCGCAACTCCTCTAACAACCTACCCTCTGTAACTTTCAGGAAAAATCTCCGCACTCTCTCGCACTCCTCTCTCTCTACCTCTGCTCTCTCTGCACTTCCTCCTCCAGCATCTTTTGTTAATTTGCCTATTGATGTTGCCACCTCCACCTTTAACTCCTGCCTCTCTCAGTCTCTCGACTCACTATGTCCTCTAGTCTCCCAACCAGCCCGATCATCACCCCCCTGCCCGTGGCTGATTCTCTCCGATCCAGCAGAACCACACTGCGAGCTGCTGAGAGAAAGTGGAGGAAATCCAGATCCCCAGATGATCTGGCCTCGTATCACACTCTGCTGGCAGCCTTCACATCAGCAACTACGTCTGCTAAGACAACATTTTTCCAGTCAAAAATTCATGCATGCATGTCTAACCCCCGTAAACTCTTTTCCACCTTCTCTTCCCTGCTGATCCCTCCTCCACCCCCCTCACCCTCTTCCCTCTCTGCAGATGACTTCCTGATCCACTTTGAGAAGGTAGCCATGATCCGAAACTCCTTCACACATCCGGTGATGCCCCATATGCCCCATAATGAACCCACCGCTACATTTTCGTCCTTTAAGACTCTGGAGGACACAGATGTACTCCAACTTGTAACACGCCAGCGTGCAACCACCTGCCCACTGGACCCCATCCCGTCGGCAGTCCTCCAGTCTATATCCGGTGAGGTCCTTCCATATCTTTCCTCCATTATCAACACCTCCTTAACCTGTGGCTATGTTCCTGCTGTTTTCAAAACTGCCCGTGTTACCCCACTCCTTAAAAAACCTAGCTTAGACCCCTCTGATGTTAGAAACTATCGTCCTGTGTCTCTCCTGCCCTTTCTGTCCAAAGCTCTTGAACGAGCTGCCCTTAACCAACTGTCAGTTTTTCTCCACCAGAACAACCTGCTCACAGATAGATCCTACCAAGTCTCCTGGAAGGGCTCTGTCTCTGCACCTCATCCACTTTTTACAGGAGTCCCGCAGGGATCTGTACTGGGTCCTCTGCTGTTCTCCATTTACACTAAGTCTCTTGGTTTGGTTATTAATTCACATGGCTTCTCTTACCATAGTTATGCTGATGACACTCAACTCTTCCTCTCTTTCCCTCCCTCTACCCTACAGGTAAAGGAAAGGATATCTGCTTGCCTGGCTGACATCTCTGAGTGGATGTCTAGCCATCACCTTCATGCCATACAAGACCTCCCCGCTCCTAGACCTGTCCATCACCGTCGACGGAACCATGGTGACCGCCTCCCGCTCTGCAAGGAACCTGCAGGTGGTCCTGGACGACCAGCTGGACTACAAAGAACACATCAGGGCAACGGCACGGTCCTGCAGGTTCCTCCTGTACAACATCAGGAGAATTCGGCCGTACCTGACCACTTACTCCGCCCAGCTTCTTGTCCAGACCATGGTCACCTCACGTCTGGACTACTGCAACTCCCTTCTCGCAAGCCTACCAGCCTGCGCCATTCTGCCCCTACAACTGGTCCAGAACGCGGCTGCTCGGCTTGTGTTCAACCTCCCGAAGTTCTCGCACGTCACCCCCCTGCTGAGGTCACTCCACTGGCTGCCGGTCGTGGCCAGGATCAGGTTCAAAGTTCTGACCCTGGCCTACACTGCAGCCAAAAGGTCAGGCCCCTCCTACCTACAGGACTTAATCCAGCACTATGCTCCTGCTCGACCACTTCGCTCTGCTGCTGCAGGGCAACTTGCACTTCCCTCCTTCCGTGTTAATGGCTCCCGCTCGTCCCGACGGCGGAGCTTTTCCACCCTAGCTCCCCAGTGGTGGAACGAACTCCCCACTCTGCTGCGCTCAGCTGAAACACTGTCTGTTTTTCGTCGTGGTCTGAAAACGCACTTTTTCAGACTCCACCTCGACTAAAATTATACCTATATAGGGCCATTCTATAGTACTCGCTTCCTGTTTTTTGCTTGTTTTCTATTTAACTTGTGTTTTTGGTTATTTTATAGTTCAGAATGTATAGCTGACTGTGTGTACTACTCATGTTTATTACTAGGGATAGCTCCTACGCTGTGAGAAAGCTGTGCTTTGTCGGATTTGCTTTGTAGTCGCGTCAATGACCTTCAATATGCACTTATTGTACGTCGCTTTGGATAAAAGCGTCTGCCAAATGATTGTAATGTAATGTAATAGTAGGCTATGGAAGGGTGCTGATTCAGACACAGCATAACATGGGTATTAAGGCTGCTATAGCTGAAAACATATTTGTAGGAGCCACATTTCAGTTAAAGGCAAAATTAAAAGGCAAATGTATACTGAATGCATTTAGTTAGTGAGTTATTTATAATATGATGGTATTTTTAAATTTATGGTGACATAATTTTCTACTAATTTTATTTGGAAAAACAATAGCCGGTGGGGCACATGGGCAATGTAAGATATGCCATCTTACATTGCCCATGTGCCCCACCGGCTATTGTTTTTCCAAATAAAATTAGTAGAAAATTAAAATAAAAAAAACTCAGTAGCTTTGCTGCAAGACAATTTTTCAACTGTTTGCTTTGGATAGTGTACCTTTACTCTAGAGACTGATGGATGATACACAAAATAAATTAGAGGATAAAATAGAGATTTCATTAGGAAACAAATAGGAAATTCAAAAGGAAATTCTAAAAATAAGTAAGTAAATTACTTTGATATTACAGTGTAATAATACATTTTATTTTTTAATAGAAAAATTGATTATTGCTTCAAATTAAATAGAAGGGAGAGGTTCTAGTCTCACACCATGGTCTCTGGTTTGGTCATTCTGCTGTGCTAGAGTACAGAACCAAAATAACAAAAAATGTGTCACTGTCCAATTAATTATGGTGCTCACTGTAAATGCTGTAAACCTAAATAAAGTGTACAGTAAAGATGATTCCTGCACTTTTCTCAGGGGAAACACAGGTGGACTCAATATTGTTTATAGCTGTTTAACCAAAGAGCTTGAAGCTCAATAAGCTATGTAGGACAAAAGCCAAAAGGACTTTAAGGACAAAAATATTGGCCTTCAAGCAATTTGCAGCAAACATTTGGCATTGTTGCCACAGGTTTGCAGCAAGCTAATATTTTGACGTGCAAATTAGCTTTGTGGGAACTGCCATTCACTTCTGGCAAAGTTTTTAGTTCACCACTATTGGCAAACACTGACAAACGTCTGGCAACATTTTGTGGAAAATAATTTAGTTTGCGGAAAATGTGTGACATATTCACTAAGTTTGTGGCAAACTATCTAGTTTTGTAAGGGTAGGGTTGTAAAGTTCCGGGGAAAATTTCCCTTTTTGACGGATTTTGAGGTCATTTTTGGAAATTGAGGTCATTTTGGGTATTTATGCTGTTAACAATATTTTTCATAAATCATAATAAGTATGTCTAATCCATTCCCTCTCACCCTCAGCTATTTGTGGGGAGTGTTCTGATGTAATATGGCTGCTTCATCCAGGCGGGTGTGACGCATTGTGTGGTGGGGGGGGGGGGGGGGGGTTGTTGACTGTATGTAAGCAGTCCAGAGGCTATTAGCATATTAATACGTGGAAACACCTCAGATCAAGTTGTTATCATTATGGGGGAGGTGGGATGGCCTTATCTGTACAGTGACTGTAATTGCCTTTTCTACAACATGTTACTGGGAGAGCAAATCCCCCCAGGATGATAAACCAGGGGCCACAATTATATGGATGGATAGATACACAGTAAAATTGTTAGTTACATCAACTAGCAGAGATTATATGAATCCAACAGGGACCAATTGTATTCTATTAGAATTAAAATTAGTTTTATACTGAACATCTTTCTGTGTGAAAAACGCAAGTTCTTTAAGTGAGACATAATGACAGAGGAAGTGAAATGGGAAGTTAAATTACAGTCTTGGAAATGTGGCAATGAAGTTCTGTGCCATTGAGCCTTAGTCACGCCCGCAGGGATAGCCCACATAACTATATAACTCAAGTATAAATCTTTCTGAGAATTTGCGCTGAAGGATGTAAAAGGTCAAAGCAGGATTTATACAACATTTCACAGCTTTCAGTTTAAAAAAAAAAAAAAAGAGTCAAGTGTGTTTGCACCAGATCTAACTGTGTCTGTAAGAATCTTATGTCTAGAGGTAGACTTGAAAAATGATTGTATGATAGTGGGAGGTGAACAGAAAGGCTCATTTTTCTCTCACTGAAGTTCACCTTGTAAACGTGAGGGAGAAGCTTTATTCACTCTGCCCTGCAGTCAGGTCCAAAGCATCCCCTGAGAGCCGCCTGAGGGAGGGGGTTGTGATGAAAAATGAATGCAGAGCTGAGGCTCTTCGAAACGCAGCTGGACTCTCAGAGCTTTGCCCCAAAGAGTGGCGCTGTACCGCATTTAAAGGTGCTGCACAATTAAATGAAGAAAGGATAAAACTACACAAGACTGTAGGGCAGCTGACTCCTCCTGCGCGGGCAGGGGTTTGATCCCGGCCGTGGCACTTTCTCTGCTGCGTGTGTTTCTCTGCTCTGTCACCCACTCTTTTTCTAAATTCTACCTGTCAGAATAAAGAAAAAATAGGAAAAGGGATGTACTGTCCAACTATCCTTAAAAACAATTAAAAAAGTACTCCAGGCAAATCTCTTCCTAATTCTATAGGGATTCTATAGAATAATCTATAGAATGTTGTATAGAAAGTGTAAAACTAAACTTGATTTTTAAATATATTGCCATGCAATATATTTTTATAAAAGCTTAAGAGATACTTCTTAATTTTACATACGTTTGTGCATTTTTATCCCTTATGAGATCATTTAACATGTCCGCACAGAACTGAAGTCCTTAATCTTCACAAGTCAACTTCCAAATGCAAAAAAAAACCTTAAAGTACATTTCCCAACAAGTACACACATCAGAGACACCAGTGATCTGGACCTATGAATAACGAATAGGCCAGCAACGGCGTTGCTACGACTCCAGGGCAATCTCACAGAGATAAAAACTCTGCATTGTTTCTTTGAAGAAATACGAACTAAAATAAGACCTAAACACTGAGTCAGCAGAAGCATCCAGGGAGAAAGGGAGGGAAAAGTAAGAAAGGAATTCAAGACTCTCAGTCATTTTTTTATAGCAGACGGCGTGGAAGAATACACACGTAATGTAGAAAAAAAAATGCATCCTATAAGATACAGCAGAGAGCAACCAGGAAGGGTGGAGGGGAGATTCAGGTTTTCCTCTCGCCCACACATGAAAACATGTCAGGACAGATGAGGGGAAAGCCCAGATAGAGAGGTGAGGTAAAATCAATATGCTCCTGTGCGCTTTCAATGCAGGTCAAATGCTCAGGAGCCAACAACAACACAGTAGCCTACGTGAATCAGAGAGAGAGAGAGAGAGAGGGGGATAGTTTTCTGACTCGTACCTACCTACATCCAAACATCGACGCACCGTCGTCTTGCGTTTCAGACACGGTTCCTGAACCGTGAAAGAAGTGTGAAAAATCCACATAACCATGGTGTAGCTTTCGACTACATACCTTCGTGCTTACAGAGATCCCATGTTGGCACACACAACCACCTTTATATTGTAACAGACTTCTTACGACACAATAATTTCACTAATTTACACCAATATATCAAAATAATATTTGTCTTAAATTGTCAGCATTTTAGCTGTCTCTTACTCCAGATGTGAAATATTGTTGCCACGTGGTAACATTCACATTGAATGCAGGTTTGTCAGCATATCAAACCACTATAAATGCTTATAGATGACTGTGAATTATGCTGTGCCATCTCATTATTGACTCTGAATTCCATTACGCATTATGTGGCACCCATGGGGGCACTGTTTCCAAATTCTCTACGATGCCTGACCACATTTGAGTAAGTGCACTCCGTCCAAGGCTATGGTTGGCAGAATTTGGCTTAAAAAGCTCTGCATTACCTTCACAAAACTCATTTTATGGAGTTTGTGTTCAAAATAAAAAGCAAACATACAAAAAATCTGCTGAAGTAACTCCTCTGTTTTCTTTTTTTAATAGAGGTACAGTATATACGGTTCCTAGTATATCTGCACCTCATGGTTTAATGATTAATGCCAGAGTGCATTATTCAGTGATGCAGTCTATGATTATTTAATTTATTTGGTCCTGGAAAAGAAATAAAGATCAAGACTCTATCTTGGAGGATAAAATGGTATGCTGTGCAAATTGACCCAAGAGCAGTCATCATTGCATGTAATAAATAAAATATGAAGAACTCTCAACACTCGCACGTTCTCCGGAATTCCAGGGTAAAATAGCGTGCAAAGGAGCACGTTCTTAGCAATCTGGTGTTCCATTATCGTGAGGGTTAAGGCCACACTGCTGGTAACAACAAGTTTTAATCTACCAGGCAATGGTAGAAATATGATAAAATAACAGAAACTGGCTCCGCTTGCGCCCCCTGTTGGGCTTTAAAAAGCGGACAGATAAATTATGTTTTATCCGCTGCCGAAAGGCAAATGGATTCTAATATAAAGCCCCTGCTCTCTTTTATTCAGCCAGACAGAGTGCCAGATTAGTACTGATGTTGCTGCTCTCTGTGAGAGATTTAAACCAGAAGGAAGGGGGGTGCCACAGACAAATCTCTGTGAGAATTAACATGGGCTATTGCTGGACTTTCTTAATCAGAAGGTTGGAAGAAGGGATTTCACAGATGCTGAATTGGCTATGGCTTTAAAGCTGTAACCAGTGCTGTCCATGTGCTGCTCAGCAGCTGGTTTCATCCAGCTTTGAAATGTAGGCCGTTTTACAGAGTGCTATTTTTAAGGGCTTTACACAGCAAAGAGTACAATAAACATATTTGCCTCTGGTTTAAGGTTGGCTCTCACTTTTACTTTTCAAAAGTAAAAAAGTGGCAGTTGAGAAAAGCATCCTTACAAATAAATGATGGAAAGAAAGCATCCATCCAATAAAATGCCTTATAACTAAATTACATTTCATTGTAAGTCATTACAGGGACGTAATGTGGCTGTGCGCCTAAAATGGGGAGAAGAATCTGTCCCAGTCTGAGGTTAGAGAGCATGGCATTAAACTAGGTCCCTCACCCTGTGGGTGAAATATCTTGCATCTTCAGAGAGAAGGAGAAGCCAAAAGGGTGTGTTGATGGGGGGGGGGGTAAGGTTCTCCAGGAGGATTCTCCCACCAGTCAGCTCATGCTATATTAGGTTCCAATGAGAGGGTGGTCCTCAGGGTCAGCTGATGGGGGCAAGATGGTGAGAAAGTAGCACCTACAGCTCAGCCAATACTTTGTCCTTACAGCAACACACACAGAGGGAGGGTGGGGGGAGGAACACTTCAGAAAAAAAATTATTTATCTGGCCCCGGCAATACATCTGTCATGATGAGGCAGGCCTAACTAGCCTATGTGACACAAAACTGGCCTTTACAGTACATGCAGTAATGCTAATGACACAAAAAGCCATAACATAACTAAGGTGGGAGAATACGGTGCACTCACTTGTTAGTATGGTGTAGGTAGCTTGTCAAAAGATGTGTTAGGCTGCAGTTGGCAAGGGTTTAGGGATCCACGCAGTGATTCAAGTGCTACTATGCTATTTAACGAAGCTTAAAATAAATAAGTGCTACAATGCTATTTAACAAAGCTTAAAATATGCAAAGAATGTGAATTAAATCCACAAAGCAGAGTTCAAAGACATGTACATAAAGGCGCAAATGTGCACGCACACACACACACACACACACACACACAACACAAGCAAAACCCATTGGTTCATTACAGGAGATGCTGTCTCAATTACAATGATACAGGTCTGGGGCTAGGCTCATGAAAATCGAAAATCATGAATAAGATGAACTATGTTAAAAGTTTCTCTGAAAATATTTAGAGATTGAAAATAGATTAGTTTGCCTGATTTTAATATGACCTTCTTTAAAATAGATTTTATTAACTTATTTTAGATCTGACAACATAAGTTGAACTGGAAAAACGATTTAATTATTATGGTCAAACATTTTATGTTTTCTTTCATAGCTTTCCACAGAAGCAAATCTATGAGAAATGTGACCTTAATGCTGCATGGATCACGGTAGACGGCAGAACGGCACTTCTGGGACAGTGCCCGGAGGAAAGGCAGGACGGCAAGACGGCTAATAAAAATATACGTTGCAATGGTGATGTTGCTAGTTTGATGAGCTGGTAAACTACATTAGCTAACGTTAACTTGCTCTGTGCTGATTGATTGCCATTTCAAAATGTCATGGTAACTTTTTAATGAGTGTGAGTGATCATAAAGCTCTTGGTGCTGTTGTTCCAATAAATCATCCAATGTTCCAAAAAATAATCATTGTCCACAGTGTTGTGTTGCGCCACATACAGTTTGGAATTCTGTTGAGTATAACGATAAAAAATTCAATATTTTTTTATTTCAACGGCAAGTGCCATTGATGGAATTCTTTGCCCTCGTAACAAAATTGTAGCCTACCGTTGTGTTCTCATCCATTATAATAACATCCGGTTTGCCATCTACTGTCTACCGTGATCCATGTGAACATAAGGGCCAGTAAAATGTATGGGGAAATATAGTTTACGTTTGTTCCTCCTGCAACATAATGTTCCTGAACCGGTTAGAAGAAAATAAAAAACGGTTAAAGGGACTGCCAACTCAAATCGAAGATTCAGCTTTTCAATGGTTAATTGTTGTCATCCTGGGGTGGAATAAACATAGCCCATAGCCCAAATATCAGTACTATGTGCTGTGCCAATATTGAGATATGCCTTCCTTTTTTTTCACCATTGTCTGTAATTTATCAGGCTAGGTTTTGAGCGGGCGGGATTAAAACGCGACCAGTAGGCTAGTAGTCTAGGAAGGACAACCGAAAAATGTATTTCTGGAAATCAACATAAATATTGTGCTTAAAATATCAGTTTAACCTTAAATAAACGTATTATGGACAATAACTGTCCTTATATGTCATTTTAATGCGAACTGTTTTTGCGGCTTTTAAACTCACATTTTCCCAACATTCCATCAATGATAAGAGTCGGACTCTGACCACACCGAACACAGATCAGCACAGCCAATATTTTGTTCTATTCAGTGTCTCGCGGTCATTCTGTCAGTTGACTTGTTCAACTGTTAGAATTCTGAAAGACTGTCAGGTCAATATTTTCGCTGGATATTCTGTATATCCCGCCTTATAACCTAAAAGTCCCAGCTTATTGGCGAAAGATTTAAAAAAGATTGTAAAGATTGACATTTCAGGCTCCAATCGTGTTAACGGTGACAAGCGTACTGTAAGGTTTAGTTAGCAAATAACAATCCTGAATACTTCTGACGTAATTTATATAGCAACAGCATGCCCAGATCACAGTGCTTGACTGCGCATCATCCACAGTAGCCAAGGGAAATTGATGATGATTCAGAAAATATATAACTTTTAAAGATCTAATTCCATCTTCTACTGGGACTTTTGCCATTTATCGAGAGTGTGACAAAAATCTTCGGTGCCGCTTACCATAATTGAATGCTTTCACTTTTACGATTCGATTGAACAATTAACATGAGTACATTTTTTATGGGTTAGTGCTATTGGTTTCTGTTAGCTTCACCATTCTAGCTTCATAAGGCAAATAATAATGGTTAACAATACACTACACTGTTAGAAATTTTACTTGTTTTAACAGTAGGGCCTAATATTACTTTATTATGAACAGTACGTTGCTGTTCGTGCTGTATACAGCATGTTGCTGTAGATTCACAATAGGTTTTGTGTGAATTCTTCATGGCTGACGAAATATTACAGCAATCATCCTGTAATATAATTTACGGTAATCCAAAATACAGTTATATTCCTTCAGCGCGAAAATGGACCAATCAGCTCACCCTAACGTTAACTGATTATTATGTTTTTTGAAATCTTTGCTTGCCACACAGCCAGTTCAAGGTGAAATGAATCATCGATTTTTGTACGTTAGGAGTTTTAGTTTTTGAGAAGAATACCCTGGGTAAACTAATTAATTTATTGAGTTTGTATGACCTTGGGGGCAAATTATTTGAATTAATTCAGTTTTGAACAAGGTGACGGTTGCGGATTGAACCCGTGTAATGTTAGCTAGCTATGTTCGCTAACTTCACCGTTAGCTACGTTATTCTAAATTAGGTTAGCTAGATAGCAAGCTATTGTCAGTTAATATCAAGGTAGTTAGCAAATTGTTTGGATTATATTAATATTAAAGTGGGAAAGCGGCTATGTAGTTTCTAGAGTTTCGTATTGGGTTGGATTAAAATGTAACGTGAACGTTATTCTATCGGGTTGCAATTCATGTGTGTAGGCTAACGTTAGCCTTACTCCCTCCTGTCGGTGTTGGGAGGTGTCACAAATTAACGTTAGGCTACGTTATAGCCATTGGCTAACTTTACTAGCTAACGTTATACTTCCAGCTAGTTAGAAATTGAAATTAAACCGTAGTATGCTTAACTTAGCTAGATTTTAATATTACTGTTAAAAATGTAGCCTACCGTACTTATTTGTCCCTCTGGACATTTAATTATGTTATGGTAGGAATTTTGTACCTTATTTACGTGCAACGTTTAACGTTAGCTAGTGCTATGTTAGTTTGCTAGTAAAGTGGCTGCGTCTTTAGCTAGTTTGGAAGTTCCATGTGCAGGGTGCGTGATTTCATGACTTGTAGGCTACAGGGTTCAAGCAAAGTGCATGTCAATGTTTAGTCTATTGAGTATCTGTACTGCCATTGGGTGGATAAGTTCTTCAGACTTACGGAGTTGACAATGTTAATTTCTCATGTCACAGCATAGCCGTCGAGAGTAGACATTTTTATATTTCTTGGTTAATTTGTATACACTGTGCGGAATTGTTAAATAAAATTGCTTTTAATACATTCAAGATGTAAAGTGTACTTTTTCTTCACACTGGTACATTCTGCATTTCATCTTCTGTGTCTTCTGTAGTTTAGATGTCTAACTTTAAATGCAGTAATCCTGTTATTTCAATACAGACTAGAGTTGCTGTAATATGGGTTACAGTAATCATGCAGTATAAACTACAGTAGAGTTGACAGTACAGTACTGTATTTCATTATACAGCATGGGGAAAAGGTACTGTAAATGAACTACAGTAACTTTGCTTTTAAATTAATAACAGCACCTTGCTGGCTAATTGTTGCCAGCAACTTGCTGTAATTTTAACAACATTTTTCTAACAGTGTAGCAGTTAGTTCTTGTAAGCTTTCTCACCACTGCCGTGAAGTAAAAAAGTCAGTAGGCCTAGCTAAACTACGTTTTCTGTGAGAAATGTATTGTCAAGCTCATGTGCATTCACTGGTGTCTACATTCTAAAGCTCCGGTTTGCCTTCCCTACCAGTAGGCTACATGTAATCTCGTCCTGTCAGCCAATAGAGAACCGCGGCCATACGTCACTGAAGCGTTTCTGTGAATGCCACGCCCACTCGCTCCCATAGAAAACAACGGTGCAGGAAGACTGTTTATACCATAAAGACAACAAAGATCGGGAAAAAAACCCTATAAAATTCCCAAAAGATCTTGCATTGTGAACTGCATGGCCAATGCAATCTTTTAAAAACCAGACTTGCATTTTGTACGTTTGCCATGTCCAATCGGAAATCCCAAATGACGAGCCCTGTGGCTACATGCTATTAGAGAGAGCAGGTGGAAGGAAACTAACGTTATGCGGTGTCCTGCATCTCATGTCTGTGGAAAGCACTTTTAACAGGTAAATAAACATCACATAATATGGATAGTTATAACTACAGGCTTCAACAATAACTGTCGCCCGAAACTTGAGCTCAAATGTTCCGATCGGGTCAGTGCGCTTAATATGCCCTCATTAGGCTAAATGTAGCTGGAGATCATAGGAGGCTCCTCCAGGGAGGCAAGGGAGGCACTGCCTCCTCAAAATATAAGGAAAAGGGCGATTATTTTGCATCATATTTTTAGTTTAAATTGTTATAGAAACAGTGACCTCTATGGGCCAAAAAGGGAAATAGCGTTCGAGCACCCATTGTCGACCGCTTTCGCGGAAAAAACAGCAAAGCGTACACATAATTGCAATCGTAGGTAAAAATGGGATACATATCGGTAACACCCTGTACCTAGTTTTGTAGAAAAAAATGTCCTTGTTATCCTCCGAAGGCTATTTTCTTCAGGACTTCCGCTATTTTCTTTCTTTAACGGCAAATATGCAGGACGCCCGCCTGCCGTAGCATTAGCCGGGTGGGGACCTATTCTCGACCGCCCCTCGCGATTAGTGCCGCGGTCTTTATTTTTCTCTAATTTTATGAAAGTGGAGCCACTATAAGTCATAAAGTAAGCACGCATTCAACTCTATGGTATTTTATCTTCTCAAAAATACGTCAATGGTCCCATGTACTCGCCAATTTATTTTGTAAGACAACATCTTCACCTGTGCCTTGTGGAAACACGTGGAAGCTGACTACAATATACATGACAAAAATTCCTTATGACAACACTCTGCGGCCTATTGTTTCTTCTCAAACACCTTAATTAAATGGGTTGAACAATTAATATACATGTTAAAATACATTTAAACATAATTCAATAATTGCATTAATTGCATTTCAGCATTGTAATGGTAAACAGGTAGCATGGTAGATAGCACGATCATCAATGGGACGTTATTTTAGATCAAGTTGTAGAAACGCCTTTCTACAAAAACGGCAGCATTCCCTTTTTAGAACAAGAAAAATATCTCCTATTTAAAAAATGGTGACACATAATACATATCTTGCATTAATTCAAAATGTTCTTTTGTTAAAAAAACGTGTCCTTTAGGTGTATTCGTTTGTTTACCATTAATATAAAAGTTAAACAAAATCACGTCCTATCATGATTGGAGGTTTAGTGACACATTTTAAGTTGAAACTTCTTCTTGTTTTAATACGATTAAACTTACAAATAAACACAGATAAAATCGCTATACTTAATAGCTAAATATCCTATTTAAGTAGGCTAGATGTAAAAAGATGAAATCATATTTTATATTTTCATTTAAACATTGCTTTTCAGTGTTGTTTTTGTTCGTGGAAAATCTGTAGGCTACGTTGCATTTCAGGACATAAAACCTGCCAAGGCTACATTGTGTTATGTCCTGCATTGCAAATTTCACCAGAAGAGGGGACCGTTTACAAAAATATACCAGCAATACTTACACAGCTATGCTCCCCTTTATTCCTCTGAAGAGCATATTTTGTGACATTAAATACAAACCATGCCTTGTGCACACTCCTTAACTGGACAGCAAAAAGGTGTGACAAATATCCTATTTGTAAATACATCCAGCCAGTTATTTCTTCTAAAATCCCCCCCCCCCTCCTAATTAAATGTAGTTATCAGAACAAACGTTAAAAGGTATGTGAAAAAAACATTTAGTAATTCAGCCATTGTATACCTTTATTATAAATCACATTTGGTCATTGTGATGGTGATTGCATGATCATTACAATGGAGTTATTTGCTGGTACATTTTCCACATGAAAAAAATAATACTTCCACCAAAGTACATAGAAAAGAATAATTGTACTTCATAAAAGTGAATGTTTGACTTAAATTTTACTTAAACAAATGAATAAATATAAAATGTATTTAAATGTAGAAATATGAAATCTAAAAGTTGTTAAAGAAGTTAAAACTCAGGGCAGTTAATACATAAGAATTGGCCATCCTCCTCACTCAACTTCAAGACATGAGGAGTGGAACCACTGCTCGCGGGATTCACAGGAAACCCATAATACCACCATGTCTTCTTCTTTGGGAGGGTCCACCTCGCCACATGCAGAGCATAGGCTGAGGCCTTCCCTCAAATGTCTGATGATGATGTGCCATCTATAGAGAAAAGGAAGGGAAATATAAATTTTTTTCCGTACTTCATTCGTAAAAACGACAACAAAAAAGTTGTGAAACCACTTAGGTGCAGAAAAAATATTTATTTAGGGCTCTTCAATGTACAAAACGTATATATCTTGCCATTGAGCAAGGAAGGCTATCTGCACTGCTGTTTACGTACTGGCGACACATTTAGAAACGAGCCTCTCTTCCTCAGGCAGCATAATCAATGCTGCCTGAGGAAGAGAGATTCGTTTCGAAACATGAGTTGGCATCTGTTATTGAAGAAAAAAAAACAAAGAAAGCATGCATGAACTCACTGAGCTAAGCTTTCTACTTTTGTTGATTGCACATGATAGCATATAAGAGGGCAGTGGGATAAACAGTGTAATAAACCAATGAGATAAACAATGGAGTGGTGGAGAGAAGAGGGGCTGTGGAGGGAGGAAGGGCTGCAGTTATATGTGCTACAAAGTAAAATCAGAAAGGTAACCGAATGAGTACTAAAATGTCAAAGCAAATACATTTGCTATGATGCATATTACTAACTTATGCCTCATTTAGGATACAGATCAAACACTGTTATTACCTTTAGCTGCTAGCAGGAGGGTGGCAATGGAGGCAGGCAGCCTAGTGGAGGGATGCCGGACTTGGGAAGTCGTAGAGCACATGTGGCTAGGGGCTAAAGATTTGGCGGATGGACTGGTGATGACGGCCAGAGATGAGAGAAAAAATTCTTGTCAGGGGAGGTGGATGTCCAAAGCGTCTTACTCTTCAGCAAACTGCTTTGAGTGGTGCAAAGAACCCCCTGTCCAACAGCTGAAATATATGGGAGAGATGTGGTGGAAGACAGAGGAGCACGACACCTTCCCTAATTGGCCAGGTCCGTGGTCTCCCTGTCGATGTGGCTGTTGTGGCCATCGAACACCAGGAGCAGGGGGCGCTCCTTCATCGAGTACAGGAAGAAGTGTTTCTGGAACCACTTCAGGAAAAGGGTGGTGTCTATGTAGCCAGATGTAACAAGGTGTTAAGCTCTCCCAGGGTAGTCACCTCCCAGGTACCCCTTCCCGTTGATTATCATTGGTGGGATGTCTTCCTCAGATGCTTTCAGGGCAGGCATGCCAGCACTGTGATGTGGTGCCTGGTGGCGGGTGCTTGAAGGTAGGGATGTTTCCACCCCTTGCTGACCAGCATCTTGCAGCGAAGTATTCCCATCTGAAACCCTGACTCATCACCGTTGTAGATTTGTCTGGGTTTCTCCATTAGCACATTCTTCTCTACCATGGCCTTCAGCATGTTAAAGTAAAGGGCAATGTTCCTCTCCCTGGCCAACGTGGTCTCACACGGACACGTCACATAGCGACGCTTCTGCCCAAGCGTCGCTATGTGACGCCAAAGGTAGCCTTTTGCGTCGTATATTGACGCAGCCTTTTGCGTCATATATTGACGGTTGTGGCCACATAATTTGTCTTTCGTTGTGGCACTTCAATATTATGCTTTTTTATTTTAATTTTTTCTTCATCTGGTAGAGTTACGTGAACTCTTGTGGTCGAGCTCGCCCACTATCTTAGCAGTTCGGGCATGAGCCCGAGTTACATGAACTCCAGTGAAGTTATGTTTAGGGGTTGGGGGTGGGGTACGGGAATCACGAACTCAGAAAGATCTCCGCGCACACGGCGAAGACTGAGTGGGCATGCTCGCAGTCGGTTATCATGAGCAAAGCCTTCGCCATAGTAGGATTCATAAATTCGAGACGAGTGCGTCAAATAATGACGCAAAAGGCCTCCTTCTGCGTCTAAAGGATGTGACGACTTGGGAGTGAGACCAGGCTGCCCTGGCACACCTGATTCTCCCTCTTGTTGCTAATGTTGTTTTCTACTTTTTTGAGCCTGACTGCCTGCCACATGGTCATACCCTACTTGCATGCTTGTATTGCCCTCAGCATTGCCTCCTCCCTCCACAGACATCTCTTTTTGCCCTTGTTCATCTGTAAAAATGTTCAAAAATAAATTTCTGCACTCTTCCCTCCATTATTCCAATAATCTTATTATGTAATCTATGTGTTCTATGAGAATGGCTAAATTATAAGTAGAAATTAAGTTTACTTAACATTTTAAATGTAACTATTTCTCAATTTGTCAAAAAATGCAAACTTGAGGATTCCTACATTATTGATTGCAAGGAATCAAAATGTGAATCTAATTAAAGCCTACTAATATCTTAATTATATCTAATTATTATCCATTAAATGGATCTGAGCATTAAAGTACATATTCATTCATTCTATTAAATTAAGTTGCTGCCTAATTATATGTATTTTATATGTTTCACGAATGATTTCACATGGCACAACATCTTTTTTTTTAAGCAGACTCATGATCACAACATTAACTTTAGTCTTGTTAATCCAACATCAGCATATAATAATTTAAATATAAGATAAGGAACTAAGTAAATATCTATGCATTATCTCAAATTCAATAATTAAATGAATAAATAGCCCATTTCATTTAATGAGCGAGAAACCTTCATAAGCGAGTCAAAAACTGAATGTCACTGTCCACAATTCTAGCCGTCGTGCACGGTCTGAACAGCTTCTGTGCCGTCCGCTAGGATACTCATTTTCTGAGGCGCATTTCTTTGTGTATTTAAGGTTAATATCGGAAAGGGTGGTCCTTATAAGCATTTCTAGCAATCCGTACATATTCACTGTAGTTAGCCAAGTGGTTTCGAGCTAAACAGCCGTTGGAAAGCTACGTTTCAAACTGTAAAGCGATATTAGGACTGTTTCATTTAATCGTCGCGATTATGGAATTCGACGCGTGCTCGAAGTATAAAAGTTAACGGTGTAAAAGAGGTCGTATTAATATAACTAAATATAGATCTATTAAGTTGAAAACTGTCAGTTAGACAGGTTATTATGTGTATTTTTACGGGACATATGTTTAATTGGTCACAGTGTTCAGTCCTCGCGAATAAATATGAAATAAATACGTTGGCGCCTGAGGCGGTCGGAGATGGGCCCCCTCCCCCCCGGTCGAGAATAGGTGCTCGAACGCTAGAGTAAACGCTCCTCTGAGACAAATCTAAAATTTGCTTGCTTGTCGTTTGTTATACGTATGTATCAAAGACCTGGAGGCTCCTGGTTTTTTTCTTTTTTTAAATTCAGTAGTCATTTTAATAGTGAAAAGTCACGTGAGGGGAGGCAGCACATTAGTCCAATCATAGTTTCCTAAAATAACAGTCATGCCATGCCTTATCGGGGATTAAACAACAACAATGTCAATTAAATATATGAGTCCCTCCCAGTCTTTCTAATTTTAAGCGGTTGGGTTGCTACCATAGACTGTAAAAAATAGGTTGCTAGCTACCGATTATTCAGTGATAGAGTCAAGCAAGTTTTGAATATGAAGGAGCTAACCAGTAGCAGACCTATAGTGAAATGTTTGATTATTTCATTCAACATTTTTTTATTTATCACAACTAGACACATTTTAGATGAGTTATTATTTTTATTTAGTGAGATCAACGGTAACAAAAGGTAAATTGGATGCTAAATTGATAAAGTTTTTAAGTGAACGTTTACTTGCTGGCTAGCTAGTTCTGGCACGGTTAACAACCTTATTAGCAAGCTAACGTTAGTTATATACTTTCCGGCCTGCCTTCTATTGTGTGCCGGACACAGTGGAACATCGACATGGACAAAACATGGATTTAACATCAAAAATCTTGACTAGGCTACTGTCACACAGCATGCAGAATCCAATTAACACGTAATTGCAATGGTAAAGCTTAATCTTTGGGTAACTGTGGTGATTTGTATAATTTAGAGCATGTTATTGACGAGGGGGGAAAGGCGTTCAGGCGTAAAAAAAAACAGACCGTAAAAAAAAGAAAAGAAACCGTGAGACAAAATAGGGCTGTGCTTAAACTTCCGACGTTACTTAGCCAGCAAGAGTTAAAGGGTAAGTTCGCTATTTTGGACCTTGGACCCTATTTGCGGTCCGTCTTCCATGAACCTGACCCATGAAGTCCATTTTTTCGCTGATCGGTCCAGTATTGAGTTCGGTACAGATTTCCTGTAGGCTCTCACTGGGCTACAATGGAAGTGAACGGGGCAATCAGAAATGTTATGGAAAAACAACGATAAATGTGCTTTTATAGCTCAGTGTGTATTCTTACGGTCTCAGTATGCTCTCCTGTGAAATGTAGGCTATCGCAAACGCAAACCGAACGTTGAAACAACAGTTCCATTTGAAACAGAACTATTTCTCCGACCGCACTACCTCGCACTGTAAACTTCCGCAGTCTAGCTACGTTGTAGAGAGGGGGGGCCGCTTGAAAAGCAGTTGATCACAAATCCTGACCTCCCGTTGGAGTTTACTAGCTAGTAGCCTACAGCAGAAATATTTGTAACGCAGTTTTTTAATCATCATTTGTAATAATTCATCACAGCAATGGTGCGCGAATGTGCAGTCCCCGGTTGTGGGAATAAAATGTCTGGACGCTCAAATAGCCTACCAGTTTTCACAGGCTCCCGTTCTCTGACCCA
Source organism: Synaphobranchus kaupii (assembly GCA_029718625.1). NCBI lineage: Eukaryota > Metazoa > Chordata > Actinopteri > Anguilliformes > Synaphobranchidae > Synaphobranchus > Synaphobranchus kaupii. The sequence goes on along the minus strand of CM056381.1, from coordinate 35,299,329 downwards.
GAAAGATTGAGACTTTGGCTGGTTGTCTTACGGATCGACATAAACACTCCAGTCAATCAACTCCGTTTGGCAGACTCGCGAGTTTGTGGAGCGCATTTCGACGCTACTGATTTCTGTAACCGCAAATCAGAAGCAAAACACTGGTTTCTAAAGAACACAGCTGTTCCTCGTGTCGGACCTGCAGCACTATCAAGCACCGGAGCGGAGGTAAGTTATATTTAGCTATAACGTTACTAACATTTTTATTTTTTTTGAGCGCGTCCTCTGACCCAGCACTCAATACCAACTAACAAAATCCGAGCTTGACATAAGTTGTTTTCTTGTAACAAAACTGTCGGAAACGTTCATCAACTATAACTTTTTGCAATTCTATAATGTTTTATTTACAAATGCTTGACGCATGGTGTCCTGTCCAAAGTTCTCATCTATCACATATCTGTTGGCAGTCATAGTGTAATGGTAATCAATGGAGATGATCCAGTGTCATCCACGGATACATCCAGGTTTTCAATGGCATTCGGTAGCAACAGATCCCACTCCCTACAACACAAACTTTCCTCCTCTCTGGGCATCTGCTTGCACCTCTTGCAAGAACACCAAAAGTCCCCCGAAATTCTTGGTCTAGCCTCGGCAGCGACTTCGGATAACATTACCTGCGCAACTTCAGCCTCTCTCTCTTCTCTTGCTCTCTTATCATCCATCTCTTGTAGTTCCGTGTCCGTGTATTCTGGCTCAAATCTGTAGCCAGTAACGCCAAAGTCAAAATCGAATTCTTCGTCTTCGTAATCATTATAGTCATCCATCATCCAAGTTTTTTTGTGGAAATTGTAGCCTACGTTGCTGCAGGTAAACAAACGCAGACTGCTCAGCTAGATAGTTTCGTAAACGGCCGGCACACCTTCCTGCTCCCCTACCCCCGACACATAGTACTCCGCGAGTGCAGCGCAAACAAGCAACAGAGAAATGCTTACTTCCAAGCCATGCCAAGCACGTAAAAATGTTCGGATTGAGATACATTTCACAGGAGAGCATACTGAGACCGGTAACAATACACCCTGAGCTTCCCGTCTCATTTATTGTACATGAAAGCACATTTATCGAACATTTCTGATTGCCCCGTTCACTTCCATTGTAGCCCAGTGAGAGCCTACAGGAAATCTGTACCGAACTCAATACTGGACCGATCAGCGAAAAAATGGACTTCATGGGTCAGGTTCATGGAAGACGGACCGCAAATAGGGTCCAAGGTCCAAAATAGCGAACTTACCCTTTAACGTTAGCTTTCATAAGGCAGGATGAACGTGGCAGTTCACAGGTAACGTGAGGTAGGCCTAGTTTGTTTGTTGATGTGATAGCCAGCTATAATGATTTGCTCGGCTCTCTCTTGTAGACCGCGTTTTAACAATGAGATAATGTTAGTTAAAACCACAATTAAAACGCAAGGTTGCTCCTTTTTTTGTTTGGTAAATTGACGAAATGACTGACACCAGTTGTCCCTCACAGCTTTCATTTGCATTGCGATACGTTGATGGAAGTGGGCACATGTTCATTGGATTTTTTGACGTTTCAAGTGTGGGCGAGATGTGTTTGTGAGTGCAGTGATGGCAAAGTTCGATGATGAGCAAACTGGTAGCTCAGAGGTATAACGGGGCTGTAGTCATGCCAACCGGCATTAAATGGACTGCAGGCTAGAGAGGTTTCCTCCAGGGCACTGGCTTTGTACATTGCTACGACCATCGTCCACCATTCCGTTTCTTTCCGACTTGGGACTTGTTTACGAACCATTTCCACCATTCTGATTGGAGTCAATTGGAGCATATTTAGATAACGTTACAGGTTCAATTTACCTCAAACAATTCCAGTTTATATATAAACCTCTAATTTGGAAGTGAAAATGAGTGTGAAAGTTTTTTATTAAATTAAAATTAAAATGTATTGACCTAACGCTATCCTACTTGCCACAGAGCACACTAAAATGTAGTGTGTGGTTCACTTTATAAGCTAACATCCAAATTGAAAACATGTTGCAGTGCTGATTATTCATCAGACTATTAGGAGGATATTGAGTCTCTTCACTTTGAGGACCACCCAGATTTATTTGAACCAGAATACACGGAATACTCTGCTTCTTGTCTCCAAGAGCAACAAGTTGCAATGGCCACCGTACTTCCACAGAGAATATAGGTCAGCACAAAGTAAAGGATTCAACGATAGTTTGACTTCAAAAATTATGGTATAAACAGTCAAATTAAACCGATAGACTGTCGTCGTATTTTATTTGCTTTGGGTGCACTGTGGAGGGTTTAAGTGTGTTTGGTAGTGGATGCTACCGGTTACCATAGAGTTGCGCAAGCATTAGCAACGTGTGTAGGTCCACAAGAAGGACAGCATGGAATCAGCTGAAAATGGTCTCCATCAATCAACAACATCATGGGTAAGTCGTAAATGAGACATTATGTCCAAAATTCCAAACTAACCCTTTAATGCTACGTATTAAGTTGGGGCCAGTGGCGTAACTACATGATCAGCTCATGATCAGATTCTTATAAATGTCGCTTTTGAAATAAATTTATTTATAACGCAAAATGAAGGTCATTCACTGCGTTTCCTTGTACATGCGGTCGCAGCCGTTCTTTATGGAAGGTCAACGGTGCCAAAACGTCTTAAAAAAAACGTCTCAACATGTTCATTTTTGACATGTTGACAAGATAGGGGAAGACTGCAAGGTTTATCAAAACAGTTGTAGCTTGAAACCATGTCGGAAATTGGTTCCAACCATAAACAATATGGACAAAGTCACTGTGACCTCACCCATTGCCATAGCCTTGTAAAAACCGAAATGAGTTTCCGGAAGACTTTTTCGCCGCCCGTTTTGTCTGCTCCGTGGAGCCGAAGTGACGTTGTCGGGAGCAGGGTCAACCGTATCTGGTCTTCATGGTCCAGGTACAGTATGATTGACAGTTCGGGGTGGAGAAGCCCATGACCTGACCAAACCACACCATTTTTCAAAACGAACTCACGGTAAACTCCCTTAAATTGCTAATGTTTTATAATATAACATTTAATTTTCATCCTCGATTTTACTGTGTCATTTATTCACATTGGATGTGTGGTATTCCTCACATAATTAACGTTCATTCAGTTATCTTCAATTTATATTCAGCTAACATCATCTAATTTGATTAGCTAGATAGCATACCAGCTGAGCTCGGTAGCCAAGCTTGACGTACTGCATCACCACACACGGACGAACATAGGGTAATGCTTTTGCCATGAACTATATTGACAGTCAGTCAATCACAGATGTTATTTTGACAAGACTACTTTTATTATAAATGTCCCTAGTGCCGCTAGAAAGGTAGCAAGCTGTCCCAATAGTCTTAAATGAGCAAACCACCACCGTCATTTTGGCTAACTGCTAATTAACTCGACTGTGACAGAGCAGTCTGTCACGGTTTTCTGCAGCATGAAACCCAGTTCTGAAAACTGTTCCAGATAGCTGGCATTGTAGGTTAGTGGGTTTACATGCTAGCTAAAGCATAGTAGCCTACATTACATTGTAGCTGGCATTAACTTTCATCTGCATCCTGTAACCTATGCAGACTCCGTATTCTTTTCCGATAAATTATTGGTTTTATTTTAAATATCCCAGTATTGTCAGTACAAACATACCGCTAACACTTTGGCTCTATTCCCCACACATTTTCTTAATTTTTCAGACTGAAAAAAAAAACATCCAGGCGTAGAAATGTCCGGTTAGGTTTTGGTCATTCCATAGACCGTATATAGGCCTCAACAACCAAATAACTTAGCCTAATAACGTTAGGCTATTGTTCATAATACCCGCCCGAACCTGTCCTCTTATTAAAAAATTTGAATACCCACCAGTTACAGTCTATGGCTAGCTGCCGTCTGTTCTAGTTAAACTAACATTAGCTGCTCTTAGGACCTGAGCTAGTTGGAGAAGCTGGCTAGTAACATTAACTAGGCAATCATGGTAGCTATCGTTAGCTTGCTAGCTAAATGTTAAAATGACTTGCCATGAGCTATCGTTAGCTTGCTAGCTAGCTAACCCAGCATTGCTAAGCAATGGTAACGTTCATGGCCGGGGGACTACAGCGATTGCGTATGGGAGGGGGTGGAATAGCTAAAGTAATATCTAAATTGATAAGGTTATACAGGTATGGAGCAATTGATTTCAGATACTTAACCCACAGTTTGTTTGGCTGCTTGCTCCGAGACGCTAGGCCTGTAGTGTAGCGGCAACATCCACTGCTGTCTCTCATCTCACGAAACAGTATTTTTTTTCGTGGTAGACACATCATAGCTCGCTCCAAAATGAATATGTGATGACAATCATGTTGAAGATGAGCGACAAGGCAGTCAATTTATTATGTTTCGAACTGCGTCCACAAAACAACCACTTGTTCACGGTAGGCTACTAAGGGATGTTCTCCATCGATTTCCACTCAAAAATACAGCGTGTGTCCCTGTCCCAAGCATAGACTGTATAAAAATAGGTCCCAAGATGCCAGGGCGCATTTTAGACCAATGATTGTCCCGCCACTCCGAGTGAGGGCAGTGAGAACTCCTATCTTTGGCAGTGACCCCAGGACTCAACCTGTCCCTCTGATTGGTCCTGAACAAATGTTAATACCCTGTCCAAACGACACAATAATTAAAAAAATGGGGGGAGGCATTAGACGTACGTGCTTTGTGAATTCCACAAACCCCCTCACACTGTCACCACGTGAACTTCAAAGGTTTGAGCGCACGCCACTCACTGGTGATCAAGATATGCTAGCATTTTGTGTCTCAAAAGCTTTGCGAGGCTTTCATTTCAACAGAAGAGAGTATGGAATTTATCTTTAAATAAAGTAAGTAAACACACACACACACACACACACAATGTTGTCTGTTTGCCATGTCTATTGTTGGCCTACTTGAGTGGAGTTTGCATTGTGTTAGGTTGCTTATGAATGGTTATTAGCCTATCGTTATTGGTGCGCCGACAGCCCGACACTGTACCACTCATAGCCTTATCGGTTTTGCAATGTTGTGTTTATTACTGGTGCGCCGAAGCAATGTTGTGTTGTGGTCATTTTGTTTTTATAATGCAGAAAACAAATTCGGTCACTCAAAAATAAACCATGAGAATAAAATGAGGTGTGTTCTCATAAACCATATAAAGCCTAAATGGGACTCGCTGCAGCAGCATAGTCGGTAGATGTATAGCCCCCTGCAGGTTCGTAGAATGGAACACTCCATAATTAACTTAGGCCTTCTGACCTATGCATGCCCAAACGCTTGGCAGGATAACTGACAAGTAAGCTAACATCTAGGTTGTAATCTCCAACGTTAGAAAATAAAAGTGTACTGTTGACTGATAATGTTATGGTCTTGGCTCTTTCAATGCGGTTGATTTATTTAACAAAAAAAAGGAAGATAACTAATAACGTGAGCGTTAGTCACTCTGAAGTGATATCAATGTAACGTTAACTTTAGAAAACATTATCTAGCTAGCTAACATTAGTCAACATATCATCAGAATTTGTTAGCTAGCTAGCTAGGTACTTTGCATTGTTTTGGCTAGACAGATGTGTAGGCTAGCTTATATATGGCTGCTTTTGATTCAGTTCCTCCTGACAAACAGCGATTTATATGTGCGGGGGGGGGGACGCTTTGTAGGAGCAAGAGACCATTATATATTGTATGCATTTATCAACTAATAGATTATAGAACTTAATTGACCCAATTTACCTTCTAAAAATTAGTTAGAACCCAGCCTAAAATGGCAATAATCTGTGATGATTATTTGATATAACACAAAGAATTTGGCTATTTGTAGTAGAAGGTTTTAGGTAATCAGAATGCACCGTATTCATAATCTTTTCAAATGATGCATGAATGCACGTTTTATTTTCATAACAATAATCATGCCGACGTCATCACGCCACAATTAAAACGATGCCACATACTGGATTAAATGACACACAGGCCTACTTGTTGTATGAGAAACTATATATTACATGTAGACTTGTAGAACACCCCAATGGTAACATGACCTGTTAAATGACAAAAGATCTTGGAATCACTGAAATATTCTGCGAAAACGAAGCAATATTGGTAGATTTAGTCTTCTGCATTTCAAACCCGGTAGAAAGTAAAAAAATAAAAAATTAAACTTTATAAAAATAGGCTACATAGCCTATACATGTAAACTACTCCAAAACGTAATTTAAATTATGATAGGTAACGAATTGGCCAACAGTGCCAAAACGTATTAAAAAACAATTCCATAGTTCTTACAGGTCAATTCTTCGTTCTTTTGTCCTGGATAACTTGTTTATTACGTGCTCCAAATTGACAGTCTCAACGGTTTCCCTCTCCATGTACAACAGCGCCAGGTGAGAAAGCCGCTTCTCTTACATTGTTGACCACAGATAGTTCTTTATCAGTTTAAGTCGACTGAAGCTTCTCCTGGCCTTTGCGCTGCTAATTGGGATGGTGAGATATATCCAATAAGCAATGCTCAGGTTTTGACTGTCCATATCATTTGCAATAAGGAAGTGGAGAATATCACTGGTGTTTAGTTCACTCTTGTTGTCAGTGAAGAGTTCCTTGTACATTCTTTGGAAACAAGTAAATTCATCCAACATCAAACCATCAGAGTAGTGCTGTGCAAGCATAATTGCATTATCTATTGAATCCGGATGAAAAAAATGTTTTGGATTAAGTACACAAAAATTTTCTTGCCATGTCTCTAAAGTCTCGAAAGTGTTCATTACACTGGATGACAAACACGTTGAGGATGTAATAAAAGGTTCCTACTTTGAAGCGCTCCCTAGCGTTTACAGGTGTTACCGGTAAGCTAGTTTACAGGCGTTTCGTCTTACAGCATGTTCATCAAAAAATCCCCTTTTTTATGAGCTCTCTCCTCTTGAAATTCTATTGAGGCTCTGCAGATTCTAGCCATTTCCTTGGCCGTGTTCTCAATTGCCTCAAATGCGCAAATCTCTCAATTCTGACACAATTGTCAATTAGTTCAGTTGCGCAAATCTCTCAATTCTGACTCACAATTGTCAATTAGTTCAGTTGCGGCGTTTAAGTCAGTTGACTCCTTTTGAAGATAATTAGAAAGTATGAATGTCTTTTCCAATATGCTATTCCAAAATGTCAACATTAGCTTCAGCAGCTGTTTTAGGTGAAGTGTCCCTGTGTTCTACAATTCTGTGAAGGGCCTCCAGAATAGCGGACAAGCTCGGCATGACTGCTTCAGAGGCTTGTTTCCTCGATGCCCATCGCGTATCTGAGAGCCTCTTTAATGTGAGTATGGTACCATTCAAAACTGTCTCTTGTTCCTCGCCTAATATTTTAAATCGGGGCAGACTGGATGTATACAGACTGGATGTGTCAAAAATGTATACAGGGTTTCAAGGGTCCCAAAAAAAGCTTAGCAGAGGACAATGATAAGGCTGCATCCATGAGAATTAAATTTAAATTATGTGCACAGCAGTGAACATAAACTGCCATTGGCGAGCAGTTTTGTTTAACCCTAGTTTGCAGTCATGTTAGGTGACCAGACATGGTCCTGGCCCCATCGTAAGCCTGTCCTCTTATGTACTTAACATTGAGTCCCGGTTCGTCAGTGAGTGCGTGTACTAATAAATCATAAAAGGCCTCTGCACTGGCGTTTGGCAATTCCTCAAATTTCACAAAGCGTTCGATACTTTCACCTGCTTTTGTGACATATCTCAGCAAGAGAGAAAACTGGTCAATTCTTGCTATATCAATTGTGGAATCAATGATTATGGAGAAAAACTTGGCAAGTTTAACTTCTTCAATAATAGTATTCAGTGTTTCGCTCGCGAGTGCTGATATCATCTCATTCTGCAACGTGGTCTCATGCGGACTCGTCACATAGTGACGCTTCTGCCCAAGCGTCGCTATGTGACGCCAAAGGTAGCCTTTTGCGTCGTATATTGACGCAGCCTTTTGCGTCGTATATTGACGGTTGTGGCCACATAATTTGTCCTTGGTTGTGGCACTTCAATATTATGCTTTTTTATGCTTTTTTTTTCTTCATCTGGTAGAGAGTTACGTGAACTCTTGTGGTCGGGCTCGCCCACTATCTTAACAGTTCGGGCATGAGCCCGAGTTACATGAACTCCTGTGAGGTTATGTTTAGGGGTTGGGGGTGGGGTACAGGAATCACAAACTCAGAAAAATCTAAGTGCACACGGCGAAGACTGAGCGGGCATGCTCGCAGCCTTCGCCATAGTAGGATTCGTAAATTTGCGACGAGTGCGTCAAATAATGACGCAAAAGGCCTCCTTCTGCGTCTAAAGGATGCGTAGGAGCTGCCCAAGCGTCGCTATGTGACGACTTGAGAGTGACACCAGGCTGCATTCTGACACTGCGGGCTGAGATATTTATTTCTGGCAGTCAGATTTTTCAGGTGCATGTCGATAACAGCATCGTATTTGGCCAACAATTTAAGGAGCTCTAAAAAATTGCCTTTGTCTACACCAGGAGAACCAAGGCCAGCATATTCACAATGACCATGGAACGCCAGCCCTTGGTTAGGAAGAGTGACGTATCAACTAGTCTCCGCAGTATTTGTCTGTTCCTCTCGACTCTCTCCCTCTCGGCTTGCAATAGACCCGAAATAACAGTGCGGTCTTGGCTTATACAAAACTTTGCCATAAGAAAGGTTTTTTCTGCTTCTCTGTGTGTTTTTGACTTTTTGTGTTTTTCAGCCTTTCGATGCCTTTTTAAAATTGCTTAATCCGTGCTTCAGTCTGCCCAGGTCAAATTATCTTTGTTGTTGTCTTTGCCTGCAAAAAGCCAGCAGCAAAAACAGTGCAGACGGCTGGACTTCGGAGAGAACACTAGCCAGTGTCGGTCCACGGAACATGCACCGTTACTTTGCTTGTACCATGACGTAATGAAATGCCGGTTTTCGGAATCAATTGGGAAATTTGCAAAAGTATCATTAAGGTCAGGTTGACAGGGACTGTGTTGGATAATAGCTCTGACTAGGTCAGGTGTTAGAGGATTGTCTTTAAACAGATATGGATCTGTGGGATAAGGCTCTTGTGTATCAAGTTGAAATCTGACACCCTCCTCCGTTCGACTAGCAGAGCTAGTGGCATGACCTCCCGAGTCATACAGTTCATCCGCAGATTGCCACTGTCAATGCCACTAGCACTGTTCATCACCAGCACTGTCATACATTTCATCTGGTGGACGAGGGCTAACATTAGCCTCATCCACCGGCTCAAGGACATAGTTGCCAATCACTTGATTGACTGAGACTGCTGGTTTTATGATCGCGATCATAGGTAGACGAAGACGAGCCCTCATTAGGCTTTGAAAAATAATTTGGTTAGTGGTACACACATTAATGCAGCTTTTGTTTTTTCTTTATGTTTCATATAACATGATTTCTACATTTTTAACTGTGCCGCTAACTGACGTCGGAAACGAACATGCATGCAATGTGGATTTGCAGAGGTTCTTCTACCTCAAATCCGTTGTTGCAAACAACGTAATATGAGTTATATTAATGAAAATATTTCCCCACATTCTAAATATATATATTTTGTTTCAGTGACGCCTACACTGTTGATAAATAAATAAATAAAACTCAAAAATGTATTATTATTTTTGGTGATCATGGTCAAGGGATTGTGGAATTTTTGCTGCCCAAGGCCCGGCATTTTGCCTCCGGGGGGGAGGGCAGCAAGTGCACCCCCTGCCCCCCCAACTATTTACGCTAATAGTTGGGGCCTTTTTTGCAGTGGCAATGTAATTCCATTACTTTTTAAATTACATTTTATTTGACTTTTAAGGACCTGGCTGTTGCTGTTGAACTAATGGTATAATTAAGTTGTATCCTCCCCCCAAAAGTCACCAAAACTAACCATTTAACTTATCCAGCTAACTGAGTAATCCTGCTATGTAAAATACCCCCCACGCCTTTGTACCCAAGCTAGCTAACAGTGGTTTATGTATGATACATTTGGGAATGCGGTTAGCTAGATAGCTAACTGTTAACTGCAAAGGCTTGGTTTGCGTTAAACAAAGATAGACCTATATCACAGCAAACATGCTTGCAAATGATACATTGTTTGGACACGCGGCTAGCTAGATGGCAAACTGTTAGCTTAAATCAGTAAAGGCTAACGGGTGGCCGAGAAGTGTCGAACAAACTGCATATCCAAAACACTTTGCAAATTCGAAAAACACAAGCGCATTAACGGAAAACACAAGTGCAAAAGCCACAACACAAATGCAAAAGTGACAACACAAGTGCAAAAAGCCACAACACAACTGCAATAAGTGACAACACAAATGCAAAGCCATAACAACGGAAGTGAGCAACAACGGATGTTGACAATGAAACGTGCGGACTATTACAGTATTGCCTACATATGTGGAAGAGGAAACGTCCTGGGGTGCGTTTCCCGATAACGGATCAATCTTAGGGTTAAGTGAGATTTCAACGAGCGATGCTACGATGGTTCTTTAATTTGTAACACGCGTTCCCAAAACAGTTCTTAAAGCATGAACGCGCAGTCACCTCTTAAGTGCTACTTAACCAGAAGTGTAAAATCTGGGTTCATTAAGTAAAAAAGTATTTAGTTCCAATCACCTGGATTTGCTCATTTGCACAATTCTTCAGCCAGGAGGTGGAACTAATTAGTGGAAATCAGCTGGCTGAGTTCATGGGTGGAAGAAACACATAGCAGGACTTTCTGATCCCTGGATTTTACATCTCTGTACTTCTGTCTGTGGTGCTGCTGATACGGGAGGAGGAGGGGCGATAGATTGGGAGACGCAAACCCCACTGTATTGCCTAATACATGGCCGGTTAGGCACTTTGAGACAAGTAAAATCAGTGGGAAAAATCTTTTTCCCACTGATTTTACTTGTCTCAAACTTATCTATTTATAGGGCTATTTAAGGAATGGCTTGTATGGGTAATTTCCAAATATATAAAAATAAGTAAATTAAAAATACGTAAACGTAAATATTGTTGCATCTAACATCACTATAAAGAAAAACAATCAGTGGTTATGGTAACCGTAAAATGAAATGAACACTAACATGAAAAATCAAATAAAGTATGTGATTTATGGGCTTCTAAAACACACTTAACAGTCGTTAATCTACAATCACACTTGGAGTAATCGTTAATCTACAAGCGTTTCAAAGAGCGTCTTAAGTTTAAGATGCTTTTGGGAAACGCACCCAAAGGTCAAAAAGCTTCGTACGAAGGGATTTACGACGTCTTACCCTTAAGATGCTTTTGGGAAACGCACCCCTGCCCGTTTGAGAAGTAAGTGAAACGTTGTTTGACAGCTAACTATGATTACTAGAAGTAAGAAGTTTCCTCTTCCACATATGTAGGCAATACTGTAACAGTCTGCCGGCAATACAGTAATAGTCAGCACACAACATCCGTTGTTGCTCACTTCCGTTGTTATGGCTTTGCATTTGTGTTGTCACTTTTGCAGTTGTGTTGTGGCTTTTGCAGTTGTGTTGTCACTTTTGCATTTGTGTTGTGGCTTTTGCAGTTGTGTTTTCCGTTAATGCTCTTGTGTTTTTTGAATTTGCAAAGCGTTTTGGATATGCAGTTCGTTCGACACTTCTTGGCCACCGTACTGTTTGTGCTGAACAAAGGCTTTGCCCGAATCAACCCCGTTCTGGAGCCTACTATTGAGTATGCTAAGTAGATTACACTGGATGAAAAAGTTGTTAAGTAGGCCAAATGTTCTCTAAATATAGTGTACTTTAAATCCCTGGATGCTATACTTATTTTTTTTATTATTATCAGGTCCTTATTATCAACCTCCCCGTCAAAAACACACCCAAACAAACGGAGGAGTAGGGCGATTGCAGACGGGAGGGGGTGGAATAGCTAAATTAATATCTAAATTGATAAGGTAGTTCATGTCTTAGAACAACAGTAGCGCCCAGATTTTTGTAAAAACAAGCCTAAAAATGCGCAATCTGCAACATCAGAAAGGACAAGCCTAAGTCGCGTATGTAGGCTATATAAGCAGTCTTGGCAGCTGTGGTAATTTGCTTTGCTAGTCTACAAAGCAGTCCACTAGCTAACGTTAGCTAGCTAGTTGAATGCAGGAGGATGGCAGGCTAGTGAGTGACGTTGGCGGAATCCGACCGTAGTAATGTCGTTCACTTTAGCATAACGTTATATTTCTACTTACATTAGCGTGTGTGGTTCAAAAATCGCAAAAGGTGTGTTTTTTTTGTGGGGATTATCTTGATTAACAAAACGTGAAAATATTTTAGGCTTATATTAACCACAGATATTCGGCACAACCTCAAAATACATGGGAAAAAAAGCATGGGGAATCTGTCGAGGGAACCCATGCCCGGAAGAAACCTCCGAATTGGCCTTCAAAAATACGCCATGACTGTAGCACTCTATACAGGACTGAGTCCTGTTACTCATTCATACTTGGAACAACTCTGTCTTCTAAATATGCGTGTGTGTACGGACACAGAACATGAGCGACTCCAGCTAATAACTTCGGTTGTCGACCCTGAAAATGCAAGTGAGAATGGGGCCAGACTGATGCCACTCTGATAACTAGAAGAATCTAAGCTAGAATTAATTGGAGATCTTAAGATCTTTTTCAAGACATCTATCTAACCATTTTGCAACAGAAAATTGTATTTTCTGGAAAAATCTTTCTTACCAGTTATTGGATAGAAGGGCTGCTTATTGAGTTATGCAGAGGTTTACAATGGATAGATTTTTGCATTACATAGATGTTAGTTTTTTTTTCAATTTCATGTTGGATACATTAGTTTTGTCTACAAAATAAAAAATAGTGTAGCCTATTGTAAGTGAATTCAGTTATACTTAATGATTGAAATAAAAATAGTACAACTGTTTAATGTTTTTGGAGGCATTATGCAGCTAACTTGCAGAAAAAAATTGTGATCCATCAAATTCACTAGAAAATCTTGATGCATTGAGAATCGTTTAATAATTGAATTGAATCGTGAGGTATCTGGTGATTCCCACCCCTACTATCCACCATCACATTAGCAATCCGCCAATCTGCAAAAATGGGTGGCTTTTAAAGGGAATGGGATGTTGGGGGTGATATTTTGATTGATTTATTGCATGTTACGCCCAAGAAACCCCTATAATTAATGAAGCTCAGCCCATTTGCACCTTACGCCTTACTTAGCGCTCAAATCACACACCTTCTAACTACCAACTACTGCCCTAAATGCACTTGCGCCATACATTTTAGACCAAGCGCTAAGGTAGAGCCTTAATTCCATGTTGGTTCAGCTCATCTTGCAGACTGTGTCTTTGTGCTGAATATTGGGGACATACTAAAGTAACAGTGACAGTGATCACACTCTCAAAAGTTGGATGCTTTTTTAACAGTTGCATTGTTGAATTCAGCTTAGTATCACCCAATTGCAACAGAGGTCATTGAAATACAGGCTTTGGAAACTCCATGTCACATCCAACAATTGACTTGAATATAAACGGACAGTAAAGTCACCATTATCGATGAAAGATAAGAATCATTAGCAGCACTAACAAATCCACTGAGTTAACTTACACAGTAGCCATACATTAAAAATTATACCACGTTTTACTGTGAAGCAATCAAGCAGCCATGCAGCAGCTAAGGCCTGAACTTGTTGCAATAACATGCACTGACTGGCCTACTCATATTCAGTACGAAAACCAAAGGCATAGACAAAGCATCACCAATAATATATTAGGCTATGCAAAATACTACCACCATGATATAATAAAATGTGTCTTACCCTCAAACGTCTTCCTTGACTTCCACCTAGCAAAAGCGGCCCAAATAGGCTATCCTCAAATTCCAGCTTCCTGAGAAGGTCCAACTCGGCTATCAATAAACTAATGGTGACAAAAAAACTACCTTTGTTTGTCAATAGCTTTAGCGGGTGGTGGGTCTATTGGAAATGCCCCAGTGGTGTATGGGACTTGTTTAAATTTTTTTTCTCTGCAAATGAATTACATTTAATTTGATGTCTGAATAACTTTTAAATACAACAAAATATTTAATTAATTAGTTTTTTGGTTAGAGTTAGTTGTGGCAGTTATAGCAGAGAAACATGATGTAAGCATTTGTGAAATGCATGGAATGAAAAAAAAAGAAACATTATTAACAGTTACCTTCATTTTCACTTAAAGTTTTTCCTCATGAAAAGTATTGTTGATTTTGTTTCCTTTTTTGTTATTGTTCCTGCCAAAATGCCTTTCATTTCTGGTTTTTGTTTTCAAGCCCTGGTTTACGTACAATCTAATTAAATCCATTTCTTAAGAACTTTGCAAGACAGAACTCCTGAAACTGAAGCAGTCAAGTTTTCATGTACTCTGCACATAATATTGCCAAAAATAATGAATGTAAAAATATAATGACTTTTCTCCACCAAGGTCATTCAATACCTGGTTCAATTAAGCACTTTTTTTACAAGTTTTATTGAGTCTGTATTAACTTTCTGTATTATAGCATGGTATTGAAACCTCAACCTGACTAACAAGAACAGACTTAATAATCTTGTCAGAGTGGCAAGTAAGATTATTGGAGTTAGTTAGGCCCAGCTTAATGACATCTACCCTAAGCGGGTTCTCAGGAAGGCCAATGCCATTCTGGACTGCTCTGTTCATCCTCCTAAGAGAGTTCAGGCCTCATTTCTGTCTTTAGCTATTGGGTTGCTGAACTCCAGCAGGCCCTGAACTTCATTGGCTGTGAACTCTCGCTTTTGCACTTTTGGCTTAAAGGGACTGGTGGGAAGTGATTTCTGTGCAAATCTTGTATGCATGTTGTTGCTGTGGTTGTTGTTGTTGTGTTGTGGAGAGCTTGGTTCACCTTTGCTGCAAATCTAATTTCCCCTAGTGGGACAATAAAGTGATTGATTGATTGATTGATTGATTGATTGATTGATTGATTGATTGATTGATTGAGCATGCCTTATGACAGAGCTATGACATCTACTCACAGAATACGTGGTAACTTTCAGAACTTCCAGACTGAACTACGCAGTAACATATAAATCAAAGAATTTGGGAGTGATTCCTTTCCGCAAAAGACCAAAAGAACTCCCCCGCACTTCAAAGATATGACACAGGCACACTGCACTCAGTCCATTTTATCCCTCAGTCAAATCATCTCAATTGAATTACCAACTTCAGGATATCACCCCAGTGTGAAAACCATTAGCGCAAAGATGTGAATGCATTAAGAAACAGGCCAAAACAAACAGACAAAACGAACCATTAAACAATTTTTGCTAAAACATTTGACACGTAATGTAACAGATTGAATAGAAAAGAGCTCTGTACCTTTGCTTTTAGCTAGAGAAATGATGCGCGATTTCCAACAGGAAATGGAACGAAAGTTATCCAAATTTGAAAGGCAATAAAAAGGGGGGGAAAAGGAAGTACAATAAAGTACAGTAAAGTTTGATAAGGCCTTACATACAGTGCAAACGGCCAACACAGTACATGCATTACTTTGGAAAATAAACATGCAGCAGCATAAATTTGCACATTCCTCACACAGCAACATAAGCAATGGACTGGGTTTACTCAGCAGCAATACACTCAGTCCCACTCACAGCAACACTATCAATGAAGGGTCCAACATAAGAACAAAGTAAAGCCTTCTTTAGCACTATCTAATCATAACAAATACTTTTGAAACCCATAATCCCCAACTGCTATAGGTGGTGCTGTGCCACAGCCCATATATTAAATGATATCACCAAGCCAATATGATCTGGTATATTACAGTAATGTCACTTGTGACATAGATGGAGACCTAGCACAGCCTATGGAAATCTATATCACAAGTATGAATGTTTAGGTAGTGTACATTAAGGCTTTATGTAGCTGTTACAAAGGACCCTCCTGAGGAAATGTCTAGTTATACCATTGTTATTGGGCAATCTTATTAATGAACATGGTGATGTTATTTATAAATTCTTTAAGCCAGGTGTTACCATGTATGTGTGCATTAGCTCCCACTGAAAAGTGCTGTTGAAATGGTTGTGTGATAAACTTTCACATGATTAAGTGCAGTCTTTTGCAGCAGCCAGAGAAAGAGTATAAGCAGCAGCAGGCTACACCTTCTGATCAGAGAAATTCAGCCTGTTACTCATTGTCGGGGGTTGCACTAGAACAATATCACTTGCCCCCATGTATTTTAGCAGCAGACAACACCACCCAACAGTCCCGCCCTCCAACAAGCCATGCAATCACACCCCAACCCATTCTCCAAATTCTGCCCTCCAAAAACTGCAAAGTGGACACAGAACAGGAAGTGATTGAGCACAGTGCAAGAAAGAGGAAAGCCTACCTTGCTCGGCCATCATCAAATGTGAGAAACCTTAACAGAATGAAAGGCAAGAGAAAGAGAACTCTTTAGAACACTCAAGTGCCAATACTTTTTTGGTATTGTGATGTCACATGCTTCACCAGGAGGCAAACCATGGCAACTATTACTCTAGAGATGAAGCTTTCCACGCTGCCTGAAAAGCTTCGAATGACAGAAAACTACAACGTCATCTGTATTGGTTTCTACAGGGCTGTGTGACTGTCTGGCAGAATTACACCTACTGAGTGTAAAAATAAATACAATACAGACAAAAAATATTTTATACCTTAACATAAAAATGCAGGAAATCTAAACTGGAAGGAGTCAAAATTGATTGAATTGTATTAACCTATTGTGTGTCTAGCAATTAATTCAGCACAACCTGTAAAAATTACTAATTGTAAAATAATCACATTCTTTATCTATGTAATTATACTTACTGTTATATAACCACAAATGGTTATTTGTACAGAAATGTGTTCTTGTAATTTGTATTGAAATTAGTTTCTTTCTGGAAATTATCTCTCAACATGTCTGTGATTACATGTTCACTTGGAATTCAAAGGAAGTTTACTTTTTTTTTTAAATTCTCTTTCTAATCATCGCTCCCAAAACTCACCTGGAACGCTGTTGACTTCTGATGTTGAGTTTGCAAAAAAAAAAAAAAGGGAAAAGATGGACAGAATTCTGACATTAGGAACACTCTGCACTTTTTGCATGGGAAGCAACCATGCAAAACTATAACACACCTGTCACCATGCAAGTGGCAGACTGCCCTGTGCATGTGTCAGTCAGTCACCTGGAGAGAGAGCCAGGCTAGAACATCTGTCCCTGCCGTTCAGGGAGCCAGATCCCAACAAAAATGCATTCAACACATGGAGAATATTGTTTGATATAATATTCTGTTTCGGGTATAGCACAGGACACCTCACACACAGCTGCACAGAGGCATAAATCCAAGCAGGTGTTCAAACCAGCTCCCTTTTGAGAGGGTGGTGAATTTATGAGGTTGTGAGGCTTGTGCATAGCTGAACTCTCCACACCTCTTTCCTCCCGGCAAAATCGGTTATTTTCACTGCAGACACAAACCCACATAGGGTCAGCGCTTGGCTCGAGCCACCAGTTGCCACTGTCAGCCTTTTATTTCCCCTGAATGCATGGTGAATATTCCCATTGTGAATGTAACACAGTGCCAGTCACAACGTGGTAAACAGGGACTGTCATTTCCCCCTCAAGGTTGTACACACTAGCTCCTGGAATTTGAAAAGCAACACCTTTCCTGGACTTCTCTATTTTATTACTTTGTGTGCAGAATATTAGACTGCTGTCATTAACGCACCTGTGAGGATGGACCTCACTTTTAAATATATTGCCACGGACAAGGCCCGCTCAGCTCAGCCCTCCTCCTGGAAAACCACAGCGTCTGCCGAGAGTCAGAACCTTGAGAGTCACCTTGCCTACAGGGTCACTTAACCCAGGTCCTTGATAGCTGCAAGTGTCTGTAGGGCTACTCAGCCATTTGCTATCAATGGTCAACAATGAGTAAGATATGAATTTCAGGTGGTATGGGAGATGTTCTCAATTTGTCTTTGTACAAGCAAGAACTAACACTGAAAATGAACAACAACAAAAAAAAATTAAGTCAAAATGAATGATACATTTTAGAGCTTGATTATCAGTGCTATTAATTCAGGAAATTAGAGGTTGACAATCTATAAATTCTTGATCCAGTGCTTGTGTCTCAGTGCTATTAATTGGGCTTGATCTAAGCATCTAAGTGGCCTTTCTTTTTATTTCAGACCAATTTGTGCACTAAAGGTTTTTTGTCCAATTCAGATTTGGCAAAGGGCACATGCTGATTTGAGATTTCTCCACCATATTCAGAGCTAGCGTATGAGAAATCTCTCTGGGAACATGCCTTCTACGTCACATGATAAGTGCCTAGATGTCAGCAATTGGTGGTCTCAGGGGTGTTTCAGATAACTGTCCTTGCTGCAAACATGCCAATATTTACATATGGAATAGTTATTGGTCATTATATGATAGCATTATGTTTCCTCGTGTCATTTTCCAATGCTAGATTCAGTGAAAGGCAGATCCAAAAATAAGAAATGAATGTGTAAATATGGTCTAAAAATACTCCAAACACCTATGCTTGGCATCCATATGAATTTGCAGCTAGCATAGTTTGGAGAGGAATTTGAAAATGGCACAGTAACATACATATCAACAGTTAACATTATGTAATAAAAGCAAATAAGAGGGCTATCTATACTGCTAACACCATGTGAAGCACTATCATCCTGCCAAAGACAGATTGAGAACAGCATCAAATATAGGAAGAGCAGGTCAGATTGACCCCGTGGTTGTACTACCTTTTCCTCCATATTTTTTTGTAGTAAAATGGGAGAGGTCTTTACTGCTAAATGGAAGTAGCATCATGAGCATGTCAGCACCCAAAGCTTTCATGTAAACACCTAGATCTGCATTTGTACCTAAGATAGGCCAGGTACGCTATTAAAGATATGTGTAAATCCAACGTCTATTTTTTTGATAAATATAAATATAAACAAACTCAAACATTTTCAGCTAAGGTAATGTCACTAAATTCTTCATTTGAATCTGTCAGTTGACCAATTTTTTTCAATTTTTTTTAAATCCCAAAGGCTAAGCTCTCTCTGTCTCTCTGGCTGCATCCCAATATTCTTCACTCCCCACCTCTTTTCCTCCACTCCCCCACTACCACGCCTCTCCTACCCGGAAGTATGCAAAACTCCCAGAACTTTTGAGTACAAGTAGTTTATAATGTACCTGACATTGCGGTTTGCGTCCAGACATTAATCAATTTCTAACTATTTAGCAAATAATATGTAGCTAAATCAGCAACATTAGATTATGACACAAAGATCGGTTTCCGGGGCACGGAGGAGAGGAGGTGGTAGTGGAGGAAAGGAGGGTGCATTTTTCGAATATCTCTCTCTCTCTCTCAGAACACATCTCCTATTCTCTATTCTTCAGTTAATTACTTTCTATCATTCATACTTATGGAAATATGTCAGCCTCTTCAGAAAACTCTGGCCTGGCTGAGATTCTAAACATGAATTTAAAAAGTAAACAACCGCTCAGACTGCCAAATTAACAACCCAGTACATATACACACCATTCATATACTGTTCAATGGAATCTCCTCCCTACCAGAGAGCGACGCATTCCCCATCCTGAACGCTAACCTTGGCGATTTGGGGAAATGCCGGGGCTTCTTGATGCAATGCGATCTCGTATTCATGATGCAACCTGGTTCTTACCACTCGGACCAGAGTAAGATCACGTTCATCATGGCCTGTCTTGGGGGGAGTGCACGAGACTGGGCCACCGCCATATGGGACAGCCATCTACCCGCCAGCACCCATTTCCCGACCTTCACGTCTGAGATGAGGAGGGTCTTCAACCACCCAGTTTGTGGTAGAGATGCCGCCCAACGCCTTCTCCACCTCCGCCAAGGTTCCCGCTGCACTGCAGAATTTGCGGTGGAATTCCGTACGCTGGTCGCTGAATCTGGTTGGAATGATGTGGCTCTACAGGAGGTTTTGTCCGTAACGGAGTGAGAGAGGCTCTCAAAGACGAGTTGGCGATCAGATAAGACTCCAATTCACTGGGCGGGTTAATCTCAAGAGCTATCCTGATTGACAACCGTCTACGGACTCACCTGAGGGAGAAGACGGATCGCGGCGTTACCTCCGCTCCAGCCCAGCAGCCTCGCCTCAGTCTTCTGGTCCAACGAACCCCTCAGCTTCTGTAACCCCTGCAGAGGAACCCATGCAGCTGGGAAAAGCTCGGCTTTCCTCAGAGGAGTGCTTGCGAAGAGTCTGTCTGTCTCTGTCTCGGCCATGTGCTGATTTTGTGTCCCGTTTGCCTAAAAGGGGGTGGCTCACGAGTAAGGCTGGGTGTCCTAGTGAGCCCTACCTCTTCTCCTGCTACTGCCCAGTCCTGGTTCTTGTTGGATGCCATGCTCTGCTGGAACCGCCAATCTCTCCCTCTGTCCGCCCTGGTCGATTCTGGAGCAGATTCAAATTTTATTGATGACTTGTCCGCCAAGCCGGCATTTCTACCAGGCCTCTCTCGGATCCCCTCAATGCTTATTCTCTGGACGGGAAGCTCATTGCCCGGGTCACCCATTCGACCGAACCACTACTGCTCATCCTGTCCGGCAACCACCATGAAACTATCCAGTTTCATGTGAACTCCTCCACTCCATCAGCCCTGGTCCTCGGTCAACCATGGCTGAGACGTCACAACCCCCATCTCAGTTGGGCCACTAATAATATTCAAAGTTGGAGCTCCTACTGCCACTCTACCTGCCTCCAATCAGCCCAACCTCCATCTGAGGGCGCTAACCCTTCTTACCACTCGGACCCTTCTCCCAAACCACAACCTCGTAACCTTTCCTCTGTTCATCTGTTTATCATGACCTCGCTGAGGTGTTTAACAAATCTCTCGCCTTATCACTACCCCCTCACAGACCGTATGGGTCATTCCGTGTCAAATCAACCAGTTTTCTGAAAAGTTCCTGTATGACCCTCTCAGATTTTGATGAAACTCCATCATAATAATCCATTGTATGGAACACCCACAAAAAATTTGCCTCATACGGCCTCCTGAAATTTGCTGAAAACCTCCGTCTTTCACGCTCGCGAGTCGGGGGGGGGGGGGGGGGGGGGTGTACTTTACTTTACTTATATCTAAATATTAGATATCCTACAGTTTCCTAGGCCGACAATGCAATAACACTTATTTTGGAAGCAGTATTCATAAACTCCTCAAAATGACAGGGACATCTTACATGTCAGACTGCAGTATTGGTTTGGTGTTAAATGATGCTTGCCACAAAACAACCTTCAGAAGAGAAAGGGGTTTGATGGCTGCAACCGAGTTGTCACAAGAGGACATAAAACTATTGGCATGGAGAAGTGGAATGACATTATCTGACATTATCAGTGTATGGTTTAAAGTACATGTCCTATTCTGTTTGATGTCTGATACATAATTTGACACTTTTACGTAGTAATGTAACTCTTAAGACTTATGTGAATTCCCGATATGTTAAAATATGTGTACTATTCAAAATGCTATCTAACCATGAAGGAGTTGAGTACTAAAGCTGAAATTTGGTTGATGAGTGGATCTAATACGTATATCTGTTTAACTGGTGTAAATTTCAGAAAAAGTTTTAACTGTCCACATGGTGATCCATTGACAAGACGGACGGTTGTGTTTTTGACTTTTTTTCACCCGGACCCGACTTTGGATGGTTGTAATTCCTTTACAAATGAATTGATTAGCCTGTACTTGCTTGTGACCATAGACATACACCTATAGATAATACATCTGTGATATGGGATGTATATGTCCACTCGTATGGGCACAGGGTGACCTCGAAAATCACCAAAAACATGTGCGACTGAACAAAGTGGCTACTTTGGGTGCATATAACTTGAAAAGGGAAGGGGGTACAATTAATCTGATGTCATATTCTTGCAATTTGGAAGAAAGTAAGTTAGGATACCAAGTTTCAGCTATAGCTGTTACCAATCCCAAGTTATAAGCTTCCAAATTCGGAAAAAATCACATTCACGCATTTTCACGACTTTCATGAGGCTAATTTTTTGTGTGTATTCATTTTTCATAAATTGGATTATTATGATGGAGTTTCAACAAAATCTGAGAGGGTCATGCAGGGACCACTGGTTGATTTCACACGGAATGACCCGTATGATTGCTGTATTGACCTGCTTCAGCCGCCTATACAACCTGTCCCGTCCAGAGAGAACTGCCATGGAGACATACATTTATGACTCGCTCGCAGCAGGTATCATTTGTTTGTCCTCCTCCCCAGTTGGGGCCGGTTTTTTCTTTGTTTCCAAAAAGGACAGGACCATACGTCCGTGTATTGATTACCGTGGCCTAAATGCCATTACCTTTAGAAACAAATATCCTCTGACTCTCATTAACTCTGTTTTTGAACGCCTCCATGGAGCTACTGTTTTCTCTAAACTGGACCTCCGAAACGCCTACCACCTGGTCCGGATCCGGGAGGGAGACGAATGGAAAACCGCATTTAACACGCCTTTGGGACACTTTGAATACCTGGTGGTCCCGTTCAGGCTCACTTACGCCCCAGCAGTGTTCCAGGCCATTATTAATAACGTCCTCTGAGACCTCCTCAACTGGTCTGTATTCGCCTACCTTGATGATATCTTAATTTTTTCCCACAACCCTGAAGAACACGTCCAGCACATCAGACAGGTGCTCCAACGCCTCCTTGAGAATAAGATGTATGTGAAGGCTGAAAAATGTGAATTTCATGTTCCCTCCATCAGTTTTTTAGGCTTCATCATGGAGAGTGGGCGAGTGAGACCAGACCCGGAAAAGATCCAGGCAGTAGCAGGTTGGTCTCGTCCTACCAAACAGCTTCAACAGTTCCTGGGTTTTGCTAACTTCTACCGCCGCTTCATCCAGGGCTACAGTCAGGTAGCTACCCCACTCACTAACCTTACCTCCACCTCTGTCTCCTTCACATGGACTCCCGAAGCTGATGCTGCCTTCACCAGCCTGAATTCCTGATTCACCTCCGCTGCAGTTTTCATACACTCGGACCCGTCGTCAATTCATTGTGGAGGTTGATGCTTCCGATTCCAGGGTTGGCGCCATCCTTTCTCAGCGCTCGGTGGAGGATCAGAAGTTACAGCCTTGTGACTTCTTTTCCTGCCGGATGTCCCCCGCCGAGCGCAACTATGACGTGGGTAATCGGGAACTTCTGGTAGTCAAGCTCGCCCTGGAGGAGTGGAGGCATTGGCTGGAGGGGGCGGAGCTTCCATTTATAGTCTGGACTGACCACAAGAATCTCTCCTACATTCAGTCCGCAAAACGTTTAACCTCCCGCCAGACCCGCCAGATTTAACTTTTCAATCACTTAGACCCGGTTCCCGCAACACTAAGCCCGATGCCTGCCATGCCTGTATTCCCCGAGACCAGTCCTGCCTGTCCTAATTCCATCATCCCTCCTTCCTGTGTGGTGGCTGCGGTCACCTGGGAGATTGAGGGGATCATTAAAACCGCCCAGGAGACGCAGCCGGACTCCAGAACTAACCCTGATTCCTGTCTGTTTGTCCCTGATACTGTTCGCTCCCAGGTCCTGCAGTGGGCACACTCCTCTCACCTGTCCTACCATCCGGGGGTTCGACGCACTCTATGCCTGCTCAGGAGGATCTTCTGGTGGCCGAAGATGTAGGTGGATGCCCGTGCCTTCGTTCTGGCATGTACCATCTGCGCCAGGATCAAGGCTTCCCATCAGCCCTCCGCCGGTCTCCTACGCCCTCTACCTGTCCCGGGTCGTCCTTGGAGCCACATAGGGGTTGACTTTGTGACCGGACTACCACCATCAGACGGTAATACCGTCATCCTCATTATTGTTGACCGTTTCTCCAAGGCAGTCCACTTCATCCCTCTCCCCATGCTTCCCACAGCTTCTGAAACGAGGGAGCTCCTGGTGCACCACGTGGTGCAGTTGCACGGCATCCCCTTCGACATCGTCTGCGATCGTGGCCCCCAGTTCTCCTCGCATGTTTGGAAGGTGTTCTGCCAGTCCCTGGGTGCCTCCGCCAGCTTATCCTCTGGTTACCACCCCCAAACTAATGGCCAGACCAAGAGGGCTTACCAGAGAGCAGCATTGCGGTGTCTGACGTCCTGGAACCCCTCCTCCTGGAGCAAGCTACTACCTTAGGTTGAATATGCCCACAACTCGCTGACCAGCTCTGCCACCAGGTTCTCCCCATTCGAGTGCTCCCTGGGATACCAGCCACCCCTGTTTCCAGCCCAGGAGGAGGAGGTTTCCATCCCATCTGTGCAGGCCCATCTCCTTTGATGTAAGAAAGTATGGAATGACACTCGCACCGCACTTTTTCATTCCACCGCCACCGCACCGCAGCCCCCCAGTACACTCCAGGACAGCAGGTCTGGCTCTCCACCTCCACTATTCCCCTTCAGTGCACCTTGCAAAAAATCCAATCCCGATTCATCGGCTCCTACACCATTGATTCTATCATCAATCTATCTGCCCTCAAACTCAAACTCCCCCCAGCCCTCAAAATCCACCCCACGTTTCACAAATTAAGCCCGTTTCCTCCAGCCCACTAAGCTCTAGGCTGTCTCAGAGTTTTGCATTTGGTTCCAGTCCATAACACTGCCTTAACATAAACATCTGCAATTAAGCATAATTTGAAACGTCAAATGTAATCTATAGAGCAGGATCCTGGGTATCCCAATATAATATGGAAAAAACTAGGTGACATGATGAACATGACCCAGGTAGCTAAATGGGTCTGGCCCAGATCTGGCATTCCCATTCGGCTCAGTTTCAGCCTTGAATGACGGCAAGATTCTAGGCCAAGTGATGTGGCGATGAGTTCAGGCTGCCACATCACAGCCGTAACTGCACCAGCACTGGGCCGCATGCTGCCGGACTCGGGCCAAGCCCGGACCAGATCTGACCAGAGTGGCTTATTTAATTCATTTTCCCCACCTGAAGTAAATTATAGTCGTCATGCATGTAAAAAATATGTCTTAATTATAACTGGGAATATATTACAATATTAGTACAGTTAAGTCCTAATGACTGGGGCCACATCACTCAGCCCAGAATCGTGCCGAACCTCAATGCCAACACTGAGCCGGAATGCCAGATCTGGGCTAGACCCATTTGACTACCTGGGAAGTGTCATTTCAGATGATACAAATTAAAACTTGATTAGAATGACTTAATTCACTAAGCTACTGTGGCAGTGTAATTTGGTTAACAATGTCTAAGGCCTACTGCGGCTTGTCACTAATATAGCACCATGCACATAAGAGGACAGTCTGTACATTTGTTTTATAGCCAGACATTTTAATCTTCCCTCAGATTAGACTTTCGGCTCTACAGATGATGTTTAGTAGGGCTGCTGCAATTATTCCATGTGCCAAACATACGCTGCAGTCCAGGCGCGAGTTTCTGAGGGCATTTAGCCATCTGTCCACTTTGTGCTGCTTTATGGCCCCATTACAGTTTGATCCAGGCTGTTTGCACAGTAAGATCTGTTGCTCTTGTTGATTAACCAAAAACTATTATGTCTAATTTCTTGTCAGTGAGCACATTTTTAAAATAGCAGAGCTCCGCCACCGACTGGAGCGCCACTTTCTGTCTGTGAGCTTGATCATCTCCACCTGTTTGTTCCATATTGAGACTTTTTGGCCAGTGTGTGTTTTTTTGCATTTCACTGAATTTGTCTGGTGAACTGAGAGCTTGCTTTTCAGCCATCTACATAAATCATGCATGAGCAACAAGGTCTGTATATTTCTTTAAGTGAGAGCTTCCAAGACTGATGTAGTGACTCTCTCTTACACAGCAATGTAGGACCCCTATCAGCAGGCCAAAAATACCAGAGAACAGCCAAATAAGGGGAATGAGCTGGCCAAGTGTAGTGCCTGTTGGGACACTCAGCCCCAGTCCTTAAGGTCCATGGGGTCTACAGAAATACTTGAGGGGCAAACAGTGTCTGCAGATGTACTCAGCCCTGGCACTCACCCCTGCACCTGCAGACAGTTACTTCATCCACATCCACAGAAAGCATTCTCTGTTTCAGGTGGAATGTCCTCTGTACTGTTTTTATTTTTTATAAAGAGGGACCCCCCCCCCCCCCCCCCCCCCCCTCCACTTTCCCAAGTAGGAGCATGTGTCAGCAGTGAAAATAACCGGTCAAAGCTTTTGTCACACTGTCACCCCTGTCACTCTGCCCTCTTGGAGGAATTCCCATTTCAGTCAAGAAGAAATAGAAAAAAATGATTGCTTCTCATAAAG
This sequence comes from Synaphobranchus kaupii, assembly GCA_029718625.1. NCBI lineage: Eukaryota > Metazoa > Chordata > Actinopteri > Anguilliformes > Synaphobranchidae > Synaphobranchus > Synaphobranchus kaupii. Next base: position 35,273,025 of record CM056381.1, on the reverse strand, counting down.
GGAAGTCACAGGTATCCCTCAAAACTGCGTTTTATTTGGATGAGTCTTGTCTGTTACACTGTAGGTGCAGTATATTGCAAGCCATGGCGGTTATATTCAGTCACAGAACATGTACTGACCTTAAAGAAGAATAGAAGCATGAATCTATGAAAAGCATGGCTGTCTACATAATGTGTGCTATTTTTCTTCTCTTTGTGAAGTGAAATAATACTCATGTACCATGCCAGCAAGGATACTGCACCTCAACCGACATTGAACAATGACACTAATATAATAGCAGCAGAGGAGGATCAAATACCATTTTTCTCAAACCAGCACGTGCTTGCAGATTTCTGTACAACTTGCAGGATCTGAATACATTCAATGAAAGAAAAATAACTTAAAAGTTGTGATTTGACCCAGAGCTTCAAACAAACATATTAACATTACCAGTGCAAGGGTATTCAAACACTTCAGAAACAGCACTGACATCCCATACAACACTCTCTCTCTCTCTCTCTCACACGCGCACACACACACACACACACACACAAAATTACATATGGAAAAACACTTATGCACATAATACACTCATAGGTCTATCCACAAATTCCGATTCCTTTTGAGAGACAGAACCTTGTAATGGAAGCCTTTATTATGCTTTTCCCCCTTTTTAACCTCAATTTTGAATGCCCAATTATTTAATGCAACCTCCAGTATTGATTTAAGAGAGCATATACAAGCATGTACTCTTCTCTGAAGCACATGATGCCTAGTGCCACTTCTAATCGCACTGCAGCTCGCAAGTCGAGCTTTCACAGATATGAGTCGGAGGAATATAGTTAATGTGAGACTTAACAGATGAACATGCGGGTGCCCAATCAATCAGCAGGAGGATAAGACGCCATCACCCACGCCGACTGAAACCCTTCTGGGTGGCTCATTTGTTAACAGGATGAGCCACCCAGAAGCTTTTTTGAGGTGCATTAGAGAGTCAGGTATAACATAATCCAAAACAAACCAACATATCTGAATGATTCAGTTATATAGAAGAATGTAAGGTTCAAGCGTACAATGACAATGGTAAACCTTCAACACTGTGACATTGTTTTTCACAATTGAGAGTGGTCATTTTTCACAAGCTTATAACAGGATTCCTGATGGAATAAAATTAACGTTTTCCACAAAAATAAGAAAGTCCCCTTTTCATAATCAAAAGAAGTCGCTTCAATTTTTTTTTAATTAACACTGACATGAAATAAAAAAACAACATCAAAGAGGTCGGTGCACAGTGTTAACTTTTAAGTGAAAATAGAGACAATTTAACATTTCTGAAAGAAAATGGAAAGAACAGTACTCCTATATACATTCTCAATTCTCTGAGCAATACAAGCTGCAGGCAAATCATAGGGGGTGAATTGTGACACAACATAAACAAAGCAGAATTCTCTGTACAACTGAGATTCTGTCATCTGTCATGTCTCATGATTAATGCCACTGTTGACCTGGATTTAAATCTAGATTATACTCCTGTCGTACTCATACAGGCAGACGCAGACACAGAAATCGCTTCTCAATCTAGAGAGAAAGCCTCCATAAACCTATTGAACCATGAAGGAGGAACAGTGAGAAAACCAGCAACTAACCAGGAGATGTGGAGAAGGGACAGAAAGATCAACAAACCTCTTCTACATGATATCATTTTAGATATTTTTTGCAACCTGCACTGAGGAGGGAAATTGGGCAATAACTTCCTACCTTCATTGCAGAAGCGGCCGATATATCCAGTTTTAGAGCAGTCGCACAGGTACTCCCCATCTGCTACCGAGCAGATCCCCCCATTCTCACAGGGGTTCTCGGCACACAGGCCGTCCATGTCCAGACGCACCTTCTGGCTGCCGAGCAGCCAGGGCTCACCATTGCCGTATTTTAGGTCCGTGATTACACCCCGGAAGAGTGGCTGCTCTTTCACCAGGGGCACCGTCAGCGCCGTCCCGCGAATGTCCTGAGGGATGCCCCCGAGGAAGAGGTCGCTGACCACCTTCATGTACTGCCTCAGGGGCTGCACCTCGTCAGCCTTCACCTCACTGTCCAGTCGAAGGGCCGTCCTGAGGTTGGACCTGCTGAGGGTGACAAAGTGCCAGTTGCTGTCATTGACTCGCCGGTCTGAGACCACAGTGGTTTCGGCGCAGTCCACACTGAAGCGCAGCTGCAGCTTGCCATCTGACACCACAAGCAGCAGGAAATCGCAGTAGCCCCCATCGTCCAGGTAGAGCAGCAGGGCGCTGGACACGTCCGTCTTCATCTGAAAGCTGAGGTCGCTCCTGGTGCTGGCGTCCCAGCGGCGAAACCGCGCCCACTGTCCCGGGGCCCCTGAGAATTCCAGGCCAAAGCAAAGGCCCAACAAAATACTGAACAACAGATGCACCTGCAGCCAATAGTAGAAGGCATCCATTGTAAACTGAGGAAAGTGGGAGGGAAGGCAGGGAGGGAGTGGGCTATGATCCGCAAGACAAAGATATCATTGAATTTTCTTCAGTTTAAAGAGCAGCGTATCCCATGTATATCCCACAGTGTATGTGGAGGAATTTGTGATCAAAATGACATGTGCTGGTCACAGCACCAAAAAATTATCCTTTTTTTTTAAGGGTACTGTGGTTTGATAAGGGAGCAAGCAACAAACTAAAGGCGGTGATCCTGACAGGTGTTGATCACTGTTCAGCTCCAAGGGATCAAGGCTTTTATTCCCATTCAAGAAGAGGAACATATGAGAGGGTAGGGCAAAGGGCAGGGGGTCTGTTCTCACTGGTTCCAAGGTTGACTTTTATCCTTGGTGTGCAAAGTTGAGGCTAACAATATTCCACAGGTGAGGTCCCATTGAGGCAACTCAGACTTACAAAAATCTTCATATTGGCTTCAAGCTGAACACATCATGTGACAATGTGGTTTTTCCTTGAATTCCTTTAGTGCTGTAACTGCCAAAAAAGAGAAAAACAATAAAGTGACTAAATTATGAAGACCGAATGCTGCTTGCAATAAAAAAGAAATAAAGAGTGTAGCCTACTGAATGCAATAAAGCTGAGATTTACTATGCAATGTCAAGACAACACTGTATATAAAAATGCTATATTATTTGCCTATGTCTTGGCAGCACCTATGCATTCAAGCACTTTGGGACTCCACAAGTACCAGAATAAAATGTGTCACTGGACTCCCATAAATTATTCTCACAATCCTCAGCCCGGCTACTGCTGTCAGTCCCATATCTGAATCTGATGGGATAATTAAAGGCTTTCATCTGGAAATGTAAGGCTGCAACAACTTTAGCTCCCTCAAATCCACCATTTCATATTTTCTGATGCACAATGTATATTTATATTTTTCATATAACTCATGTATGACTAATCCATGCCCGTATCTCAAGGGAACGGCTCAGGCCATTTCTTCATGGTTCATTTGCAAAGACTCCACAGAGCTTTCTATTTGCATATACCAGATCTTATAGAGAAATTACATAGAAACCAAGTAGTATTTTGCCATAAATCATGAGGTTGCCCTGCATAACCTATATACCACAGAAGGCCTGCATAACCAGCACAGTGCAAAAAGATCATTTGTAGTAAAGAATATTTGGTCCACACTGCATTCCACATTGTAATGAGAATCTTTTTGCTTTCAAGCAGAAAATATTAGCTTGTTTTAACCTACTTTTTGCTTGACAATTGAAATTGTTAGCGCATTGGGAGAACTTGAAATGAGTACAACTGTCTCACCTCAATGCCAATATGTTTGTCTTATTTAGCATAGCAAAACAATTAATAGAAATACAAGACTAAAATACTTATTAAGATTGATTTATGGTTTTTGAAATGCAGACACAATGTACCTGTAATAAACGTAACTAAGTAAAATAATAATAATTTCCTCCTATTTCTATGCCATGTTATCATTTGGGTTGGTGACTAAATTACATGACAAAATATGTACAGCGTAAAATAAAAAAGTGCAAGTATTTCCCAAAGCTTCAGATAAAATGCAATGCTCATTTGCACTGCACTGAATTTGGGACTAACATTTTAGCAGTATTTTCAGCACTTTTATGTATTCCATGATCTCACAAAAAGCTAGCTATAAACCAATCAATATTCAAAGCCAGACTACATTCAGATGTCAGTTAATGCAATTAAACATCTATCGAACAGATTCACGAGAGATACATTCCCTACCAGCTTGCCCATGTCCACTGTGTCTGATATGAGTACATTGCTGACACATCTAATTGATCAAGCTTAATCTGACCTTTAAAGGGGCCCATGCTTTCATGGGTTTATCCATGAGTGAGCAGAACATTCCGGATGATTCCAGGGAGCTCAGTGCCAAACACCATGTGAAACTTAATACGTGAATAATAATTCCCCCTCCCCTCCCTCGTGGTGGCTAGAGCAGTGGGTTCCTCGAGACAATGGAATCAGCACTCAGAAATGTTCCAGTGTGGCAGGACACAAAGCAAGTCGCTTTAACCACCTGCCCTAGAATAATAGTGTGCCGAACTCAATCGGGGAGCTATTGAGTTCTGGTAACTGATACGCCTGTTGTTGCCCGTGCGTCTCTTTGACAACCATGTGTTGGCCCTCATTCTGGCTGAGCACATGGCAGGGAAGACCAAAGTGAGGTGAAAAGGTAAAAACATGGTAGGGATGGCATTCCTGTCTGAGAGGGTGTCCCACAGTAGGTGATGGTGGGCGAACAGGTGCAGAGGTGGTCTCGCTTTTGGATTCCCTAGAAAATAATAAGCGGCAATTGGATCCACCACACAGCAGATATTGAACAACCCGAGATACGTATTAATGGAAAGCGCCTCCTGTATCTCTGGCAAATTATTGCACACCCAATACTTTGAGTGTCAGGTATCAAAGCACACTATCAAGGACTAGAAGGACAGCAGCCCAGTTATATTGTGAATGACCTCTTACCATTTCTCTCTTTTTCATTAATACTGAAATGAGCACTGTCAGTTAATTTTTACATTAGGTGATTAATGTACAGAAAATGAAAATCTGCTGTGTTAAAAAATTGTGAAGACACTACAGTAAATTTAATAATGCTGTGATCGTACACTGAATCATAATGTCCTTTATCTTCCATGCACAGCTATATTGGACCATTATCGTACCCATGGCAACATTCACATTTTTTCCCTCTTTGGTGAAGTCCACCTTTTCCTTTAATTATTTTAATAGACACATGTGTAATCTCCACAATTAAGTTGATTACTACTGCACATATGCAATTTTCCATAAAGAAACCAATGTAATAACATCATCTTAGCCAAAATTGTCTCTTTAATACAGTGACATCTACCAGGTGCTAAAGCCTCCCCTAAGTTATCAGAATTTGTACTACATGGGTGTATGTTCATCACATCACCACGTGTGAATAATTGAAAAGCATGAGCAACCAGACAAAGTAAACTGGTCATAGCCAGCGAGCATTGGCGGTCAGAACAACGCTAGAAACCTATGGTGACTAATTGTAGGATTAATTTACCAATGTGCACTACTGGTGTGCGTGTGTGTGTGTGTGTGTGTGTGGGAGGGGGGTGGGTATTCATTTTTGTTTTATTAATGAAAAAACTATACTAATCTCATCATTATTTTAATTAGTATTATGCAACAGCATTCTAAAAACCAAAAAACCCATATGTGTGTTAAGCCACCTTGGAGCACCATCAATAAATGTAAGTGACAGAGTTGCAAAATTATATTTTATCTTTATTTAAAGTTCTTAAATGTCAGCAAAAAACGTCGTCAATGCACATAACCAATGTCACGACCTGTTCCCGCTAGTTGCCACTCATAAAATCTTCAACCGCTTTTTCTAGGATCAGAGCAATCATCGCCGGTAAAAATTATGTTCAAATTAGCATAGATGCCTTCCAGCGGAAACCAAGAAAAACGCAACATGCATCAAAATTGTAATGCTGTAGGCTATCATTTTTTAATCGATGGTAGGCTGTGTAGGTTACAGAATAGCCATTTTCCATTTCTACTGCTTAAATGCAGGCCTACTGAATACTACACATTCATGTCCAAATAAGACTCAAAAGTAATCTATTAAGTGATATTTAAATGATTTTACAAAACATGCAGCACTGGAATTTTTAAGTAATTATTATTTTTAATGATACAACTGTATCAGTTATTTATTTATATTTTTTAACGCGACCCATAGAGTGGAATCTGGAGAGTCACAGACGGGTTACACCGGGCACTGTCGGACACCATAGCGGACTCCCCATCGCTCTTTTTATGTCACTAGTAGCTAACAGTAGGCTACTATCCCAACCACCGCTTCACCTTTGAACAAGCCTCCGGTTGACATTTCCTGTCCTCGACAGAGTGTTTTTGCGCCTTGGTCGTTGTACTAAAGCTAATATGGTGAAGGAAGAGCTGGACCAGTTTAATATGTAGCCTATTCGCTCGAGTCCACGAGAAGCTTAGCCTACATGCAAAAATAGATAGAAATAATTATTGTGCAAAATAATGTCCGAAAAAATTGTTTATTTGGAAAATCTTTAAAGGCGATTTGAACGTATGCATACATTTAAGTACACATACATTAGAGTTTTACTGTAACTAATTTTTGATTCCATGCTCGGGCATGGCGCGTTTCAGCTCGTGACAAACCCAACTCCTACCTCCTGCAGCGCGCGGTCTCCACATTCTACACAGAGCAAATTTCCACTTTCATTTTGCATCAAATCCCACGAAGCATGCATTGCATTCCAACTTCCTTGTTCGAAATCTACCAATAATTATGTATTAGCTTTAAAGTGTATAGTGGAGCCTGCACGTGTTTAAGTGCTAAAGGTGATATTGAGTCGTAGTATAGTTGTATTTCTTGACATGGCCAGTTAAAAAATTGATGCGTGAGTGAAAGGATGGACGGAAGCATAAATGGATGGACTTGGTGGGTGATGAAGTGCAATGTACGTGGTGAAGCGTGTTAAATAGTATTTTAGCTTAGCAGGTGCTCAGCACACTTCGTAGCAATTTAGTATCTTCTCCATGTATGCAGCTAAATGTTTATCAAATAAATGCAGTTTCTTTTAGTTGAATCATTGCTAATCTAGGCTACATTAAGAATCGAACCTGCAACCGTCGAGTTACTGAGCCACGGGGACAGTGTAAGTCCAGTTCACAGCCTGAGGCATTTCTGAAATAACTGCAGCAGTCGACAGAGTCATAACTGTAGCTCTGTGGTGAATCGTGCTTGGTATTCAGCGCTGTGGCATTAATACCATTAATGCATCATGATTAAATTAATCATAGGAGTTTTATTGTGGTATGGATAATTACGTGAATCTACTCTCTAACATATGTTTGCTCTGAAAATGTCCAGAGCGGATAGGCAAGCCTCACGGACAGGACAACGTGTAGGTTAATGTACTTTGTATAGGATCTGTGCATTTTTAACAGGAGTGTAACAACATTGCAATCTGACAAAAGCAATAGAGTGGGAAAACAGTTTTCCCTCATTGGGTTTATCCGTTATTAATAGAGACTGTAGCTAACCGAAGAGTAAATTCGAATGAGGAAATCGCCAAATATTGAAAGAATTCACCAAACCGAAAAATTAAAAACGGTATATTTTCGTGGACACGCAATTACAGCCGTTTATCAAACTAGGTAACAGACATAAAATATAAGTTTTTCACTCCCTTTTTTCAACTCTGTATAAATTCACTCCTAATTAAAGTTTGAAATAGATGCAGGCTTCCTTTAAAGCTATTTATAAAAACATACTTGCTTTGTCATTGACATTACTCAAACTAGTTGCAATAAAGTTAGAATAAATAATATGTCCGTTCAGTGTTTTAGGTCACTGGCTGCTCTTGCAAGGCAACTCCTTACCTTAAGTGCTGCAACAATTCCAACGCATATAATCCAAAATAAATTCCTACGTCAGAAAGGGTTTTAGTTCCAGGGTTGAAGTCAGCCTTTCAAGCGGTACTGCGGAGACGCAGTGCTTAGGACCAGCGCCGCAGGGTGTAGAGAAGTCCACCGTTCCTGTGTCTGTTGCAGCACATCACAGAGCGCCAGCTCGCCCAGTGCCCGACTGATGGGCAATCACCAGATTCTCTCCCACAAGCTGCGCGCACCCGCCCCCCTCCTCAGTCCAAAGCACGCCATTTAAAGGCATAGCCGGTGCAGCGCCGATGGGAGCAGAAAGGTTCCCTCCCGGAGGTTAACAACTCTGATGTCCAAACCGAAAGACGGATGGCCTTTTCATGAGGGTCATTTTTGGTCACGTTTCATCGTCACACTCATATTTGTCTCAGTATTTACCATCTATTGACAAATTTTGTCAACTGATGGTAGTCTACAAAGGCCTTTGCAGTGCATCATCTGCCAAAGCAAAACAGAATAGTTGTCCTCTGTTGCCCATTTTCACAGAGCTCTTCGTTTTCATCGTCCAGTTGATGAACCATTGGAATTATTTAGCGAGTGTTTGAGGTCTCAAATGCCACATAAAGCTATTTTTACGACCTACACTTAAGGGAAATGGGGCAATAATTGTGTGCGGTGGCGGAGTGCGGTAAAACTGGAAAACTGCATAAGCAAATGCAATGAAGCGCGACCAGGACGCTGTCCATAGTGCTGAATTCAGTCAAGATCTAACAGCAGCCCTTTTGTATGAAACATTATACACATACAAACGCAGTGTGTAAGTTTAAGTGTCAGCTCCTAGTTTTTATTTTTGGAAGTCTTGGCCATGTCCACAGGCTTGTGGTCAGAGGTTTGAGGATAATGGGGCTGGCTAAATGGAAAGCAAAGCAACTTGCTAAATATTGTTCAGTTTCCTCCATTATTGGCAGTTGCTGTATATGGAGAAGTTGGTTTTTGTATCCATAACTCTATATTACAGTGTTAATAATTGAGAAGCAATTGTCTGTCCTGCATTTATTTAATGGTTATATTTCTATTGGTATACAGTTGAAGTCGAAAGTTTACATATACCTTAGCCCAGAGGTGGGCAACGAGGGGCGTATAATAATATTTAACTTGGGTCAAACGTTTCAGGTAGCCTTCCACAAGCTTCTCACTATAAGTTGCTGGAATTTTGGCCCATTCCTCCTGACAGAACTGGTGTAACTTAGTCAGGTTTGTAGGCCTCCTTGCTCGCACACGTTTTTTCAGTTCTGCCCACAGATTTTCGATTGGATTGAGGTCAGGACTTTGTGATGGCCACTCCAATACCTTGACTTTGTTGTCCTTAAGCCATTTTGCCACAACTTTGGAAGTATGCTTTGGGTCATTGTCCATTTGGAAAAGCCATTTGCAACCAAGCTTTAACTTCCTGGCAGATGTCTTGAGATGTTGCTTCAATATATCCACATAATTTTCCTTCCTCATGATGCCATCTATTTTATGAAGTGCACCAGTCCCTCCTGCAGCAAAGCACAACATGATGCTGCCACCCACGTGCTTCACGGTTGGGATGATGTTCTTCGGCTTGCAAGCCTCACCCTTTTTCCTCCAAACATAATGATGGTCATTATGGACAAACAGTTAAATTTTTGTTTCATCAGACCGGAGGACATTTCTCCAAAAAGTAAGATCTTTATCCCCATGTGCAGCTGCAAACTGTAGTCTGGCTTTTTAATGGCGGTTTTGGAGTAGTGGCCTCTTCCTTGCTGAGCAGCCTTTCAAGTTATCTCGATATAGGACTTGTTTTACTGTGGATATAGATATTTTTGTACCTGTTCCCTCCAGCATGTTCACAAGGTCCTTTGCTGTTGTTCTGGGATTGTTTTGTCTCCACTTCCCCGCACCTGAATTGTGTTTTCTGTTCCTGTTCTCCTGTCTGTCCAGCCTGCTCCTGTCCTACCTGTTCCTGTCCAACCCTGCTCCAGCCCTCCTGCCTACCTGCCCTTCCCCGTCCTAGCCCTGCTCCTGCCCTTCGTCATCCTGATCCCCTGCTCTGACGAATTCCCTGGTTCTGACCCCTGCCTGTTCCTGGACGTTGCTCTTGCCTACCCTGTATTGCACTGATCGCTGTACATTGACCCCTGCCTGGATTTGACTACGTTTCTGTCTGCCCTCTATTGCATTGTTTGCTGGACATTGACCTGTGCTTGTTGACTATGAATAAACCCTATTCCTATTACTTCTGGTGTCTGCGATTCATTCCGATCAGTTCTCCTAACAGAATTCCACTTTTTGCTCCAAAGCACGTTCATCTCTAGGAGACAGAATGCCTCTCCTTCCTGAATGGTATGACGGCTGCATGGTCCCATGGTGTTTACACTTGCGTACTATTGTTTGTACAGACAAATGTGCTACCTTCAGGCGTTTGGAAATTGCTCCCAAGGATGAACCAGACTTGTGGAGGTCCACAATTTTCTTTCTGAGTTCATGGCTGATTTGTTTTGATTTTCCCATGATGTCAAGCAAAGAGGCACATCCTTAAAATACATCCACAGGTACACCTCCAATTGACTCAAATAATGTCAATTAGCCTATCAGAAGTTTCTAAACCATGACATAATTTTCTGGAATTTTCTAAGCTGTTTATAGGCACAGTCAACTTAGTGTATGTAAACTTCTGACCCACTGGAATTGTGATATAGTGAACAACACTATAGTTTGCTAACATGAAATCTGTGGAGTGGTTAAAAACATAAACATTTTAATGACTTCACCCTAAGTGTATGTAAACGTCCAACTTCAACTGTATATATAATATCTAGTGTACTGCTACACAAGTGAATGACATGAAACAGGAAACGAAATAGATTTGGGACCTTATAATGTATTTTATGAACGTGGACCTAAATAACTAAATAAAGAATCATTGTGTGTGTGTGTGTGTGTGTGTGTGTGTGTGTGGATATTAAGAGGTTAATTCAATTAAGCATGGCTTAATTACCTTTTTATCCTGTTAAACATAAATGATTCTAAAAGGACTTCAAGTATCTTTACCTATCACAAAGAGGGGCCCATCAGTACACCCTGTGAAACACACTTGGCACATGTTAGTTCATTGCATTATGAGTGAATTTTGAAAACATGTGCCTGCTTAATTAATCTAGATACATATTTAGGAGGACAGAAATATAGTAAGCTTCCAAGAACATCCAAAAGGCAGAAGAAATGTCAGGATTAAAATGTAACCATGTAAAGTATGACTACAACACCAGGAAGAACCATTCAGTTTATCCAACATGCAAAATCAAAAACCATTTGTTTATTTTTTTTAAATGATTTGCAAGGCCTAATCAATCATTTGCAAATACTTAAAGAACCAGCAACGATTAGATAGAAAAAAATATCATCAAAAATACCGATCAACAGACAAAACCATTCTGAGACTACATGTTTGGCTGTTTTTCAGTTTAAAAGTCCCAAACTCAAGGGAAAACTGGCAAAGATGTTGAATTTTTAATAGTAAAATCCTCCATGCCAGCTTAAACACAGCTTCAGACAGCGGATGGAAATGGTGTCACACATTTGGAGAGAGAGAGAGAGAGAGAGAGAGAGAGAGAGAGAGAGAGAGAGAGAGATAATAATAATAAAAAAAACACCAAAAGGTCTTTCAAACCCCTGGCATGAATTTATTCCAATCCCGCCGGTCATATGGAAGCTGTTGCAAGGAAGATCAAAGTTGACTGGGAGATGGCATAACAAGGAAGGTTAACAGACTAATTACACTGGGAAACTAATGAAAATATCAGTAGCTGCACTAATGAGTGTGTGGATTGTTTCCCCCCTGGCAGGGCTGTGATAATAAGACTCTACCGAGGAGGGACAGCATATCAGATGGTGAAAACATCCCCCTGCTTTGATGTGTATGACGCTGTTTAGTCACCTCTGCTGTTAGAATGAGCACCTGCCGAAGCCACTGTGCTCATTCCGCAAGCAGTCACCTGCTCGGGTCACCCGGGAATAACGTGGGTTGGGGCAGACCTTTGAGGACAGCACCATAGTGACTGGCCCTGCATGATGCGCACCAGTGCAGAAACAAACAACCACTGTGACTGAATGCCTCCTCCAATCCATATACTTTTGAAATGAATATGACCCTTAACCGCCATCCCCAGCCTGGGTGATTTGAGACATTGTCCATTATCCAATTAAATATGTTCTATTTTCGAATCCTATAATAAAATAAGCGATCAATACTAAAATCCTGTATTTGCAGATACACTGACTTTTTTTACTTAACCCTGATATAGTATATATATATATATATATATATACACTGCCTGGCCAAAAAAAAAAGTCGCCGTTGCACCAGCCATGCATAGTGCCCACTGTACAAGCCTCTGGAGGCAGTGTTATGATCTGGGGTTGCTTCAATTGATCAGGTCTAGGCTCAGAAACGTTATGCAGCAAGTTAGCTGAGTACTTGAATGTCAATGTAGCTACTGAATGACCAGGTTATCCCATCAATGGGCATATTCCAGGACGACAATGCTAAGATTCATCGGGCTCAAATTGTGAAAGAGTGGTTCAGGGAGCATGAGGAATCATTTTCACACATGAATTGGCTACCAGAGTCCTGACCTTAACCCCATTGAAAGTCTTTGGGATGTGCTGGAGAAGACTTTACGGAGTGGTTTGACTCTCCCGTCGTCAATACAAGATCTCGGCCAAAAATGAATGCAAATCTGGACGGAAATAAATGTTGTGATGTTGCATAAGGTTGTCGAAACAATGCCACGACGAATGTGTGCAGTAATCAAAGCTAAAGGTGGTCCAACGAAATATTAGTGTGCAACTTTTTTTTTGGCCAGGCAGTGTATATATATACAGACGTGCTCAAATTAGTTGGTACCCCTGGTAAAGATGGGTAAAAAGGGTTATAAAAAATTTCACCGTTTGGTGAATTAGCTGAATCTCACATTGAAAAAATTAGAAAAATCCAACCTTTAATTTTTATTTTTTTTTAAATCCCTCATCAAGTAATAATTATTTTTAACAAAACCACGTTGGCAAAAATTATTGGCACCCCTGCATTCATATATAGAATAAAGTATAATTTTTTTATATTTGGTCGCATATCCTTTGCATGCCATGACTTCCTGATGTCTGTGACCCAACAACATCAAAAGACTCTTGATATCTTATTTTCTGGTACTCTTACAAGCAATACTAGATGTCTCTGCATTTGAATGGATCTCTATGGGAATTGGGGGGTGGGTCTAGATTTAGCTGTAAATTACACTGGAACAGTATGGAACACATGGTTGGCTAAATGGCTTTACGTCATCAAGGGTCTGACATATCAAACAAGACTTAAACCATCACTTTGCTGCCAGAAGTACAGTAGATATGGATGACTTGAATGGTTTATTCTCCTGACTTATTTTTCCATAGAGTTCAATAGGAAAATGTGTCAGGAGAAACAACCCTTAAAGTGATCCATCCATATCTACTGCATATCTGGCAGCAGAGTGATGGTTTGAGGCTTGTTTGATACATCAGACCCTTGATGACTTAGAGCCATTTTTGCCAACCATGTATTCCATACTGTTCCAGCATGATTTACAGCTAAATCTAGTCCCTCCCCCGAATTCCCATAGAGATCCATTCAAATGCAGAGACATTATAGTATCGCTTGTAAGAGGACCAGAAAATAAGATATCAAGAGTCTTTTGATGTTGTTGGGTCACAGACATCACAAAGTCATGGCATGTAAAGATATGCGACCAAATATTAAAAATTATTATTTTACTCAATATATAAATGCAGGGGTACCAATAATTGTGGCCAACGTGGTTTTGTTAAAAAAATTTATTTCTTGATGAGGGATTTTTTTTTCTCATAATAAATGAACGTCAATTAAAAGTCGGATTTTTCTCATTTTTACAATGTGAGATTAAGCTAATTCACCAAACGGTGAATTTTTTATAACCCTTTTTACTCATCTTTACCAGGGGGTACCAACAAATTTGACCACATCTGTATATACACCGATCAGCCACAACATTAAAACCACTGACAGGTGAAGTGAATATCTGATTGTTATTTTGGTTCTGTACTCTAGCACTTTGAGTTTGAAAGGATACAATGACAATAAGGTTGAAGTACAGACTGTCAGCTTTAATTTGAGGGTATGTTCATCCATATCGGATGAACCGTTTAGAAATTATAGAACCTTTTGTACATAGTCCCCCCCATTTTCGGGCATCAAAATATATTGGACAGTTTAACATAATGTAGAATAAAGTAATCATTTTTAATATTTGGTCACATATCCTTTGCATGCTATGACTTCCTGATGTCTTTGACCCAACAATATCAAAAGACTCTTGGGGCTCTATTTTAATAAACCAAACGCAATGGTGAACGCAAGAGTAATCGCTTGGCGGTATCGCTCTGAGGGCGTGTCGGCGAGAAATTTGGTAATTTCATGACGGCAATCTTGGCGCATCTGATGGCGGTATTGCTAAAAGGCTGGGTTTAAATGTCCAAGGTGTGTCTCTATGGTAGCCAATCAAATAGTTGTTCTCATGCTTTTAAAAAAAAGCCAGTTGGAACGCAATCGCTCCATGCAATTTCATAATGAGCAACCCAAACACACTGGACCGTCAACGACAAGAGCGATTTTCCGCACAGAAAATCAGACATACTTGCAACAGAAGTACAGACTAGGACTAGTAATTTATGGATCACAATCCACACCACCTCGTCTCCCAGAAGTTCGGAAGGCACGGGAGGAGGTGGCGAATGCATTAATTAGCCTACATGAGGTGATGTAGGCATAATTATGATTCAAATGGTAGGCTTATGATTCAACTGTGTCAATGTGTAATTTATATATTATAGGCTATTAGCCTACATGATCGCAAGTTTCTTGTAAGCTGTCCTGTTTTATTCTAGTAGTTTAAATTCAAATTAATTAATTAATAATAATTATAGGCTATTTGTTCAATAAATGGAAGTGTAATGTTGGCATCACCTATAGACACTACATAGAACTACATGACTAATAAGTTGGCAAATTGCCAGAGTCTATTGCGTTGCCGCTAAGAGGTGGTTCTAGCTGATCATAACGCAATGGGTTTTCGTTGGTTCAAATTGTCACTGAGCCGAAAGTATTTTAGAACACGCCCCAGACAGCGCCACCCATCCCACTGCAGCGCAAGCGAAAGGATGTTATGTTGAGAATTTGTTGATCCTAGCGGTATTGCTGAGAAACGCCATAGCGCCAGTTTTAAGACGTTGATGCTGTCAACAAGCTTGCGTTTGACTATACCGTCCCCTTGCGCTGGTTTGAAAATAGAGCCCTTGATATCTTATTTTCTGGTACTCCTACAAGCGACACTATAACCTCTCTGTATTTGAATGGGAATTTGGGGGTGGGACTAGATTTAGCTGTAAATTATGCTGGAACAGTATGGAATACATGGTTGGTAAAATGGCTGTAAGTCATCAAGGGTCGGAGGTATCAAACGAGCCTCAAACCATCACTCTGCTGCCGGATATGCAGTAGATATGGATGGATAACTTTAAGGGTTGTTTCTCCTGACAAATTTTCCGATTTAACTCATATCGTGTTGAGCGATATGAAATAGAACCTAAAATGAACAATTCCTACTCATAACGTAGGTGTGAAAATTTAGTCTTATAATCTCTTTGTTTTAAAATATAATTTTTGTGAAAATGTTGGCCCTTGAAGGTTGTGTCACATATTTTTGTCAACACCATCAGATTTCTATAAAAATGTAATTTATTCAGTCATACAAAGGGTTACCCATATCCGAAGGACACCTATCTCACTCCGTACTTTCACAAAAGTACGGAGTGAGGTAAGGTAAGATTTCTATTTTTTTTTAAATTAATTAAGAAACAATATTGTGATCAGCATTGTCTCAAACATAACAGATAAACTCCATCTCCCTTATAAATCTAAACAAAATAAGAAGTATGGTTTAAAAATGCGTATTTTCACTTGCATTGAGAGAACTGTTAGCAACTGAGAAATATAATATATATATATATATATAATATATATATATAATGGCTACTCACTACGGCTATGCCATTAAATGAGAAAATATAACATTTTGTGAACTCAAGATATGCAAGATAACACAAGATATCAACGCTGTAGTTTTATCTGACGGAGTTGACATCTGTGCTAACGGAGGTCAATTCTCTTTAGCAATAGAGGCCTGTTACCCACGTCACAATTTGTTCGGACACACCCGGTTGCAATATAACGTTAACTCTATAAACTTCACCCCTAGTTGTTGAGACGTACCCGTCTCAATTACAGTATTCATGTTTGTCTGAAATGATAAACTACAGCTTTAAGAAAACCCCGTAAATTTTAACGCAGTATTTTTTAAAAGGGTACCTCTTGCTAAAACCTCAGCTTCTCCAGTTATACTGCAGTGCAATAAATAGCCCAACGCACTTACGACCCTCCTCTGGCTACAGCCACAGACTGTAAAATGCATAAAATGCACCGTTTATACACGCTAAGAAAATCATGTTCATGTATAGAAGCAATAATATTTTTTTAAAACGTTGTACAAATGAGCATTCGCCGTTTTCCCTTGATTACAGTACTATATACAGTACCTGATGCACTTTCGGTTTAGAAGACACCTCATTTTTTTCTCCAAACATATAAATATGTTTAAGAAACCAAGTACTTACCAGTATATTCAGCTACATCTGTTTTCTGATGAACCCTGAAGAGTTTATCTTGTTATATTTCGTCGAAGTCCCATACAGTCGACATTTCCACAGCAACCACCCATCGCACTGAAATACGTTACTGTTCTTGTGTACACACACGCTTTCGTACGTTCTTTTTTTAAACGTATTTAAATACATAAGGCGACGTATGTTATGGTTATTATATATATACTGTATGTGACTATTCTGAAATAAATGTATTCTGTAGCAAATTTCTGAATGATACAACTTCTTCTTCAGTTTGAACTTAAAACCATGGATGTGCAGGGAATATTTTTTTAGATATTGACATTTAAATAAAACTAGTAGAAACCAGGTGGAAATTGCCTCTGAAGGGCCAAAGTAAATAGAGTTAAGGAAAGTAAACTTATATCACATTTAATCAGATGATTGCTTGATTTTCCTTTATTGCCATCAGAATTCAGGTTCTTGGCCGTCTGTCAACCTCTGTGCGAAGTTTCGTCCAAACTGTCGGAACTGTAGGCGCTAAGGCTGTTACGGACAGACGGACACGTGAGTGATTACAATTCCCCCGCTCACAGCAATATGAGTGCGCGGGTGTAAAAAAGATTTTGTCCCAATTCTCAAGAATGGGTGATATTCTGAAACACACACACACACACACACACACATGCCATCACATCACAGACTTGGTTGTGGCTGTGAATAAGGGGGTACCCCTACCAACATAAATAAGAGGTGACCATGACCCTCACTACAGGGTGATCATGCAAGGCTCTTGCTTTACCCCTTTGTGCAGTGACCCTAGTGGCATAGACCCTGGGGTCTACATCACAAATCCTACTGTACCACATCAGAAAGCGAGGGACCATGGAAAACTGTGAATAATGTCTTCATCAAAGTTGGGTTATTATCAGGCAACATATGAAGTTCCTACGTGCCACCATTCTTCCATATTTCATAAAAGTATATCGACCACTCTACAGTGTGATCTACATGAGAGCGAATCAGGTTGAAAATACTGGACATTTAAAGGGGCTATATGTAACAAATTTACTGTACTAAATCATAAAATGACCATGATATTTCATCAGAGATTAAGGAAACATACTAAATCGAAATACTGGCTTCTCCGAAAACAATGCTACAGCCAGTATATTCTCCTTTGAAATTTCCATTCCGGGTCGGAACATCTGATTTTGTCCTGTGTGATTCACTATTCTCCAAGTTGACTCCGTCCACTGCCCGATCGTCTCCGAGTTGACTCCGCCCACTGCCAATTTCGACACCCCGGGTTGCCTGATATGAAACAAATTGGCACACAAACACAGCATGCTGCAGCTATGGAAGCAAGCAAATAAAATGGATCAACTGCGATGGTACTAGATTTTACCAAACCTAAAAAGCCTCGTCCTCTTTCTAAACAGCTCCACGACCAGAGCCATGCTAAAACACGGGTAAATCTTGGACTGGCATTTGAAAGATGGAGACAGCTTAGAGCCCAGAAGGCTTTCAAGACGGATGCCGAGTTGGATAATTTTCTCCTGAACAGGTAAGCATTGAGCTTCAGCTAACGTAGCTAACCTTAGCTAATTTATCACAGCTACTAGCTAGTTATCTACCCTATCTAATGCAAACCAGATACCTGTTTTAGAAGAGTTTATTCCATTTTGTGACTGAATCAATGAATGTGTTCAAATTTCGCTAGCGTTAGATTGCTAGGCAGATATTTTAGTGAAACGATGTGCGTCTAGGTAAGGTATTCTTTGTTTTGAGGCTAAGGTTAGCTAGCAAGCTAGCTAAGGGTATCGTTCAAACAAAGGAATTTTGCTGTCTTACATTTCAGAATAATGTTAGCCAAACACTGACATTTAGGGCACTGAGCTGGCTGAATTTCTCACTGCCACGATTTAAAACAGGAAGCAGTCCTGAGATCACAATTAAGCTTGCAAATGGGTTTAATGCAGTTATAGGCCTGAAAATGAAATAAAAATATACATGAAATAAAATCAGTCTTTAAAACTTGTGATTTTATCAACCAAGTGTCATTTGTGCCTACATTAATTATTACAGCTCCAGAGTGTTTTTAAATGATCAGGGGAGCTTGATGTTGTAAGCTATGTTAAAATCCATGAAACCACTAGCAACATTTACGTTCCGAACATAGATTCGCCAATTACAACTGCGTTTGTCGGAGACGGCAGTAACGATGAGCCAGATACATGCTTCCTAGAAGATGTTTTTAATCAAAGCGATGTACAGTAGTCTATATGAATGAATACATTATGAAGCAGGGGTTGATGTTGGGGAGCTGAGGACTCCAAAACAATTTCAAAAGTGTTAATTTAGCCTAATCGTTATAACACTACCCAATTGCTGTTACCGTATAGAACAATGTTGCTGAAAACGTTATTTTCATTTTATCTTTGCTTGAGTTGGCGGACAGTCTTCGCCTACTGGTTGGCGCAGCCACACCCACCGTCACACAAGCACCAGTCCCTGAGAGCCCCCCTTCTCTGCCCGTCCCTCTCACTGTTAGGGAGTCCAAGCTCCAGCTGTTTCTCCGCTATGACAGGGAGTCGGGAAGTGTCGGGGCTTTCTTTCACAGTGTTTGATTTTTTTAAGGCCCAACCATCACAGTTCTCCTCCCACAATTCCTGTGTAGCATTAATTTTGTTGCTACTCTCGACCGCTCTCGCCTGGGCTGATCCCCTGATTCGGTCCAATGCCCCTGTCATGAGCAATGCAGATAGTCTGATGGAGGAGATGGCGCTGGTCTTTGATCACAACATTTCTGGTCAAGAGGCAGCCATGAGGTTAACCCGCCTCTGTCAGGGTAACGATAATAATAAATAATAATACATTATATTTAATTAGCACTTTTCAAGGTACTCAAAGTCGCTTTACACACAGGATAAAACAAAGTTTATTGGAACAATATAAAAGATTTAAGAAATAGAGAAGTAAAGAAAAAAGGGAAATATAAGGGAGGGGTAGAAAATGTTAGTTATTAAAAGCGATGGTGAAAAGATACGGTTGCAGGTTTCTCCAGCGCGTTCAGAGAACTGGCAGGAGAGACAGGGTGGTCTGAGGGTCTGCTTATTATGCTTATTACGCACTTTCGGACCTCATCAAAGATGCCCTGGCAGTGCTCGAAGTGCCTGCTACATTCAATGCCCTGGTGACCACAGCTATCCGCATTGATAACCATGTCAGGGAACGTGAGAGAGAGAAGGGTGACAGGAGAGACCGCTCTACCCGGTACACTCCCCATCTTCCGGGTTCCCCTTCGACTTCCTCCGCCGTCCAGACTCCCGAGTTGGGACGAGCCTATGCAATTAGATAGCTCGTCTCTACGCGACACCCCGGAATCTCGA
Organism: Synaphobranchus kaupii; assembly: GCA_029718625.1. Lineage (NCBI taxonomy): Eukaryota > Metazoa > Chordata > Actinopteri > Anguilliformes > Synaphobranchidae > Synaphobranchus > Synaphobranchus kaupii. The sequence continues at coordinate 35,252,993 of CM056381.1, read as the reverse complement.
TCTTGCGGAGATTGGTGTCATTATTGTCGGCGCAGGGGACACTCTAAGCCCCAGTGCCCTAAACTGATGGGAAACGAGGGGTCTCGCTAGGGGAACAAGGGACCCTAGCGAGACATAATAGTACAGTCCTTCGCACCTTACTGCTGGTTCAATTGCTCTGGGATCAACGCTCGTTCAAAATCAATGCGTTTATTGATTCCGAAGCAGTTGAGTCTTTCATCAATGCCAAATGGGCCAGGGAGCTAAAAATTCTAGTTCACCGCCTTGCACAACCCCGTTTTGTTACGGCTCACGACGGGCGCCTATTAGGCACTGGTACTGTTAATGAAACCTATCTGCATGCATGCTTTTTACGGGGGTCATTCGGAGCATATCCGGTTCTTCCTGGTCGACTCCCCGGCTTATTCCCTCATCTTAGGGCATTCCTGGCTAGTCCAGCACGGTCCACACGTAAATTAGGGTAAGAACAAAGATACCATCCTCCAGTGGGTTCCCCAATGCATGTCTCACTGTCGACTGACGTCATCGTCTGCTTCTGGTGGGCATTGGTACCATCCGGAGCTTAGTTCTGTCAGTGATGATGAGGAAGGGGATTTCCCTATGGATCAGGTTGGGTCTCCTCCTCTCTCAGAGGATGGAGAGGAGAGTTTGGCCTGGGATTCACTGGCTGATGGAAATACTCCTTGGGACAATGTCTCCCTGGACGGTCTCTCTGATTCCAAGATTATGTGGGAGTCCACGCCTCATTCGCCCTCTAGTGTAGATAATACTGGAGTTATGGGGGCGCTCGATTTCCCTCTGCCAGCTAACGTGCCTGCCGAGTATGGGGATCTTGCTGAGGCTTTTAGCAAACAGCGAGCTACCACCTTGCCACTGCATCAACCCTATGACTGTGCCATTAATTTACATCCCGGCACAGTACCTCCTCTGGGTTCTCTACATTCCTTATCGGTCCCTGAAAGTGCTGCTATGAGGGAATACATCAAGGAAGCTCTGTCTAATGGCTTCATCAGACCCTCTACCTCGCCGGCTAGTGCTGGTTTCTTTTTTGTGAAGAAAAAAGACGGGGGTTTGAGGCCCTGCATTGATTATAGAGCATTAAATGACATCACGGTGAAGAACCGTTACCCGCTGCCACTCATGAACTCCGCATTCGAACACCTCCATGGGGCGTCGGTCTTTACGAAGCTCAACCTCTGTAACGCTTATAATTTAGTGCATATGCGTGAGGGCGATGAGTGGAAGACAGCGTTTAACACTCATAGAGGACACTACGAGAACCTCGTCATGCCGTTCAGGCTCACTAACACCCTTCTCAAAGCTCAACTTTACATCAAGGCTGAGAAGTGTGTCTTCCATTCAGACTCTGTTTCCTTCCTGGGGTTTATTGTATCAAAACGTAAGCTCCAGATTGACCCCGAGAAGGTTTCAGTGGTGAGGAACTGGCCTACCCCGGAATCGATTAAACAGGTGCACCCATTATGGCTCTTACAAAGAAAATAGCACCGGCGCAGTTTCTATGGAATCCGAAAGCTGAGCTAAAAAAGAGATTCAGCCCTGAGCTTATTCTGATCACCCCCAGCCCTTCTCTCCCCTTTGTGGTAGAGGTTGATGCCTCCGAGTTGGGGGTAGGGGCTATATTATCCCAGCGTTCGCCCCAGGATCAGAAAGTTCATCCGTGTGCCTATTTTTCTCGAGGCCTCGAGGCCTGACACCGGCTGAGAGAAATTATGACGTAGGGGACCGGGAGCTTCTGGCGGTTAAGTTGGTGATGGAGGAGTGGCGACATTGGCTTTAGGGGGCCGAGCATTCCTTCACTGTGTGGACAGATCATAAGAATCTTGAGTACATTCAGGGCGCCAAGTGACTTAACTCACGGCAGGCCCGCTGGTCGTTGCTCTTTGCTCGGTTCAATTTCTTAATAACTTATCGACCTGGCTCCAAGAATGTGAAACCGGATGCGCTTTCACGGATCTTTGACCGGTCTCAGGAAGACCGTCCCCCTGAGCCAATTTTTCCCACTGCTCGGATTCTGGCCCCAGTCACGTGGGACATTGAGTCCCTTGTGCTAGGGGCCCAGTGACTGGACCTAAACCCAGGTGGGGGTCCTCCTAATTGCCTGTTTGTGCCCTCCAGGGTACGGAGTCAGGTACTGCAATGGGGACATTCCTCCCGCATTACGGACCCCGTCGGACTAAGGATTCCCTGTCCAGGCGGTTTTGGTGGCCTGGTATGGAGAGGGATGTTCGGGAGTTTGTTTCGGCGTGTGCTGTCTGTGCCTGTAATAAGAGTTCATAACTCCCACCCTCTGGGCTTCTGCGCCCTTTACCCACCCCTAGTTGCCCTTGGAGCCACGTCGCCTTGGATTTTATCACTGGTTTGCCTGCATCTGACAGCAACACTGTTATTCTGGTGATTGTGGATAGATTTTCCAAGGTGGTGCATTTTATCCCTCTACCTAAGTTGCCATCAGCACCGGAAACTGCACGGTTGGTGGTTGACCATGTTTTTAGACTGCACGGCCTACCCCAGGACGTTGTGTCTGATCATGGGCCCCAGTTTGCCGCACAATTTTGGCATTCTTTCTGCTCACAGCTGGGGGCATCCGTGACTGGATTTCACCCGGAGACTAATGGACAAACCGAACGCACCAATCAGCCATTAGAGATGGCCGTTGTCTGGCCACGACCAATCCGACGTCATGGAGTCGTCACCTCGATTGGGCAGAATACACGCATAACACGCTTCGTAATGCGTCGACGGGGCTCTCGCCGTTCGAGGCTCAGTTCGGGTATCAACCCCCTCTGTTCCCCGAGTTGGAGAAGAACGTAGAGGTACTGTCTGCTGGGTCCTTTGTCCAGAGGTGTCGGGCCATTTGGAGGAGAGTTAGTGCGTCTCTTCTGCGCGCCTCGGCAGAAGGGACTGGCCGATAGGCGCCGCTGCCTGGCTCCCTCCTACCAGGTTGGGCAACGGGTTTTGAAGGACCGTCTGGGGCCGCTCCTTAGTGGGGGGGTCCTGTCATGGGTTCAAGTATGCTTGGTTGTTTCTGGCGCGGTTGTGGCAACTGTTGGCCGCAGGAGGGCACTCGAGTCGTATTTTCCGTTTCATTCCAATTTGTCTTAATTAGCCACAGGTTCATGCTCCTACTTAAACAGGAAGTTTTCTCTGCTCCTAGCTTTTGTGTCATACTTTGCCACGTTATGGCAGGTAAACGGTTAGTCGGATGACTGCATTTCTTTTGTGTTTGAAAGAAACGCAGGAACCTTCTTAGTTTAAAGAGTTTAGGATTAGATCCGTAAGATCCGTCTTTCCTTTTATTTCACTCTTTTCTTGGTTCTTTCCTCTGTTCCTTTTCCGTCCTCTTTGAGGCAGTAACTTCTGTTTACCTTTCTCATATTCCCTCTTCGCTGAGCATGTTTGTTTATTATCGAGCTAGAGGTCTTCCTTTTATTTTTCTGCTTGAGTCTCAAGCCTGTTTCGCCCTCTTTTCTGGGTTGTTTTTTGTTGGCTTTACGCCGGGAGTTTTTTTCCCATTCGTTTATTTTCTCTGTTCCATTCGTGGACTCTCTTCCCCCTTATATCTACTGGTTATTCCACATCTTGTGGGTAACTGTTTGGTCCTCCAACCCATCCCCGTCACACCCACCAGCATTTGTCGAAACTAATACGTTCCGCATTAATGCCTTATTTGAACACGGCCAGTGTGTTAGCTAGACCTGTGGATTTACTACCTTCAGTAACGTTACGCATATCTTGGCTAACGTTGGGTGTGTAGCACTAACGTTAGCTAATAATGTCACATCAGCCTTCTCATTACTGCGCTCGCCAGTGCCGTATACAGCGCAGTTGCTTGAATACACAGAACTGAAGTTTTAGTTGCCAGGGTAACCAATCAAACAATTCCATGGCATTCAACATGAAAGCTACCCAACGTCAACTAGCTAGCTAACTAGCAGTAATAACCACGTATTTATTGGAAGAAACAAATGTGATCACAAAGTTAAGAAGTGTGGTTTATTATTACATGGTAACTTAGTATCTTGAAACCCACCATTACGTCACCACCTATGAAGCCAGAGAACGCGGGTTTTGTGAGCCAGGGTTATCTGGTTGTGGAATTTCTTCACTCTCAAATTCAGCATAGGTAGGTTCGTACATACAGTTGAAGTCTGAAGTTTACATACACTTAGGTTGAAGTCATTAAAACTAATTTTTAACCACTCCACAGATTTCATGTTAACAAACTATAGTGTTGGCAAGTCAGTTGGGACATCTACTTTGTGCATGACACAAGTAATATTTCCAACAATTGTTTACAGACAGATTAATTCACTTTTAATTCACTATATCACAATTCCAGTGGGTCAGAAGTTTACATACACTAAGTTGACTGTGCCTTTAAATTGTTTATATTTGGTCGCATATCCTTTGCACACCATGATATCTGTGACCCAACAACATCAAAAGACTCTTGATATCTTATTTTATGGTACTCTTACAAGCGATACTATGTCTCTGCATTTGAATGGATCTCTATGGGAATTCGGGGGTGGAACTAGATTTAGCTGTAAATTATACTGGAACAGTATGGAATACATGATTGGTAAAATGGCTGTAAGTCATCAAGGGTCTGAGGTATCAAACAAGCCTCAAACCATCACTCTGCTGCCAGATATGCAGTAGATATGGACAGGGCCGTATAAAGCCATTCCGTGGCCCTGGGCTATCTGTCTCGGGGCCCTCCCGCACACACACCGACCCACCCACACACACACACACACACACACACACACACATGGATTTACACAGCAGTGCATCGAGGTCCAGGCAACAGAACCACTCTATTATTAAAATCATACACTAAGACAGTACAGTTCACTATTAGACTAGCTTATAGGCTGCCAGCTTCACAGACACGATGAAAAAATCCTATTGATCATTGAAATTTGTAGTGAGGTTTGGTCACTTTTATTCAGAATTAATTAAGTTCAAAACTTAGAATTCTATACGTCAGTAGAGCCCAACTTAGTGAAATAACGTAGAGACGACAATGGGTTAGAAAAATGACATATGTTTTATTGGCTACAACTATGAATATGTGAATAATAGAAACAATAATTGATATAGCATTCTATGATTCAATCTTAATCAGAGGAAATGATAATTATGTGATGGCTAAATATAGAAGCTAACAGTCCTACCATTAACAAAGGTTAGTTTGTGTTATGGGTTAATGACACACTAAACTATATTTTGTGGTTAGCTCGTTTTATCAGTCTCATACATATAAAGTTTTAACGGTGTAAAACTATAAGGTCAGGGAAATTGTTTATTCCCGACCGAAATGCGCATAGCAAAACAAAATACAAACAAAAGTAGGAACCAGCAGTAAAATGACCTCAACAGGGTATTACAGGATTTATATGCTAGCCTATCAATTGATGTCAGTGCTAAATAAAATGTGTTTCAATACTTAACTGTAACAAAGGGAGGCCAGTCCCGATTCCATAAGTGATGTCAGCTTGTCAGCTGATCCAAGGTCCCGGCAGGTGCGTGGACTCCTGGAGACTTCTTCACAGAAGTCGGGTTGCGACAGGTTGCCAGTCAGGTCGACGTGGACGTGCACAGATCTCCACTTGGGTCCGGCCGCAAGGGAGACAGTAGAGGAACAGTTTGAAGAAACATGTCCTCAAAACAGCTGTTGAAAATAAATCAGCTTGGTTTATTTTGTGGACGGTGGCAGGCTAACTCTGTCTCGGTGATCAGGCGAGATGCAGGTTGGGAAACGTAAAAGTCCGTCACCGTTTCAGTAGTGCGTCTGGTAGGCCTAAGACAGTGTCTTTACCATCGGAGCCGTCTGGGTGCGTCTGGTAGGGGTAAGGATGCGCCTTTCCCAACAGAGCTGTCCGGGTTCAGTGGTGCGTCTGGTATGGGTAAAACTGCGTCTTTCCCATCAGAGCCGTCCGGGTTCAGCGGTGCGTCTGGTACGGGTAAGACTGCATCTTTCCCATCAGAGCCGTCCGGGTGCGTCTGGTAGGGGTAAGGTTGCGCCTTTCCCATCAGAGCCGTCCGGGTGCATCTGGTAGGGGTAAGGTTGCGCCTTTCCCATCAGAGCCGTCCGGGTTCAGTGGTGCATCTTGTACGGGTAAGACTGCGTCTTTCCCATCAGAGCAAAGTTGGTAAAGTTCCATGGGTTTTTATGGTCAAAATTCCTTTGATCCAAATTGGTAGATGGCTTTAGGGCACCCATGCATTTGATTGGCTCATTTCCTTGTAACCATCAATAAACACAGATGGATCAGCCATTTCCAATCACCTCAGGGTGTGCGTGCGTGTGTTAAATTGGGGTCCCCCCTCTCCTTCTCAAAAGAGGGGGAAGTTCCTGCCCAACCCGGTGCCTGATCGATCAAGCAGTCTGTGTTCATCTCAGAGTCACATGAAGAATTTGGACAGACACGCCATTGTGCCTCAGTTGATCAGGAGTGTTAATTGTGAATGACTCCGCAGGAGGCCGAGTCTCATGATCAGAAAGCCAGAGTCCCAAAATGTCCCTGTGTAACCATTACTGCTTAATAACAAATCTCAATGCTGGAAGATGCGGCAGTAGCCTCTATCACGCTGATTTTACTGTTGTGGCCTAGCCTACTACACAAAATATTTAAATTTGTTCAATTTAAATAGGCTAGGCTACGTGAGAGAGAACGTAAAAACTGGTCTTTTTAGAGGGTGTGCGAATACAGTGAGTGCTGACTGTAGCCTATCTACACAGCTGTAAAATAAAAAATAAAAAAGCCATGTCAGTATTGGCACAGTCCCTTTTAAGAACATAGGCTACACAATCATTTTAATTTAAATTTTACCGCAAAAGCATGAAAACGATATGTTAAATGGCGAATTGAATTATCATTTCCTTTTTGTCATGGATCATGCGACTGCAATAAGAAACTGCTAATGCAAATGTGTTTTTTCATTTTCATTAAAATTATGGCAGGGTTGTGTCGTAGAGGGCGAGAAAAATTAAATGTGAAATGGATTTGCATTAACATTTTCAGATAATTGTCAGATAAAGTGCGTACATTAACTTGCAAATGAAAACGCAAAGTGTCCTTTTGCATTTTCATTTGAATTATGTAATGGTTTTTCGCACATCGAATGTAAACGAAATGCAATCAGCAATTCTCCTCCACCACGGCGGCGCCATCGCTGTTACCTCTGATTCTTCCCCGCTAATATTTGCTAACGCTAATGTTGAAGTACTTGGCTCTTCTTCATCATCAACATCAGTTTTACTACTAGCAGCGGCAGGCTGGCTTTCTGATTTAAAGAAGTTGGTTAATTTGGGTGTCTTCTTTAACAACTCCAAAGCTCTCTCTTGTTTTTGTTGCTAAAATTTTCTTTTTCGGGGCCCACTTTCGTATTTCCTTTGACCACTGGACATTTTCGTAGGCTAACTGTGCTAGACAAATTTGTTATGTTACACTTGACTGCAACATGAATGAAGGAATTATGGGAACGGAAATCAGCTACGGACAAACTGAAAGGACAAAAGACCAAGCGATCATACTGTATTTTTCAATCACATTAACGCAATTCCTATTGACAATCATGCTTTGGTGGGGGCCCCCTAGTGGCCGGGGCCCAGGGCTGCAGCCCCTGTAGCCCATTAGGTTAATACGGCCCTGGATATGGAAGGATCACTTTAAGGGTTCCCAGCTAACGGAATCGCGTTCAAGGAAGGTTCCCTGTATGTTATTAAGGTTGCTCTAAACGTTCCCTGGTTGATGCAATGTTGAGTTTTTTTCAGGTTCTAAGAACTTTCACACAACGTTTCTGAGGAACGTCCCTTTAACATTCCAGAAACATTCTAGGAGCATTCCTCTTAGGTTCTAGGCACATTCTATGTTACATGAGGGTATCATTCTGGGAACATTCCTCTTGCTCTCCACGAACAGTTTATATAACATCAGGGGAACATTCTAGGAGCATAGCATGTAACATCAGAGGGGAACATTCTCTGGGCATTTCATAAAACATCAGGTCAACATTCTATGTAACATGAGGGTATCGTTCTGGGAACCTTCCTCTTGCACTCTACGAACAGCTTATATAACATCGGAGGAACATTCTAGGAGCATTCCATGGAACATCAGAGGAATGTACTATGTAACATTAGGGTATCGTTCTGGGAACCTTCCTCTTTTGCTCTATGAACAGTTTATATAACATCAGGGGAACATTCTAAGAACATTCCATGTAACATCAGAGGGGAACATTCTCTGGGCATTCCATAAAACATCAGGGCAACGTTCTATGTAACATGAGGGTATCGTTCTGGGAACCTTCCTCTTGCGCTCTACGAACAGTTTATATAACATCAGGGGAGTATTCTAGGACAACCTGGTCTCACAGCCCATTCGTATCTATTCTACGAAATTCCAGTCCCGAAAATTCGTACTTATTTTACGAATCAGAGATTACACACCACGTGACTTTACGCTTTTCTCCGATGAATTACGAGACAAAACGGAGATCCACCATTTTTATTTCACGGTCAAATAAAGCGAATGGGTAAGCTGCCGGTATTGTACTTATAGTTTGTACTTATCGTTATAGTACATTCATAGAATACCTTTCTTATTTCGTAATTGTATTTTAATGCAATATGATGTATAATTCTCGAGCTTCTTCGTCTCTGCTTTATCTGTGTGGGTTGCTATTTATAGGCTAGTCTTGTAGGCTATTACTTGCATTATTCAAGCTGAAGTTAGCTAGGTCTGTTCAGATCAGTGCATACTGCATAGGCTGCAATATGATTATTAATCGATTTAGCTTGTGAGCTAGCCATCAGAGCGTGTCGTTTTCGGTTCTTTTGAGACGTATAATATGAGAAAACCGAGCATATCTGTAATGGAAACAACCGCGTCTCCCCGTTAACTTCTGTAATAAACTGCGATTCCCGTGATTCTGTGCGCTGTCTGTGTGTATTGCCCATAGACTGCAGAGACGTGACGGGTTGGCCACTGAATCGGCTTCGTGCCCCAATGAGCAGCTCCCATAGGAATCCATGGAACCGGTAAGCGGAAGCTGCCTCCAGTTCTTTTTTTAAAATCTCGAATGGTTGAACTTCATTCATAAAACCAACAAAAGAAAGTCTGCCAGTCTGCAAATAACAGGATTCCTAAATGCTATATGCAAAAGGTCTGTAAAAATCTTATAAAAACACATATGCCATATACAAAACTTAAATAAAATAAATATGTGGTAGAGAGCTAGCATATACATTTCATGCTAAAATTAAATAGTTCCCTAATACATGGTACTCCTTATAAAAAAAACATTGAGAGATTGTATAAGAATTGTATAGAAATATATAATATAATAGGCTACTAATCAACATGCTTTTTTATAAAAACTTTGCAAGTATGATCATATATGATTTTTACAGACCTTTTGCATATGGGATTACCTTTGTAAGCATTTAGGAATCCTGATATTTGCAGACTGGCAGACTTTTTTTTGTTGTTGTTAGTTTAAACTAACTAAACACAATCTCTCAAGCATGGTACACAGCAGATATAGAATGTACAAAATACGCACTGTTGTTATTTATAATAATAATAATGCAATTTTATTTAAAGCTTTTTTTTACAGCAAAATCCTATTACACAGTTAAAGTAAAATATATAAAAACAATGGATAAATAAAACAAAAGACTTATTAAAATGAACATGAAAAAAATTCTCAAATCCAGAAGCTTGAGAAGCAATGCAATAATAATGGTATATAATATAAGGAAGACTTAAAATTCAGTAATTAGACTATCAGTTTCCTTTTCAATTTAGAATTAAACTAATTTTGTAGGCTGATAACAACAACGATAATTTTCCATGCCAAATAAGCGTTCACGCGCGGCTCTCAAGCCTACAATACTTCGGCATAACCACCAGGTAATGTGCGTATGTCAAGTGAAGACCTGACGTGGAGCTACGACCATTTCTACGACCATTACGACCATGACTCAAATGGAGTCATGTTGAAATTTTATAAATCACTACTTTGTCGTGATTTTTTACGTAAGCCACACGTAAGATCAAATTTGATCGAAAGTCCTTTTTTTAAATGAGGCCCCTGGTCTTGGCCCTTCTGCCCTTCTGACCATCTTCTGGCGTAGACTCAAGACTCGCCTGTTTAGATTGCATCTTTGCTCCCTGAATTAATTGTTAGCATGCAAGTCTTGCTTTTTGAAATAGCATTTTAGGGGTATGTTAACAGTGATTTATACATCAACACTTGCCATGTTACTGACATTTTGGTTAATGTATTATTTAGACTTGTACTGTTTTTTTTCAGTATACCATTGTTTTTTTATTGGACATTTTTCTTATATAGCACTATTTCTCATTCCCCCTCTACCTAACAGGTTAAGGAGAGGATATCAGCCTGCCTGGCTGACATTTCTATGTGGATGGCTACTCATCACATGAAGCTCAACCTTCACAATACGGAACTGCGCTTCATACCTCACAGGACCTCCCCACTGCAAGCCCTCTCCATCACCGTCGACGGTACTATGGTGGCTGCCTCCCGCTCTGCAAGGAACCTGGGGGTGGTCCTGGATGACCAGCTGGACTTCATGGAGCACATCAGGGCAACAGCACGGTCTTGCAGGTTCCTCCTGTACAACATCAGGAGGATTCGACCATACCTGACCACCTACTCGACCCAGCTTCTCGTCCAGACCATGGTTATCTCACGCCTGGATTACTCCTCTCAAAGTTTTCACACATCACCCCCCTGCTGAGGTCAATCCACTGGCTGCCGGTCGCCGCCAGGATCAGCTTCAAAGTTCTGACCCTGGCCTACGCTGCAGCCAAAAGGACAAGCCCTTCCTACCTGCAAGACATAATACAACACTAAACTCCAGCTCGACCACTTCGCTCGGACTGCGGAGCTTCTCCACCCTAGCTCCCCAGTGGTGGAATGAACTGTTCACTCCTCTACGTTCTGATCAAACACTGCCTGCACACCTCTTCAGACTCCACCTTGACTGTTTTTCGCTTGTTTCCTGTTCCTTAATTCTTTGTTGATTTTATAGTTTATAATGTCTTGTTGTCTTAGCCATAGCTTACTGTGTACTATACTCAATGTTCATGACTATGGATAGCTGCTATGTTATGATAAGAAATTAGCTCTATCTGAACTGATGTCATTGACCTTCGGTATGCACTTATTGTGCGTCGCTTTGGATAAAAGCATCTGCCAAATGAATGTAATGTAAATAAAGTTTATTATTATTATTATTTTATGCAAACTTATGCACTTTTTGCCTTGTAAGTCGCTCTGTATAAGCGCGTCTGCCAAATGAATAAATGTCTGTATTGATACACTTCTGTAATGTGATGGACCCTTTCTAGATTAAATAAGCTAAATGTCCAGCTAATAAAAGCTTGAAGACGCTGAAGTTCAATACGTCTCTGAGTGAATTAATACAAAATTTATTTTACAGTGCATTGTGTACGCTATATATTGATGTATTGTAAATTATCTCTTCTCTTTCAAAACCTGATGGCCAATATACAGCATATAGTAATAATGTTTATCATTTTAGTCATATAAAGGTTAGAAATTGTTTATACCACAACATCTCATATTGATTACAATGAAAACACACCAATTTAAAATGGGTAGAAAATTATTTTTATATAATTACCAATAAAATCTCAGATCATGGGATAGACTACATTAACATTTTTTTTTTAAATATATATTTTTTTTTTACATACAGCTGACACCCTTGTCATTATGTATTTAAAGGGAATGCTTTCATTCCGACAAAGCTTTCACACTAGGCTACTGCATGCTGTTCACTACTGTCTGCTTATTAATTATCAACCTGCTGGATTTGGAAGGCATTATAAATATCTAGAAGTATCTAAGATAAGTATCTAAGTATTAAAAGTTGGGTTCATGTGAGTAGCGTGATCCCATTTGCAATAAACGGAGGGCAACTTCATGTGTGTTTACGGTTGTATCAAGCGGAACTACATTTCGGCGCCATTTTATTGCTTCGCGCTATGGAAAGTATTGCAGGGAATTGTAGTTTTTTTGTGCAAATTTATTTCCTATATATGTAATTATCTAGGAATTGCTAATGTATTATCTAGCTGGCAAGCCAGTTATGCTAGCTACGTTCAACCAGATCTAGGTACCTAGGTAGCTACACGTGCTTTAGCTGTTGGTAGACAGTCTATTAATTATATATATTTCAATATTAATAGCTATTGATAGTCCAAAGTAGATGGCAGTTCTCTATCCGTAATGTCATTAAACTGCAATTTTCTGGCATGTTGACCACCCTGACATGGATTAATTAGAATATAAATATACTCAAATTGGAAACTATGAAATTAAATACAAGAGCTATGGAAGGGTCAAAGGTCACAACAGTAGGATTAGGGTTATGGGTTCCTTAAAATCTAGAGGCTTGAAATTCGGAAGTATGAATATATCCATGGCCTACATTGCATAAGCAAAAGAACAGACCCCTAGCACACATAGAAGCTCTATAGCACCACCTACAAATCTCAATTTTTTTTAAACTTTGACTCCTCCTACCTGAGGCACAAAGGCAGCCAAGGCTCCCAAATTTAGTATACAAGGACATCTCAGCACCCCCTATGACATATACATTTGCATGTTAGCATAAATTAAACTTGTCCTAATTAATTTGACTATTGATGAAAAATAGGTCTATGAAGGCTGTAAGAATGTTCATAGGTCATTTTGGATTACTGCTGAACACTGCACTCAGCTTCCCAAAATCGTAGAAGCATGAAATTTTGCTAACTGAGTCTCATCAGGGCCTCTAGCATGCACACCAAAAACCAGACCCCTAGCATGCACACAGACCCTGTAGCGCCCCCTTGAAAATGTGATTTTTTAACATTTTGGGCACTCGCCATTTGTACACCGAATGATGTATCATGCTGAAATGTCGGAATCTAGACCACCTCTAGACATACTACAAATAATATCAGAACCAGATCTCTAGCTAAAAAAAAAACGAGCAGTATATGCTTTCGACAGGGGGCGCCACTTAAATATCTGAATTAATGTACAACACTTTCCGAGGTGATTCTTAGGATCAAGCAGAGTCAGAAAACATCAGTCATAAGAACATTTCAGTAAAAATGACAATATAGGACTGCCATCTACTTTTGACTATTAATATTAATATTAAGCTATTAATATTGAAAATGTATATCCTAACTGTCTACCAGCAGCTAAAACACACGTAGCTAGCTAGGTACCTAGATCTGGTTGAACGTAGCTAGCATAACTGGCTTGCTAGGTAGATAATACATTAGCAATTCCTAGATAATTACGTATACAGGGAATATATTTGCAAAAAAAACTACAATTCCCAGTAATACATTCCTTAGCGTAAAGCAATAAAATGGCGCCGAAATGTAGTTCCGCTTGATACAACCGTAAACGCACACGAAGATGCCCTCCGTTTATTGCGAATGGGATCACGCTACTCACATGAACCCAACTTTTATTACTTAGATAATTATCTTAGATACTTCTAGACATTTATAATGCTTTCCAAATCCAGCAGGTTGATAATTAATAAGCAGACAGTAGTGAACAGCATGCAGTAGCCTAGTGTGAAAGCTTTGTAGGAATTAAAGCATTCCCTTTAAATACATAAAAATGACAAGGGTGTCAGTTGTATGTAAAAAAAATATATATTTAAAAAAGAAAATTGTTAATGTAGTCTATCCAATGATCTGAGATTTTATTGGTAATTATATTTTAAAAAATTTCTACCCATTTTAAATTGGTGTTTTCATTGTAATAAATATCAGATGTTGTGGTATATACAATTTCTAACTTTTATATGACTAAAATGATAAACATTATTATTACTATATGCTGTATATTGGCCATCAGGTTTTTAAAGAGAAGAGATAATTTACAATACATCAATATATAGTGTACACAATGCACTGTAAAATAAATTTTGTATTAATTCACTCAGAGACGTATTGAACTTCAGCGTCTTCAAGCTTTTATTAGCTGGACATTTAGCTTATTTAATCTAGAAAGGGTCCATCACATTACAGAAGTGTATCAATACAGACATTTATTCATTTGGCAGATGCGCTTATACAGAGCGACTTACAAGGCAAAAAGTGCATAAGTTTGCATAAAATAATAATAATAAACTTTATTTACATTACATTCATTTGGCAGATGCTTTTATCCAAAGCGACGCACAATAAGTGCATACCGAAGGTCAATGTCATCAGTTCAGATAGAGCTAATTTCTTATCATAACATAGCAGCTATCCATAGTCATGAACATTGAGTATAGTACACAGTAAGCTATGGCTAAGACAACAAGACATTATAAACTATAAAATCAACAAAGAATTAAGGAACAGGAAACAAGCGAAAAACAGTCAAGGTGGAGTCTGAAGAGGTGTGCAGGCAGTGTTTGATCAGAACGTAGAGGAGTGAACAGTTCATTCCACCACTGGGGAGCTAGGGTGGAGAAGCTCCGCAGTCCGGACAAGCAGAGCGAAGTGGTCGAGCTGGAGTTTAGTGTTGTATTATGTCTTGCAGGTAGGAAGGGCTTGTCCTTTTGGCTGCAGCGTAGGCAGGGTCAGACCTTTGAACCTGAACCTGATCCTGACGGCGACCAGCAGCCAGTGGACTGACCTCAGCAGGGGGGTGATGTGTGAAAACTTTGGGAGGAGTAATCCAGGCGTGAGATAACCATGGTCTGGACGAGAAGCTGGGTCGAGTAGGTGGTCAGGTATGGTCAAATCCTCCTGATGTTGTACAGGAGGAACCTGCAGGACCGTGCTGTTGCCCTGATCTGCTCCATGAAGTCCAGCTGGTCATCCAGGACCATCCCCAAGTTCCTTGCAGAGCGGGAGGCAGCCACCGTAGTACCGTTGACGGTGATGGAGAGTGCTTGCAGTGGGGAGGTCCTGTGAGGTATGAAGCGCAGTTCCGTATTGTGAAGGTTGAGCTTCAGGTGATGAGTAGCCATCCACATAGAAATGTCAGCCAGGCAGGCTGATATCCTCTCCTTAACCTGTTAGGTAGAGGGGGAATGAGAAATAGTGCTATATAAGAGAAATGTCCAATAAAAAAACAATGGTATACTGAAAAAAAAACAGTACAAGTCTAAATAATACATTAACCAAAATGTCAGTAACATGGCAAGTGTTGATGTATAAATCAGTGTTAACATACCCCTGAAATGCTATTTCAAAAAGCAAGACTTGCATGCTAACAATTAATTCAGGGAGCAAAGATCCAATCTAAACAGGCGAGTCTTGAGTCTACGCCAGAAGATGGTCAGAAGGGCAGAAGGGCCAAGACCAGGGGCCTCATTTATAAAAAGTACTTTCGATCAAATTTGATCTTACGTGTGGCGTACATAAAAAAACACGACAAAGTAGTGATTTATAAAATTTCAACGTGACTCCATTTGACCGTGGAAATGGTCGTAGCTCCACGTCAGGTCTTCACTTGACATACGCACATTACCTGGTGGTTATGCCGAAGTATTGTAGGCTTGAGAGCCGCGCGTGAACGCTTATTTGGCATGGAAAATTACCGTTGTTGTTATCAGCCTACAAAATTAGTTTAATTCTAAATTGAAAAGGAAACTGATAGTCTAATTACTTAGTGGTATAATAATATACCATTATTATTGCATTGCTTCTCAAGCTTCTGGATTTGAGAATTTTTTTCCTGTTCATTTCAAGTCTTTTGTTTTATTTATCCATTGTTTTTATATATTTAACTTTAACAGTCTGCAAATATCAGGATTCCTAAATGCTTACGAAGGTAATCCCATACGCAAAAGGTCTGTAAAAATCATATATGATCATACTTGCAAACTTTTTATAAAAAAGCATGTTGATTAGTAGCCTATTATATTATATATTTCTATACAATTCTTATACAATCTCTCAATGTTTTTTTTATAAGGAGTACCATGTATTAGGGAACTATTTAATTTTAGCATGAAATGTATATGCTAGCTCTCTACCACATATTTATTTTATTTAAGTTTTGTATATGGCATATGTGTTTTTATAAGATTTTTACAGACCTTTTGCATATAGCATTTAGGAATCCTGTTATTTGCAGACTGGCAGACTTTCTTTTGTTGGTTTTATGAATGAAGTTCAACCATTCGAGATTTTAAAAAAAGAACTGGAGGCAGCTTCCGCTTACCGGTTCCATGGATTCCTATGGGAGCTGCTCATTGGGGCACGAAGCCGATTCAGTGGCCAACCCGTCACGTCTCTGCAGTCTATGGGCAATACACACAGACAGCGCACAGAATCACGGGAATCGCAGTTTATTACAGAAGTTAACGGGGAGACGCGGTTGTTTCCATTACAGATATGCTCGGTTTTCTCATATTATACGTCTCAAAAGAACCGAAAACGACACGCTCTGATGGCTAGCTCACAAGCTAAATCGATTAATAATCATATTGCAGCCTATGCAGTATGCACTGATCTGAACAGACCTAGCTAACTTCAGCTTGAATAATGCAAGTAATAGCCTACAAGACTAGCCTATAAATAGCAACCCACACAGATAAAGCAGAGACGAAGAAGCTCGAGAATTATACATCATATTGCATTAAAATACAATTACGAAATAAGAAAGGTATTCTATGAATGTACTATAACGATAAGTACAAACTATAAGTACAATACCGGCAGCTTACCCATTCGCTTTATTTGACCGTGAAATAAAAATGGTGGATCTCCGTTTTGTCTCGTAATTCATCGGAGAAAAGCGTAAAGTCACGTGGTGTGTAATCTCTGATTCGTAAAATAAGTACGAATTTTCGGGACTGGAATTTCGTAGAATAGATACGAATGGGCTGTGAGACCAGGTTGTCTAGGAGCATTCTATGAAACATCAGGGGAACATTCTATGTAACACGAGGGTAACGTTCTGGGAACCTTCCTCTGGCATTCGAAGTATTCTATATAATATGAGGGGAACATTCTCTGGGCATTCTATAAAACATCAGGGTAACGTTCTACGTAACATGAGGATAACATTCTGGGAACCATCCTCTTGTGCTCTACGAACATTTTCTATAACATCAGGGGAACATCCTAGGAGCATTTCATGAAACATCAGAGGAACGTTCTATGTAACACGAGAGTATCATTCTGGGATCTTTCCTCTTGCGCTCTACGAACAGTTTATGTAACATCAGGGGAGCATTCTAGGAACATTCCATGAAACACCAGGGGGACATTCTATGTAACATGAGGGTAACGTTCTGGGAACCTTCCTCTGGCGTTCTAAGAGTATTCTATGTAATATGAGGGGAACGTTCTCTGGGCATTCCATAAAACATTAGGGCATCGTTCTACGTAACATGAGGGTAACGTTCTGGGAACCTTCCTCTTGCGCTCTACAAACATTGTATATAACATCAGTGCAACATTCTAGGTGCATTCCATGTAACATAGGGGGAATGTTCTGGGAACCTTCCTCTTGTGTTCTTCAAACATTCAATATGACGTTCCAGGAACGTGCCAGGAACATTCTATATAACATTAGGGGGAGGCTCATTTAAAAGGTTTAAATGCAGGGTCTAAGTGCCTAACACAAGGGCTCACCAACAGTCATTTTTAGCAGTTTGGCTTTATTAGACAGTATTTAGTGATGACTGATAGGAAAGCAAGGTTGGAAACCATTGAGAATCACAGCAGAGATAGGCATAGGCTGAACGTAAGTCCACAGCTGTCAGGTTATGGTACACAGTGCAATGCAATGAGGGTGTAAGGACACTCCAGGGGAAGTTCTATAACAATTTCCATACAACATTTAAACTTACCCAATTTAGATTCTGCGGATGCCGGGACTCGAACTTGTGATCCTTTCGTCAAGAGCTTGCACCTCTGCCCATTACACCATGGTCTTGTGACGATAGAGCTTCACTCCGAAAACACACTACCAATAACGTAGGACTTTGGTTGTACCAGACCTGTGCCAAAGAATACTTGTATTTTGAATTGTATTCATAAATATTACATTACCAAATAGGAGAACTAATGAGGAATGAAATCTCAAAAGTTTGTGACGATGTCATTTTCTGTAGCTAGTGGGTTACCTTAACACATTTTATAGGGTAGAAAATGTTCAAATCATATTGACATCTATCTATCTAAAATAAATATTGCAAGTATTTTATAAGTGACTTTTTAAAGGATGTTGTAGCTGTCCCTTTTAGAGGAAATTTAAAAATGAGGTTTTTTTTATCTTGAGAATTTTTTTGCTTTAACTTGAATTGGGTTTAATTGTGTTCAATTGGCTAAAACTATATTTCTGGCCCTTAACTAAAACCTACAGAAGCCCTGAAAGGCAAGGTGAAAAAAAAAATTGTACGTAACCTACCTACGAGATAAACCTTTTTTTTAAAATTAAAAGATATATATAATTACCTTGCCTTTCGGGGCCTCCGCCGTAGTAGGCCACGTTAAGTCGTACGCACAACTTAGGACTGGCATTGGTGAAGGATTTCCGTATCCTAAAAAACAAACTCATGAAACCAACCTCAATTAGGTGGGATCCAGACGTCGGAGTGGAGAAATCTAGGTTGAGAGACGTTTTGACATAAACGGACGCTAACCCTTATTAGCATTCACCTGAACGCTACACGCCGACTTTTCAACACAAAAATGTTCACTGGGTAACAGAAAAAAGCTATGGTTATTTAGTCTTCAAATGCCCATTTTGTAATCATATAACCTCAAGATCCACGTATTTTGCTAGTGTATTGACAAATGCAGACTTCCCCTGATAAAATATGCTTGGCCTATAACTCGTTTCATTCTGAACTAATTTTGTGTAATAAATGTGAGAAATATCTGCATAACACCTTATTTACAAATTTCCCAGAAAAGCTAGCCTACTAGTAAAGCATCCTTTCATAGCCTACAAGAGTTGTCAAAATGTTGTCAGAGCTGATTATGATATAAGCTATGCATTAAATATCTAAGTGGAGGGTTAATAATGCTAGACTGCATGACGTATGATAGCCTATACAAATGTATTTCATAGATAACTGAGCAGTTATTGCTCCAAACTTTAATAATTATATTCATTTTTATTGCATTATATAGCACGTCGCAGTTCAATATAGCCTCGCTATATGACTTGGTGCACATCTAATTCTATAACACTATATTCTCAGTCAAGCTGATCTCCTGGATAACGAAGCTATTTTCCCCCTGCTGAGTAGGTTAACCCCAGTAAAATTGCATAGCCTAGTTTGAAACGTAGGCAACCAGTTGGTAAGAAAAGCGGAGGTATCTAAACGTGTAAAAAGCCACGTGGAATAGACTACTGCAACTTGCTCTGAGAATTCCAGTTCATTTTGTAGGCTAATTATAACTGGGTTATATTTCTGCAGAATGCGATGTCCTGGAGTAAGAAACTGTGGGTGTACGTTCATTGTTAGGCTACCCCTTGTTAATGACGCTTACCCTATGCACAGTTCCCCCTTAGTGGTAGTTGTTGACGTCCCAATTATAGCAACCTATTCATATTTCTCTGAAATTATAAATTAATTTACAACAAAAAAACCTAGACATTTTGACAACTCCTGTAGGCTGTAATCGTTAAAAGGCCTTTTGCAAATATGCTCGCTGCTCTGGGAAATTTGGCAATAAGGTACCTGTGTTATGCAGATATTTCTGACGTTTCTAACACGAAAATTAGTTCAGCTTAAGGGAATTATAGACCTAGCATATTTTCTCAGGGGAAGTCTGCATTTGTCAATACACTACCAAAATACGCTGATCTTTATGTGACTTATATATGTATTATATTAGCCTATATGTAAGCTATGAAACAACGCATAAGTGAGCGGTATTTCGTTTTTTATATTTAAGGACTGAGCAACCAATGATCATAGCTGAACATACCCCTTTTATGCCGACTTGAAATGTATAGGTCTACGACTTGAAATAAATAGGCCTACACCTTGAAATACATGCCAGTGGATATAAATAGGCTACCCATTGAAATAAATAAAAGAGACGTAAAATAATGAATATTTATTTTGACACACGCCAATAACAGCTTGTTTAGCCTGACCGTCCGAGAAAAAAACCCAAGCGTGATTTTGAGGTTATATGATTACAAAATAGGCATTTGAAGACAAAATAACCATTGTTTTTTTCTGTTACCCAGTGAGCACTTTTGTGTTGAAAAATCGGCGGAACTACAATGGTGGTGTCATCTGCATATGAGCACAAACCTATATAAACGTTAAAATGTTGGTGAAATATGGAATACCATCCAAGCTCTCAATTGGCCATTTTTAGACTGGCTAAAATCTACAGTATAAATGTGCACATTTTATGTTATAATTTTCATATGTGATTCAGTTGTAAATTCAAAGACAAACAATATGGATTAATGTGGATGCATTTCTCAAAATGTCATTGCTTTTGCAAGCGAAATCCGGCCGAACCGTAGATGCAATTTCACCGCATGAAGTGTATCACTAAAATTGGCAAAACATTTAGCCAATTTGTTGCGACAAGAAGCTTGGGCAAACAACATGACACAAGTTTCTATCTGTCTCCCTCTGTGTATATATACCTTGTCATTTCAGTGTTCTTCGCGAGTTCCTTGTACTAAATATTTTGCTTCTGTGTTGCCTGTTT
This sequence comes from Synaphobranchus kaupii, assembly GCA_029718625.1. Classification (NCBI taxonomy): domain Eukaryota; kingdom Metazoa; phylum Chordata; class Actinopteri; order Anguilliformes; family Synaphobranchidae; genus Synaphobranchus; species Synaphobranchus kaupii. The sequence goes on along the minus strand of CM056381.1, from coordinate 35,232,255 downwards.
TTTCCTGAGAGTTGTTCTGTTTATTCCTAGTATCTGTTTTCTAGTTTTTTTGTTTCCCTCGTCCGTTACCTGTTGTTGTTTTATTTCTGTTTTGTTTTCTTTTTGTTCCTCCTCTGCCTTACCGGTTTTGACCCCTGCCTGTGTTCTCGCGACCCTGGTTTTGGATCCTGCTTTTGTACCTTTGCTGTGCCTTCCCGGTTTGACCCCTGCCTGTTCCTTGACCACTCTTTGGACTGTGCTTTGTACCGTTGCCCTGTCTCCCCGGTTTTCGACCCAGCCTGTTTACCTCGGATTGCTGCCTTGCCCTTTATTAAACTTCGGTTTTTTTATACTCCTGCCTGCGTTTGGGTCCTTCCCCCACCGACACCTAACAGAAGGAACTCGCCAGTTAGGACCCAGCGGGCGGTCGCCAGTCATGGCGACTGGGGATTATTATTTTTTTGATCCCTTCCTTGACAACACCTCCTATGAGGAATACCTCATGGGTATCTGGGGGCAAAACCCCGAGTTTGCCTGTCGGCATGCCGACCACCACCCATCACCCCGGACCCTTTATCAGCCCACCTCTCACTCCGTTGGACTCGGAGTCCTTACCCTCCAGCCGGCCAGCCCTGAGCCCACTACCCCTTCAACCACCCAACCCCAACCGTCACCCTTCGACGGGACCCGCATGGTCCTGTGTCCGGGGAACAATGGGCCCAGGAGGAAACGAGGGGGTCCTGGTTCCCGGCTCCGTCGATAGACTCAGCTACCCGTTGACGGAGGATCCATTTTTCACCCATCCGTGTTTGCCCCTGTCCCGCCACGTTCCAGCCCTCCTGTCCTGTCCCGCTCCAGCCCTCCTGTCCCGCCACGTTCCAGCCCTCCTGTCCCGCCACGTTCCAGCCCTCCTGTCCCGCCATGTTCCAACCCTCCTGTCCCGCCACGTTCCAGCCCTCCTGTCCCGCCACGTTCCAGCCCTCCTGTCCCGCCACGTTCCAGCCCTCCTGTCCGGTCCCCTTCCAGCCCTCCTGTCCGGTCCCCTTCCAGCCCTCCTGTCCGGTCCCCTTCCAGTCCTCCTGTCCAGCTGCAGAGCCAGCTACCTGCCGGTCCTGAGCTGCTGAGCCAGCTACCCGCCTGTCCTGAGCTGCTGAGCCAGCTACCTGCCTGTCATGAGCTGCTGAGTCAGCTACCCGCCTGTCCTGAGCTGCTGAGTCAGCTACCCGCCTGTCCTGAGCTGCTGAGTCAGCTACCCGCCTGTCCTGAGCTGCTGAGTCAGCTACCCGCCTGTCCTGAGCTGCTGAGTCAGCTACCCGCCTGTCCTGAGCTGCTGAGTCAGCTACCCGCCTGTCCTGAGCTGCTGAGTCAGCTACCCGCCTGTCCTGAGCTGCTGAGTCAGCTTTCCGCCTGTCCTGAGCTGCAGAGCCAGCTGCCACCTCCTGTCCCTGGGCCGCCTAGCCTGCAGCCACTCATTCATCGCCGGCCTCCACGGCGATGCAGCCGTCCCCGCCGGCCTCCACGGCGATGCAGCCGTCGCCGCTGCCCTCCTGAGCGGTCCTGCCGCCGCCCTCCTGAGCGGTCCTGCCGGCGCCGCCGCCCTCCTGAGCGGTCTTGCCTGCGCCGCCGCCCTCCTGAGCGGTCCTGCCTGCTGCGCCGCCGTCCTCCTGAGCGGTCCTGCTTGCGCCGCCGTCCTCCTGAGCAGTCCTGCCTGCGCCGCCATCCTCCTGAGCGGTCCTGCCTGCGCCGCCGTCCTCCTGAGCGGTCCTGAGCGGTCCTGCCTGCGCCGTCGTCCTCCTGAGCGGTCCTGCCTGCGCCGCCGTCCTCCTGAGCGGTCCTGCCTGCGCCGCCGTCCTCCTGAGCGGTCCTGCCTGCGCCACCGTCCTCCTGAGCGGTCCTGCCTGCGCCGCCGTCCTCCAGAGCCGTCCTGCCCGCGCCGCCGGCGGCCTCCAGAACTGTCTCTCCTTTGGTACCGGACAGCTAGGTTTAGTTTAGTTTTCTGTAGGGCAATGAATGTAGGCAATAATGCATGTTGATTCGCTTCGTAGTAGCCTAGCTTGTATCCGCTTCCTGACGAGAAGCAGGAAGTAACGTTGGCGAACAAGCTTAATTGGACAACGCATATTTCCCAGGAATTTTAGCCAGAAAGAAAACAGTAGATACTACTAAGAAAGTACATACCAGAGATAATTCTTCTTCTTATTATTATTATAATAATTCAAAGTTTTCTTAATTTTCCTAGTCGTTAATTTTATGGTGACCTTGTGTTATGTGTGAAAAGGATAAAGTGAACAGAGCTGAAGTGAAGGGTACGTTGAGGTTCGGTTTCCACAGTCAGTCAGTCATGACCGCAAGAGTAGAGCGTAACGCCCTCCCCAAACCAGACAAGAGTGAGCGTCTGGTTTGGGGAGGGTGTGATATAGTACAAGTGAAATACAAGTGAAACATTGAACAGTTAATATTGGAAACCTCTTTTGCCTTTGCAATAAAAATACGTTAATGTGTTAATGTGAAAATAATAACAGTCTAAGAAATGAAACATACTTAACAGTTGCACATTGTTTTTGTGGAAAATAAGCATGTGCCCTGCTGGGCTCAAACCCACAATCCACTGTGTGAGAGACTGCAGTTCTAACCACTAGGCCACAGTAGCTTCTTGGAAAGCATGAAGCCATTAGCTACATTAACATTAAAAAACATTAGTATGAAGCGCTTTTATTGGACGATAAGCTTGATGAGCAGGTATACGGACCATACCCTCAAATAATAATTCTCCCCTTTGGATAACATCGCGACGGAGGCAGGCAGTTTGGCAGGAAAAATGGGAAGAAGAAGAAGAAGAAGAAGAAGCGGAAGAGGAAGGAGAAAAACGGCAAACTAACCCATGTTTGGGGCTTTATTGTGTGGATGTGTGAAGTTGTATCTGAATGCTGTTTGGTTACATGAGTTCAGAACATACAGAAGTTAATGTTTTTAAGGGCTGAGATTCTATGGTCATTGTGGTTACTTCTGTAGAAAACCCTGAAAAGTGCCAAACTCGGTGCTGTATAGGTATGGGGCATGCCCCACCAAGCCGTAACTTGGCGGATGGCATACCTGCCATCCCAATGTAGAGACAGCGATGCCAACAGAAACCAATGGGGAGCACATCCGAACCAGGAAGCTTTCATTTTGCGCTCATCTCACATGCGCAGTTGTGTCCAGTCAAGTCAAATGTACAACGAGGAGGGTGCAGAGCAGTGATGCAGTGAAGGCTATGCCAAAGCCCATCCCCCTTCTCCACAAGTTCTCCACAGGTGACGCTTGGAATAAATGCAAAGATGATGATATTGACAAGGACAGGCTACACTTATGTATGCGGAAAAAACAAGTTTTTACAGATTCAAACAACGCTATGGTATTGAGAAAAGTATTTTTTTGACCAAATCCAACGTTAATTTGTCTCGTTAAAACTGACATTAGCAATCTCCTAAAATCATCTGACAGCTAAACTTAGATACTGGCACAGCTGACCAAATCTTATCCTTGCAGATTAAGTTAATTGTTGTTTATGTTATATAATTTCTGATTACCGCAATAAAGCACTTTATTAGGTTTTTCTTCATTGTTCATTGGTTTTAAATAAAAATATGAATAATTAATTTCTCCAAAATTAGTTGTTTGCTTGTTAACTCGTTTACGAGCATTTGTGCAGCTGCAGTAGGCCTATTTTCCATGCAACAACATAGACAAACACGCTCACATACTAAGTGGATTTCCATCGTATTGAATTAGCTACACACCTATCGAAAATTCCATGAACTTGGTATTATGAAAGCTATCGGTGTAACGTTAGGTAAACACGTAGAAATTTACAATTTCTGCTTGAAATTAATTCACTCTATGGGTATTGCTAACTGTCCAATTATCATTTGAAGGTGCCACAAGGTATGTTCATAAACATGTATTAATAACATGTAGCCTATGCTACACATTTTATTCTATAAAATAACAGCAAACACAAACTAATTAAGATTAAATTAAACGGAGATGGCAAAGCACTTCAGCATGTGCATTTTCCTGTATGTTGTTATAGGGATTTGCCAATACAGGCGTTAATGCAAAGTTCACAATAGGCTACAAGGTTAGAAACATAATGTAGGCTAACTTAATATGACAGACCCAGCTACTATGGGAAACGTTACTATAGGCCTACCATTTTATTAAACAACTTAGCTTAGCTATTAAGGGAATTATGTAATAATTACAGCAGCTTCACACGCTGTCCTGGATTTAGGTCTACCTGAATAGGTGTATCCCCGAGATCGAACCTGGGGTGCGTTTCCCGATAACGATCAATCTTAGGGTTAAGTGCGATTTCAACAAGCGATTCTACGATGGCTCTTAAAGCGTGAACGCGCAGTCACCTCTTAAGTGCTACTTAACCAGAGATGTAAAATCCGGGTCCAGAAAGTAAAAAGTCCTCCCCAGTATTTACTTTCAATCACCTGGATTTACTAATTAGCACAATTCTTCAGCGAGGAGGTAGAACTAATTAGTGAAATCAGCTGGCTGAGTTCATGGGTGGAAGAAACACATAGCAGGACTTTTCCTTTCTGATCCCTGGATTTTACATCTCTGTACTTCTGTCTGTGGTGCTGCTGATATGAGAGGAGGAAGGACGATAGGTGGGAGACCCGAACCCCATTGTGATGCCCAGCCACATGGCCGGTTAGGCACGTCAAAGTTTCTTTTGAAATAAAATATTTTTCCCACTGATTTTACTTGTCTCAAACTTATTTATTTATAGGGCTATTTAAGGAATGGCTTTTATGGGTAATTTCCAAATACGTATATAAAAATAAGTAAATTAAAAATAAATAAATAAACATAAATATTGTTGCATCTAACATCACTATAAAAAAAACAATCAGTGGTTATGGTAACCGTAAAATGAAATGAACACTAATACGAAAAATCAAATAAAGTATGTGATTTATGGGCTTCTAAAACGCACTTAACCATCTACGACTGCTCTGGAGTAATCGTTAATCTGAGAGCGTTTCTAAGAGCGTCTTAGCCTTAACGATGCTTTTGGGAAACGCACCCCTGGTCCGCGTTTGCCTATAATGATCAATCTTAGGGTTAAGTGTGATTTCTACAAGTGATTCTACGAAGGCTCTTTAATTTGTAACACACGTTTCCCAAAACAGTAAAATGTTTTTCCCACTGATTTTACTTGTCTCAATCTTATTTATTTATAGGGCTATTTAAGGAATGTCTTCTTTTATTTAAATAAGTAAATTTAAATAAATTAAAAAAACGTAAATAATGTTGCATCTAACATCACTTAAAAAAACACAATCAGTGGTTATGGTAACCGTAAAATATAATTGTCATGGTTTTAACCCTTTTTCCTATGCGGTCGTTTTCCTTGGTGGCCACGCGAGGGCGCTGTCCTTTTGGTGGATGCTTGCTCCGCCCTGTTTGGATTGCGGAACTTCTTTGATACGTTTGTTCCCTGTTTTCTCTCCTTCTCGTGGACTACGTTCCCCTTTGTTGTGAGTCAGGGTTTTTATATTATATTGAGAGGCAGTGCTTGCTATTTTCGATTAAGTTTGCGTTGGTCTGTTGTTGCAGCTGTCCTGTTCGCCCTTTTTACCTGCGGGACGATTTTGTTCGGAACTATTGTTCTGTTCATTCTCCGGGTATGTCTCTCCTTGTATGGAGCTTGGGCGATGTTGTGGACATGTTTGTGTGTGACTGCGTGTTTCCGAAAATAGCCTCGGAACGTTAGCTCTCTGTTCCTTCGCCTCGTTTTACTGAGAGGCTTGGGCGTGTGTTTTCTATTAAGCTTGCGTTAGTCATGTTGGATAGTAAAGTTATGGGACGACGGTGCTCCGTCGGCTCGCCTGTAAAATGTTTCTCTCTCCTGGGAGATCGGGCATTTACCCCTTTATGTTTTCTGCATTTGACTGCGAGCCTATTAAACTAGCCATGGAACGTTAAATCTCTGTTCCTGTTCGCCTCGTTATATTCCTCATCATGGAGAGGTAGGGCGTTTATTTTCTACTAACTCGTTTTGGTCTTTTAGCCGGTAACTGTCCGGTGCAGCCTGTCCTGTTCGTTCCTTTTGGTACCTGTCTCCGTACATTGAGTTTGACGATTTTGTTCGGAACTATGGTTCTGTTTCGTCTTTCGGTGCATGTCTTCCTATGGGGAAGATTGGGCGATGTTGTGGACATGTTTGTGTGTGACCGAGTCTGAGAGTAGCCTTGGAACGTTGGATCTGTTCCTTTCGCCTCCTCAAATACTATCGTATTACTTTGTGTTTGTTGACTGTGTTTTATTTTTGCCATTACGCTACTCGCCCGTTCTTATGAGTCTCGTTATCGAGACAGGGCGCATATTATTTCTGGCTATTCAGAAACCTGTCCTTGCGCTTTTACTTATTGGCGTGTGACAGTTCAAGAAGCTTTGTAATAAGGTTTTTACGATTGTCTTAGCCTTACAGTGCTTTTGGGAAACTGTAATTATTACAAATAACCTAAGAAAAGCAATTGGGCTACTGCAATTTTTCTTGCTGCCTGATTTTAAACTTAATTATTAAGGATAATAACGTGTATATCACCTATATAATCAAGTAGCTTAATGAACGAAATAGCTATTCCACCATATTCAGCTTAATCATAGGCTAATTGTTTTAATATATTTTTTAATCTGTCTTCAATGTGAAGCTTAAGCGACAGATTTAAAACTGAGGAATCATTCAATTGTGTAATTCATTCCATTTATATAATTCAACTGAAACACGGATAGGCTATAAATAAACAATTTTTAATAATACAACGATTATAAATAAATAAATTATGCAATCATGACATGTCCATATGTTTTCAAATTCTTTTTTCATTTCAATTCAGGCGTACTCAAATCTTTCATCACAGTTGCACAGTATACATACATGTTCTTGTAACTTTCTGCCATAAGCGCACTTTACAATCGCACAGACTTTGGCTTCTCTTTCCTTTTTTTACTATTTTTTTTTTTAAATTAACATTTTAATTTTTTATTTTTTAAAAAGAACAAAACAGAGGGGAAAAACACAACAATACAGAATAAACAAGGGGAACAGGGCACATTATAGTGTAGTGAGATTATGATATTGGTATAACCTTCTAATTGTAGATATTGGGTGGAGGGCAAGGAGGGATAGTGAGGACAAATCTGTGAGGAGAAATTAGCTTGCATTTAGAGATATCAGAAAGGGGGACCAGGTGTCTTGGAAATATTTGATGTTGTCTTTTAAAGTTCCAGTATGTCCAGAGTTGAATGTTCTGTTAATAAATTGAACCAGTTGAATTGCAGGTCATGGAGAATGTGTTATTGCATATGATTTGCCATTGGATGTCAGGAAGTTGTGTATTAAGGTCTGAGATCCATTTATCTGTTGGTATTGCAATAGTGTTGTCTTGGGAGGAGAAAAGTTTATAGATATGTGATAACATTTTTGGTGGTTTGAGAAGCTTGAGTTTTTGAAAAAGGGGGGTTGTGGTTGTGAAAGTTGTTGATATCAAGTTTGTTTTTTATGACTTATTTTGATTTTTTTTTTTTTGATTTGGATATATTGAAAACGACAGTGATCTGGTAAGAGGTTGAAGGTCATGAACAAGCCATCACTGAAAAGGTGTTCCAAGCTAGTTTCTCCTCTCTGTTTCCATATTGGGAATATGAAAGGTTTGTTATTGATTTGAAACATGTGGTTATGCCAGATTGGTGTAAGAGCAGATGGAGAAGGAGTGTAGTGAAAAATTTTGTTTGATTTCCACCATGCTGTAAGACTTGGTCTTGATGGTGTTGGTCTAGAACCAATTGTTTTTTTATGGTTTTATGGTTTTATCTATGAAGGGTAGCTCCTTAATGGGCAGTTCTAGCGTTATTGTTTGTTCTATGTCTAACTATGATGCGTTTGTTTAATTTGTACAGTTTTGAATGTACTGTAGTTGGGTTGAAAGGAAGTAATTGTAAAAATGTGGAGCCCTAAGTCCCCCGAGTGATTTGGGTTTCTGGAGGGTGGATAGTTTGATTCTTGCTTTTTCATTTTTGCAGTAAAATGTATTGACTGCAGAGTTGAGAGAGGAGAACTAGCTTGTAAGGGGGTGAACAGGGGTCATGGTGTCATGGTTTCTAGCAGCCTCAGCTTTTTCTGCGTTCGGGTTTCCTTTTGGTGTCGTTGGGACGCTCTATCTGATTTTTTCCACCTCTGTTCCGGTATTCGTATCTTGCCCGACAATTATTCCCTACACCTGTTTTGCGTTTCCCGCCGGCTATAAATACCTCAGGACTTCCACATTGCCGCACTTCGATGTTGTCTTTGCTATGTTGACAAACGAAGTCGGTAAGGTATAGAAATTTCGCCTCAGTTTTTGGAGGTTGCTTTGTTTTGCCTTGTGCTAGGGAAGTTTTGCTCCCGATCCTGTGTTATCTCAGTCCTTGTGCGGCTACTTCCGTGTTTTGTGGTGCTTTTTGAAATCCTTATCGGTCGCTTTTGGTTCTCTGAACCTTACACTCCCCCCTACACATGGAGAAGAGATAGGTGATTCTTAGTAGGATTTTCATCTTGACTGTAGATATTCGGCCTATTAATGATATTGGTAATTTATTCCATCTTTCCAAATCATCTTTTATATAGCAATGAGGTAAAGTTGAAGTTGAAGAGTTATTTTAAATTTGGTGAGATATAGATTCCAAGATATTTGATACCAGAAGTAGTGTAAGGGGGGTCGGGTTCGGAGGACGAGACGCGACTGAGAAGGGATCAGAAAGATATCCACGAAATGTGGATGTCCACTAGAGGAATGGAGAGAGAGAAAAGAAACGGAAGAAAAACTCCCAGCAAAATGGCCAAAATAATAACGACCTGCGGAGGGAAGTCCTTTACTCTCTCCTCATTAGGTTCAATTTGAGATGGGTTTTGAGCTGGAGAATTCTCAAGATGAAGGTGAAGGAAATAGCAGAGTCTTCTATTCAGTTTAACCATTTATTAAGCGTCCTTTACCCCGAACAAAAACAAACATTAGTTTGTATAATATCATAACTCCTCCTCTACCTAACTAATACACCAATAATGTGCGGTGACACCCTTTTGTCTTATCTTATTTTATCCAATAACAAATTAGGCGAAAAATAAACATGTCATATAACCAGTTCCTACCCTATGCGCTTGGGGGCACTCAATCTACCAAATAAAATTGTTTGTGACTTATCCTCATGTGCCTGTTAATCAGACCATGTAATTTCTCATATTCTTTCTTATTTTCCCACTTGTTTGGTCAGCATGATCTATCTTATCCATTGTTATGAGTACAACTCTTGTAAACAATAGAGGGAGACATTCCTGTTTTGATGGGGGATTCTAGATGTCTCCCTAGTTGATAGCATGGACGACTCCTCCAAGGCCTCTCGCCCCCCCCCAACATTTCACTAAACCTTAGACTGTATTTATTTTATTATTTATATGAGGCTTCTGCATTTTTGGTTTTCTTTGGGCCTACATAGCTTCACAAAACAGCGTACTTCCACAGACCCCAAAATAGGGCGAAGCTCGCAGACTCAAGTAAAATAAAACAGATAGGGAAACAAAACAATACCGGCGTAAGCCGAAAATAATAGCGACCCAAGAAAATAGGGCGAAGCTCGCAGACTCGAGCAGAGAAATAGATAGTTAGGGAAAATAATCCTGGCGTAAGCCAAATACTAACAACCCAGTAAAATGGGCGAACGCTCATAGACTCGAGCAGAGAGAAAACAAATCAGAGAAGCAAAAGGAGACGGGAAAAAACCAAGGTACTATCTAGAAGCAGACAGGAGAGAAAACCAAGGAAGGAAATGAGTGGGAAGGGAAACAAGAGAGAAAACTCCTAGCTCACTAAGGCAGACCCCACATGTACTTTTAGTAGTAGTAAAAAGAACAAGTGGTCGCCAATTCCTATACCATGAATACCTGGCTTTGTGTAGTGGCAATGAAGACACCAAAACACCGGAAGCAGGAAACACCGTACTTTTATAGCCAGTGGGGAATTTGAAACAGGTGCGTCGGATAAGTGCCGGGAGGTGGAAAAACCCGGCACGGGCGGCGGAGGCAGAATCTTGGATTTGGACCAATTGATGGAGTAGCCAGATTCCAGTATGTCATTAGCGTATAGGCTGATTTTGTGATGGTATGATTTAGTCTGGATACCTGTTATATTGTTGTTTTGTCGAATGGAGGCAGCAAGAGGTTCTATGAATAGTGCAAATAGTAGTGGTGATAGTGGACATCCTCGTCTAGCACCTCTATGTAATTGAAATGGTTTTGATGTGTGTCCGTTGGTTGTTACTGATGCAGTGGGTGAGTTGTATAATATTTTTATCCAGTTTTGGCCAATTCCAAAGTGTTTTAGGACAGTAAAGAGAAAGGGGCCATCCTACCATATTAAACGCCTTTTCCGCATCTAGTGATGCAATGATTGGTGATGTATTGTTTAATGGGGTGTTGTTTTTTGAAAGGTGTATTAAATTAAAAAGTCTCCACATATTTTCTGAGGAGTGTCTCCCTTTAATGAGGCCTGTTTGATCTGTATGTATTAGTGATGAAATTACATATTCCAGTCGAATGGACAGTGCTTTGCTTATTAATTCAAATATAAAATTAATAAGTGATATTGGACGGTAGCTTGAACACTTTGTGGGGTTGATTTTAATATGAGTGAAATGAGAGCAGTGTTCATATGATAAGGTACGGATGAGTTGGAGATAATCTTTGATATCATTCTGATGAATATTGGTGCAAAAAGTGGCCAAAATTGTTTATAGAATTCAGCTGGATATCCATCAGCTCCTGGTGATTTGTTGTCAGACATGTAGAAGAGTGCCTTTTTGAGTTCTTCTGGCGTGAAGTTTTTGACAGCAGAGGTAGGGAGACATTACTCAGAAAGGCCTCGGCATCTTCTGGTATGGTGTTATGGACAGGTGTATACAGTATCATTAATTTCAATCGGGGTTTGAGTGGTATTTCCAGATGTATTTTTGACTGAAGCGATTAGTAATTTTCCAGTTTTGTTTCCAAATTTGAAATGTTATTATCAGAGTCGAAGAAGGGCAAATTCAGTTTTTTTGTTAAGTATGTTGTTTAGTTCATGTTTGGCCTTTAGGAGGTCTCTTAGAATGGAGTCAGTAGGGGTCTGAGAGGCTAGCTAGACGCCATCTGGTGGGAGGTCAGGGGGGTAAGTCTGCTATGAATGTAAAGCCAATGGGGGCATGGTCTGAGATTATGATGCTATGAATGGCTGGGTCTGTTATCCTATGTGTAATGGAATTATTAGTCAGAAAGAAATCAATACGTGAGTGATTTGTGATATGAGGAGAAGTATGAATATTCTCTACTGTTTGGATTGTGAAGGCTCCAAATATCTTTCATTCCATAATCTGACATGTATTGTCGGAGTGGTGGGATTTATATGTTGAGGTTAGGATTGAGCGGTCTAGTTGTGGGTTAAAGACTGTATTAAAGTTACCACCCAGGATGATGTGGAAGTTAGGAAGCTTGGATAGTTCTGAAAAAAGAGTGTGATAGAATGTGGGGGACTCTGTATTTGGACCATAAATATTTGCAATTGTTATGTTGCCTTTGCCAATGCCAGATCAGTAATGGTCGTACTATGGGAGTATGGAATGTGTTTATTAGTCGAAATGGTGACACCACGTTTTTTTGAGTTATAAGTAGCATGGTAAGCCTGGCCAATCCACTTGGCTGTGAGTTTTCGAGACTCCGCCTCTCTGTGAGATGGGTTTCCTGTAGTAAGCAGATGTCAGATTTAAGTTTATGGAGGTTATTCAATACTTTTGTCCTTTTTGCAGGTGAGCTGTTCTCTCATATTCCAAGAGATAAATTTCACTGAAAGTGTCATGTGATTGATGTACCAGTTATTGACATTGAGATGTGGTTCACATTAATGGATCTATCATAATGGGTGCAGGAGGATGTATAGATATTTGTGGTGTATGTGTAAGAAGGAGTGTTTGTAGGTAGGATGTGTTTGTATGATTGTGTGTGTGTATGTATGAATGTGGGTACATACTGTAAGTCGGGAGAAGAAACCCTTCAAGTTATCCATCCATATCTACTGTATTTCTGGCAGCAGAGTGATGATTTAAGGCTTGTTTGATACGTCAGACCCTTGATGACTTAGAGCCATTTAGCCAACCATGTGTTTCCATACTGTTCCAGTGTAATTTACAGCTAAATCTAGTCCCACCCCCCAATTCCCATAGAGATCCATTCAAATGCAGAGATGTTATAATATCGCTTGTAAGAGTACCAGAAAATAAGATATCAAGAGTCTTTTGATGTTGTTGGGTCACAGACATCAGGAAGTCATGGATATGTGACCAAATATAAAAAATTTAAAGGCACAGTCAATTTAGTGTATGTAAACTTCTCACCCACTGGAATTGTGATATAGTGAATTAAAAGTGAAATAATCTGTAAACAATTGTTGTAAAAATTACTTGTTTCACGCACAAAGTAGATGTCCTAACTGACTTTCCAACACTATAGTTTGCAAACATAAAATCTGTGGAGTGGTTAAAAATGAGTTTTAATGACGTCAACCTAAGTGTATGTAAACTTCCGACTTCAACTGTATTTTTCCATAGAGTTCAATAGGAAAATTTGTCAGGAGAAACAACCCTTAAAGTGATCCATCCATATTTACTGCATATCTGACAGCAGAGTGATGGTTTGAGGCTTGTTTGATACCTCAGACCCTTGATGACTTAGAGCCATTTAGCCAACCATGGGCCCTATCTTGGCGATCTTGGCGCTTAGTCTAAGCGCATGGCGCTAAGTCCATTTAGGGCATGTCCAAGTCCACTTTTGCTATTTTAACGGCGTGTTTTTTTGGCGCTAAGCACGGCGCATGGCGCAACTGGGCTGAACCTAGTCGCTTCATTAATTATAGGTGTGTCTTGGGCGTGACATTCAATAAACCAATCAAAATGTCATATCCCATTCCCTTTAAAAGCCTGCTTTTCCACCTTGGCGGATTGCTTATGATGGCGAAACAGACATGCTCGTGCGTGTTTAGTGTGATCAAGGAATAGGCTAAATGGAGTATGATCAATATTATTCGGACTAACCATTAGCCTATGAGTTACCGGTAATTCCAGACAGGGCTGTTACTTTACAAAATATGTGCGGTTAAATTTCGTTAAAAGGACCTGCAACAGCTGAGAATAACCTATCAATGGCTTCAGTCTCACCTTAGAAAACGCCAAATTAGCCTGCTTGTTCAGCGAATTTCGTTTGATTATGCAATGAAAGTGTCAAACATCAATTCCAAGAGGCTGTTCTCATGGAGTTCTCGAAGTTCAAGCTTCATCCAAAGTTCATTAGGCTACCTGCATAGTAGGCTAATATTGATTAATAACATACATACCGTTATTTTGCCTTAATGATGACACTAAATAGCCTACAATAAAGCTGTCAGGTTCGCAACCCATAAGTTCATGCATATTTCCCCTTGTTTAATAATGTCCTGTTTATGGAAATGTGACCAACCTGTTTTACTCGTAGCGTAATCCTTTAAAACAATCCACTTTCCCAGGAAGACCGTGAAACGTGCGACTTACAGCAGGGGAAACAGAGAACATGCAGCTCACGTGCAGAGAATGGCATTAAAATTAATTGTGAATTAATTGTGTAACGTGCTGCAAATTTGTTTTAGTTTCTAATTAGACGCTTAGTTCTCTTTAAAATCGTTTTGTTCAGTTAAGGAATAACGGGTGAAATCAGCTGGGTTTTAAACGGTGAGAGTATGGAAACCTGGTCACTGTAATTTAAAAAAATATGAAGGACGAAGAATAGCTAAGGTTACAATTTAGTTAACATGGTGACATCTCCGTTTTTTAACCATAGGCTATCGAAAAAAACCTTATGCACAGCGAATCCGCTGTAGCCTAGGCTATTTGAAAAACAATAAATGCAATATTCACTGGACAAGGTTTTGAACTTTTTTCAGTCACAAACCATTCTATTTACTTACAGGCTGTATTCATAGATAAACAGAGCTGTATTGTAATGACATCTGAAGCGCATTTTCAGAACTTAAATGTCCGTCTATTGCCGTGCGCGAGTTTTCCATTGAATGACAATTCATGCATTAGGTGCAAAGACAATTCGCGCATTAGGCTTGATAGCTATAGGTGTTATCAGCTCCTTTTTAATGGATAGCCATTGTCCCGTACCATCGCACATCGCCTGGATGTTGATGGAGTGGGCTGAGAGCAATGTAATGTGGCATTGTTTCCCTTCGCTGAGGGAAAGGTATGTGGACCTATGGAACCTTTTATTATTATGCATTTTTGATATAGCCTACACAACAATAATATTTCACATTGTGATCTACATATTTTAGTCATGCCTGTGCACGCCCCTGTGTGTAACAGACAGGAGGGTATGCGCGTTGTGCAGGTAGACGCACTTATATGCGCCGTTAAAATAGCATGTAAACAACTGCGACATGACTTTAGACCAGGTTTGTGGTGGTTCTAGCGCAAGCGCTTTCTGCTGGCTCAAGATAGCAATACGCCAAAAAGAATCCTGGCCACTCCTCATCTTAAGACCAACACGCCCAGTTCACTAATGATTGCGCAAGAGTACATGGTAGTTAAACGGCGTAAGCGTTAGGCGTTATTATGGACCTAGCGCCGGGTGTAAGATAGCGAAGACACTTGCGTTTGCGTTAGCGCCGCTTTGCGCCGGGTGTAAGATAGGGCCCCATGTGTTCCATACTGTTCCAGGTTTAGGAAAAAATCTTTATTTCCCTAGTTACCCCTTATGAGGGCCCCTTGGAAAGGAAAAGTTTTCAGTGGCCATTCAGTGTACTGTAGCATTTATGTAGGAAGAATTTGGTCCCTCTTGTGTTGAAGTTTTACCAGCGTTTGTTTAATCCTCCTGGGAATATAGTGTTGAGTTTTCTAATCCAATGTCTTTCTGTCCTACGTCTGTCCTCCTGTGTCCAGTTAATATTTCAATGGAGGCACGATATTTCTACTGCTTTAAGTGCATGGTGTAGGAAATGAGCCACGACGTGTGTGTCTGTTTTTCTATGATTTGCACCTCATGACATATATGCAGTTATATGTGTTAACTGTGAGTGTTTGTTTAATAAGGTATGTTGTGTTTGTAGTGTTGTTTTTCACTGTAGTGGCCTGCTTGTAAAATATCGGAGCTTGTGTGGGTAAAATGTTGATTTCCTGTAGTTTACTACTTACCAGATGATTCGTAAGGTTTTAGTTTTTTTTGTAGGCCGAAACGATTTTGTATTCTTGTAGCAAGTCTGTGTTTTGCAGAATCCTGGCCAGGTTTTGTTTAATTTTTCTAATTCCATGCTGTCCCTTCTTTTGGACATACACACATTGCTAATGCTAGCGCAACTCTAAGGTAATGGGTAGCATCCACTACCAAACACACTTAAACACTCCACAGTGCACCCAAAGCAAATAAAATACGACGACAGTCTATCAGGGTTATTTTGAGTGTTTATACCATAATTTTTGAAGTCAAACTATCGTTGAATCCTTTACTTTGTGCTGACCTATATTCTCTGTGGAAGTATGGCAGCGGAGCGAACGTGGCCATTGCAACTCGTTGCTCTTCTTTGTTGTTGTAGTCGACCAGTGCCGGCAATACATTCGTAGGTAACGTAAAGTATCGCTCCCCAGATAGACTGTCGTCGTATTTTATTTGCTTTGGGTGCACTTTGGAGTGTTTAAGTGCGTTTGGTAGTGGCTGACATTACGAGGTTTAAATTAAGGTCTATAATCGGGCCTTGGTAAGGTTGCGGTCATCAAATCAGGCAAGGAGTGATTGTGCTGTCACAGAAAATCTGTCCGTCAACGTACAGTTTATCAATGACAAGCTGACGCGCGGCTGCCTTTTGCCCTGTGCCGTTTCATGATAGTGAAAGTTTTTTCCTTCGTTTGTTTATTTCTCAGGGGAATTGGTCATTGAGCCCACAGTTTGTTCCTTTGAGCTCCTTCCCCTTGTTTTTAATCAGTTCCTTATGTTTGAAATGTTCAAATTGAGCAATTATAGGGTGAGAACCGCTCGCTTTACTCCGCGCTCCGAGGCGGTGAACGCGGTGGAAAGTTATTTTCTCCACCGCGTCAGGTGGAAGTTTTAGCGCAGTGTGCATGAATTCTTCTGTTTTCTGGGTTATCTTGTTGATTTTCGGGGATTCCAGAGAAAATGAGATTGTCGCGCATGCTTCTGCATTGGATGTCTAGTATGGTTTCTTTCATTAATCTGTTTTCCTTGATTGCATTGTCCATTTGAGTGGTGAGCGTTTTTACGTTCGATTGGAGTATTGAATTGTTTTTTTTTTTAAGCGTTGTAGTTTCGACTTGACTGTATTCCAGTCTTGTGCTAACTTGTTTTAACTCTCGATGTAGCTCTTCGAGAATCGCAAGTTTTTTATTAATTGAGTGCAGAACGCTGACCTCTACTTCGGCAGTCAGGAAGTACTCCGTGTCGGTGGCAGAGTCCTTCTTTCTTTTTTTCAGGTTGTTTTGGTTCTTCCTCGCAGTTCACCATTGGTACAAAGTATTGATCAATAAAATCTTATAGTTCCTCCAGACTTGCGTACGTGTGTATTTATGTTTGATCCGAAAACAGATTATAAAAAAATATATAGTTTTTGGCATCAAGCAGCGGAGCGCTGCCATGAACAATCTCACCCTTGTTCTGTAACGTCCGTCACGTCACATCCAGTTCCTCACCTCACCGGCCGCAAAAACTGTTCATATCAGATCTGCATCTCCAGTCATCTCTTTCCTAACACCGTGCATTACGTTATACAGATGTCCAGAACCACATTATGTCATTAACAAACTCAGACATGCACACTTGCCAACTACGGCGTGAAAATGTGACGTAGGTCAAAATAAATAATACAAAAAAAATCATATCTTTGTCTGTGTGGTAAGAACAAAAAAAATGACTGAAAGAAATATAATGCAATATAATGAGTTAACATTATTAATGGAAATTAGTGGAAATATTTTTAATTTGCTGTCAAATATGAATGCAGCCCAATGGGAAAACTTGCTTTTTGAGCACAAATTATACGTAGATATCTGCAGAGGGCGACATTATATCCGGTGCTGAGGTTGAGAGCCGAAAGCTGGCCCATTTTGATTATCTTCTAAATTACTGTGATGCACAAGTATCCATTTTTGGTAGATTTTAGGACCAAGGTACACTGTTTCGAATAGCCTCATAGGATTTGAGCAGTAATACATATCACTTTCATATTTTGTACACATGCTGACAGGAGGTTTTCAAACCAGAAAATTAAAAGTTTAACCTTATTTACATACAATCCCCAATTCCAAAAAAGTTGGGACAGTATGTAAAATGCACATAAAAGCAGTGATTTGTAAATTCTCTTTTACATATATTTAATTGAAAACAGTACAAAGAAAAGATATTTAATGTTTAACGATATCAACTTTATTTTGTAAAGTTTTGTAAATATATGCAAATTCTGAATTCCAAAAAACAGAGGCAAAAAAAAGACTGGGAAGTTAAAAAAAACACCTGTTTGAAATATTTCACAGGTAAACATGTGATGCTATCCTGACTGGGTATAAAAAGATTTGAAAAGACTCTTGATATCTTATTTTCAGGTACTCTTACAAGCGATAATATAACTTGCATTTGAATGGATCTCTATGGGAATTGGGGGGTGGGACTAGATTTAGCTGTAAATTACACGGGAACAGTATGGAAACACATGGTTGGCTAAATGGCTCTAAGTCATCAAGGATCTGACATATCAAACAAGCCTTAAATCATCACTCTGCTGCCAGAAATACAGTAGATATGGATGGATAACTTGAAGGGTTTCTTCTCCCGACTTACAGTAGATTTAGCTGTAAATTACACGGGAACAGTATGGAAACACATGGTTGGCTAAATGCCTGTAAGTCAACAAGGGTCTGAGGTATCAAACGAGCCTCAAACCATCACTCTGCTGCCAGATATGCAGTAGATATGGATGGATCACTTTAAGGGTTGTTTCTCCTGACTCATTTTCCTATTGAACGCTATGGAAAAATAAGCCAGGAGAAACTACCCTTCAAGTGATCCATCCATATCTGCTGCATATCTGGCAGCAGTTGATTGAATGTATCTTTCTCATTATCTTAGAGACGTAGAATGCATTATTTTTGGATATTAAGGCTGTCGTTCAATTATTATTATTAATTAGTTTCAAGATACTACTGCCGATTTGAATTGCATAGTGTTATGTAGACCTGACACCGTACACCACATATAGACAGAAAAGGCAGAAAATAACTACATAACCTTCGAAAGGACATGTCTGGCTTTAATAATGTAGGTAAGGTTATGTCTTTATTCCAATACATGCTTTCTGGTTCAGACTAAGAGTCATGGATGTCAATCTCCTCATCAGAATCCAGAGGATGACTACACAGTTCAGCAGCCTCAAAGCATGGAAAATCTTTTTGTCATTCGACATTGTAAAAACAAAAAGATTTCTCACCGGTGGTTACTATGCGCTGTGTATAACGTGCTTTTCGTGCACAAAATCACACTTGTTGCGAGTGTTGTTCTGATATACGATTGTGACACGCAGAGCTCTGACAACTGTCCTATCTTGTACCTCTTTGGAAAGCTTAGAATGCATACTTTTTGAATAATAAGGCTGCCATTCAATTATTATTATTAATTCGTTTCAAGATATTACTACTGCCGATTTGAAATACATACTGTTACGTAGACCTATTTTTGAGATTTTGCCTATGTTGAAACTGACACCGTACACCACATATAGACAGAAAAGGCAGAAAATAACTACATAATCTTAGAAAGGACATGTCTGGCTTTAATAATGTAGGTAAGGTTATTACTTTATTCCATACCATACATCATGAGAGATTTTCATAGCAGAAGGAAATTATGTGGTATTAATATGTGAATTATGTAAATTCACTCTAATAAATGAGCAGGCAAAATAACAGTTCCATTGACCTATATTTAGGACCTTGTGTGTTTTTTTTATTGTTGCTGAGATAGTATATGATTTTTTGGTGGTGAAAGAAGAACTGTAAGCAATTCCTAAATATATTTAAATGTCCAGTATCTTCAACCTGATTCACTCTCATGTAGATCACACTGTAAAGTGGTTGAGATATTTTTATGAAATACGGAAGAACGGTGGCATGTAGGATATTTGTGATGTAGATCCCAGGGTTTACACCACTAGGAGGCCTGAGCAAACAGGTTCAGGGAAAGGTGAATTAAATGAAGACTGTTTGTTTGGGGCTTCATCATTCTGAAATTGCTCTTACATAGTCAACAGTTAGTCAGACAGTATTCTATATCTGAGTGGTGTAAATTGGGATGGCAGGTATGCCATCCGACAAGTTACGGCTTGGCGGGGCATGCCCCATACCTATACAGCACCGACAGTTTGGAACTTTTCAGGGTTTCCTACAGAAGTAACCACAAAGACCAGACTCTCAGCCCTTAAAAACATTAACTTCTGTACATACTGACCTCATGTAACCACACGGCATTCAGATACAACGTCACACATCCACACAATAAAGCCCCAAGCCTGGGTTATTTTGCAGGTTTTCTCCTTCTGCTTCTTCCCATTTTTCCTGCTGTTCCATGAGGCCATTTTTGTTATTTGACATTTAAAGTTTGAATGACCACATTGTCTTCACATGCTAAGATGAAAAAAACACAGGGCCAAGTTGCATTAAATAATTTAGGAAAGTTTGGAATAGCATTGCTTTGGAATAGAGCTAGTTTAATTAGTGTGAGCTACGATAGGCAATATTGGTAGTTGTAACTTGGCCACATTTCGATATCAATACTTTTAAAGGCAGGCCTAGTTTTTTCAAGTTGGAATTAAGAACTTACAAACAGTGCTTTGTAGGCTTGGACTTGCAAGCTATTTCCCTGAGAGATGGGCTAGGCGACAACTCGTACACATACACAGGCAGCGAGATGCTTTGTATTTCCTGTATGATGAATAGCAAAATCAATTAAATTTTAATGAATATGGCGCTTTTTTTTGGACAATTTTTTTACAGAGTGCATTGAAAAGAGGCAAGTTATGACACATACAGTGTAATATGAATAGGGTGGATATGGCAGAGTAATTATACAATGATAACAGAGAACAAATCACCTTGAGTGGTAGAATTAAAATGAGCTATATTTAGTGTGTACTGGGCTATGGAGAAAAAGATTTTCAATTATAATGGTGTAATAAAATTAAATAATGGCCATCAGAGGAGGTTTCTCTATGACAACAGGTGAAGCAGTGCTTCATCAAAAAAAAAGGGGGGGGGGGGGGGGGGGGATGCGTATCACACAATCACAACCAACATTGAGAGAGGGGATCGGAGAACCAGGCGCGACCATAAGGGATCTAAAAGTTAGGGTCAGGGGAGGAGAACAAACAGCACAAACGGGACAGAGAAAAGATAAACAAAAAGGGAGAAAAACTCCCAGCGATCTGCCAACAGAAAACTACTTAGTAAAACACAAGTGAGTTCAGACTGCAAAGAAAAAGAAAGGCCTGCAAATAAATTGAGCAAATCTAAGGAGGAACGGAAGTAAGCTCGCAAACGCGAGTCAGTACAGACAGCTAAGAAACAGAAAGATGGAAAATAAATGGAAAATAAATTGAGCAATTCTAAAGGAAGAACGGAATAAATAGGAAAACAACGAAAACAGGCTGGAACCCATGACAAACATAGGCTTTCTTTAATATTGAATCATCACCACAACAACTTTCCTTTGTGAAGCTAATAAAAAGTGCCTAGATTCAAAAATATGCCATACGTATATCTTCTTATATAGCTCTGTACTTGTATCGTGAAAAACAGCACCACCCTTTGACTTTTAAAAGGAACTTCAGTGAGGCAAAGCTATTGTCTGCTTCACTCTAGCATAGAGTACTCAAGTGACTACGTCACATAGGTTTCGGAAGTAAATTCCCCATTCATTTACAGAGTAGACATTAACTAAAACTTACTTTTAAACCATTTCTAGTGATTATGTCTTACCATCAATTTCCTGGATTGTTAAATATTACGCCTGTTCGCAAAATATGTCGTTTTTCTGGACCAGCTTAGAGTATATTTTACGTTTTAGTATTGTTTTGTGAATATACCAGCGCTGGCACTTTTTAAAAACTCAATGTCCCATAATTCCCTCCGGACAAGCAACCGTAGTGTAGCGTTGTCTCCAAACGTTGTCATATAACGTTAGCCAGCAGTAGCACACAGCTCTGTTTTTAAACACTTTTTTCTAACGTTAGCTAGCTAGCTTGAAGGACTAAAAGCTAGAATTGGTTTATGTGGTTAACCGTAGCATAGTTTCTGACCTTGTCAGACGGGCTTCTCAACTTAGCAAGCTAACGTTAGCTCGCCTTCAGCGGCAGGCTACTGCCATTCTGCCAAAAATGTCCAGACAAGATGATATCTTATTAGTCGAGAACCACCCGTGCGTTGCAGTACTGGATATGTAGTCTGTTAAAGTGGACTCTAAATCGAACTACAATCATTAATCCATTACTTTCAAAAATAAAAATTGGAACATGCGATATATGCTCTATATCCTTATACCACACAGGCTAATCCAGGAAGGTTTCGGCTCATTCTATAAATCAGATTTCAAGAAATATTCGATAGCCTCTGAAGCCCGTTCTATCTGTCATAGGGAATTTACTTCCGAAACCAGACTCCGCTCACGTCTGACATACTCACTTCAGTACTCTATCGCGAATCAATTGATGACTTTATGAGACATGATTGGATAGTTGTCTATTATGACACGTTTTTGAGCCCACCCGTGAAGCAGAGCCTCACTAAAGTATCTCAATCATGCGTGTTTTTGTGCGCGTTTTCGTCCTGATGAGTGACATAATGTCTACCCATTCAGAACAGAAGTTCAGCTGTCCAGCAAGATATAATCATTTTCACTGCCAATTTCGAGTAGACCGTTACTGTGTTACTGTATTAAAGAGATTTATTACATTTTTACGGTTGTGGCGTGGTGAATTGTATTGTACTTAGTTACATTTTTATCAGTGTTGTAGTGTTAATAGCTAGTTAATTGCTAATGTTTGTGAACGTTGGCCTAAACTAGCTCACTTTTTGCAACATTATTAGCTTTTGCCATTTCATTTGGCTTCATTTGAAAGAAAATGGAACCTGTGAATGTAAACATCCTGGATCGGATTCTGCGGGATTAACGTACCGTTATTTTCAATCCTTAAACTGTGAAGAAAGAGAGTGAAGGCGAATCATGGGAGACCGAAGCCTCCTATCAATTTTATCCAGTGAGTGGGCTCGGTAAGTCAGAGCTTTAACGTTAAATGCTCGAGGTAACGTTAGCCTACATCAAGGTGGATGATTAGTTAACAGGAAGCTTGCTAACGATGTATTGCTGGTCGTGTTTTGTTTAAAGGATAGCCTATTATTTTTTATCCAAGTGTTTTGCTACAGGAGATGTTCAATGTTTGCGAGAGATGGCTTTCATGATTTAGGCTACATAATTTCGACAGGTCTGTTAAAATGTATGTAAAATCGAAGGAGCATAGTGTACCCGTGTGAATTGAGTCTGAGAATTGATCATTTTATTGATGAAGGTATACGCATAACAAAATAACTTTAGTGCGGAAAACCATGACATTCTCACGAGGTTGATCGATACGATTCTTGGGACGTCATGAGCTGGCATTTAGAGGAATTTGTGGCTATCTCTGGATATTCAGCCTTGATTTTTATCCAGAAGGCCGGCAGAGATGTTATCTCAAACATACTTTTAAGCCCACCATCATTTGCAACCTCACGACATTCAAAAATGGGTCACGGATCCATTCCTTCGCAGTTCTTTGCAGCTAGGTGATAATACTGGGTGAAACACTGGAAGGCTTGAGTGTAGAAAAAAAAAGAAAGAAACAAAAGAAAAGAAAACAAGAGAAGAGGAAGGGAAACGGTAAATAAGGAACTGTCTGAGTGAGACCAGCACAGGAGACAGAAACGAGGGACAGAGAAATGCAAAAGCGAAACAAAATCCTAAGGAACACTAATGCATTAAAAGGCAAGTCCCGCGTTAACCCAAAGCAAGGTGATGAGGAAAAGTGGTTTCCTTAAAATGCCTAAGCCTATACCGTACCGGCAACGTGAAGTTGTGAAACAACACCAAAGCACCGGAAAACGGAAGCACAGGGCTCAGAAAGAAATCTCTGCAGTGGCTCTCGTAACACAAACACCCTGGCCAGGGATCTCCCCCTTGATAGCCACCTGACTTCAGTGTGTAAGAGTAGGCGTTTGTGCTCTGCGTCCATTTCATCGCAAAGCTGCCACAACAGACGTGAGGTGAGGGTGTGTGCTTTGATGTGATTGATAACTTTAATAATGTCTTTCAATACACTGTTAAGTTCAGGTGACATTTTTCTGCTAGCCAGAATTTCTCTGTGTATGACACAGGGCGTAGACTCGCATTCAGGCGCAACCTCTTTAACCCGGGTAGTGAAACCAGACAGCCGTCCAGTCATGGCCGCAGCCCCATCCGTGCATATTCCAATGCAGAATGACCAATCTAGTTTGCCTGACATGTAGTCATTCAAAGACTTGAATAGTTCTGCCCCTGTTGTGTTAGTCGGCAGCGACAGCACACACAACATATCATCATGCACATCGTCTTGATATATGTATCGCACATAAACAAGCAGTATTGCCTTATTGTCGACATCGGTGGACTCATCGACCTGTATAGCATACCACGGCGACTCGTTCAGCCTCTCTAACAATTGTCCCTCAGTGTCCTCCGCTATTTCATCTGTTCTCCTAGTGACAGTGGTAGCCGAAAGAGGAACCTGTGCTACCTTGTTAGCTGCAGCTTCTCCTATCAGTTTGCGGCAAATGTCCTTAGCAGCAGGCAGAATATGTCATGGGTTTTCAGCCTTCTTTTATTTGTCTGGTCATTCCCCCTCGTTCCCCCTTGCTTTATTTTTCCGTCCTCCGCTCCAGGGGCTCTATCTTGGTGATCTTAGTGCTTAGTCTAAGCGCATGGCGTTAAGTGCATTTAGGGCGTGTCCAAGTACACTTTTGCTATTTAGACGGCATGTTTTTTGAGCGCTAAGCACGGTGCAATGTGCAAATGGGCTGAACCTAGTCTCTTCATTAATTATAGGTGTGTCTTGGGCGTGACATGCAATAAACCTATCCAAATTTCATATCCCATTCCCTTTAAAAGCCTGCTTTTCCACCTTGGTGGATTGCTTTGTCGGGGAAGTGAAGATTTAGTAAAATGTGTATTTTCTGAATCCAGCAGTTTTAACAGCCAACGCCCTCGTTTTTAATGTTCAGCACTCTGAATACCAAACACAAGTGGCATCAACGTTTAAAACTCCTCACTTATCCAACACTTAAAATTTATTTATTTGATTTAATTTGTTAATGATTATCAAGGATATCAATTATCAATTAAATCGACAAATTCATTGATAGGCAGAGCAGCCTGTTGGATCAAACTTTATCAAAATGTACAACTCACAACCAGATTAAAATTATGAGATTTATTAAGTTACAACCAGTATTCAATGCCTTAACTAAAGGCGTAGGTTCAACTACCTTAACAAACAATCGATGCTACAGACATGGACGAGTTACAGTCACAGAAGAAATTAATGAAAGACAATACCAGACCACAGCTTGTTTCTCCCAAGGTAATCCACAGAATGCCTAACACCAAAGTCCCAGAACCAACAGACAGAAGAACATTCAAAAAGTCCAGAGAGGAAATGTAAAATTCCACACTCCGCAAACACCACCCAGATACAGGACTCAGATGAAACTCCAAAAACCGAACACTGCTTCTTTCCTTCCACGCCCATAGAAATACCTCCACAGAAAGGGCATCCCTGTCCTGATTGGGTTAAGGTGTGGGGGGGTGGGGGAAGAGGGGTCAGTGAGTGGGAGAGAGACAGAGAGCAACAGAGATAGAGAGAAAAGGGGGGGTACTTTCTTTATATCTATATATTAGATATCCTACAGCTTATATGATGGCGAAACAGACATGCTCGTGCGTGTTTAGTGCGATCAAGGAATAGGCTATATATGTATCAATAGTAGCCTATGATCAATATTATTCGGACTAACCATTATGAGTTCCCGGTAATTCCGTTATTTTTTGTGCTGTTATTTTACAAAATATATGCGGTTAAATTTCGTTAAAAGCACCTGCAACAGCTGAGAATAAGCTACCAATGCCTTCGTCTCACCTTAGAAAATGCCAAATTAGCCTGCTTGTGTTCAAGCTTCATCCGAAGTTCATTACCTGCATTCTAATTTTGATTACTAACATAAATAATGTTATTTTGCCTTAATTAAGCAGCTGCCCTTGCACCTATGATTTATACATGCTTACCCAGTCCAACTAACCCTTTCCTCAGTTGAACAGGGATGTCCTTCCAGGGTCATTATGGGGAGTAAGCCTGTGCCATCTATCTCATGCAATATTGCCTGAATGCCTTTGTATTTCTCACTCACTGAACTGCACAAAGGTATAGCCCCCCTTCCGCACACGCACACACACAGACCTCTGTCCTCATCAGTCAGTCAGTTCTCTCACATCTTTTCAAGGCCCCGAGAGTAGCTAAGATAAAAAAGCCTACCTTAAATCCCCCTCTGCAATTATTTAGACTACGTCTACTGCTGTATAGTACTTCCACATCTGGACTGCTTTGCAAGAAGGGGACACGCGTGGGACTTGAAGTGATAGAGATGCTCTCTCATTATCTCATAACCAGGACATGAGTCTTTTCACTTTTGAAGGGCGTACATGAAGAGAGAGCATCAAAGACCTGTGTTGAGATTCCACTGAACATCATTATGCGGACCTTTTGGTATACTTTTCACATCAGAGTCAGATTGACAGTGCTGACTACCTAGCAAATAAATTCAGGTATTAGAGCTCAGTACTTAGTACTTGAACCAGTTCTTGCCTATTCAATATGCTTCACCTTTTATGCTTTCCTTTGAACATTGAAGATGAAAATCACTCAGAGTGTATTATTAATATAATCATTACTACTACTGTAGTGCAGACACCACCTACCTCCACAACGGTAAAACCTATAAATGACACTTCATACAATTCACAACATAGGGAAAGGCAAGCAGACATTGTCACACACTATTGTCATGTACCCACCTCTCTTTATTTAACATAGGGCACCATAGCAGCAGCTTTGCAATGGGTCTCATTTCTGTAGCATGGGTAACTTGGAGGCACTGCAGCTGCTGGGCCACACACTGCTCTGATACCCGACCCTTACGGCAGAACAGCAGACTGGAGTGGCGGCAGCGTGAGCCATATGTCACGCTCCTTCGCAACGCGCAGCCCGTGTATCTCCACACCGGCTTGTTTTGTTGGTTCATTTCTGCTGTTCGTAGCACCAGTTGGTCTGTATCCAGTTCCCTGGGATTTGGTTCTCATTACACAATGTAATCAAGCACTCAGCACTGAATCCATTCAGCAGAATCTCCACTGTCTAAGGGTGGAAGTGCATGTTTAGCATGATGGTATTCATGGAGTCTGTGGTATATTTTATTATCGGTCACTATATGAAACTAATTCTAAAACAACAATGAGAGGGCAGTTAATGGAAACACTGATTGAAACATGGAAATTGTGGACATGAGGCTTCTCGTGATTATAATCTCGAGTTAATCACTGTGTAATGTTATTCACTGATATCTAGAATTTCTGCCTGGTGTCAGTGCATCTCCAGTACCATTATGAGCCTGGTAAGAAGCTTAAGTTCTCTCATTCAAATGGCAAGGCATGACTAGCATTCACTCTCTAATTACCGGAAACTTCCGTCAGGCAAAGTGGAGATATTACTGTCCTCTGGGGTTTCACCGGACACTCCTCCGACGGCTCCATCGGAAGAGAGAGAATGCACGGACGTCCAATACTCATCACTGCAAACCATTTATATGAGGTTTTTTTCAGTTGGTTAGTGCTAGTGTTGTCTTGTTAAGTATGGGACGAAAAAAAAGAAGGGCGTTTAATTTAACTACACTTAGGAGTTCTCATTCTGTAATGGCGAAAATTTTAAATGGCCTCCTAAAGTGACAAAAGATAACATATTTAAAGTTCTGTAATACCCACCCTGGATTCAACCGACATCTATCCATAGTTTGACTCATCATTAAACGTGAATTTTCATTCTTGTCTTCATCTACACATTTTGATTTATTGTATTTAATTTTTTGACTGAATACAGTCCACAGTTTAAAAAGGTAACTTTTTTGTAAGTTGTATAAATCTTTACTGGACACCTAAATTGCATTTTCTCTAATACTGGAGCAAGGCAGGATTGCATGTTCATTATGTGTCCCCGCGGCTCTCAGTTGAGGATTTGTTGCTGAACTGTTGTGGACTCTATACAAACAGAAAATGGGCAGAGTGGGTGAGGGATGTCACTCTGAGACTCTGTAGAAGAGATTAAGTGAAAAGCATTTATTGTACGCTGTCATCCCATAATCCACAGCAAAACGTCAAACATCAAAATACCTCAAATTGATTGGTTGGCTGTGCAGTGAGGATTATGGACTGGGTGGAAATGAGGTTCAGCAATGCCCTGACCAGGTTTGTTTTCAGAGGGTTAGCAGGTTCTGTTCCTTTGTAGGACCTTAGGCTGGAAGGTGTACTCTTGTGTAAAGCATTTGAACTGGATTGCTTCAGTAAATCTGGTAGCATATTAATGTCTAAGTATGAGCTTATTTGCCATGTATATGTAAGGATTGCATTTATGTAAGTGCTTACAAATACAGCAATGTTACATATAGTGAGCACTTTTCATCCTGACAACTCTTATCATTCAAATGCAGGAGATTTATATGTCTAGGCAAAGGTATGCTTGAGTGGGTACAAAAGCATGCTGCTCTAGAGGGCTGGGCTAGGAATTATTCATGAAGCCAAAGGTGAAAAGATTCATATTCCCTTTTGCCATAATTCTGAAATGTATTATAACATAATAGCAGAGAAATATGTTGTTAAAGCAAAAGTATTGCAAAAATTATAACAGAAAAGCAATGCAAAAATAGTGATGATTGGTGACAATGATACTTGTCATGGTTTCGCCGGTTGCCATTCTTTTTTGGCGGAGGCTGTTTTCGCAGCTTCGGTCTGGCATCCTTGCCGGGTTTTTTCCGCCACCTGGCACTCATAGCCTTCACCTGTTCAGGTGTTCCGCTGGCTACTACTGCATCTTCTGGTCTCGGCGCTTCCGTGTTGTCATTGTTCTCTGCCGCAAAGCCGATAATAGGTGTAGGTACTAAGCGACCACTTCATTTTAAAGCTCTGCTTTAATTTAAGGTGGCACTTGCTTTAGTTGCATTAGAGTTCCTTTATAGGATTTTGGTTTTCTCTTCTGAACTTTCTGTTCCTCGTTCTGGTCCCTTTCTGTTCTCTCTGACACAGTTGCCTTTATTACCAAAGGTTTTTGTTCTAGTCCAGCACTAAGGTCTTGATTGTAGACCATGCTGAGTTGATTAGTACTTGAGGCAGGTGTTTCATGCACTGGCCCTTCTCAGTTAAGACTGGACCTTCCTGGGTATTTTGATTTATTTAAATTATTACGGCATCACAATGTCTCAACTGCTTAACAGTTGGCTGAAGAAAGTCCTGTATATTAGTGTTGGAGAACTACAAGTAAAAAAAAGTTAGGAGTTGGCTCGACGCCAGGTCCCAGACTGTATTCCCACTAAGTGTCCCTCATGAGTGTGCTGCATGGAACCAAAAAGCAAAGTGAACAAAACCAGTTTAACAGCCAAACAAAGAGCATTGGCAGTAAAACAGAAGCAGTGTGACTTCTTAGAAAGTTACGAAACGACAGAGATAAATATTACATAACACCCCTTTCGACTGTATTTTATTCTTCAAGGTGAAATTTGAGGTTAAGGGTGGGTGGAATGAACTATTTCATCAGCGGAGTGTGGCAGATGGCTGAATCAGATGAGTGATGAACTTTACTGCTGGCAAAAAAGCAGACACTTTTAGCGAGGATCTGTAAACTACAGTGCTGACCTGACTATAAAAACACTTGTTTCCGCATGTGGGATGTCTGAAAATGTATTCATTATTTGTGCACTGATGAGCACATAAGCACAGAAGAAATTATAGAACTGTGGCTGGACTTTTGATGAGGTGAAATAACAATGATGCTGATGTTCATCCTTGTCATCATTTTCTTCCTTTTAAGCATTTGAAAATTATTTCTTTGTGGTTTCAAAATGCTTAAGTCATGTGGACATGTTCTAAAAAGTGCAGCATGTGTGACACTTTGGGGGCTTGTGAGAAAGAAAAGGAGATTGTGAATGTGTTGTTTTCCCATAACATGCCTTTCATATTTGCCTACTCACTAGAAGGCTTGTCAGGAAAAGTGATGGGCCGTTTCATGATTTGGTTTCAAAATGAATAAAACACCACTTCAAAACTGCCTTTGTAGGTGTGTGAGAAAGAAAACTGGTTCACAGTGAGCTCTAGAATAAGGCAGTAACCTCACCTTTTAATGGGTGATTAACACTTGATTTGCTCAATAACTAAGACTAATAGGTAAAATTATTACAAATTAATTTTTAGATAGTATTATTGTTCTTTGCATCATAAATGTGTTCATAAATATCTCCACATTTATGATGACATTAAACATGTCAACATGTCATGAAGATTCTGAAGTACTACTCTTAAATACTAATGAAACAGCATAGATTTTCATCCATTCGTTTGCTAGCCTGAATTGCGCTCAGTGCTGGTTTGATAGATTTAACAGGAGGTTTTCAACTTTAAATGTATGCTTATAAACAATTAACATTTAACAATTAACTTTGGCCCTCCAGAGGCAACTTCCACCTAGTTTCTGCTAGTCTTATTTAAGTGTCAATATCTCAAAAAATATTCACTGCACATCCATGGTTTAAAGTTTGAATTGAAGAAGAGGCTGTATCATTCAGAAATTTGCAAAAGAATACATTTATTTCCGAATCGTCACATAAAGTATGTACATAATACGCATAAAATACGTAGCCTAATGTTTCTAAATAAAAAAAATGTTTAAGTACAAAAGCATGTGAGTTTTTACATAACAACAGCAACGTATATATCAACAGTAAAGTGTGCGATACCTGGTCGCTGTGGAAATGTCGACTGTACAGGACTTTGGCGAAATGTAACAAGAGAAACTCTTCAGGGTTAATCAGAAAACAGTTGTAGCTTCATAAACAGGTAGGATATTTGGTTTCATAAACATATTTATACAAGGGATTTTGTATTTAAAAAATTAGGTGTCTACTAAACCGAAAGTACATAGTACAGTACGAAAGGGAAAATGCCGAATGCATATATGTACAACGTTTAAAAAATATAAATTATTGTTTCTATATCTGAACATAATTTTCTTAGCGTGCATAAACGGTACATTTTACAGGCTGTGGCAAGACGAGGGTCATAAGCACTTTGGGCTATTGACCCCTTTAAGGCCCCCTAGTGGCATAGCAGTGGCGGCTCCTGAGCTGAAAATTGAGGAGGCAGAAAACTTCCCTTTAAACTGATTATTGGTCCTAATCTTTTTTCAATAATTTTCCTTGATTAACACGTGTGCCAATGATCTGAATAATCCAATTGCAGGTGAAGACACAGCTTCATTCTTCACATCATGTTAGGGAGATTAAACGGAAAAGTACACTTTACGAAAAAAGCACAACCTGCAATAAAAATAATCTAACAAAAGCTGAGCTTTAAGATAATTTAATTTCCATAAATATTTTCGGAATTAGAGTGCGGAGAACGAAGAGCATATGTATCCACAATTATAATGTTGATTAAAATGTGCACAATTTTGCAATGCAAGTTAAAAGAATTTCATTACTTGCCTAATAGCATAATTGAGGAGAACTGGCTACATTTGATGGCAATGAGTAATTTGTGAATTAAACGCTGATGTAGCCTATTGTTAATCAAGGAAACTGATTGAAAAATGATTGAGACCAATAATCAGTTTAAGGGGAAGTTTTCTGCCTCCTCAATTTTCAGCTCAGGAGCCGCCACTGTGGCATAGACCCAGGGGTCTACACAGGGTTTGAATTGTAAAATGTTAACAAGGGGGACGCTGTTTGTTCTTAAAGTAAAATGTGTAACCGATTGCTATAACATTTGCCGCAGTCAGGCACACACAATCCAATCTTACCATTCCTTTTCATTTATTATAAAGCGCTTTAATCCATATAACAACACTCATTCTTTAGGACAAACAAAAGCCACGTTTATTCATGAAAAAAAGAGGCTAAAACACATTACAGTTATGCGCGTAAGCATATTTGTGAGGGGGAGTGTAAGGTTCGGAGAACCAAACGTGACTGATAAGGATTTCTAAAAGCGCATCTAGAGAGATACGCCACAAAACGCGGAAGTAGCCGCACCAGGACTGAGATAACACAGGATCGGTAGCAAAACTTCCCTGGCACAAGGAAAAACAAAGTAACCTCCAAAAACTGAGGCGATCTCGATAAACAGCAAGAATAACTAACAAAAGAACCTCACGCACTAAATAATCTGGCGTAACAAGAGGTGATGAAACAAAACAAAACTCGATAAAACAAGTGAAGGAAAAGAATAGAAAAGACCTGTTAGCCAAAGCTCTTGTGGCAAAAGAGCTGAACACAACTGGCAACAGGTGAAAAGAATAAAGGAAAAAGAAAGATTGGAAAGGAAAGAGAACCAATCTAATCCTAAATCTTATAAGCGGACTTGCTGCGTTTCCTATTCGTACGAACCAGAAATGCAGCGACCAAAATTCCTGTACCTTACCGACTTCGTATGTCAACATAGCAAAGACAATGTCGAAGTGCGGAAATGCGGAAGTCCTGAGGTATTTATAGCTGGCAGGAAACGCAAAACAGGTGAAGGAAATAATTGTTGGGCAAGATACGAATACCCGAACGGAGGCAGAAAAAAACGTTAGAGCGTCCTGACGACGCCAAAAAAGGAAACCGAAAACGAAGAAGGCAAAGGCTGCAAATAACCATGACAATATCACTGACGTTTTTGTTTCCCATATCATTCAGTGTGTTTTTTACTAGGAAACGCAACCTTCAATGCTTAATGTTAACCCATGTCCTTTCAAAAATAGAGCCTATTAATTTTGCTGTATGTAGCCTATGCAATATGTCACGTTTAGACTATTATAATTATAATTATGTTCATACAGTTGAATGCATCCGGCAAAAAATAAATAATGAAATGGTTGGTATTTATTTAAATAGTACTATGAGGTGGTAAACCCCCACCCTCTAGTAAATTTTAACAGTAAAATGCATCAATCTGGTACACTTTGAGAGGAAAATTAAGACGCTAGAACCGTGAAGAACTGTGTGCTCTTGTAAACAATCCAAAACCCATCAACTTGTAAGACGCTTGATCCTACACTTGAGCCATGAAATAAATTACATAAAAGCTGTCATTTGTTGCACTGGTTTATTTAAAGTGTTTGGAATCACAGTCTAAGGTTGCAGTAAAAATATATGGCACCGCATGCTACGTCAGATTTAGAGATCATATTCAACTTCACAGTTGGGATAGCTACAGCTTTGCTAACTCGATGCTGGAAATAATGTTTTAAACCATTGTAACCACATTAACATCGATGTAGCTAGCAAATAGATCATTACTGCAAACGATGTTGTCTCCTCAAAATGTGTTCTGGACCAATGGCTTAGCTTAAGCAAAGCTGCAAAGTAGTAGTGATATTTTATGTTAATTATGAGAGTAAAAAAAATCTGCCTTCATTCTGAAACAGTGATGGCGATCTGCCCATTCAATGAGCCCCCAGTTTGGCCAGATTTCAGATTAAGCTTTCTCAGAATCTATCTACATATAAATAAGTCAATTTTATTTTATTTCCAAATGTTAATATATGTCCAAAAATATTGTAAGATGACTGTATATTCCCTCAAAACTACTCTCCTAACAGGTTATTGTTATCAACTGCTATCATTGTTCCTCTGTGCCCCCTCAGTTTTTTAGGTGCAGTTTGCCCTTGTTCTGAGACAGTAGCGGAACAAATTACAGTTTAAAGGTCACCAGTTTATTTACCTGTAGGCTCCTGTAATTTATTCCCCGCCAAATCAAAAAAATAAAACTTTAACAATTACATTTCAGCCATAAATTTACAAACAGACATAATGAGCAGAAGTGGAAATCGCGGCATTAAAACTGTATGATTGAGAGAGAATAATGTCATTTAGCTTACATCTATTCATGTGAACTGGCTGTCTTTTACCGAAGCAATTCATGTCATACAAACACATTCACACACGCACGCACAGCGGCCAAAAAAATACACACACACGGCCAACTTTACATGCCTTTACATGACCAATAAATGAATAGAATATAATATGAAAATAATAACTGTCCTACCTCACTACATCTCTCTCTCGCAACAAGGCAGTCAGACCAGTGTAGCGTACAATTCTTCCCAGCGTATAACTTGCTTGACTGTACGTCTCACTAGCTACTAGCACCTAGCACTGATAACTGATAATTTTCAATGTATTTGTTCAATTGGCCTGTAAATAAACATTATTAGCAAGTTCTATACTCGCATTACGTAGCACAAATGGTTCAAAAAGATAGCTCGTCTTTTTATAAACGTGCCCAAAGAAAGTGTTATCTGATTGGACATTGCTCAACTTCCCGCTCATAGTCGAGCAGTGATTGGTTATTTGTCGTGTTCAAGTGAAGGACCTGGAAGTATACGCTATAGCTAAGGTCTCTGGCTGTAGCCTACGCTACACTGGCCCAAAACAGTAGTAAATCAGACAATTTGCCAGAACTGCCAGATGGCCAGTCCGGGCCTGGGTGGAGCAAAGGACCGAGGAAAGGAAATGATGCAAGGAGTGAAAATAAGTGATTGGACTGAACCCAATGCGTTTCGTTTTACAGAATTGCGTATCTTAAAGGAAATTGGGAAAATCGTCCCCCTTGTTAATAAGGGGAGCGGCGCTCCCCCGCGTTCAACGACAAATCGAACAATGGGTGTACATCACAAACATCCTACTGTACAGTGGCGGCTGCTAATACAGGGTGTTTGGGCTCCGCTCCTCCTGAGGCACTGCATTAAATTCCCCTCCCTCCCAAAA
Organism: Synaphobranchus kaupii; assembly: GCA_029718625.1. Lineage (NCBI taxonomy): Eukaryota > Metazoa > Chordata > Actinopteri > Anguilliformes > Synaphobranchidae > Synaphobranchus > Synaphobranchus kaupii. The sequence continues at coordinate 35,197,995 of CM056381.1, read as the reverse complement.
TAAATAATCAAGAATTAGGCTATTCAGTAATAGACATACATCATTCTAAATGATTTAGTAATAAAAAAGTAAACATGAAACTAAGTTGAGTGCTTTCAGCGATACAATGTGTTATATTTTAGTTCGTAGATGTAGTCACCGTTTTCCAATGCGAAATGTCCCAGCTCTCTCGGGCGCTTTGCGAAGATCAGTGAGTTGGCGCATGCCCAGATAGTGATCTTGGACTGAATCATTAGCTTAGCTTTAGCCAGCTCTACAGACTCCCATTAGGGCGCAGGAAATTAGCGCCCATGATGTTATTCACCAGTTGATCAATAGGTGTCACTTGTCACTCTCCTGCAGCTAGACGTAGCTAGGATATGACATAGGCCCTATAGCCTAATAATAGGCAGTGGCGGCGCCAGGCCAGTGCTTAATTTCATTATGAAAATAAATAAATAAATCATTTTAAAATCATTATAATATAGACAACAGACAATTCTTTCTACTCCTTGATGTCGGGACTTGCGAGAATGCGTCAGGTCTTGGCTAGTTGATTTTGAGCGCATCTATCTAATGTTAACTCGAGCTGAAAATTGAGAAATGTAATTTCCCCAAACGACCAGGGACCTCAGAAACACCAGGGTCAGAGAAAAATGTTAACCCTGCTGTCCCCGACGAAGTCAAAGAGTAGGACAACAACAGCCAGGATATTGAGCACATTTGCGATATTTGCGAGGAATATCGGGAGGAAGAAGAGCCGCTGTCCCCACCATCTGATCAGCAGTTAGCCACCACCGCTAGCTGCAGCAGGCCTACCCCCGGCTGCACTGGGCCTGCTCATATTAGCCAGACTCGTATTCTGTGAAAATACCCAGCTACGAAGAGTTAAAATGCGATTCAGCTTTTCTTGTTTATGGCATGTAAAAAATTTCACGAGGAGCAACAGCGGGGACACTCGGAATAGCAACCCGGCTTTGTTGTCGATTAGCTCCGGAGGAGCAAGGGCCCTTGATGAGCAGGACATCATTGATGATTTTGCCATGAACCACAAAAACAAGCGCATTGTCCTGCCATAGTACGAGGGACATCCATTGGTGAGTAGGCTAACGTTAAATTTGATTATTTCGTTTAACACAGTGGGCCTAACGTTAATGCTATATGTGTAGTAATGTTATATGTGTTGGCAATAGGCCTAGGCTGTCGATAGCTACCTGTTGATAGTATTGATCACGTCAATGTATTCATGTTGGAGTTTGGGTAAGAGATTTTTTTGTCATGTTGGCAATATGTGATGATGACAATAGGTGTTGTTGTTGTTGTTTAGCATACTATAAATAGCTGGCTGACTGTTATAGTGTTATTGTACTCACTCTGTAGTCACTTTCTACAGAGTGAGTGTAAGGGGGGAGTGAAAGGTTCGGAGAACCAAACGCCACAACCAAGGAATCTGAAAGCGTAATTCGTTAGAAATACGCCACTAAGCGGACAGCTCCGCAGTAACAGGGGAAATTAAACAAAATAATGGGAATAAAAACCTCCCGGCGTAAGCAAACACAAAACAACCCCAAAAGAGGGCAAACTCGGCGATAGCGAGTAGTAAACAACAAAGGAACCTCACGCACTCACACAAGAGGCGTATTACTAGAGGTCAGAGAAAAACAAAAGAAAGCCTGTGTAACAAGGGCGAAAGAAACGTAATAGAAAAATAACCTGTTACCTACAGCTCTAGGTGTGAACGAGCTGAACAAAAGGTAACAGGTGGAGGAAAATAAAAGGATAAAGAGAGAAGGAAACAAAAAGACTAATTCAATCTTTACCCTAACTCCTTAACCGGACTACCTACGTTTTTGACGAGTAACAACCAGAAACGTAGAGACCGCTATCCTTTACCTTACCGACTCCGATAGTCAAAAGCAAAGACAATCTCGAAGCGTCGGCAAAGCGGAACTCCTGTGCTATTTATAACCGGCAGGAAATCCAAAACAGGTGAAATGAATAATTGCCGGGCGAGATTCAAACACCGAAACGAATGCAGAAAAATCCGATAGATCGCCCCGATGTCGTCAAACAAAAGAACGACTGCAGAAACAACAGCAGGCTGCCAGAAACCATGACAGTGAGTACAAGAGAATTTCAAAACGCTTGTATATTCTAATATAGTAGGATATATAGTAGGCTATGGCAGCGAGCAGTTGTGCGCGTGGGCGTGTGTTGCGTGATTCTGGACATTTGTGAAGCACCCCCGCACAACGATATAGCACCACCTAAGCAGAGAGGGTATTGAGACGAATCTTTGACCTTAGCTACCCCAGTCGCGGGGGGGTCGGTTGAGATAGGCCCACCTAGGAGAACGGGCACCAGCCGCCACTGCTACTGTACCATGTCAGAAAGCGTGGTATCATGGAAAACTGCATGCTGTCTTCATCTGTTCTAGTTTGGGTATTATCGGGCAAAATATGAAGTTCCTATGTGCCACCGTTCTTCCATATTTCAAAAAAGTATATCGACCACTCTACAGTGTGATCTACATTAGAGCAAATTGGGTTGAAGATACTGGACATTTCAATATATTTAGGAGTTGGTTACAGTTCGTCTTACACCACCAAAAAATTGTATACTATCACAGCAACAACAAATAAACATAAGGTCCTGGTTATAGGTCAATTTTATTTTGCTTGCTCACTTATTAGAGTGAATTTCTGTCATCATCACATAATTTCCTTTTGCTATGAAAATCTCATAAAGTATGGAATAAAGTCATAACCCATATAGTAATCCATGGGCTGGCGTATGTTTATATAGGAGATAGTTGCAGTATTTCATATGACCCTGTAAATTTTGTGCATATTCTCATACAATGTTAGTCTGACTGGTTGGTAATAAATTATCTTTTATGACCACAATGGGACTGTTTGCCATTTTTGATTATCTAAGGGTCATTCCCCTCGTTAATTGCCTCCTCATAGGACGTGATAATGTGCTTCAAATGGACAATAAAACTGTGTTCATGTTTGGATAGCTTGGATAGATTTGTAGTTTTTCATGGGTTTTTATGGGTTCGGATAGCGTTGGATAGGTTTTGGACACCTATAACCATTCCGCTAATCTTTTACAAAAGTTGGAAATTATCCTATATCTAATGATATACAGTGCCTTCCACTATTATTGGCACTCCTGGTAAAGATGAGTAAAAAGGGTTATAAAAAATTCACCGTTTGGTGAATTAGCTTAATGTAAAGTTTTACCTTATTCACATATGTGACTCTCAGGGGTTCACTGTAAACTAGAGTGGTGGAATTTTGTTTTTCACTGGGGGTTGTGTATTCACTCATAATTTACATATAAATTATGAAAATAAATTAATTTAAGGCATGGTAATAAATGGTACAAGGGTCTCCTTTAATTTAAGCCATTATTGGTGTTTGTATAACGTTGACATCGGGAGTTATAAAGCTTTAAACAGCATGGAGCCTCTGTGCGAAGGGGTTAATAGCACCCTGCTATTTTATTGCCCTGCAGTGCAACTGGAGGGGCTGAGGTTTTAGCAAGCAGCGACCCTGTTAAACAATCCTGCGTTGAAATTTACGGGGTTTTCTTAAAGGGTAACTACACTAGATCACTTTTTTTTTGTTGTTGCTGTAAACGTGTTTGTATGCCTACCTTATAATGAAACTTATGCATGCATTCCATTATTTCAACAATTCTGAAATAATATTGTATATCATAAGAAACTGGTAGAAAAGCGTCTTTGTGCTGCCCCTAGTGGTTGAAATTTCCTTTCTGCTCCCACACTCACTGCCCCCGCCCCATTTGTGATGTCAGAATACCTCTTTGGAGGTACCTCTATGTCATATGGATAATTTTTGTCGCCCACAACGGAAACAGCCGGCACCTGATTGGTTAGACCCGCGACGTTACTTTCTTTTCGCCTCCACGTTTTTAAACCGGAGCAACGTGGTGACCTGTTCAATTCTCTTATTCCACCTAAATAGTCCACTAAAATATGTTTCTGAAAATATTTGAGGTGAAAAATAGGCCAGGCAGTTGCTGAATCTTGATTCATATTTGATGTGCAATGTCTAGTTTGATAGTTGGATCCGAGTTATACAAAATAATTTGTACAATGTACGTTAATTTATGCAAATGACGATGGACACAGCTCCTCCGCCCCACCCCTCTCCTTTCGCTCACCCCACAAAGTATTTTCTACATTATGTAGTAGGCGGGTGGGAGACAGTGGTTGTAGTTACTCTTGAAAGCTGTAGTTTTATGAATTCAGACAAACATGAATACTGTAATTGGGACGGATACGTGGATCGGGTTAAATCAATCATTTTGACTAAATCGAGTGCCATCTTAATAATAATTAGCCTACTTTCTGTAACATGATGAGAAGAAAACAACGCTACAATGTCAGATATAATTCTCATTATCATTTATTAATCATTAGCTACATATTGGTCTTGGTTATTCTTGGTTATTTGTTTGATTGTTATTCAAGCAAACTAAATGGAAACAGGTTGACAGTAATCAGCAGTTTAAAGGTAAGGTCACTGAAGGCCTTGTTGTATAGCCCACGGTACAAAACTGAATAATAATAATAATAAAACATAAATAAATCATTATTAAACATGCATCAATAGAACACAAAAATAATAATTGTAATGGTAATTGTTCAATGGTTTCAGTATATATTTGCTTTTGTTGTTGTTTGATGTATGGCATATGATGCCCATACAGGTACTTAATGGCAATAAAGCATTTTAATCTAGTGTGTGTGTGTGTGTGTGTGTGTGTGTGTGTGTGTGTGTGTGTGTGTGTGTGTGTGTGTGTGTGTGTGTGTGTGTGTGTGTGTGTGTGTGTGTGTGTGTGTGTGTGTGTGAAAGAGAGAGAGAGAGAGACTTTAGATTCCCATTTATTATGACAAATATAAAAGACAACTATTGGCCGACTAAAAACAAAAGCATCCATAGAAAAAAATAAAATAGCCCAAAAAAGACATAAAAACCCCCAGACACAACAAAAAAAACATGCCCTCCCCCACATATAATGGCTGTAAGTCATCAAGGGTCTGAGGTATCAAACAAGCCTCAAACCATCACTCTGCTGCCAGATATGCAGTAGATATTGATGGATAACTTGAAGGGTTTCTTCTCCTGACTTATTTTTCCATAGAGTTCAATCTGAAGATTTGTCAGGAGAAACAACCCTTAGTTATCCATCCATATCTACTGCATATCTGGCAGCAGAGTGATGGTTTTGAGGCTTGTTTGATACCTCAGACCCTTGATGACTTACAGCCATTTTACCAACCATGTATTCCATACTGTTTCAGCATAATTTACAGCTAAATCTAATCCCACCCCCCAATTCCCATAGAGATCCATTCAAATGCAGAGACATTATAGTATCACTTGTAAGAGTACCAGAAAATAATATATCAACAGTCTTTTGATGTTGTTCGGCCACAGACATCAGGAAGTCATGGCATGCAAAGGATATGCGACCAAATATTAATAATTTAAAGGCACAGTCAACTTAGTGTATGTAAACTTCTGACCTACTGGAATTGTGATATAGTGAATTAAAAGTGAAATAATCTGTCTGTAAACAATTGTTGGAAAAATGACTTATAGATACCCTAACGGACTTGCCAACACTATAGTTTGCTAACAAAAAATATGTGGAGTGGTTAAAAATGAGTTTCAATGACTTCAACCTAAGTAAACTTCCGACTTCAACTGTATATAAATAACTTTAAAAGTCCTTAAAATTAAAATTTGACCTCACTCCAAAACTTTTCAAAACTACAGAAAAAAACAGCCAAACAAAAAAATAAAACAAATCTAGTCCTTCAAACCAACCCACTACTGGTTGCAGAATTCATGGAATACACTAATTATACCCCTCTTCTTCACATACAGACACCCCCCCCCCACACAGCCCATATTCTTTTAAACCCCCCCAGAGTCATTTTAAATTTCTACATGTGTGTACTCCACGACAGAACAAATTGCTTGAAGAGCAGTCTTGCAGCCCTTTTGACCTGATTTTATTTCTCCTGGTTAGCTATATCGCCAACTTAGCTTGACCAAGAATAAAATTTGCAAGGCAACATTTCCACCTATGGCTATAGGAGTAGCCTGGGCTAAACACAGAGACCTTCGGTGAAAACCTAACACTCCAAGAACACCTCCAGAAGATCAGTCCCAAGGATACCTCAGAAGTGCTTATAAAAGTCTGCTGGCAGCCCGTCCACTCCTGGTGCACGCTCAGAATGTCATCTGTTTCACCGCTGCAGTGAGCTCCTGCAAACTGAGCACACTGTCCAGTTCTGCTCTTTGGTCCTCCCTAAGCCTTGGAGGTTGCAGATTAAAACATTCAACTGATGCTAATCAGTGTCCCCATCACTAAACAGCTCTTCATAGAAATCCACTGCTGCTTCCATTTTTTCTCCCCTATCATAGGATAGCCTCTCATCAGGTAATTGCAGACAAAACATCTGTTTCCTTTCCCTCACCCTCTTCTCCAAATTGAAAAAGAAGGAAATTGGAGCATCTACAGTTAGGTCCATAAGTATTTGGACAGTGACACAATTTTTGTTGTTTTGGCTCTGTACTCCAGCACATTGGATTTGAAATGGAACAGTGACGATGAGGTTAAAGTGACTATGAGGTACTCGTTTTTCCATAGAGTTCAATAGGAAAATAGGTCAGGAGAAACAACCCTTAAAGTGATCCATCCATATCTACTGCATATCTGGTAGCATAGGCTAGTTTAATACCTCATACCCTTGATGACTTACAGACATTTACCCAAACATGTGTTCCATACTATTCCTGTGTTATTTACATCTTAATTTAGTCCCACCCCCAAATTCCCATAGAGATCCATTCAAATGCAGTATCACTTGTAAAGAGTACCTGCAAATAAGATATCAAGAGTCTTTTGATGTTGTTGGGTCACAGACATCAGGAAGTCATGACATGCAAAGGATATGCAACCAAATATTAAATATGATAACTTTATTAAAGTTTATGTTAATTTGTCCAATTACTTTTGGTCCCCTAAAATGGGGGGGGGGGGCTCTGCATAAAAATGGCTTCAATTGCTACACCATTCACCCGATATGGACGTAAAAACCCTCAAATTAATGCTGAAAGTCTGCACTTTAACCTCATCGTCACTGTTCCATTTAAAATCCAATGTGCTGGAGTACAGAGCCAAAACAACAAAAATTGTGTCACTGTCCAAATACTTATGGACCTAACTGTATATCTTTTAAAAACGTGTAACGAGCCCTCACCATTGCCCCTTGTGCTCTTTCGCGCAATAATGCCCCCAGATCACTGCACAGATGCATTAAAGCTGAGCTTAGCTGTTCATCACTCCAACCGCCATCTGCCTTTCCATGTCCAGTATATCCCTTTCAAGTTTCCACCACTCTGTTCATCTCTTTAGTGGCAAAAGCAGTATGCTGCTGACAAAATACCCTGATTTGAGCCTTTCCCATTTCCCACCATTCCAGAAGTGACTCATATTGGGGTTTCCTCCTTCTCCACTCTTCCCAAAAAGTGCCAGACTTTTCACAGGATACATCCTGTAATAGCCAGTCATTGAATTTCCAATACGATTTCTGAGCTTGTGTTGGCATTACACATAAGCAAACACTGCCTTTACAACTCTATTACAGACATTTTTACACAAATAAAAACGATCAAGCCTTGCTGCACTCAGCCTATTCCCCACAGATGTCCGACCCATGTGTACTGCCTGGCTGTTGGCTGCTTATCTCTCCACACATCCTGCAAATTAGTTTTCTTTTAAAGTTTTCTTCCAAGACCCCAGCAGGACCTAAATGTGGTTCCTCCCCATTCCGATCTTGTGTAAAATTAACAGTACAATTAAAATCCCCCCCAAATACAATGGTTTTCTCCTGACCAATTTTACCAAGTTCTTCTTCCAGTCTTTTAAAAGTAACACTCTCTCTGCACTAGCTCTTGGAGCATATATGTTCATAAATACAAAATAGTGGTTCTTTGTAGCAGCATTCACTATCAGGAAACGCCCTGGCACAATTTCAGTTTTAGTTTAACTCCAATGTTTACCTACAAACCTTGCGCAAAAAGTATTGCTACCCCAGAGCTCACATTTGTGCCATGACTTAAAAAAGATTCCCCTTCCCCCAAACCCCCCCACTCCAGCTCATTGTTGCTATCGGTATGCATTTCCTGTAGAAACATTTAGCTTCTTTCGGTTAATTAGGTCAGAGAGAAAGAATCTTTTCCCGACATCTCTGCCACCATTTAAATTAAGCGAGCCAAGAGATATGACCACCATGTCTGAGAGAAGGTAAAGAACAAAGAAAGAAAAGACCACAAAGGGTGCTCTGAAAACAAATGTTATGTACCTCTTATCCATTTTGTTTAAATGTTAAACAAATGTAAATGTACAAACTGAGATAACCATTAAAATCTATGGATTATTTAAGCTTTTACGGACAGTTGTGCAGTGCTTTTTAAGCCAAAACCACTTTTGGCTCGAAAGGATATCTAAACCCATAGTTTTCATATAATGTTTTGCCGACTGCAAAAACTTTTTCCCGTCCAGAAACAAGTTTAAAACATTAACAGCTCACCCCTTAGATCCAAATAATCATTTATATCCTCGTGGGAATACCATGTATCATCCCCTGCTTGACTAGCCGTGATGTCAGAGATAATCGAGGAATCGGATAACTCACTGTTCTCCTCCTGCATCCCATCCAATCTCTTATTCCCTACATCTTGTGAGGTCCCTGTGTTCCATCCCTGGTCTTCCATTTGTCTCACAGTCCACCCCGTGTTTTCCCTCTCTCCCTCCATTTGTGTCTTTCACTCCCCACACCTGCCTTGTGTTTCCTCATTAGTCTTCCCCCACCTGCTGCCCGTTCTGTCCTTGTTAGGTGTTGTATTTAGTCTGCCCCATTTCTTTATTCTGGGCCAGACCGTCTTGTGTGCTTGTGTTCCTGCTTCTGTTCCCGCTTGTGTTCTTGTCATGTACCTTCTCGTTATGTCATGTTTTGTGGTTTTTGTCCCCTCGTACCTCCAAGACCCCCTCGTCCCTCCAGGCTCCATCGTTCCCTCCAGGCTCCCTCGTTCCTCCCAAGCTCCCTTGTCACCCCCAGGCTGAGCGCCTGGCCCTGACCGTGGGCTCCCACATCTGTCCCTAACCCCCAGGCTGAGTGTCTGAACCGCAGGTTGTGCGCCTGGCCCTGACCGCGGGCCCCCCCGCACCCGTTCCTGACCCCGGCTGAGCGCCTGGCCCTGACCGCGGGCCCCTGTGCCATCCGCGGGCCCCCCCCGCACCCATTCCTGACCCCAGCTGAGTGCCCGCTCCTTACCCGCACCTGTCCCTGCCAAGCCTGGTTCCTGACCCCTCCAAGTTCCTGACCCTGGTCCCCCGCTCCTGTTTTTAACCGCGGGCCTCCGTGCCCATTCATGTTCCTGACCGCGGGCCTCCGCGCCTGTTCTAGTCTTGACCTGTCCTTGTTCCTCACCCGTCCAGTTCCTGCCACGCCATGTTCCTGCCTCATGTATGTCTGTCTTGCCTGTTTCCGTCTTGCCCCTGCCTGTGTTCCCATTAAATGTACTCCCTGGTGGAGTTTTCCCCTGAGCCGTCTCTGAGTCTTGCGTTTGGGTCCAGTCCCCCCCGCGGGAACTTAACCACATCTTCCTCAAACATATCCACCTCTTCGCCTACCCCCGGAGCAGCTCCACTCATTTCAGAGACTCCCTGCACAGGTTCTACTCCCTCTGAGTCAGCCCCGGCTCCAGGGCAAAATTGTTAGAGGGGCATTGTGAATAATAGGGGGGGGGCGAGAGATATTAAGACATTGACGGAAAATTACCAATCTGACCACCGTCAAAGGCACCCAAACAATACATATAATATATATATATATATATATAGACAAATAAAGGCTTGCAATCTAATTGGCACAAAACATAGCAACTCGTGCCAAGCTTATGCATTTTAGTACAACCACTTCCCATACAGAAAAGGTAGGCCCTATAGCCATCAGTCCACATCCACTACGGCGAGTGGCAATAATATCTGACACGCGCACTCACTTAACTCACTCACAAATAGGGTGGCGTGGTAGCCAGTCACTACTTTAAATGGCACAGCAGATACCTTCCACAATAATTTTGCTAAATAGAATAGAATATTGAACTCACCGATTAGTAGAGTTGAAGGCGGCGATTCCGCTGCGAGTTGAATGTCCTCATGACATCATCTTTCCACTCGTTGCGAAATCTTTGTGTCAAGTCCATTTCAAAAGACAACTGTACCAAGTGCACCTTCCGTTCATGCAACATGGTTAGCCTTTTGTCTGTAAAGACGTTTTTCAATGCTGAGAACGAGTTTTCACACATGGCGGTTGATGCGCCAAAAGTGAGTGCATGTTTGAATGCCATAACAACACTTGGCATTGCCTCCAAAGCAGTGTGGTAGGTGCGGAGAATCCGGGAGATGGTTCAGTTATCATCACTGCTGATGTTTCCTCTTAGAAACTGGCGAGCAACCTCAAACTCAAACTCGGATTCTAGAGCATCAGTTCCAGATAAGATTGTACCTGCGTGACATCCAGAAAGTGTTCACTACATGGGTCAAGTGCTGATATCAGTTCACCGTTCCTCGCACTGAACCTTCTATTTCTTTTATTACAATATCGACAGTACTGAAAAACAACCTCCTCAGTATATTATCTTGACCCTCTTCATCATCAATTTCTCTCTGTCCGACTCCTGCCTCAACCACGAAGCCCTGTAGATTTTTGTTCTGCATCCTTCTCCGTTTTTGTGGCCTTTCAGCATTGCGCGCGTGGCACTGTTCCAGAATGGTGGTGAACTCACTCTCACAGCGAAGTTTTGCCACACATTCTGCCGCACTTCGAATGAGTCCAAGACCAGAGAGAAGATCAGTGTTCTCTGCTTGTAAGAGTTTGTTGGGAGGATCAAGCAACAAAAGGATTTTTTGCAGCATTCGTGCAATGAACTCAAAGCTGCGGTCAGTAATGGCCTTAATTAAACCCGTTGCCTCAATGCGCAAATCAGCTCCGTATTTGTAGCTGCTGTCAATTTCAGTCAATAAGGAACAAATATTCTCATAGGATCGGAGTACAGCGGTTACTGTGACCAAATGTCTTGTCCAACGCTGTTCTAGAAGTCGCTTCAGTTTTTCACCTTTGAAGTGAACTGCTACAGTGGGTTTCTTAAGAAACTTGTACAGTGTGCCACACACCGCCAGAAAATGTTCGATTTCTTTTTCATTTGACATAGCGTTGGTGACTACTAAATGTAGCTGGTGGTTGTAACAGTGGACGTATGGTATCTCTCTTTCCAATTTGTCCTGCAGAACCTGCTGCACACCACCGTGCTTTCCTGATATCACCGACGCACCGTCATAGACTTGGCTAAGTATCTTAGACGGATCGAGTCCAACTCTCTGTAACTCAGACAGGATTGTGTTTGCTAGCGTCTGTGCATCACCAGTCTCTGCACTGGCTATGGTCAACAGCCGTTCCCTCACCTCATAATTATCTGCTACAAATCGCAGAACAATGGAAATATTCTCAACCCCAGTGGGTTCCTGTGTGCCGTCCGCTTTAATAGTATACCAGGACTCACCAATTTCATCAACAATTTTCTCCGTCAGTATATCACTCATTATGCGAATCAGCTCGTTTTGTATGGTGTGTGAAGTATATCGCGCATTTTCGGGTATCATCATCAATATTTTCTGTAATTCTGGATCTTTCCTTAGAGTGTATTCGAATAAAGAGAGAAACAGGCCACTACTGTCCTCCTCTCGTGACTGAAACGCATCTTTGCTCCCCCGAAAAGCTAACTGGTTTGACGCTAGAAATTCTATCATATCAATGATAGCAGAGAGATAATAACGATTTCTCGCTAACTGCTCTGTGTTGACCATTGTTGATACCTCTTTGCCAGTGTTTGCTCGTCTCTCCCTTTCTTTCCATCTTGTCATATTCTCCATGTGTTCTTTTGATGCAGCATGTTTGTTCAGGCCTCTGTCTCTCTCGATCGCATGCTTCCAGTGAGAGAATCCCATTTTGGTGAACACAGATTCAACTCCGCCGAACTTTCGGCAAGCGAAACAAAATGCTGCGTCAGCTTTGACGCTGTATTCCAACCACTCCCTGCGGTTGTAGCACTGGCTTACGAAAGACCGTTTCTGACCCTTAAACAAACGAACTGGGAATTTGCTCAAGGTGGGCTGAGCAGGCATATCAACTCCCAAATCGTCCGGTGCAAAGCTGCCAGTTGGAGAGCTACTGTGAGGATTGTTTAGAGTGAACGTTGCCACTTTCCTCACTGTTAGCTATGGCTAAAGATGGCTGTTGCTCCCCGCTCCATGCCTCTGCTACTTCGGAAGTGGCCGCCTAACATAAAAAAGAAATCTTTCCTAAATAGAATTAAAAATTATAATTTGGTAAATAGCGCACCAACATGAAATAATGCACTCACGATTTTGATTTACTTACATTTGGGTGGGGGGGCATTGAACGTCGCTTGGGGGGGCTAAGCCTCACTACAGTGCCCCCTGGAGCCGGGCCTGCTCTGAGTCCTGCCCACTTACCCCAATATTTACATCTGCACCTTCCGATACACGTTTGCATTCTACCCTGCCTTTCGTCCTTTCGGTAGACTGACCTGTGTCCCCCCTCTGTCTGCTACTCTTAGCTCTTTTAACCTCAGACCGCCCCACTCTGTCCGCCGTCTGATTCCCTTCTTCAGAACTACTATCAGGCCTACTCCCCTGGTGATCTACCGTCTGATCCTCAACCCCGAACTGCTCACCTGTCTTATTCATACCCTCAACAGCATCTGCATTTGGCTGACTCCCCAGCTCCGCTCTGGACTGAGAAATGATATCAGTTCAGCCTCTTGTCTTGCACTTTGTACATTTTCACCCTCTGGCACATTCTCTCCACCCTTATCTTTTTTGCGGGCAAGCTCGCTTCAGATGTCCAATAACCCCACACTCAAAACATCTCAGACCATCCGTACTAGCGAACACCATGAATGAGCTTTCCCCGTGTTTTAAACGAAAAGACACGTCCAGTGTATGTGATGAATTTAAAAACATCGATATCTGCCTTCGGAAAGACAGAACATGTTTTAGTTCGGCGATTTTACACCCCAAAGGGATCATTCTCATGGGACCAGTGAATTTTCCAAAGTGCGAAAGTTCCTTTTCAATGGCTTCATTCTTAATAAACGGAGGAACATTTGAAATTATTACCCTCGTTGCTGGTGCTGAAAGTGGATTTACCTGGACAAAAACGCCTTTAATCCATAAACCATTTGCAATTAGTTGTGCAACAAAACAAACTTTATAAAGAAAATCACAACTGCCTTATTCATGCAAGAAGCCGAAACAATATTATCACCCTATACCTGCTCCGCAACGGCAAATCTCCTACCGACGCCCTACTATCTGCCACACACCTTACCCCATGACAGAGAGACAATTCCTCTCCGTCGGATAGAGATGCCATCTCGGCGTCCCTACAAAAACCACCCCACTATACTCCAACAAAAGTTATACAAACCCTGGGATGTCTTGAAAATACTGCTTGTCGAACAATTATATCAGTTTAAAACTTAAATACAATAGTTTTTAGAAAGTATAGCAAAAGTATACAGAGCCCTCTTCCCCCAGCCACCCTCCACCTCACAGAGAGAGAGAGAGAGGGATGACAGGATGAGGAGTGGTGTAGCTTGGGAAAGGTTCTATATAAGCCAGAGAGAGAGGAAGAGATGCAGAGAATACAGGCCAGTGCAGGGAGTGATGTCAAGTCCAGACCAGCAATCAATTAAAGGCTCAATGAATCCTGATTAACAGCCCAGCTGGAACTAAAAGCAGAACATGTGCAAGGTCTGCAAAAGCAGGACTGAGAAACAGAGAACCAAGAGACATGCTGACAGGTGGAAAATTTCCTTTCAGCCCCTTATGTACCCAAACTGAAATTTTGCCATCCCAAGATGACCACAGCCTCTAAGAGACAGCCTTTGCTCGTATGTCACCATAGGCAGGAATGTCCTTAGAGCTATGGTACAGCGCATTCATCAGGACATTCCCCAGGAACATATGCTTCCATTCCAAATCTAGGGGCACATTAACAATGGGGCGTCACATACGGGGGAAACAATGGGCTCGTAACCCGAGGCTCCTCGGTTTGGTTCCCAGGTGGGGTGGAGCCGTCAGGCCCCCGAGGAAAATACTTAATCGAAAACGCCTCAGCCGACGTCCAGTTGCACCACAGGATAATGCCTCAAATGTAAGCTGCTGTATACAAACTGCCCTGCACATGGGCGTCCACAAAGCAAATAAATAATGCAACAACACACATTCATCATCAAAGAGACGACGAGCTGGATTTTGGTAAGAGCTTGAACAGGACCTTAGTGCTGCATTTCTGCAGAGAGGCAGAACGTGAAGCAAGGGCTAATGGAATGTCTGAAGTGCCAGTGGAACCTAGTTAGAAAACTGACTCTTCTCAGATTCAACCCCAGTAACTTCCTGTGCTGCTGTCTTCTTCCTGTCCTTTCCTGTTGTCACTGTTGTGATGGACTGCCATATATATATATATATATATATATATATATATATATATATATACAGTGCATCCGGAAAGTATTCACAGCGCTTCACTTTTTCCAGATTTTGTTCTGTTACAGCCTTATTCCAAAATTGATTAAATTAATTTTTTCCCTCAAAATTCTACACACAACACCCCATAATGACAATGTGAAAAAAGTTTTTTTGAGATCTTTGCAAATTTATTAAAAATAAAAAACGAAAATTTCTCATTTACATAAGTATTCATAGCCTTTGCTTTAACGTATTTTTAAAGTATCATATTTCATATTTGGTCGCATATCTTTTACATGCTGTTACTTCCTGAAGTCTGTGACCATCAACATCAAAAAACTGTCGATATCTTATTTTCAGGTACTGTTACAAGCGATACTATAACCTCTCTGCATTTGAATGGGTCTCTATGGAAATTGGGGGGTGAGACTAGATTCAGCTGTAAATTACACTGGTACAGTATGGAACACATGGCTGGCTAAATGGCTGTAAGTTATCAAGGGTCTGAGCTATCAAACGAGCCCCAAACCATCACTCTGTTGCCAGATATGGAGTAGATGTGGATGGATCACTTTAAGGGTTGTTTCTCCTGACTTTTTTCCCCATAGAGTTCTATAGGAAAATGAGTCCGGAGAAATAACCCTTGCAGTGATCCATCCACATCTACTCCATATCTGGCAACAGAGTGATGGTTTGGGGCTCGTTTGATAGCTCAGACCCTTGATAACTTACAGCCATTTAGCCAGCCATGTGTTCCATACTGTACCAGTGTAATTTACAGCTGAATCTAGTCTCACCCCCCAATTTCCATAGAGACCCATTCAAATGCAGAGAGGTTATAGTATCGCTTGTAACAGTACCTGAAAATAAGATATCGACAGTTTTTTTGATGTTGATGGTCACAGACTTCAGGAAGTAACAGCATGTAAAGGATATGCGACCAAATATGAAATATGATACTTTAAAAATACGTTAAAGCAAAGGCTATGAATACTTATGTAAATGAGAAATTTTCGTTTTTTATTTTTAATAAATTTGCAAAGATCTCAAAAAAACTTTTTTCACATTGTCATTATGGGGTGTTGTGTGTAGAATTTTGAGGGAAAAAATGAATTTAATCAATTTTGGAATAAGGCTGTAACAGAACAAAATGTGGAAAAAGTGAAGCGCTGTGAATACTTTCCGGATGCACTGTATATATAGACAGGTGACAAATTAAAGGAAAAACCAACATAAAGTGCCTTAGTAAGGTGCCAGAACAGCTTCAATGAGCCTTGGCATAGATTCTATGAGCACCATTCTTCCAAAAGATATTCCCTCATTTGGTGTTTTGATGATGGTGGTGGAGATGAGCGCTGTCTAACACGTTGGTTCAGAAGATCCCATAGAGATCTGGAAGGCCATAGCAGATGATTCAGGATAGAAATGTTTCATCATAGGATAAAGGTGATCACTCAGAATAACTTTGTATTGATTTGTAGTGACCCCTCTAAGGGGACAAGTGGACCCAAACCATGCCAGGAAAATGCCCCCCACAGCATAACCGAGCCACCAGACCCCCACGCTGTAGGGGTTTTTCCTTTAATTTGTCACCCGTTTTTATAAAACGGAGCAGTTATATTAGCTTTTCCCAAATCCATGCAAGCAGACACATACACTTGTCTGTAAATAAATAAACATGCATACACACCACAAAACATGCAAATGTGCAAGCACAGATGTCCAACAAGACACACATGTATAAAGCAACACAGACACACACACCCACACAAACGTGCAAGCACACACAGATGTCCAACAAGACACACATGTAAAGCACACACAGATGTCCAATGTAGGGTCAAAAGAACTACAATTCCATACAGTCTACCGGAAACCTCTCCTCCACGTTGCAAGTGACGTAGGACATTGTCCCAGTTGTGATTTCCGTACTGTAATGCGATACCGCGCAGTGTAAATGCGGGACTGGCAATAAAGTTTATAAAAAGGGCTACACTGCCTGTCGCTCTCCCAGTAAATTGTTTTCATTTGCTCTAGGCTCGCTAGGGCCTTCACTGGCTCTGTGCGGCCTGCACACCCGGGGAAGAGCCCTCGCTCCACAAGGAAGCCTCAGCCGTCCGTAACGCCGACCCAACTGAGCGAGGCAGGCTAATCTACCCCCGGCTATCAGCCACGGAGGACCGGAGACGAGACGAAAGGAGGCAACGCGAGCACCCGGTGGTTAAGAAGAACCACTAAGCGGACCACGCACCCACTGATCATGCAGAGCAACTCCTCTGAGTCCTCAAGAGGCAAGGGGCCTGCAGAAGGATCACGCTGCGTGTTTTTGGAGAGATGAGGTGCACCAGCTCCCTTGGCTATCGCAATCCTGCGAACTTGCAACCCCGACAATGGAAGAAACAATTCAAAGGACTCGACTCAAGTAAGGCTGTAACACTGGGCATAGCATATGAGTTAGCAACCACAACATGTTTGTGACTGGATGTACGTATGTAACTGCTATTGATTGTTTGTTGCAAAAGTTTGTTTTACCATTTTCTTTTGGATGGCTCCAAGCCATCACCACACTGCGTTAGTTTTCATAAACATGCATAGAAAATATCTTGCATGTGATCTATCTTAAACACTAACCGGTCATAACACTGCATGCTGATCTTGACGCACAAGCACCGATAGCATTACGGTTGTCCCTTATGTGTCTGGTACGGTTCATGCGCCATTGTTAACTAGCTCCAGCTAGTTTCAAACCTCCCTCCATTTCAGTTTCTTTGTTTTCTCTGAACACGTAGAAGTGGCGCAACCCCCCCACACGTAGAAGAACATGAAAACTCCCCACGTGCACTCGACGCACACACATGCACTCACACATAGTTTGTTGTACCTTATAGTAGTGAAACGTGCTCTGCTCTTTTTGGTACTTTGTGTTGAATAAACTTTATTACATTTTCCAAGATCGTCTGTATTAATGTTGCTCTTGTGTTGAGTCAGCCACTGCTAATTGCAGGAATTTCCGCAAATGCCTTCACCTCTTAGGGGAATCATTTATCTTAATTCGGTATGAACTGAGTATATAATATCCTGATTTTGTTAAGATAATTATTAATGTGTAATTTTATTGATAATTTATTCAATTATTAATTGAAGTTGCCCATTTTTAGTTAGTACATTCTCTTTTGAGAATGGTATATAAAATTTTATGAGACTTATGATTTATTATACCAAAATTACACCACAAGTTGTATAAGGATGGTAGAGGTCTGTCCCCTACATAATTGCTGCTGCCCGTGTGAGGACATCATTTTACTAATCATCTTACTCACTGCCAGCAGATTCATACGTATTTCCAACACCAACAAGACACACATGTAAAGCAACACACACACACTTATATTTTTCCATTATCCACTACCCCACCATTGACCTCAAGCCAGATTTGTGAGAATACTCTCAGAAAAGCTAAGCCTGTTCTTTCTTCGCAAAGCTGGGACTCACATGTGCATGGCATGTGTCAAATAGTCTGAAGATACAAAAAATCACTCCCGTTCGAGTGATCAACCTTAGAGTGGGCGTCTAGCTTTTAATCCTCTGCGGGGTCCAGTTAGCCAGTGACAAGAGGACACAGTCACCGAGGTGCTCCCCTGGGAGGCGATGTAAAGCAGAGGTCCTGTAAACAGGAGTCTGGGGATAAGTTCTGCTTGTTGACTTTGGGTATTCTGCTCATGTGGTCCATGCGCCTGTCTGCACTGCCTTCTGGCCTCTGAGTGGCAGAGGGTACAGGCTTTAAAGGTACAAAGGTGGGTGAGGTCTCACAACAGGCAGAGGGTACAGGAGAACGAGTGAACAGCAGGCATTAAGAGTACAAAGGGCAGATGAGGTCTCAACAGGCAGAGGGTACAGGAGAATGAGTGAAGAGCAGGCTTTAAGGGTACAAAGGGCAGGTGAGGTCTCACAACAGTGACATAAGACCAGCGTGCACTCTCGTGAGATTGTGGGTGACTTCAATACATACTCGTTACTTCCATACACACAAACTGCTGCATCCTAAAGAAAAAGGTACAGTGAATCTACAGGTAGTGAAAAATATCAGTGTAAAATCACAGAATAGAGTGTTGGAATGCTGTGTGTGGTCACTGCAGCCTGTATGCGCTTTGGCAGGGGTAGGCAACCCTGGTCCTGGAGTGCCGGAGACAGTCCTGGTTTTTGCTCTTTCCAAACCTGTTACTACACAACTGGATTCATTTTTAATGAACTCCTTTGCGTAGATGCCTAGTGATAGTGCCACTGGCGGCAACATTTTGCTCAACTGAGATATTCGTTGCTCCTGCAGCCAAACTATTAGTGGAAATCAGTGGAAAGTGGAAAACTCTGTGTTTTAACTTTATTGGTAGACATTCGGGACAACTCTGCTGAATACATAGTTTCTAAGTGTCACTATTTTCCTGTAGCAAGTCCATTTAACAAGCAACCCCCCACCCAGTCTATACCTACCCATGCGTGACATAGTGGACAATAGTGTCTATGTGTGAGTTCATAAATATATTTCTATCAGGACAACTCACGTATTTAAATGACATGTTTAATGAATGAATGTGCTGCATAATTATTTTAGTTTGGCGGTGAATGGATCTGCTTTAGAACTGCTCCGGAGCACGGGCATCTCCCCCACTAAACAGGAGATGATCAGAAACCCCCCATACTAAAGCAGATCCAAACAACAGGTGGAAGCTGGGGTGGTGGAGGGTGACAGCAAATTTCTTTTAACACAAGCCGTAAGCAACAAAGAGCAGCGCATCAGCATTCAAGCAGTACAGAGAGAACTAATTCTTGGCTTAAAAAGGGCACTCCATTAGAGGTGTGTGCATGTGATTGGCTTAAAAAGGGCGCTCCGTTAGAGGTGTTTGCATGTGATTGGTTGAGTATGTGACGCATGATTGCTAGCCGACCATGGTCGTCTACAGCGA
This sequence comes from Synaphobranchus kaupii, assembly GCA_029718625.1. NCBI lineage: Eukaryota > Metazoa > Chordata > Actinopteri > Anguilliformes > Synaphobranchidae > Synaphobranchus > Synaphobranchus kaupii. The sequence goes on along the minus strand of CM056381.1, from coordinate 35,178,388 downwards.
GAGGTTCTCCGACAGAACTTGCTCTGCGAACATGTTCGCGGCGCTCATTTCTGTCAGGACAACTCACGTATTTAAATGACATGTTAAATTATTTTAGTTTGGTGGTGAATGGATCTGCTTTAGTACTCTCCCCTCCAGCACAGAGACAGAACATGGCTGTGTTCTTGGATCAGACATTGGCCATACTACGCAATGTGACGCCTAAGTAGGCTATGTGTAGCCTGGCCGCCCTGGCCGTGTGGCTTATACTATCTAGTGAGAAAAGCTATGTGTAACAACAGGAAGTCAGGAAGTCCTGAATCGATATCCCCATTAACCACTGCACCAGAAACCTGATGACAGCGGGATCAAAAAAGGACATACAAATTTTTAGTCAGTACCCAGCAACCACCATATTTTATTTAGTATTATTATTATATACTGTATATTTCTTAAGCAAGTAGCAAATGTCAACAGTACAGAGATGACAGAATTTTGCACAGAACCCGCTGGACGAGCCATTGCCAGCATCGTTCATGAACAGAGGCCTATGAGGGGTGGCGGTCATAGCGACACTCACATTGGATATCGGTAGCAAATCCCCCCCCCCCCCCCCAAAAGTCTTACCCGGATATGTTATGTGACTAGTGGAGCATCCACTATACAACTCGGCCAATACCCCACTCACTTCAAGAGACAATCTGACTAAATGCAATGCTATTGTATTCCTGAATCAACCTAGTCATTCTGGCCGTATGGAATACCATCAGAAGCAAGCTATTAGTATCAACTTGCCATGAGGATTTCATTACCATTACAATGCTTAGCCATTTTAATTATTTTCCATTAGAGATGGTTGCCTTTAGAATAAAGCAATAAGCCTAACATCCCATCAGATATACATAGCCTATAAAGCAGAATAAGCTTTGCTGTAAGAAATTAACCCGGCGATCCAGCAATATAAAATATACAGCAATCCATCAGATGTAATATAATATGTAATATGAGGCGGCAAGGTGAAACTTAATAGCAGCAGCTTTATGATGCATGAGAGCTCCTGAGCCTTTGAGCACGATAAAGGTTTTATTTGTTAAAGCGATGAGAGTCTTCCCAAGTTTTTTCAAATTTAGCACATTTCGATTGTTCCCCTCATCAAGTATTGCCTTATGTTTTTATTCCCACATGAGCTTCACATTTCATTTGCCAGGTTCCCATCCGCTTCTGAATTGTTTTAAGAACTGTTAATATTTTATTTATATCTCAGGAAAAAATCAAGTTTAGCTGAGAGCGGATTATAGTAGGTTACGGTTAGCCAATTAATAATGGAAGCGGACTCTTATGAATGTTAGGTTTTGCTTCCGAGAGGGCGGAAAACCAAATAAAAACCTCCCGTCAGCAAGAAGCTGGCAAAATTAGCTAACCAGCTGCTAGCCGAGTACTTAAAAGAGGAAAAAGTGGAAAATTCCCTCTCTGCCCCTTAGCGGCAACAAAGATTTTTACCTTAGGAGCGAATCAATCTAACCGGTTTCATAGGAACGAATATCGATTACAAACTGAAGCACAATGTTATCCTCCTCCGTACTTTCCAAACGCTAACAACTCTTCCACCAACTCTACCTCCAAAAAGGAAATGCGTGCCTACAGCAGGCACGCGCAGAGCAGCAGTTGAAGTAGCACCTATGCAGAGGGAGTGACTTGTGGAAAACCAGACCCATGGTAGCATTGACTTGCGCTGAAATAGCCCGAAAGACTTATACAGGAGCAAACAGCGCTGGCAGCAGGCAGGAAGTGAGCGTCAAAATTAAGTCTGGTTTTTGCTTTTAGAGTGTATACTACACAACAACGGTGCCCCCGCCAGCACCAGTTGCAGACGCCGCATACACCAATGCAGCCTCCAAATGCATGTAACACGCACACAAATGGTGCTAAATAAAGAGCCACATGAACTAAACCTGCGTCCGCGCCATTTGCATGGGACCGTAACGTTGATAAGTTGAGCATTACCCTGAAGCTGTGAGCTAGCAGCTCGGTCCTGAAACCGGAAAATAGCAGTCATTAGCAACTTTGGTTCCCCCATGTCTCCAACTACGGCTCGGAGGTTAGACAGGAAAAGGTTACACGTATTTGTGTGCAAGGTAGGCTGCCAGAGAATGCATAGCATTACATAAGCATTTGCGCTAGCCCCCATGAGCGATAATAGGCCAACTTAAGAATTCCAGTTTAGCTTCCGGGTTCTATTTTGCAGTAGCTAGGCTACAACGAGTATCTCTCGGTAATAACGTGCAACATAACGTTTCCCAACGGGATACAAATACCTAACATTTAACACGACAAAACAGTAGTAGCAGTATAAACTAGCGAAATATCCCAAATTCACAATTACGTATTAGCAAATTTACTGTCAGGAGGTTCGTAAAAGCTAACGAGTAACATTAGCCTAACTAATCGACCAACAACCACAATTAAACTTTACCAAAGTCCCGTTTTACTGGAGGGCATCAGAAAAGCACAGTAGCCCATGTAAACACATACAATTAATGTTTTAAAGCAGATGGTGTAGCTCCCGAGGGCTCATGTAAAACGTTAGCATGCTGATTTGGCTACTAACAAAATGATAGCAACAACCGGTTGGCAAATTTTGAACAAAAAACACATTGAAGCAACCGAGCTAAGGGGATAATATGGTCTGCACGTCTTAAATGGTCATACTGAATTTGGCGTCAACTTACCTTTACATGACATAGGAATCCGCTTCTAGTAAACTCCAAGAAGACAGCCGCCTTGACGAAAGCATAGGACGCCAGTCACGCAGCAGAGCTTGCAACCGCACACGAGCTAGAATATCCGGGCAAAAAACAACCGTGCAAATCATTTTAAGCAGGGCAAGCCTAGGTTAGTCTTGGCATGGCTAGCAGCAGGGGACGGCAAAGTGACAGCAAATTTCTTTTAACACAAGCCGTAAGCAACAAAGAGCAGTGCATCAGCATTCAAGCAGTACAGAGAGAACTAATTCTTGGCTTAAAAAGGGCGCGCCATTAGAGGTGTGTGCATGTGATTGGTTGAGTATGTGACACGTGATTGCGAGCCAACCATAGTCAGCCACAGCGAGAGGTTCTCCGACAGAACTTGCTCTGCGAACTTGTTCGCAACGCTCATTTATTCATCATAACATTAGAATTCCATCATAGCAACAAGATAAACCCAACAACAGCCTGATTGTATGCCAGAAAAGCCCTGCTCACTCAAATGCAAAATAAACGTGAAATTATTGTCTCATTGTACCACGTATTCTACTATGAATATCTGCTAATAAATATGAAATAAATATACAATCCTACCATTGGTTTTAAAGATAGAGATGTTCCTTTCAAAATTCAGTGGTCATTTATTGTCTGCTACAATCTGTTTGAGAAATATACAACACTTTATACCGCTATCTGAAACGTCGACTCGTAATACCCCCCATGCCCTGCAAGCCTGTCTCATTCATTCCAGTTGATTCTGGTTGAATTGTCGGCTCTTTTCTCCAATAGAATGCATATACCACTGCTAAGGATATAATGTAATGTGTAAATCCCGCGCAGCTAGACCAATGAGGGAATAGGTCGGAGCGAAGGTTTAAGCGTGATATTTTCCGCTGTTGCTGGGGGAAAAGGTAAGAGTTTTGAAATATTACTGTTCTTACAACCGGATGAGACTGCTTCTTTAGATTCGCGGGATCAGCTAATAATTCATCACATGTCAGAGGCAATAGTACCAGTTTGCCTCCCGCTCTAAGTCTGGTCTGCAGGCTGACCCCAGCTTATCCAAAAAGGCAGCCTGTGTATATTATATTGACTGTCAGCAACCAACGCTGATTCTATACTCATGTATCTGACTCCAATTTAATTATTAGTATCTAATTGCAATGTAGAATTTACAGTTGATTTGTTAAAGTACTCTCATACTCTTGAGCCTGTTCTCTGAACTGGATGCGCTGGTTCCACCGGGTGCTACATACGGCCGTTTATGTACACCTCTCACGGCTGACTAGATGTCTGCATTTATCTCAGAGGTTGCGGAAGAGGCCACTTCATAAGGTATAGCCTATCCAAAAAGGCTCAGGGACCCGAGAAGATAATATTGGCAACCCCCGTTCTCAACATGTATAAACGTCATGTGGAGATGATCTAACTTAAAGGTTGTATCAGCGATTTTGGGTGGAAACATAAATGATCACATTCATCTGATTTTTCCTCACGATCCGCTAGCTGCCCGCCCCATAAGCAGGCCGTCAAAAAACCGCGTCTCTGTAGGCAGCCTATGCTCCGAGATCGTACACAAAAACAATGGTACTACCAACTACTCAAAACCAAAATAAACAGTATTCCAACCAATCACAATGATCTGCACAAACGTGACGTCACTTCTGAAGCGAAATCCCAAACAAACATACTTATGAATAATTATGTTATGTTTTAAAAAATAGTGTTCAAGCATCCAGAATTATAACCACGTTAATAACGTTTGTAAGAAACCAAACCGTTTGTAAATCCGTCAAGATTTCAGCGAGATAAGAGTATTAGCGTTTGTGCAGATCATTGTGATTGGTTGGAATACTGTTTATTTTGGTTTTGAGTGGTTGGTAGTACCATTTGTTTTTGTGTACGATCTCGGAGCATAGGCTGCCTACAGAGACGCGTTTTTTTGACGGCCTGCTTATGGGGCGGGCAGCTAGCGGATCGTGAGGAAAAATCAGATGAATGTGATCATTTATGTTTCCACCCAAAATCGCTGATACAACCTTTAAGACATAGTTCTACGGGTGCAATACTCCGTGATACATTAAGCTTAACTAGTCAATCTCCCTAGATCAGCAGAGGGGGTAACCCAGACTGAGGAAATTAATCAACTCATTACCGTGTTAACAGAGATAGAATGTCTTTTTCAGAGAAACCACACAAATCAAGTTTAACAGTTTAGTTTACCAGGTAGGTTCTTTACTTTAAAATAATCAATCATAGTTACAAGTTACAACACAACATATTCAAAATAGAATATAGAGTAAAATACTAAGTCATACCTGGCAATCGCTACACACAAGAGACAAAGTGAGATGTGCGGGAGAGTCTGGCTACAGCTTCCCTTAGTCCTTTGTTTCCTCTGTTTATATGGCAAAATTCTGTGTTTGATCTGGCTCAGAAATCACACTCAGAAACTGAACAATATATGCTTATTTCTCTGGAAAAAGAGCGTATAATGTATGTTCCAGTGTCAGGACTATTTCCAGTATATACTGTACAATGTAGCAAAAATATTCATCACATTTTAAGGTTTTTAGGCTTTTTGAAGCCCAAAGCAGTCTGTTCTGTTATATTATGCTGCGTGGGCATTATTTGAATGAAAGGGATGTGGCCTGCCTCAGTGACGTAAGGTGGGGGCACTCTTGCATTGTCTGTGCGTGGGAGTTTCAAACAGACGACGGTCTCTCCCAGGATCATAAAAATCCTAAGACATTCTTGGACGCTGTAAACCTTAGGCCAGATGGTCCCAGTAAACATCCCGACACCAGATGCGTGACTTTACGGCTCTTCAAAGATTACAGGGTGCCACTTCCCGGTATTGTGTTCCCTTAGGTGCCCTGGGGTGTTAAGTCCTGTCTTACAAATGTCTTGGGTGCTTTGAAAAATTAATGACAGCCCAGCGTAACAGCAGTTTTCGTTTTAACGGTCTAGTATTAGGCAAGCTCCATAGAAAACACATTAAGGAGGGGAGTATTCCCTTCCCGATATGTAAGTATAAGTGCTTCTAAAATGTGGTTGGTCTCGCTGGCTACATAGGTATGTACGTTCGTCTTTCCCATATGATTGACCTATTCTTATTGTTATTTTTGCATTTTGAGTGCATTTCACATACTGTAGTGCAATGTAGGCTACCGATTTTCATTTAATTGGCAGCATTTTGCAGATGGTGGAATACTATTTTATTTTCATGTTATCGTACATAATATAGGCTATGGCATATATACTTGTCACTTAGGGCATGGAAAATGCTCAATCCAATTTACTGTGCGCTGATATGTGGTAGATTAATGTAAAATCATCTTTGGAGTAATGAGTGGGAATATAAATAAAATTAAAAAAATAAATACAGAAAAATGCAATCCCGGGGCAAAAGTATACATACTACCTAGTACAGGTAAAAGTGATGTTTTATTGAGGTACAAGAGTGAATGATTAGGCTACATATTCAGGTGTATGCAACACTGTGATATCAATATTTTTTTATCTTAAACCATCAGAAGGAACAAATGTATATGCTTTATAATGTACAAAACTAATTTTATTAATTTTATTATTTACATGTTTTGTATGGGGTTTTGGATCCATAGATATCTACCTGTGATGTTCTCACTCCCGTCCTCTTGTTTCCCGTGTTTTCCTTCTCCGCTCATTTCATGTTCATCTCTCCCTAGTTTGTTTTCCCCGTGCTGCAGGTTGGGCGTGGTTTTTCCCTTTTGTGTCACTCTGTCCTACAACTCTTCTTCCGCCTATCCCATTCCTCCATTTCGCATGCATTCCACACACTCTCTGCTCCGTTAATCACTCTCTCATACATTCGCACGCGGCACCTAATTGATACTCATTAATGTCTGTATTTAGTCACCTTTATTTTTTTAGTTCTCTGTCCTGTGCCAGTTCGTTAACTCTCTTTGTGTGAACCTCTGGTCTTGTCTTGGTATCTAGTCTAGTCTTGCAGTTAATTACCTTCTGTCTTGTTACCGGCGTTAACTCGCCCTTCCATTCCGTCAGGTTTCCGTCTAGCCCTCGCCCGGAACGGCGATTCTCGCTGTTCGCTCTGCCCTGCCTCGCTGTATTAACTGTGTCTGCTTTGAGTCTACCAACCTGCAGTTGTTTGCTATCCCTGCCTGTGTTGCTGTTTCCTGCCAAACCATCTACCGTGTGTGCATGCAGTCGGGACTCCAGCTCTCCCACTCTGCGGCGGTGCCCGCCTCCTGCCTGTGCTACTGCTGCTGCTGTACTGCCGCTGCGTCCACGTCCAGCCCGGACTCCGCTCCACTAACCTGCACTGCTCCTGCCACTCCACTCTGCCCTGGTTCCCGCTCCCCGCTCCTCCTCTGCTCAGCTTGCCTGGTTTTCCGTCACCATCTCCAGCCCCTGGCCTCTCCTACTCCCGCTGCTCCCCTGCTGTACCCATTACCCGGACTGTTAGTCTTTTATGTCTCCCTATGCTTCAGGAGGAATTCTGGTCGAAGCAATAATTTATTAGAGCTACGCGCTCTCTGTATTGTCTGTCTAATTGAGTCCAGTTCCGGCTTGGAACCATAACTGCCTTTGCCTTTTCTCTCTATGCTTCAGGAGGGATTCTGGTCGAAGCAATAAAATAATTGAGTATTGGCATTCCTGTGTTCGAGTCGTGCATTTGAGTCCAGTCCATATCCGGGATCGTAACACTACCCCCCTATACTGATGAAACTATACTAATTCCCACTTGAAAATGATTCAAAAGTGAGTTTTATGAGCCAAAACTGTTGATTTGTAGTTAAATTTATCATAATCTTTTTATTTAGAGCAGTGCACAATTTAGCCATTTGGATAGATTTGGAGACACTAATGGACAACAGGGTACACTGCCTATATTTTGCACACTTGTGGACATGGAGTTTATGATCCAGGAAATGTATAGATTTACCTGTTTCACTTATGTAGCTCTCAATATTTTGTTGCAAACTAAAGAAAACATTTTTTTTTTTTTTTTTGCATTTTTACAAATTTTCTTTGCATTTGTGGCACATTATTGTGACTTAAATTAAATTAAAATAAACAAATCTAAGTTCGTATTGTAAATGGTACACCTGTCTTGTTTCATTTAAGCTATTTACTAAGTTTCTGCGATGCTCACACCTGGAGTTATAAAGCCTTAAACAGAGCACCCCCTAAATAGGTGAGAATTGATCAAATTTTCCATCTGCGCCAAGGGGTTAATCAGGTGTAATGAATGCAGGTAACCATGTGCTGGAGGCACTCTGTGTTTCACCATTCAGAATATTCAGGCTCACACTTTTCATCATCCATCAAACTCTTGCGATCAAGCTCAGATGGAACAGAAACAAGAAACGTCACTGACACTCCAGGACCAGGGTTGCCTACCCCTGCTCTATGGAATAGTCGACTAGCATTTGGAATTCTGCGGGAGGAGTATGAGACCACTCTTCCATGAAAAAGTTGATCAATGTAACGCATAGTGAAAATAAAAGATAAAAGTGGAAAATACTATTTCAGGCATCGCTCTACGACATTCCCCAAAATGCTTGGTGGGGTTGCGTATAGTAGAATTGTGATTAGTTTTGGGCAATTAGCCAGACTTTGTTAAGCATTTACAAATTGTTAAAAATATAATAAAATAATGGTTTGACTCCTCAATAATTAATGCTTAACCCCTTGGCGCAGACGGCAAATTTAACCTATTTAGGGGGTGCTCTAGGAGTGTAACGATTCTCCAAATCCACGGTTCGGTTCAGACCTCGATTTTTGAACCACGGTTCGGTTCATACCTCGGTTTTTTTGTTTTGTTTGTGTAATGTGTAATATTTACAAAATATACAGCTCAGGGTTTTTCCTACATAGTAAATTATTTGACGGCCACCAAAATGATTTCACAGACTGCCAAAATGACAATAATTGACGAAACGGCAAATAAAATCATATCCAAATTAATTTAATTTAATTTTTTGGGTGCAATATGGTCTTTCGGCCAGCGGATGGCGATATATATTGTACTAGTCGCCTTCAATATGTCAGTACTAGGAGACGAGTAGAAGAAGCATAGAAGACTGTAGCCTAAAGAAATGCGGCTCAGCTATTCTGTGGCAGAGTGCGACTCGGTAGAAAGACATAGCATGGGCAGCGAGTTGGATGGAACACGCTCCAATTTTTTATTAGGCTACCCTTTGAAGCTCTAACTTCTGAAAAGGTAAAAGCTTTAACCAGATCCACTTTGGCGCCCCATAACTACAGTGTTAGACTTATCGGTCTCAATTACAGTATCCTATTCATGTTTGTCTTAAATTATAAACAAGGCTACAGCTTTAAGAAAACCCCAGGATTGATACTACAGTGCAATGAAATCAGAGGGTGCTCTTAATAGCACAAAGCGCTTGCCACAGCCAGAGACTGTAAAATACTACCTGATGCACTTTCGGTTTAGAAGACACCCCATTTTTTTCCTCCAAAATCTCTCGTAGCTAGCCCATAAATATGGTAATGAAACCAAATATCTTACCTGTAGGCTATATGCAGGTAGGCTACCACTGTGTTATGATTAACCCTGAAGAGTTTATCTTGTTACGTTTCGCCAAAGTCTCGCACAGTCGACATTTCCAGTGACCTATCGCATTTAGAGCTGAAATAGTCTACGTTGCTGTTGTCATGTAAAAACACAAATTGTGTTTTTGTACGTTTAAAAAAAACGTGTAGCTACATTATTTCTGTTTTAGAGTGTTGTTTATTTTTCTGTTTGTGCGCAACAAAATAGCCTAAATGGTGTAATATTCAAATATTCAAAAAGCTTCAATGACCTTTGATTTCTAAAACCTAACTCCTAAACACAACCCTACTGGTACTTTACAACCAAAGCCTACATGGGCTCTTTGTACTCCGAAAACTGTATTTACGGTAAAATTAATGTTAAAATGTTGCTACTCACGTACTGCGTACGGTCGCATTGGTACTGTCAAAACCAATTTCTCTGCCAGGAAAAACCCTGCAGCTTGCCCTAACTTTAAATAGAATAATAATTTCGTGTTTTACATGTGTTATAGTGTTAATTGTGAAATGAAAAATTAGTTCTCTTACATTAGTAGTAACGTAATGAGCTCAACATACTGCACCTGCAGTGGTGGCAGCGGGTTGGGTGAGGGGGTGTGTCACGGTTCCATCTTCCAGAACCGCGATACAAGACCGTGGACGTTTGTATCACGGTTTCGGTCTCGGTTTCAGAACCGTTACACCCCTATGGTGCTCTGTTTGAGGCTTTATAACTCCAGGGGCTCTATCTTGGCGATCTTGGCACTTGGTCTAAGCGCATGGCGTAAAGTCAATTTAGGGCATGTCCATGTCCACTTTTGATATTTTAACGGCGTGTTTTTTGGGCGTTAAGCACGGAGCAACGTGCAAATGGGCTGAACCTAGTCTCTTCATTAATTATAGGTGTGTCTTGGGCATGACATGCAATAAACCAATCAAAATGTCATATCCCATTCCCTTTAAAAGCCTGCTTTTCCACCTTGGTGGATTGCTTGATGGCGAAACTGACATGCTCGTACGTTTTTAGTGCGATCAAGGAATAGGCTAAATGGATCAATAGTATGACCAATATTATTCGGACTAAATTAGCCTATGAGTTCCCGGTAATTCCCGACAGGGCTGTTATTTTACAAAATATATGCGGTTAAATTTCGTTAAAAGGACCTGCAACAGCTGAGAATAAGCTATCAATGGCTTCAGTCTCACCATAGAAAACGCCAAATTAGCCTGCTTGTTCAACGAATTTCGTTTGATTATGCAATGAAAGTGTCAAACATCAATTCCATGAGACTGTTCTCGTGGAGTTCTCGAAGTTCAAGCTTCATCCGACGTTCATTAGGCTACCTGCATAGTAATATTGATTAATAACATAAATACCGTTATTTTGCCTTAATGATGACACTAAATACAATAAAGCTGTCAGGTTGGCAACCCATATGTTCACGCATGTTTCCTCTTGTTTTATAATGTCCTGTTTATGGAAATGTGACCAACCTCTTTAAAATTGTTTTGTTAAGTTATGGAATAACAGGTGAAATCTGCTGGGTTTTAATAAGCTGAGAGTATGGAAACCTGGTCACTGTAATTAAAAAAATATGAAGGACGAAGAATACTAAGGTTCAAATTCAGTTAACATGGTGACATTTATCTCCGTTGTTTAACCGTAGGCTATGGAAAAAACCTTATGCACAGCGAATCCGCTGTAGCTTAGGCTATTTGAAAAACAATAAATGTAATATTCACTGGACAAGGTTTTGAACTTTTTTCAGTCAAAACCATTCTATTTACTTACAGGCTATAGGCCTAGAGAGCTGGATTGTAATGACATATGAAGTGCATTTTCAGAACTCAAATGTCCGTCTATTGCAGTGTGTGAGTTGCCATTGAAAGACAATTAATAGGTGTAAATGACAATTCGCACATTAGGCTTGATATAGGTGTTATCAGCAAATTGAAAGCCATTGTCCCGTAACAGATTGTCCCCCCAGAAGATTACAGGAATTATTGGCAAATATAGCCTATGCCATAGATTGATCCAGGATAATTGCGAATAGTCTATAGCCTACATGTAACCTTACACGTAGCCTACCATCACACATCGCCTGGATGTTGATTTAATTCGGCGTTCCCCTTCGCTTCGCTATGTGGTCTTTGACCTATGGACCCTTTTATTATTCTGCATTTGTTTATATAGCCTACACAATAATAATATTTCACATTGTAATTTTTATATTTTTAGTCATGCTTGTGCACGCCCCTGTGTGTAACAGACAGGAGGGTGTACGCGCGTTGTGCACACGCCTATGTAGACGCACTTATATGCACCGTTAAAATAACATGTAAACAACTGCGACAGGTTTTTGGTGGTTCTAGCGCAAGCGCTTTCTGCTGGCTCAAGATAGCAATACGCCAAAAATAATCCTGGCCACTCCTCATCTTAAGACCAACACGCCCAGTTCACTTGTAATGGGCGCAAGAATACATGGTAGTTAAACGACGTGAACGCAAGGCGTTATAATGAACCATGCGCCGGGTGTGAGATAGCAAAGACACTTGCATTTGGGTTAGCGCCGCTTATCGCCGGGTGTAAGATAGGGCCCCAGGTCTGAGAATCACATAAACTTGGTAAATGGCTTAAATGAAACAAGACAGGTGTACCATTTACAATACAAACTTAGATTTGTTTATTTTCATAATTTAAGCCAAAATAAAGTGCCACAAATGCAAAGAAACTTTGGAAAAAGTTTTTCTTTAGTTTGCTGAGAGCTACCTTAGTGAAATTGGTAATATATATAAGTCAAAATATGATACTGGGACACATAAACGTGACATAGACACCAAAAAATGAATTGTTGCAAAAACCAATGCAAACACATTTATTTACAAGTTTGACAACTCTCTGACTCTATCAAAAAGAAAGAAGATAGTTCAATAACCGGAAATAGTCTTTTCAGGTCATATAAAATTTACCACAGTAGTGTTAACGTAGGCTATGTAACATGGTGTCTCAATGACACGTGAGTGCAAAAGTATAACTTATTTTTTCTAATTCATTAAAGTGTAGATACATACCCCATCCGAGCAGATACATACCCCATCCGAGGCGGTCCACAATTAAACTGGACTTTGAAGCTCTAATGTATTTATGGCTGTGTAATACCCGGTTGATTAGAGGAAACCGTTAAATACGTAATCAATGCAAGAAAAGATAAATTTTCTAAATTAAAAAGTAAAAATACAATCCTACCTTTCAATATGCGGACCCGATTATAACACGATGGCTGTGTAAATGCTTTGATTTGGATGATTTTGATAAACTGGTGCGAGGTAAAACGTGAACGGCTTAGGTACGTAACCGTGTGAGGAAGCTTGGACATGCAAAGTTATCAGGCTCCTGTAGCGTCGGCAGCAATTGAAACAAAGCAATTCTTAGTAGTTTCGTACCAGACAGTAATGCTCTTCTTTTTTTTTAGGTTGACCAATCCACCAGCCATGAAACACGTGGGTAAACGATTCATGCTTATGTATGTAACAATTGGGACACGGAAAGAAAGTCAGCACTATATATTCCCCTTGTTTTAAAGTATCGTGGAGTGTATGAATTTGGGCACATATATTTTTTTACTTGGCTTATGCATGACAGAAACAAACAAAGATCGATCCGATATATATTTATTTTTCATGATTGCCGACGGCATCTTGTGTACGTAACTCTCAGGACACAATGAATTACGTACATGAGCCTGATTAATTTTGCTCTCCCATATGAATATGAGCGACAACTTTCACTAAGCAAAATGGGGTTTAGAAAGGCATATCAAACGTCTTCAAAAATATTTGGTTGAAAGACATGTAGGCCATTAGGATAGGTATATATTTCCACATCAATTATGACAGTGTAAAAAATGTCACATTTTTGTGTCCTATTAATGGGTAAAAATCAAAAACAAAGTTTAAATTTACAACAGTTCAAGAAAGTCTGGCCCATGAGTTTGTTATGTATTACATGGCTATATGAAGTACCACATACAAGTAAAACTTTCCCATAAAGTAAACACAAGACACTTTGGTAAATAAATGAAAATCACTCCAGTATCATATTTTTACATATATACAATTCCATGTCCACAAGTTTTGCAAAATCTGAGGATGATATGCAGAACTACTAATGGTTTATGATGCAAAATATAGCAGTGTACCCTGTTGTCCATTAGTGTCTCCAAATCTATCCAAATGGATAAATTGTGCACTGCTCTAAATAAAAAAAAAGTGATATATTTAACTACAATTCAACAGTTTTGGCTTATAAAACTCACTTTTGCATCATTTTCAAGTGGGAATTACTATCGTTTCATCAGTATAGGGGGGTAGATATCTATGGATCCAAAACCCCATACAAAACATGTAAATAATAAAATGAATACAATTAGTTTTGTCCATTATAAAGCATATACATTTGCCCTTCTGATGGTTTAAGATAAAAAAATGATATCACAGTGTTACATACAACTGAATATGTAGCCTAATCATTCACTCTTGTACGTCAATAAAACATCACTTTAGCTGTACTCTACAGTATGTATACTTTTGTCCTTGGATTGCATTTTTCTGTAGTTTTTAAGAAAAAATAAAATTTTCCTATTCATAATGACTCATAATGAAATTTTACCTTAATCTACCACATATCAGTGCACCATAAATTGGAATGAGCATTTGTCATGACCTAAGAGACAAGTATGTACGCCATAGCCTATATTATGTACGATAACATGAACATAAAATAGTATTCCACCATCTGCAAAATGCTGCCAAATGTTCTATCTTCAATGAACATCGGTAGCCTACATCAAAAATACATTTAACGATTGCACTACAGTATGTGAAATGCACTCAAAATGCGAAAATAACAATAGGGCTATCAAACATAATGGAAAGACAGTGCTCGAGTGGAAACACGAACGTACATATGTAGCCATCGAGACCAACAGCATTTTAGACGCAAAAATACTTACATATCGGAAAAGGGAAACTCCCCTCCATAATGCGTTTTCTATAGAGCTTGCGTAATACTAGACCGCTAAAACGAAAACTGCTGTTACACTGGGCTGTAGTAAATTGTTCAAAGTACCCAAAAAGACATGGCATATACCGTTGCTAAGGTTTTAATGTACTCTATTGGATAAAAAAGCCGACAATTAAACCAGAATGAACTGTTATGAATGAGACAGGCTTACAGGGCATGGGGTTATTACGTATAGATAGTATCGACGGGGTATCGACGTTTCAGATAGTGTAATAGCGGTATAAAGTGTTGTATATTTCTCAAACCGATTGTACCAGACAATAAGACAACAAATCTCGATGTGTAAAACCAATGGTAGGATTGTATATATTGCTAGTAGAATACATGGTCGAATGAGACAGTACTTTGAGACAGTAGGTTTATTTTGCATTTAAGTGATCAGGGCTTTTCACGGCTTTTCTGGCATACGATCAGGCTATTGTTGGGTTATCTCGTTGCTATGATGTTATTCTAATTTTATATGATGAATAAATATATTTATGAACTCAAACATAGACGCTATTGTCCACTATGTCACGCATGGGTAGGTATAGACAGACTAGGTGGGGGGTTGCTTGTTAAATGGACTTGCTACGGGGAAATACTGATACTTAGAAACTCCGTATTCAGCAGAAATCTTCACGAACCTTCTACCAATAAAGTTACAACACAGAGCTTGTGATTTCCACTAATCATTTGGCTGCATTAGCAACGAATGTCTCAGTTGAGCAAAAAGGTCCCGCTGGCGTCACCTTCTACGCAAACGAGTTAAGCACAGCAAATACAGCCTTCATTGTTTCAAGCATTATCCAGTTATTGGATATCCATTAAAGATAAATTCTCATCATATGAATACCAATAGCCCGCAGAAAACATGAAAAAAAAATGCTGTTCATGACAATAGCACTCATTTGTGTTAAAAATAAAATGGGCACACTGTGAAACTATCTGAAAAGAAAACTGAAACCAAGCAAGGAACAAATGAAAAGTGACTTGTCCATCACATTGGTTTGACCAGCTTTTTAATTGAGTAATTAAATTAACTAAATATTAATGACATTTTTAATTTGTCTATAAAAATGTATATGTAAATGTGAGGGGTTTTTTTCATGACAGAACAAAGACAACGTCACCCGCATGTTGGGAGAGCCCCTCATCAGCAACCAGTTTACTGAAATATGAGACTGACAGAAGAGTTCAGTGCTCCACATTTCACAGACAACCTTCAAACCCATGTGCCAAAGCCTGAGACCTGCCACTAGCCCCAAATCCACCTGATAATGAATTCCCCTATAAATTACATCCATTAAACAGATTTAAAAAGGTAAAATGTGGAGAATAGTTGTATTACAGCATAGACCTTGTGACATTTTGAGGTCAGCAGCAAAGAAGTCATGGTTTAAACTTAGCTATAGATTTAAGTGGAAGTGCAGCCATGAAAGACATCTTTAATCTGCTAATGTAAAATCTCATTTAACTTTTCAGTTTTTCTTTCCTCGAAGCTAAAGGAAAGTACACTTTGGGAAGTCCTTGCAAACATATCCTTGCAAACTTGATTCTGGCTGTCCATACACTTAAAGTAAATAAATCTTAAAGCCTATCATCTGAGAAATAGATTACTTTCCCCTCTTTCTCTGTGTTGAATCGCTCACAAGGAGCTCATCTCTGATTATCCTCGCCTGAACTTACTACTGGTTATTCAGCTATTATTCAATGCAGACAAGGAGTTGGCTTGTTGGGGCGAGGGCTGCAAGAGTTTCAAGCTCACCTCATAAAATCGAAAGCAGGTGAAGGTTAGAATAACTTGATGGAGTGCTTGCCTGTCGGCTTCAAAAGCAGAGTACTTTTTAATGTGATTTTCAGCAGGCTTTTTTTGTGTAAATGTGACTATGACCACTAAAAAATGGTAAAAGGATTAGCCTAATAGCGGACCAGCATTGTCATGGGATCTGAAAGCATTTAGTATTGTGAAGTCTTGTGAATGTTGGACTCTGAGTCCCTACAGCTGCCTGACTGGAGAGTTTTAAACAGCAAGCACTGCAGGACTGAAGACTCCAGAGATGGTGGAAGAAGATGGCTCCAACCCAGACCTGCTTGTATCTCACATAGGTCTGAACCCAGCGCTTGCCCAGTGGGACCTGACCACAGACACCAACTATGGCCATTCATATCAGTTGTTGCATTTGGGGAAAAGCACCAGGCCCAGATGGTGCTCTGTAGCAGTGGACTGACATCACATGACACAATAATCATGACTGAGCCTCAGGGATATCTGACCCACTGTAATGTTGATTATACAGTCCATTTCTGCTTTCCAACTGGCTGTATCTGTTTACAACTGGCTGCAACTTCTTAGTCCCTTGATAATTTCCGAGCATATGTACTGCTTCTGTTAGCTCATGGGATGTCATCAAGGGTGCCTGTTCTCTCCTAGGAACATGGGTTTTCAGACACCCCTGTGTATTCTGGTTTTCTTTCTAACTGGAGCTGCAATCCCTTAATTATAACAAGCCATTAACCATTCTGAATTAGGCATGTTTTATGTCTACTGAAGAATTTGATCTCATATGGCCAAATTACATTAGAAATATACATACCCCTGAGGCATTTTTGCCCATGTGACAATCTATGTAACATTGTTTTCTGGTTGTTTGATTGTTTATCAGTCATGACCAAAAATAACTGGTTTCCACAACGTCTGAATCTTGACAATGTATGAACGTGAACAAAAAGACGTAGTTCCATTGTCAAGTTATCAGAACAATTGAGAAATTAATGCAAGACACCAGACATCATACTGCCATCATTAAAAATATGTGGCAGCAACGTGTCCTTTGAGTTGTATTTGAATCATTGTGTAAAAGTAAAAATGAGACAGTGAATCAATGGGCTCTATTTTCAAACCAGCGCAAGGGGACGGTATAGTCAAACGCAAGCTTGTTGACAGCATCAACGTCTTAAAACTGGCGCTATGGCGTTTCTCAGCAATACCGCTAGGATCAACAAATTCTCACCATAACATCCTTTCGCTTGCGCTGCAGTGGGATGGGTGGCGCTGTCTGGGGCGTGTTCTAAAATACTTTCGGCTCAGTGACAATTTGAACCAATGAAAACCCATTGCGTTATGATCACCTGGAACCACCTCTTAGCGGGAACGCAATAGACTCTGGCAATTTGGCAACTTATTCGTCATGTAGTTCTATGTAGTGTCTATAGGTGATGCCAACATTACACTTCCATTTAATGAACAAATAGCCTATAATTATTATTAATTAATTAATTTTAATTTAAACTACTAGAATAAAACAGGACAGCTTACAAGAAACTTGCGATCATGTAGGCCAATAGCCTATAATATATAAATTACACATTGACACAGTTGAATCATAAGCCTACCATTTGAATCATAATTATGCCTACATCACCTAATGTAGGCTAATTAATGCATTCGCCACCTCCTCCCGTGCCTTCCGAACTTCTGGGATACGAGGTGGTGTGGATTGTGATCCATAAATTACTACAGTCCTAGCTTGTACTTCTGTTGCAAGTATGTCTGATTCCTGTGCGGAAAATCGCTCTTGTCGTTGACGGTCCAGTGCGTTTGGGTTGCTCATTATGAAATTGCATGGAGCGATTGCGTTCCAACTGGCTTTTTTTTAAAGCATGAGAACAACAATTTGATTGGCTACCATAGAGACACACCTTGGACATTTAAACCCAGCCTTTTAGCAATACCGCCATAAGGTGCGCCAAGATTGCCGTCATGAAATTACCAAATTTCTCGCCGACATGCCCTCAGAGCGATACCGCCAAGCGATTACTCTTGCGTTCACCATTGCGTTTGGTTTATTAAAATAGAGCCCAATGTGTTTTACCTGACGTTGTGAATCTTTCTCAAAAGTGCCGATGCTTTAATGTTATTATTTGAACGGCTCATAAATGTCAGTAGGCTATTCAAGATACAGCTCAACGTAGGAACCAGGACATACGTATGTTAAATAACATAATTATACAATCTCACATGTTGTATCAGGATAACTGCTTAATGGTTTAAAAAAAACACTGAAACACGACGCCTTTTTCCTTATCAAAAGATGCATGAAATGCGTGTTTCTGCCAATACCATATCATCATCGTCGTAGTTGTTGTGATGTAGTCCTCTTTCCATGTAAAAAATAATTATGAGCGCTTTTTCAATTCTGGGAATTGAGTTTGCAATAACTCGATTTCGTACAGCTCTGCAAATGACAACATCAATTCTGACTCTTGCTCCACACAAAGAAAGAGCATGCCAATCTTTATATAAATCATGAACTATTTATTTATCGTAATAAATCGTTATCTATTTTATTCTAGCTACGGCCAGGTGTCGACCTGGGGACTCGTTAAGCAACTCGGCAAGAGAACATTTTAATTCGTAGTAGGCCTAGTTACACTGTTGATCAAATTTCAAATGCATAAAAAATAGAGATTATTTTTTGCTCGCAACGTGTTAGCCTAAAATCAAATGAATTAATTAAAGTAGTCTAGGCCTATATAGAACTCCCACAGAAAATGAACATCTTAACAAGTTATGAACATCAACAAGCATAGGCAGATATTCAGGTTCAGATATTCAAATCAACTGATTCCATAGAAGCAATTATCAGATATCGATCTACAGAGGAATGCAAATGTAACACAACACCCCGTTTTTATAAAAAAAAAGAAGATTGCACATCATTCTTTGAAAGAAGTGTCGGCCTATTTTCGAGCTAGTGTGTGTTCTGTGGCACAACGTGATCTTATGGAATGCCAAATGGGTAAAAATTTTCCACAAACTGGACGCGTTGAACTTCCAAAATGCTGTTTTTTATGGCGTCATACATTGTGACGCCATAAACAAATTCAGCTAAAATCGTCAAAAACGCTGTATTTTTCGCCATTTTGAGCTCCTAAAAACTGTGTAAAAAGCGATGTTTTTATGAAATCAAAAACGGCGAAAAATACAGCGTTTGCTTTCCCAAAAAGCGGTGTATTTTACGCCGCTTTTGTGTCACTTACATGTTTTGCAAACTGTCTGTGCTTCAACCAATCAATGATGATCAAGGTCAGACCAGAAGTCAGTGGGACTGGTTAATTAAAAATATGAAAGTAGTGGAGCAAAACACCTGCATAGCCCACAGCTATTTAAAATGCAATATAGCAATCTATTATGAATTGAAAATGTATTATGAGCAGAATCGATCCTGATGCATAGATCTAAGCTGCGCCACGGAGTATTTTAGCTTGCCTATAGGCCGTAGCCTAATTCTGATAGAGCAGTTGTTCACAAACTCAGTCCTGGGGTAGCGAGGCTACTGCATGCTAGTTTTCAGTCCAACCACAATTGCAAGCTATATTGCAAGCAATTAGCCTACATAAAAGAGGTCAAACTGATCAAATTAAAGACTGAGATGAATCAATAGACTCCTACTGCATTTTTTTGAACCCGTGTGTTTACGTTCTTCCATCATTTCCCCTTAAAGGGTAATAAAGCACTAAAACCACTTATTTCAGATGAGAACTGATACATTTGGTTTTTTACTGATTGATCCTGGTCCAAATCTTGACAAATTACTACAGTCAGCGCAAAAAAGCATAAACTTTAAGAATCTGGCTCAAAAGTGTCTCTAGTGGTAAAACGTTATGTACTGCACGTTCAATCTGTGATTGGTCAGAAATGTCATCGCTTACGTATTCCTCCTGCGGTGACAAAATAGAAACCTGTACAGCTACGCCCACCGATAGTTCGTTGGACTCTCCCTGAAGTTTTGGAGCGAGGGTGGGCAGCACAGCTGTTCATCTGCGTGGAGGAGAGATAGAGAGAGCGAGATTTTTTTTATATTCTAGTTACAGTAGCCCATTTATTTTTGGTATATATATTTTTTTAGTTAGCTTGATAGTTCCTTGTTTTTTGATAGTTTGTTTAACTGTCTAGCTTAGCAAATAGCTAGCTAGTTTATTTAAAAAAAATAATATGAAGCATATGAAAACTGCGTATCTGACAGGGACGTGGAGAGCTGCTCTCTGCATTGCATGCATGGTGTGGATATTGCCTGTATTTTTAAGTTAAAACTAAACAATTTCACGTTCTGACGAGGTAAGTAAAGTATCAATTGTTTACTTTCTTCACACTGTGCCCTTGCTGGCCTGTTTGTCAAATATTTTTTGTAAACAAACTTACTCATGCTGCACGACACCATTCAGTGTGAGCTGTAGTGCTGACTGTGGACGAGAGCAGTTATTTACATTTTGTTGGTTAATGAAGTCACTTTTAAAAAATATTGTTGAATTTATGTTTTAGAGTATATTATTGCTATGTGGTATTTCCTGCAGAAAGGGGGGATTTTGGTCAAATAATTGAGCAAGGAGTTGTAGTATATGCATGCTACACGTGTAGCTTTTCAACGTACGTCCCTAACAGAGTGGAATAAAAGTGAGTGCTGGCTACTAGTGAAAAAATATTGCTGGGGCGTGGTTTGATACCTGGAGCTCAGCCCCTATATTATTACCTTATCACGCCCAGATTTAGGCATTTTTTGAATTTCAAAAGGGGGCGGGTCTAGCGAATCCAGCGTGTTTTGTTACTCTTTAAACGTTTAAACACAATGCAGGTTTGGCTCGTTGTCATTTGTGTTTTCTTTGAATTCTTCATCGACTAATAGAATAGAATAACTTTTATTTTCCTGCTAGGGAACTTCAGTTGTAGTCCCAGCAACAACAAAAAAGTCATAGACAGTGGGGCAGACCCACAACACACACATATATAAAACAAAGACATTCAATATAATCATTGCATTAATCAAACTAATTAAGTCAATTAAAGTGGAATGCAGCCATGATTAAAAATAGCCCCCGATGTCCAGTGTGATTAAGCAGTCCAACACATAAACTCCGCCTCCATGACTTTCCTCCATGACTTTCCTCCATACACGCAGTGTTGCGGTCTCTGTACACTGTCGAAACGGAGCACCGAACTGCGTCAGCCATCCCAGTCGTCGCCTCACTCATCCCCCGCATTATCTTCTCCTTTCTCTTCCCTGGTGGCCTCTTGAAGATTGCCTGCAGTTCTAGACCAGTCCAGAGTCCCGACATCTTCAACTCCAGTGAAGAGCGATGGTAAACTTTGTAGCTGCAGATCCAACGGACATTCCCGAACATATGTTGTGGATGCGTCTCCATGGTGACGACTACAAACAAGTTTATCCAGAATATACAATTCGTCAATATTATCAAAACGAGCAGCATGAGCGCCCTGAACAATCGCCCGCTTCCCCGTCCCACAACAGACACACAGCGCATAAAAAAAACAAAAGACAAAAGCCCGACACAACAAAATACATTCAAATTAACAAACACAAACACGAGAGACAGCTGGACTACATGTCGCCATTACAGCCACGTGATGTCACGTAAATGCTTACCCAGATAGCAAGCGAACGTTGAATCGACGTGGATTCAATGTGGAATTCCGATGTTGATTCAACATCAATTTGCTCATCGAGATCACGTTGAATCAACGTCAGAATACCGACAAATATTGAATAATGTGGTAGTACTATGAAAGTTAAATATTAACATGAAATTTAAAGGTTTTAATGTTTGTCGCAATCACTGACTCCATTAACTAACTGAACTAGTTAGTAGCCGATAATGTCAGTAGTAACTGTAGCTAACTGAACTAGTTAGTAGCCGATAATGTCAGTAGTAACTGTAGCCTGAATAATTAGCCTAACATCATAGGTTGCTTTGCCAGCTAGTTTGTAGGCCTAGACATTAGTTACTGGACACATAATAAAATGGATAAAAATGAGTGTACTGTGGGCTAAAAAATAATCAATTTTGATGATTATTCAATATTTGTCGGTATTCTGACGTTCATTCAACGTGATCTCAATGAGCAAATGTTGAATCAACGTCGGAATTCCACATTGAATCTACGTTGATTCAACGTTCGCTTGCTATCTGGGTAGTTTTAGTGGCCACGTGTCCACACTTATACCAATTACGAGCCTATTGATTGACCTCAGTCTTTTTATTTTGATCACTTAAAAAATTTAGTTACCTCAAATAATCAATCAAATCAATATCTAGTAAAATCAATAGGCTTGTAATTGGTGATAGTGTGGACACATATGTCAATAAAACTAACCATTGGTAGATAATGAAGAATTCAAAGATAAAGCAAATGACAACGATGCAAACCTGCATTGTGTTAATAAGGTTAAGGGGAAAATGATGAAAGAACAGTTTTTAATTTGATCAGTTAATTATTTTTACCTCCTTTTTGTAATTATTTGAAATAGCAACGTGGTCTCACGCGGACTCGTCACATAGCGACGCTTCTGCCCAAGCGTCGCTATGTGACGCCAAAGGTAGCCTTTTGCGTCGTATATTGACGCAGCCTTTTGCGTCGTATATTGACGGTTGTGGCCACATAATTTGTCTTTAGTTGTGGCACTTCAATATTATGCTTTTTTATGCTTTTTTTTTCTTCATCTGGTAGAGAGTTACGTGAACTCTTGTGGTCGGGCTCGCCCACTATCTTAACAGTTCGGGCATGAGCCCGAGTTACATGAACTCCTGTGAGGTTATGTTTAGGGGTTGGGGGTGGGGTACAGGAATCACAAACTCAGAAAAATCTACGTGCACACGGCGAAGACTGAGCGGGCATGCTCGCAGTTGGTTATCATGAGCAAAGCCTTCGCCATAGTAGGATTCGTAAATTTGCAACGAGTGCGTCAAATAATGACGCAAAAGGCCTCCTTCTGCGTCTAAAGGATGACGCCGTAGGAGCTGCCCAAGCGTCGCTATGTGACGACTTGAGAGTGAGACTAGGCTGGAAATAGACTAGCACAATAAGCACAATGTGAACATGGGAGTTTTATTCTTCATGGCATGCATATTTCTGACATAATGTAGCTTAAGAGGGTAAATGATCCCTCTAAAGATTAAAAGCACATAATTAATAAAAAATAACAGCTTGTTAAAATTCTGGGATTGCATGGCTGGAACGAAATAAACAGGGGTACCCTAGGACCGAGTTTGGGAACCACTCCAGCAGAATTATAGGCTACCATAGGCCAGCTAAGATACTGAAACCTAATTTACAATTGCTCCATTTCATTGGCGCAGCTTAGCTTAGCTCTATGCATCAGGGTCCATTCTGCTCATAATGCGTTTTCAATTCATAATAGATTGTTGTATTGCATTTAAAATATGTTAAGGGTGTGGGTGTTTTGTTCCACTATTCATTAGCGACTCCCGCTGACTTTCTGAACAGGGTCTGGTCTGGTCTGACCTTGATCATCATTGATTAGGCTAGGTGAAGCAATGTCAACCTTATTGGCTATAATGAAAATCACCAGGCGGAGCTTATTGGACTGTTAGCAAAATGCGTTGTGATGGCACAAATCGTCGTTTTTTACGCCACTTTTTTTGGAAAGAAAACACATATTTTTTAAAAAGCGCCATTTTGTGCAACGACAACGCGTTTGATTTCCAAAAAACGCCGTTTTGTGCAACCACAACGCATTTGATTTCCAAAAAACGTTGTTTTGTGCCACCCCAACATGTTTTGCTAACAGTCCAATGAGCTCCGCTTGGCTGCTTCACCCAGTCAGTGATCAAGGACAGACCAGACCAGACCTGTTCACCACAGATCTTATATGTCGTTGAATGATCGTGTCTATTAAATTATGTATCTGCCATGTGTATTCACCACTGTACGTTATTTGTCTAGGCAATGTTGTGTTAATCTAGGTAATGTAAAAGCTAACTTACTGATATTAAGATTTCTGAGTGCTTTCTCTGTCATGGTTTCTGGCAGCCTGCTGTTGTTTCTGCGGTCGTTCTTTTGTCTGACGACATCGGGGCAATCATCTGATTTTTCTGCATCCATTTTGGTGTTTGAATCTCGCCCGGCAATTATTCCTTTGACTTGTTTTGGATTTCCTGCTGGTTATAAATAGCCCAGGGCTTCCGCATTTCCGACGCTTCGATATTGTCTTTGCTTTTGACTATCGGAGTCGGTAAGGTAAAGGATATGTTTCTGGTTGTTACTCGTCAGAAATGTAGGTAGACCAGTTAAAGAGTTATGGTAAAGATGTATTTAGTCTTTTTGTTTCCTTCTCTGTTTATCCTTTTATATTCGTCTACCTGTTACCTTTTGTTCAGCTTGTTCACACCTAGAGCTGTAGGTAACAGGTTCTTTTTCTATTTCTGTTTCTTAAGCCCTTGTTACACAGGCTTTCTTTTGTTTATCTCTGACCTCTAGTTTTACGCCCCTTGTGTGAGTGCGTGAGGTTCCTTTGTTGTTTACTACTCGCTATTGCAGAGTTTGCCCTCTTTTGGGGTTATTTTGTGCTGGCTTACGCCGGGAGCTTTTTATTCCCTTTATTTTGTTTCATTTCCCCTGTTACTGCAGAGCTGTCCGCTTAGTGGTGTATTTCTAACGAGATACGCTTTCAGATTCCTTGGTTGTGGCGTTTGGTTCTCCTAACCTTTCACTCCCCTTTACAGAATATCGAAGCCTCATGGAAGGGCCAGCTAAACCACAGGTTTACAAACACAACACCAGTTGATGGAGCAACTCCGACATCAGGGAGAATGCCTTAGAAAATTTACAGAGAGTCTCCACAGATTCTCTGTTGCTGTCAATCCACCCCCAGTTGCACAAGCACCTACACCTCCCATACCAGCTCCACGCACCCTTAAAGAGCCTAAGCTACAATTACCAGATCGCTATGGTGGGGAATCGGGAAAATGCCGGCCATTCCTAACGCAGTGCCTAGTATTTTTTCAGGCACAGCCCTCTCGTTTCTCTACACCAGAATCCCGGGTAGCTTTTATCTTGTCATTATTAAATGACCAGGCTCTTGCGTGGGCGGACCCTCTTATTCGTGCCAATGCCCCTGTCGTTCGTGATCCAGTTCAGCTTATGAACGAGATGCAACTGGTTTTTGATCATGAGGTTTCAGGGGAGGAGGCGGCTAGGAAACTCACCAGCTTGCGTCAAGGCACTAGGACTGTAGCGGGTTTTTCTATTACATTTTGAGCGCTAGCCGGGGAGACGGGATGGTCGGACGGCCCTTTAAAATCATTATTTCTCCAAGCATTATCCAATCCCATCAAGGATGCTTTAGCTATGCTAGAACCACCCGCTACCTTAAGTAAATTGATAACTACTGCTATTTGTCTTCATCAAGCATAGACTATTGCAACTCGCTGTATAGTTGCCTGGGACGCAAAACTATGGTCCGGCTCCAAGTGGTGCAGAATGCAGCCGCCAGGCTATTAACTGGGACAAATAGGAGAGAACATATTACCCCTATTCTAGCATCCTTACACTGGCTCCCAGTTGCTTTTAGAGTTGATTTTAAAATTTTACTAATTACTTTTAAAGCATTAAATGGTTTAGCACCTGCCTATATAGTTGAGCTTCTTACCCCTTACTTACCAAACCGGACACTCAGATCTGCTAATCAGAATCTGTTGGTTGTTCCAGATTCTAGGCTAAAGACGAAGGGTGACTGTGCCTTCTCAGTGGTTGCGCCTAGACTCTGGAACAGCCTCCCACTCAACTTAAGAACTGCAAACTCAGTATGCACTTTCAAAAATAACCTGAAAACTCACCTTTATAAACTAGCTTTTACTGAAAAGTATTATTTTATTTATTTATTTATTTATTCTTCTCTCTTTTTTATTATCTTGTATTTCTGTACACTTATTGTTCTTGTTCTTCTGTTTGTTATATATTCTGTCATTTTTCCTTTGCCTGTCAAAGCACCTTGTATCCTTGCATTAGAAAGGTGCTATACAAATAAAGTTATTATTATTATTATTATTGATAACCGGATTAGAGAACGTGAACGTGCGATTAAAGATCAGTCGTCCCATTTAAGATCCGTGTTATCAAGAGACACTCCACCTACTGTGCCCACCTACTTCTCTGTGGATCAGGAGGAGCCCATGCAGGTGGATGGGCTGTCCCTCCACAAATCTAAGCGGGTGAAACCGCGGAAGCACTGGTGCCGTTACTGTAGATGTAAGGGTCATGTAAAGGCTCAGTGTCTCAAGTTGGGGAGGAAACGAGGGGCCTCACTGGGGAGACCGAGATCTCCAGTGAGACAAAATAGTACTCGTTCTCTGACCCTTTTACCTGTCCGGCTGCTTTGGAATGGGCGCTCGGTTGGCATAGACGCCTTTATTGATTCCGGAGCAGTCGAGTGTTTCATTGACGCTAAATGGGCTAGGGAATTAGAGAATTAGAGATTCCTACTCACCGACTCACTAGTTCCCATCAGGTTACGGCTCTCGATGGTCGCCCCTTAGGCTCTGGGATCATTAAGGAGATAACTGGTCCTTTAATTATGCGCATTTCTCTCCAGGGGCACTCTGAGAAAATAAAACATTTTTTAGTTGTTCCTCTGCCTTACCGGTTTTGACCCCTGCCTGTGTTCTCGCGACCCTGGTTTTGGATCCTGCTTTTGTACCTTTGCTGTGCCTTCCCGGTTTGACCCCTGCCTGTTCCTTGACCACTCTTTGGACTGTGCTTTGTACCGTTGCCCTGTCTCCCCGGTTTTCGACCCAGCCTGTTTACCTCGGATTGCTGCCTTGCCCTTTATTAAACTTCGGTTTTTTTATACTCCTGCCTGCGTTTGGGTCCTTCCCCCACCGACACCTAACAGAAGGAACTCGCCAGTTAGGACCCAGCGGGCGGTCGCCAGTCATGGCGACTGGGGATTATTATTTTTTTGATCCCTTCCTTGACAACACCTCCTATGAGGAATACCTCATGGGTATCTGGGGGCAAAACCCCGAGTTTGCCTGTCGGCATGCCGACCACCACCCATCACCCCGGACCCTTTATCAGCCCACCTCTCACTCCGTTGGACTCGGAGTCCTTACCCTCCAGCCGGCCAGCCCTGAGCCCACTACCCCTTCAACCACCCAACCCCAACCGTCACCCTTCGACGGGACCCGCATGGTCCTGTGTCCGGGGAACTATGGGCCCAGGAGGAAACGAAGGGGTCCTGGTTCCCGGCTCCGTCGACGGAGGATCCATTTTCCACCCATCCGTGTTTGCCCCTGTCCCGCCATGTTCCATCCCTCCTGTCCCGTCCCGCTCCAGCCCTCCTGTCCCGCCACGTTCCAGCCTTCCTGTCCCGCCACGTTCCAGCCCTCCTGTCCCGCCACGTTCCAGCCCTCCTGTCCCGCCACGTTCCAGCCCTCCTGTCCCGCCACGTTCCAGCCCTCCTGTCCCGCCACGTTCCAGCCCTCCTGTCCGGTCCCCTTCCAGCCTTCCTGTCCAGCTGCAGAGCCAGCTACCCGCCTGTCCTGAGCTGCTGAGTCAGCTACCCGCCTGTCCTGAGCTGCTGAGTCAGCTACCCGCCTGTCCTGAGCTGCTGAGTCAGCTACCCGCCTGTCCTGAGCTGCTGAGTCAGCTACCCGCCTGTCCTGAGCTGCTGAGTCAGCTTTCCGCCTGTCCTGAGCTGCAGAGCCAGCTGCCACCTCCTGTCCCTGGGCTGCCTAGCCTACAGCCACTCATTCGTCGCCGGCCTCCACGGCGATGCAGCCGTCGCCGCCGGCCTCCACGGCGATGCAGCCGTCGCCGCCGGCCTCCACGGCGATGCAGCCGTCGCCGCCGCCCTCCTGAACGGTCCTGCCTGCGCCGCCACCCTCCTGAGCGGTCCTGCCTGCGCCGCCGCCCTCCTGAGCGGTCCTGCCTGCGCCGCCGCCCTCCTGAGCGGTCCTGCCTGCTGCGCCGCCGCCCTCCTGAGCGGTCCTGCCTGCTGCGCCGCCGCCCTCCTGAGCGGCCCTGCCTGCTGCGCCGCTGCCCTCCTGAGCGGTCCTGCCTGCTGCGCCGCCGCCCTCCTGAGCGGTCCTGCCTGCGCCGCCGCCCTCCTGCGCCGCCTTCCGGCATTTATGACTCAGCTCTCCATCTCAGCCCTGCATGGCAGTCAAGAAAGGAACCTCCCAAACCGTGAAAACAGGTTTTTAGACATTTGTGCTAATTTATTAAAAATCAAAATGCAAAATATCATATGTACACAAGTGTGCACACCCTTTGATATGACACTGAGCTGAGGTGCATTTTGTTTCCACTGATACTGCAAGATGTTTCTACAACTTAATTGGAGTCCACCTGTGATAAATTCAATTGATTGGACATGATTGGGGATTGCCAACACCTGCCTATATAAGGTCCCACAGTTGACAGTGCATGTCAGAGCAACCTCCAAGCCATGGGGTCAAAGGAATTATCTGCAGACCTCAGAAACAGGATTGTGTCAAGGCATAGATCTGGAGAAGGGTACGGAAAAAGCTTTACAGGTCCCAAAAAGCACAGTGGCCACCATCATTCGTAAATGGAAGAAGTTTGGAACTACCAAGAATCTTCCTAGACCTGGCCGCCCGGGCAAACTGAGCAATCGGGGAAGACGGGCCTTGGCCAGGGAGGTGAGCAGGAACCCGAGGGTCACTCTGACAGAGCTCCAGCGTATCCTTGTGGAGATGGGAGAACCTTTCAGAAGATCAACCATCCAGGCAGCACTCCACCAATCAGGCCTTTATGGTAGAGTGGCCAGACGGAAGCCCCTCCTTAGTAAAAGGCACATCACAGCCCGCTTGGAGTTTGCCAAAAGGCACCTAGAGGACTCTCAAACCATGAGAATCAAGATTCTCTGGTCTGATGAAACCAAAATCGAACTTTTTGGCCTGAATACCAAGCGTCACGTCTGGAGGAAACCAGGCACCGCTCATCACCTGGCTAATACCATCCCTACAGTGAAGCGGTGGCAGCATCATGATGTGGGGATGTTTTTCAGCAGTGGGAACGGGGCGACTAGTCCTGATAGAGGGAAAGATGAATGCAGCTAAGTACACCGAGATCCTTGAAGAAAACCTGTTCCAGAGCGCTCTGGACCTCAGACTGGGGCGAAGGTTTACCTTCCAACATGACAACGACCCGAAGCACACAGCCAAGAGAACAAAGGAGTGGCTTCAGAGAAAGTCTGTGCATGTCCTTAAGTGGCCCAGCCAGAGCCCAGACCTGAATCCAATTGAACATCTGTTGAAAGAGCTGAAAATGGCTGTGTACCGACGCTCCCCATCCAACCTGACGGAGCTTGCAAGGATATGCCAAGAGGAATGGGCAAAAATGTCCAGAAACAAGTGTGCCAAGCTCGTAGCTTCTTTCCCA
Organism: Synaphobranchus kaupii; assembly: GCA_029718625.1. Taxonomy (NCBI): domain Eukaryota; kingdom Metazoa; phylum Chordata; class Actinopteri; order Anguilliformes; family Synaphobranchidae; genus Synaphobranchus; species Synaphobranchus kaupii. Next base: position 35,148,819 of record CM056381.1, on the reverse strand, counting down.
AGACGCCTTGAAGCTGTAATCGCTGCCAAAGGTGCAGCAACCAAGTATTAGGCTAAGGGTGTGTACAGATATGTAACCCCTAAATAACATATTTTTGTCAGTAAAATAAAATTGCATATTTTCTAAAAACCTGTTTTCACTTCATCATTATTGGCTATTGTGTGTAGATGTTTGAGGCAAAAAATGAACTCAATCTATTGTAGTATAAGTCTGTAACGTAATAAAACGTGGAGAAGGTGAAAGGAGTGTGCAGACTTTCCGGCTTGACTGTACAATTAATTGAATTAATTACAATGCATAGATTGATATAAAATGTCCAATTGAGTCAAGATCATAAACCATATGTGGTAACCCCCAGAAGGGTGCACACCCACTTTAGTATATTGTGGAATGGTTTAGGCTGCTACCAGGAGGCGGTTGGGCAGTGGGTTAGCTCAAGCTACACTGTTAAGGTTCTAACAACATTAAGGGCATCCGACAGGCCCGCCACCTCCACCATTCCTCCGTTCAACGCCCCACGGCACTTGGGCAGCCTTGCTCCCTTGCCAGCAGCTGCTTCATACACTGACGGCATCCCACCAGGCTTCGGCAGCATGGTGACAGCATTGGGCTGGTGAAGATATCTGGAACAGACACAAAAAGCCAAAGATAATAATACCTTACAACAAGCACTGCGTGAATAATAACGTGTTATCACATAAATTGCACATACAGTTCTACACAATGGTGTTCAATATAAGTGGTCTTACCCTGGCAGATCGTGCACACAAATGTGGACCGCAGGCTATCCCTCTGGTCCCGGGTCAGGCCGGTGGTTAGGTTTGCAGCCTCCCTGATGTTTGCGACCACGGCTGGCAGGGAGTCCACAGCCAACACTACCTCCACAATCTTGCTCTGGACCTCGTCCAGGACTGAACTGTTGGAGGCTGAGGTTCTATAACAAAAGAAGTACATTAAGCCTTTAAACTTCAATACAACTAATTTTAAGATTTCCATGTCATTACTCATATGGTCTTACTTACTACTCCCTAGTTTTACCCCCTGTATTGTAATTACATTTACAATAATTTTTTTTTTTTGTTTTGTGTTTTGCGTTGTGTTTCATCTGTTGTTTTATGTTTTATATATAACTGTTATGTACTGTTGTTCTTATTTTAACTGTTTTATTTTTCAAAAGCTGCTCTGTGACCGTTTATCGGTAAAAAGCTATATAAATAAAGTTGAATTGACCCACGAGCATTCTTACATCAATATACTATGCTTACTATGTTCTGCATTCTTGGGTTAGGGTTAATCCGTAGTTATCGTAGTTAGCCCCTTAGCCTGTGGTTAGTCTTAGCCTGTCATTCAGATGTACTTTCTGGAACTTCTTGACAATGAATGGGAAACCAACTTTATAGGCTCATAGAATATTTGTTTGAACATTCACTCCCAAATGTGCTTTATTTTCTAGCTCTTTAGAACTGTGACCATTACTATTTAATTTGAGTTTAGATAATAGTCTATGAGCACATACAGTTTGACTCCCATTGATGTCCATGGAGAAGCTCCAGAAATGTATACCAGCACTACAATAAAGGCTAAGAGGTAGTGCTATTTTCTGTTTGTTTATTTGTTTGTTTTTCCGGCTGAAGGGAGATAGTTAAGGGTCTCGTTGCTGCGACGTCGCAGCAGTGTTTATATATCCAATAACGCATGAACCTTGAGTGATCTATTGCTTAACTATCTCCCTTCACCCGGAAAAACAAACAAACTAACTTTATATACAACAGTGCAACACTGTCATTAAAAACGAGTAGAAAAACTTTCTTTTTCCACTTTTATTTTAAGAAAACCGAGTGCTTTGTAACTCACGCAAAACAGAAAGACACAAATGTTTATGGCTTCCTAGGCAACGCTCTGGGAGCCTAGGCAACGAACACTCATTAAACTGGATGAGGGGGAGATAATATAGACAAACATTACACTATACTGACGATTATGAAGAAAAATCTTGATCCATATAACCTTGTTATAGATGACGTACGGGTAGTGAAATCAAATGTGATAGCCAGCTATAACCATCACTAGCTCTCAGCACACTGAAATCAGTTTTACGCTATAGTATGCAATAACTGTATTAAATTTTACTTTGACTAAGAGTGTCAAATTACTACCTCCTCCTCGTATAGGTCTTCAGAGAAGGCCACAAACTTCCTGGCCCCCTTCCTCCAAAACTCCAACCCTGGAAGTTTTATGGGAAAATATTATTAGAAAGTGTTGAACACTACCATCACAGAGAATGTGAATGACAATTCAAATAGGAATTACATACTGCAAATGAAATCGTAGACTACCAAATAATAATAATTGTAGTAATACAAACAAGGATGTCAATGTGTGTGTGTGTGTGTGTGTAATATCAAGAAATATTTTTCATCATGTTCTAGTATTTATCGCCAACGACTGTTATCTTGAAAACATACCAGAGGTCCCTGGGGCTGGGGAGTACATCCTACCCCCTGCGTCTGTCAGTACCACGTTGGCCTCCATAGCCAGGGAGCGCTTCACAAGGGCAGCTATGCCTTCTACAGTGGCCGACTCCTCTGTAAACAGGACGTTGACAACTCCACCCTCTAGGTTGATGCTGTTCCCCTCCCTTTTGGCCAGAAATATGGACCTGTAAAGTGTAAACTAGGGTGAAATTCTAACCCAGAGATGATGGAAAATGTGATTTAACAGTATGGCTACAGCTCGATTAGGTTCAGCATGCTTGACTGAGAACATTATGTTGTTATGCCAAAACATTTTTTTCTGGGATTGCTTTGTCTCTCTATGGTGTGGATCGGATGTAGGCCTAGATTAGGGCTGTTGCCTAGTTGCCTACTATTGGTTGATACCAGAGCACTAGACCTACTTTGGTTGATAGTATTCGCAGGTCTGTTAATCATAGTGTGCCTCCCTCCCATCATCACCATTGCATTGGCCAAAGATGGGTGCATCTGATTCCCCTACTATAGGCTATAACACAATCTCCACACCACAATTTAGGCTAGATTTGAACAACTTGTTACATGTTCATGAATTAACAAAGCTTCCATTGGATTGCAGCTTGTAGCATCTTATAGTTTATTATTGCAGTATACAGTGTATATTTTTTTCATTGTTAAAAAATAATATTATCAGCAGATATATCGGATTTCACCCCCCTTCTAAATATCGGAATTGTATCCGACCAATCCACTATCGGTCGGGCTCTATACCCTATCACTGACGAATTTGACCTACTCCCCTCAGGCAGGTACAGCGGGGGGGGGGGGGGGGAACGCTCGCTCAAATTAGCATGCTTCGTTGCATTATTTGCTGCTGTAATGTGCTTTCATGTTTTTCAAAAACAAAACGTAATTAATTAGGTTTATATTCAGATGTGTTCTTCTATCTTCTATTCATCATCCAAACAGACAAATATGCCTATTTATTGAATAGCTCGGACATTTGTACATACTACCTACTGGCGTTAAAAAAAAAAAAAAATCATTACACGTGTACACGTTTGAAATTGCCCCCAGTAAACGTGTTGAGATTTTTTTTCACATCCCTAGTTCCAAGTGCAATAAATAATAAATATGCTGAATTTACACATACATGATATCTTTCTAGATCCTTGCACATCCCAGTATTGTACCATCTTACCAATATATTTATGATGGACTTTTACTGCATTTGTATTGTATTATGCATATAGTTGTTCCCCTGCTGCAAGACCATTATCCCCTCATGGAACAACAAGGGGCTGGTTTCATTATGTGGGATACATGTAATGCTGGTTATTCGTAATGCTATGTATTATATGCTATGGACTATCATTTTTATCTGTTTCTAGTGTTTATTATTAACGCAATTTCCTGAGCCTCAAAAACACCACTGTACAGTCCATTGAAATGAACGAGGGTCAATTATTGATGGCTCTGTCCATATTTATTTACAGTCTTTGCTGGAGGATAACACTTACCATGGGAACTGCTTGGGTGCAGCATAGGGCATTCTTGGGGCTGGTGCTGCTACCAAGACCAGACTTGCTGATCTTCTGGATGGAGGGACAGACCATTGTTGAGCAGCAGGAGGGGGAACTGGGGCTGGGAAGTTATCTTCTGGCACACCCTCCACAAAATATGTGCTGCCATAATCTAAGTTATGGAAGGGGAACTCGCCCCCCACAGGTAAATCCACGACCCCCGACGTACTGTTCACCATGTAGAGAGTCTGAGCCTTAACCTGTAAACAGAAAGTACAAATAGTATGGAGTCAATGGGACAATATGAGATTGAGATGGAAATCAGTTCATTGGCGCTGAGGGAACAGGGCTGAGGGAACATATAGGATGATGACCCCTGAAATACAAGTGCAACCCTTCATTTACGATCGCAAAAAAAAAAAATTTCACATGTGCACATACCAATTTACGAGTGCAATTTATTTTACAAGTTCAAAATCTTTTCTCCCATAATAGACTTCATACAAATAGTTGCAAAACGGTACGAACGTAGGCCTACTAACTTGGCCAGTAAGCTACAGTATTTAACTGTGGATAACAATAACAATGGCAACCTCTGAAATTGATCAGTATTCACAAGACGACTCAACAAAGTATTTAGACTCATTACTTATTAGTATTACACAAAACTTCCTTAGATGTAGCCTAATATTGCTTAATTTTGAAACCTATGGACGGCATAGGTCAAAATTCTAAGGCAGCATATTGCTCAGCACATGGTTAGGCTAATTTGCCTACTAGCCAGAGGCCGAATAATGTATGGTTGGCATAAATAAATAATTAGTTACAAACCTGAAATACTCGGGCCAGGTTTTCGACAGACATGTCGAGCTCCCTCATGCCAATCGAAACCTCTCCTTGCCTCACCATAAAGGTGTTGGGACGGACAGCGGTTGATGCTATGGTTGGGCGCACAGCGGTTGAGGTTCACATTTTCGAAGTTGGAAACACTGGGTAGGAAAGGAAGTCACCTGGGTCTCATGGTATTGAAAGTCAATGACCATGTGACTTCTCAGATGGATTAGCCTAAATAACTACATATAGACAGATTATAAACTAATAAAAATAAACTCATTGTTTTTTATATATATATATACTTGAATGTATTTTGCTATAATTGTAGGTCTACAGCCTCCCAAGAGAAAATATTTCACATGCAGTTTATTTTTTCAACCCCATTCATTGTATTAACTTGGTATTGGCCTGGTGTTTTTGGAGCTTATGATAGGCCTACATTCCCTTGGAGGGAAAATGTACTTATTCCTGTTATTCACTCAAAAATGGAGCACAGGTAATTACGATGTTATTAAGTCGTACAGCAACCAAACTAGAGCATAAGCCCGACTTAAAGGGATAGTTCGGAATTTTGGACATAATGTCTCAATTACGACTTACCCATGATGTAGTTGATGGAAACCATTTTCAGATAATTCCATGCTGTCCCTTCTTTTGGACATACACACATTGCTAATGCTAGCGCAACTCTGCGGTATCAAGTAGCATCCACTACCAAACGCACTTAAACACTCCACAGTGCACCCAAAGCAAATAAAATACGACGACAGTCTATCTGGGTTATTTTCAGTGATTATACCATCATTTTTCAAGTCAACCTATCGCTGTATCCTTTACTTTGTGCTCACCTAAATTCTCAGTGGAAGTACGGCGGCGGAGCTAGCTGTAGATTAGCCAGGGTATCTGCCTGTAGGCTATCTGCTCCACAGTTGCCGACACAATCCGTTTTGCCGTAAAGTTACATATTTGGTAGACAACAAGTCAGCTAAACACAAACATGCTACAGAATAACACAGCATATACAAGCAAGCACACTGGCTACCAATTTGCAGGAAAAGTTTGACCACTTCCATGACTTCCCAATCGTGGCAACTAGCTAGCTAAATTGAATAGATAGATCACGCATGCAATCATTTATTAGTTACCTGCTCGTCAGTTGTTTTCGGTGCATGAAGAAAAACAGGTGATGGCACAGCAGTCTCCTTCAGTAGAGGGTGTCCCGACTGTCCTTTTTTGATTTTCACATAGTCATCCTCCGTGAAATGGTCACCACACACTTTGGTGACATCCATGCGAGCAGCAAGAAGCCACAGCTGTTTTCTCTGTTGATCTTCCACTGGTAATCGGTGAAAACTTTGTGGTGCCCATTTTTTTTGCATGATTTGAACAACCTTGAAATACACACCAAAATACCATCTTACCTGAACGTTAGCTAACAATACTACGATTTAGTTTGACTTGAAAAATGATGGTATAATCACTGAAAATAACCCTGATAGACTGTCGTCGTATTTTATTTGCTTTGGGTGCACTGTGGAGTGTTTAAGTGCGTTTGGTAGTGGATGCTACTTGATACCTCAGAGTTGCGCTAGCATTAGCAATGTGTGTATGTCCAAAAGAAGGGACAGCATGGAATTATCTGAAAATGGTTTCCATCAATCAACTACATCATGGGTAAGTCGTAATTGAGACATTATGTCCAAAATTCCGAACTATCCCTTTAACTTAGGATAAGGACATTAAATAGCCCACTTTTTCTAAATTGTCGGTTATATGTAAGCCTTTGTCCTGTAGGCTATGTGTTTTATACCCAGTCATAATTGTTTGAGGAGATTATTACTGTCTCTATCATCAATAGACTACATAGGTTTTACCCTGGGAAAATACAGTTATTATGTAGCAGTATGGTAATATACCACTGACATGACGAAAGACCATGAAGAGTAGTCTACAGAGTTTGTGTTTTTTGTGACCCATGGGATTCAGGCTACAAGAGATGAGCTCTATGAAGACCTCTTCAGCCATTTCCATGTCTTTGTTTCTTTGATTCTAAATGTTGCTTTGGTTACCCATCCCTATCATGCTTACAATAATCAAAAATAGATGCATAAGAATGCAAGTCTCACCTGCTCCCTAATTTGTGAGAAACCTGTTTTATTTAACCCCCCACTTCTGTCTGTTGTATCTCCCTAGGGAATTTCCAACTCTTGAGCCATATTATGAGGTGGTGAAATCTATGAAAGAGAATGGAAGTACCTACGACCATATTTCATCAACACTTGCTGGAATGGGTTTGCAGAGAGGAGCTTCTGTTACATCCCTAAAGCATTTCTGCAAAAAGCACAACTTGGTCAAGGCCAACTGGGGAAAGTTAGCAGACCATGATGTGCGTGTTGCTGTCGCAGAGGCCATAGATGGGGTAAGGTTAGCCAGGAGAGGTTTTGCTCCAACACAGCTTCATTCCGGCTCTGAAACAGTGAAATAAAAAGGTCTCCTACATTAATTTGATTGCACTAGCAGGGCTGCAGCTAATAATTAGCAGTGTCAGGGTTCAAGTTGTGCAATTTGGATGTAGTAATCAATCAATAGGTGTTATCATTTGGGGGGAAATACCTATGCAGAATTTCGAATAAAAAAATTATTTTGACTTTTTTTTATAACAGGTTGGACCCACATCAGATAAAGAAAATACATTATTATCAATTCTAATACTAAATTACTTCCAGGGTGCCAGGAATCTAAACCCAGCTCCATATCATGCCGAATATGTTGGCCACAAGGTCCATCTTGACCAGAATGAAAAAATGGTCATGTTCGGGGTAACCCACGTCATGGCCATTGATGGCTACAGTAGCAAAATTGTTGGTCATTCAACAATGCCAGTAAAGAACAACCTGACAATCTATGATCAGGTCTACAGGTAAACGGCCATTACGTAGTCCTAATACACAATATTGAAACACATCTTAATTTGGATCTCCTTTATGATGTTGTTTTGTTGTCTGTATTTTATGTAATCCAGGCTATTATTGTGCTTTGTCTCATTTATAATTTGTCTTTCTAGGAAAGTCGTCATCTCCCATGGCATGTGGGACCAAGTGAGGGTAGACTGCGGGAAGGAGTTCTACCCGACTCTTTTCATGCAGGACAAGCTTGGAGGGTATAGGTACAATCAGGACCGCCCTGCATTCCTCCAATCGCCCTCTACACGGGTGGGTTCTTGCTTAGATTACGCCAAATCAAGTACAAAATGTAGTTATTTTGTTTATTTTGTCATTTGTTTTTGTCTTGTTGTATTTTTAGAACCACCGTATTGAGAGGATGTGGCCAGAGGTGTGGTATTTCTTTATTTTTACTCAACGCCAGCCTCACTATCACTATTTATATTTCTAAGCTCCTTATGCATATGGGAACTCTCAATTAATGTTGCACTCCTGTGTCCTACTTTAGGTCAATAACAGGGTAAATTACCCATTGAAGACAGGCCTCATGGGTCTGGTAAACCAAGAGACCATTGATATGGAGGACGACACAGTGAAATGTATTGTGTCCACTCTGGCATGTCAAGTGGCAAGTCTGGGATTGGGGGTGTTCGTGGATTCCTGGAATGCCCACAATGTCCCAGGTATTTTTCATCAAATGTACCAATCTAATAATGATTCTTGTAGCAATTTTTATTTTGTAATTATAGGTTTGTAAGTGAATTACTGTAAAAGCTTATGTAAATGTCAATAGCAAGTATCAGATACATAATGTATGTAGGACTGGTCAATCTGTAGGAAAGGAGCTACATTCAAGGCCCCTACAGGAAGCATTAAGCACTTGAAACAAAAAATATTTATAAACGTGTCAAAGACCGTTCTAGAAAGGTATATGTTTAGTCTCATATGATTAATGTGAGGTTTTCTCGACATTAGAGGAGTTATGATAATAGAAGTAAAACATCTTACTTTGTAATGTCTGTAATTCCAGGCAGAGGGATCCCAAATGTCCTGGCAACGCACGGCTACATGGCCAAGATAAATGAAGATCTGCTACCAAGTGCCTATACTGCAGCCGACCTCTATGACGGGGAGCATGGCGCTAAGCTCAAGAGAGAGTCACACTTCGGAAGGAGTTCTCTTCAAGGGCAAGATCAGATAACCCAGGCGGAGCAGAGGTTCCATGAAGCTGTGCCGGACTTGTTTATGCTCTACTCAAGCTCAGTGAATGGCAACCAGTGGCCATTGCAAGATGCTGTGTTGCAGCTTATTCACATTATGAACACAGCTGAGTAGCCCTCTCCACCCCGTGACCAGTCACCCCCCACCCCTTTCCTTCTACTCCTGGAAGCAGCCTAGAACCCTACCCTGCAACCAGCTCCCCCCCCAGTAGCAGGCTAAACCCCCCACCCCTGCTACCAGCTTCTCCCCCCCCCCCCGCCCCCTTGTAGCAGCCTAAACCATTCCCCTGCTACCCCACCTCACCCCCATTACCAGCTTCCATTTACCCCCGCATTTCATCTAAATAAATGTTTTCTATTTTTCATCCATTCAGCTTGTCACAATGTTTTTTGATAATTGTGAATAATCTGATCGTAGTTTCACAAGTAGGTGGTTCCTGAGCATGCAAGGAAAACAACTTAAGTTTAAAAGATGACAGCACAAACAAGCCCCAGATCAAAGCTAGACACACAGCGCATCACTTTCTGACATTGCAGACTTCCAATAGGAGTCCGGATGTGTCAAAATGAGAAATGGTCTGGGTCAAGAGGTGTCATGGGCCTTCACACTTTCTAACCCAGACCACTGGTTGGCAAGGCCTGACAACACATCTTGACATCTCATGGTTGACACATTTTTGCCTTAACTTGACACAGGCTGACATATTTTGACACAGCAGATGTCAGATCCCTGAACACATTCAAATACTATGTGTGGTGACCTGAGTATACACCACTAGGGAATTAAGCTCTAAACCAACTACACCACATTCTGTTTAATGAGAAGGAACTCAGCTCTAGACAACAATGTTTTATAACCCAAAATGCAAGTTCAAAAATACCAGATGAGGCATGGATTTAGAAAAGTACAAAAATTAGCTTTATTAATGTTGGCTTACAGGTGAACATTAGAAATGTAAATTAATTAAATATTGAGCTACTGCACAGTCTGCGCCCGAGGGAACCACGTGACTGTCTCCCCGCCAAGCCCCGCCTCCAACTACGAGTGCCTGGGAGAGATTGAAGTGGGCAGAAAGGAGAAAGAGATCTACACCGCACAAACACAAAACCAAAAGACCACTACAAATCAAATGGATAGATGTGGAATAACCAAATAATACTACAGCACCACACGTGTAGGAAAATCCCCCCCACCAACACAACCAAAGCCGAGAACCGCAGGCAAGGACATGAGGGGTACACCCGGCTTCCAGGGACACAGGGCAGCGCACTGGACTGGCACTACAAAACACAAAGATGCAATTATATTTGTGGGGCACAATAAGAAACTCCAATGCAATAAGAATGGACACGTCAGTTCGCCCTCCACCTGCTCCGTGATAGTCGGCTCGCACATGCGAGGAGCGGTATCCGCCTTACTCTATAAATAAATCACATCATGAATCGCATGTCAACCCTTTACATTTCACTTAACTAACTAGGAAACAGTGGCTGATAAGACTTGTGGTTGGTACACACCTAAGAACAAGGAAAGAGACATTAATAAATGAAGCATACTTCAGATAATTAAAGTTTAAGTGATTGGAATCTAGACCGTAGTTTTTCTTTGCAAACGCCGTCTTTGCGCATTGACTTGCATAGGTTCACATGAGATCCTTATTCTTAGGTCTGTACAAAATAAACAATTTGAAAAATATATACATGTGGTAGCACACAAAAGCTGCATAAATAAAATAAATACAAACTATTTGCCAGTAGTAATGTGGATTAGTAATTCTCAGACTTCAGGATATTCTGTAGGCCAACAGGTGACTGGGACCTAAAGAGAGCTTTAGGTCACTGGAAATGTATTGTACCAAACATGTAAGCATTTTATATTATAAGCACAACACATACCTTCAATAGAAAACACAGGATGCACTGCCCGGCATTGCACGGATCCCAAATTAGTGGGTAACCCCGTAGCCTAGGAACGATATTGGAATATTATAGCCAAATAAAACATGCGCACATTAATAACAAACCAGTATAGGTACATACCTTAAAACAGGGAGAAAATCCAGGGCCCAACAGCAGCAGCAGCATGGAAGTCGCATGCTCAAGCCAGAGAACAAAACACTTTTAAAAAGGACATTCTCCCAGTTCGCCCATTCACACATCCATTCACACCTGTGGGCACTCTGCCGTAATTAGCACTGTAGCAGGTGACTGAGGGGGCGTGTGCATGAGATGACAGCGTGGAATCTGACCACAATATACTAAAGTGGGTGTGCACCCTTCTGGGGGTTACCACATATGGTTTATGATCTTGACTCAATTGGACATTTTATATCAATCTCTGCATTATAATTAATTCAATTAATTGTATACAGTGCATCCGGAAAGTATTCACAGCGCTTCACTTTTTCCACATTTTGTTCTGTTACAGCCTTATTCCAAAATTGATTAAATTCATTTTTTTCCCTCAAAATTCTACACACAACACCCCATAATGACAATGTGAAAAAAGTTTTTTTGAGATTTTTGCAAATTTATTAAAAATAAAAAAATAAAATTTCTCATTTACATAAGTATTCATACCCTTTGCTTTAACGCATTTTTAAAGTATCATATTTCATATTTGGTCGCATATCCTTTACATGCTGTTACTTCCTGAAGTCTGTGACCATCAACATCAAAAAACTGTCGATATCTTATTTTCAGGTACTGTTACAGGTAATGTGGATGGATCACTTTAAGGGTTGTTTCTCCTGACTTTTTTCCCCATAGAGTTCTATAGGAAAATGAGTCCGGAGAAATAACCCTTGCAGTGATCCATCCACATCTACTCCATATCTGGCAACAGATTGATGGTTTGGGGCTCGTTTGATAGCTCAGACCCTTGATAACTTACAGCCATTTAGCCAGCCATGTGTTCCATACTGTACCAGTGTAATTTACAGCTGAATCTAGTCTCACCCCCCAATTTCCATAGAGATCCATTCAAATGCAGAGAGGTTATAGTATGGCTTGTAACAGTACCTGAAAATAAGATATCGACAGTTTTTTTGATGTTTTTTCACATTGTCATTATGGGGTGTTGTGTGTAGAATTTTGAGGGAAAAAATGAATTTAATCAATTTTGGAATAAGGCTGTAACAGAACAAAATGTGGAAAAAGTGAAGCGCTGTGAATACTTTCCGGATGCACTGTATATTGCAAAAAATGTGCAGGGTCCGGTGGAGGTGAGTTAAGCAGGAATGGTTTGGGAGGTTCCTTTCTTGACTGCCATGCAGGGCTGAGATGGAGAGCTGAGTCAGTGACCCCTTTCAACAAAACGGATAACACTGCAGCCTCCCGGGCAGACGGTAGAACTGGACCAGCACCGGTTTGGAGAATGTGATCTTCCCTTCCCTTAGTTGTAGATGGAGCGGATGAGGCGAGACACTAGGGCACAGAGAGGAGATAACAGATTAGCAGAAGTGACAGAGACATTCAAAGTTTACTTCAGTTCAAGCAACACCGGATATCTGTCATTCCACCCACTCATAAACTTAGAAAAGAGAGAAATCCCTGCGCTTGTGTAAGGTGTGCTTAACCCATGTATTTCTGTCTATGGAGTATATGATGGAGCCAAGATCCCTGTGCCGGTGGTACGGTGGAGCTTCACTCCCAGGCCCTGCGCGATCGCATTCCAAAGCTCTGACGTGAACTGGGGACCTCTGTCCGAGGAGACATCAGACGGTACGCCGAACCAGGCGACCCAAGTGGCGATGAATGCCCGAGCCACATCGGCAGACGTTGTCGATGCCAACGGAATGGCCTCCGGCCACCGCATGGTCCTGTCGACCATTGTGAGGAGGTAGGCGAACCCATGGGAGGGTGGCAGGGGCCCCACCAGGTCCACGTGCACATGGTCAGAACGCCTCTCAGGAACAGAGAAAGGCGCCAACGGGGCCTTTACATGACGATGCACCTTAGAGCGTTGGCATACATTGCGGGTGTTGGCCCAGTTGCGGATGTCCTTCTTGAGGCCGTGCCAAACGAACCTAGCCGACACAATCTTCTGTGACGACCATGAACGGCATCAAAAACCCGTCGTCTCCACTCGTCGGGCACAACCGGCTGTGGTTGCGACGTGGAAACATCACAACACCTTAGCCATGGCAAACGATAATGGTTTGTGGTCAACAAACGCCGTGAATGGCCGGGCTTCCAGCAGGAAACGGAAGTGACGTATGGCCAGGTACAGGCCAAGGAGTTCACGATCGAAAGCTCTATACTTCCTCTCGTTGGGATGCAGTTAGCGGCTGAAAAAAGCGAGAGGCTGCCAGGCTCCATTAATGCACTGCTCAAACACGGCACCGACGGCGTAATCCGAAGCGTCCGTGGTGAGGGCGATCGTCGCCCCTGGAATAGGGTGTGCCTGCATAACTTCGTTGGCCAGAGCCCCTTTCGTGGCAGAAAAAGCGCTGTCCATCTCTTTAGACCAATCGATGGCCTTCTTGGGGGGAATGCCCTTGAGGGCCTCGAAAAGGAGCTGCATGAGCTGGGCTGCATGGGGAATAAAACGATGGTAAAAGTTCACCATGCCCAGGAACTCCTGCAGGGCCTTTGCGGAGAGGGGGCGGGGAAAACTGTTCACAGAGTACGTGTGACTGCCTGGTCTCTTGCTCCAATATCCATGTTTACCTGTGTCTATGTGAAGTTAGGCACTCATGCTTGTCCTTGTGCTTATATGCTTCTGGTGGCTTAAAACAGTTGTAACGTGGTGTGCATGTCTGAATGTCGGCATTGGCATGGGTGAAGTGCCAATTTTTAAATATATTTGCTGTGCACAAATCCTATTTAACATTTGAAAATATCAGGTTACACATTTACAATAATAGTCTCGATTTGATTTCCATAAATAACACGCACGCAAACACGCGGCCAATGTGCCTTTAACGTTCTGTGTGCTGCTGTACATGCATAACGTTAAGCCTACTACAAAAAATTCCGTTATGAACATATACAAACAGAACAGTTAGCTAGCTAACGTTAGCTAACGCAAGGCGAATCTGGCTTGCCTCAAAATGTCAATGTCTGTATGACAGTTGAAAGCTAAGCTAACGTTAGCTAACGTTAGCTTGCAAAATTAACGTTACTAGCATAAACATCTGTTATAGCTGATATAAGTTTGCAAGCATGGCCACATGAAGGGGACAAGGCACCAAAAATGGGACATCTTGTCACCCTAAAAATACCGAAACACTCACCTTCTTTCCACAACTGTATTAGCTAAATTTATGCCTGCCGACTCCACCTGCAGCAAATCGAACGTGACCAGACTCTAAACCACACCCACCGACGTCTCCGCTTTGGTCCTTTTGCTAAGTTGGCATTTGAGAAATGAACCGTGGCCAGTGATAGTGCTTTTAGCATCCTTCACTCAAACAATGAGAAACCAAACATGCGTATTCTCCTTATGCGACTACGAATTGAAACTTTGAACTTTGTACACGGACCCAAATTGCAACATCATTACAACATACTATTTTTAACGTTGTGAATTTTGAAGGAGTGGGAGAAATGACCAAACTGAGACTTCTTTCCAGGTCCAGCAAACTGCAACGCAGCTGTGTTCTTTATTTATAAACCTCATTCAACCCAAAGAACACATCATAGAAGTTGCAGTCTATGACATAGCCGCGTTGACAGTAGGAGGTGAATTATATATGTATGTCCCTGAGGTAGCCGCCACATCCGTCCCCCCAGAATTAATCAGAACTGGCAACGCCAGACGAGGGGGAGGCCGAACCGCCCGACCGAAACGAGTCCGCAAGGCTGGAGCGGGGGCCGGAGTGGACACAGGGGGACCACAAGAAGGTAGGGGGCGCCGCGGTGACGCAACAGACGGAGGGCGACCCCGCCGTGGGGGCTGAGCCAACTTAACGGGCTGGTCCAGATCCAGATGGGCTGGTTTGAGGCGGTCCAGGGAAACGTAGTCTGGCTTACCACCGACGTCCACTAGGAAAGTCTTGTCCCCGGCCTCCAAGACGCGAAACGGGCCATCATAGGGAGGGTA
Organism: Synaphobranchus kaupii; assembly: GCA_029718625.1. Lineage (NCBI taxonomy): Eukaryota > Metazoa > Chordata > Actinopteri > Anguilliformes > Synaphobranchidae > Synaphobranchus > Synaphobranchus kaupii. The sequence goes on along the minus strand of CM056381.1, from coordinate 35,133,783 downwards.
AAGCGGCCCCCGATGCGCATCGTGGCAGATGAAAACGTACTCCGCCGCCTTCAGGTCGGAAGGGACATGGGACTGCGGAAGGCCGTGCTGTGATGTAGGCACTGGTGCAAACGCCCTGGTGCTGTCCAGGAGGGCGGTTCGTTGTTGCGATGCGGACCAAGGGCTTGTGGCATTAGGAATGAAATCCCCCGGCACCCGCAGAGGCTGACCATAAACCAGCTCAGCAGACGAGCACTGTAGGTCCTCCTTAGGGGCAGTCCTGAGCCCCAGCATGACCCAAGGAAGTCTGTCGACCCAACTGTCATCCTGGAGGCTGGCCCGGAGGGCGGCCTTCATTGAGCGGTGAAACCGCTCGGACAAGCCATTAGCCTGGGGGTGATAAGCGGTGTTACGGTGGAGCGTCACTCCCAGGCCCTGTGCGATCGCATTCCAAAGCTCTGACGTGAACTGGGGACCTCTGTCCGAGGAGACATCAGACGGTTCGCCGAACCAGGCGACCCAAGTGGCGATGAATGCCCGAGCCACATCGGCAGACGTTGTCGATGCCAACGGAATGGCCTCCGGCCACCGCATGGTCCTGTCGACCATTGTGAGGAGGTAGGCGAACCCATGGGAGGGTGGCAGGGGCCCCACCAGGTCCACGTGCACGTGGTCAGAACGCCTCTTAGGAACAGAGAAAGGCGCTAACGGGGCCTTTACATGACAATGCACCTTAGAGCATTGGCATACATTGCAGGTGTTGGCCCAGTTGCGGATGTCCTTCTTGAGGCCGTGCCAAACGAACCTAGCCGACACAATCCTCTGTGACGACTTCTTGCCCGGGTGGGAAAGACCATGAACGGCATCAAAAACCCGTCGTCTCCCCTCTTCGGGCACAACCGGCTGTGGTTGCGACGTGGAAACATCACAACACCTTAGCCATGGCAAACGATAATGGTTTGTGGTCAACAAACGCTGTGAATGGCCGGGCTTCCAGCAGGAAACGGAAGTGACGTATGGCCAGGTACAGGCCAAGGAGTTCACGATCGAAAGCTCTATACTTCCTCTTGTTGGGACGCAGTTGGCGGCTGAAAAAAGCGAGAGGCTGCCAGGCTCCATTAATGCACTGCTCAATCACAGCACCGACGGCATAATCCGAAGCGTCCGTGGTGAGGGCGATCGTTGCCCCTGGTATAGGGTGTGCCTGCATAACTGCGTTGGCCAGAGCCCCTTTCGTGGCAGAAAAAGCGCTGTCCATCTCTTTAGACAAATCGATGGCCTTCTTGGGGGGAATGCCCTCGAGGGCCTCGAAAAGGAGCTGCATGAGCTGGGCTGTGATGGTAAAAGTTCACCATGCCCAGGAACTCCTGCAGGGCCTTTGCGGAGAGGGGGCGGGGAAAACTGTTCACAGCCTCCACCTTCAACGGCAGTGGCACCGCACCATCCTTGGTAATGCGGTGCCTGAGGAAGTCAATGGCAGCCAGTCCGAACTGGCACTTGGCCGGATTAATAATAAGTTTGTGCTGGCTGAGCCGCTCAAAGAGGGTTCGAAGGTGAGACACGTGTTCCGCCATGGAGACACTAGCGACGAGAATATCGTCCAGATAGACAAAAAGGAAAGGTAGATCGCGCAGCACCTTGTCCATCAGGCACTGGAAAGCCTGCGCTGCGTTTTTCAGGCCGAACAGCATCCGCAGGAATTCCCAAAGGCCAAATGGCGTGATCACTGCTGTCTTCTGGATGTCCTGCGGCTGTACAGGAACCTGGTGGTATCCACGCACAAGGTCCACCTTGGAGAAGACGACTTTCCCGGCCAGGCGGGCGGAAAAATCCTGGATGTGAGGAATCGAGTATCGGTCGGGGATCGTGGCGTCATTGTGGCGCCTATAATCCCCACAGGGGCGCCACCCGCCGCCGGCCTTCGACACAATGTGTAGGGGCGAGGACCAGGGGCTGTTTGACCGGCGAATGATGCCGAGGCGCTCCATGGTGCAGAACTCCACCTGGGCAACAGCAAGTTTCCCGGGGTCGAGGCGTCGAGTGCGGGCATGGACAGGCGGGCCGGTAGTCGGGATGTGGAGTTCTACCCCTTGCTTAGTGGAGGCAGAAGAAAAGGTGGGCTCAGTAAGGCTTGGGAACATGGTGAGGAGACGGGAAAACACGGCAGCAGATGAGAGTGCATTAGACAGCTTTGACGTGCCAGAACAGCTAAGTGAGCACGAGAGCGAGGTAAATGTCTCAGCGTTGACGAGCCGCCGGTTCTTAACGTCCACCAACAGGCTGGTCGCGCAGAGAAAATCCGCACCGAGGAGGGGGGTGGACACCTTAGCTGTGACAAAATCCCAAACGAACCGTTGTCCTCCAAAACACAGCGCCACGCTCCGCTTCCCAAAAGTGCGGATGGAACTGCCGTTGGCGGCTTGAAGGGCGGGGCCATGTCCATCACTCTGTATGTCCAAGGGTGCTACGGGCAGAACGCTCACTTGCGCACCAGTGTCACAGAGGAAACGCCTCCCAGAATTAGTGTCAGTAATAATTAACAAGCTCCCCGTATGGCCGACGCTCATGGCAGCTAGTGAGCGCCGGCCCTGGCATTTCCCGACGCCTTGAAGGTGCAAGGGGGGCGGCACTTGGTAGCCTTGGAGCCAAAACGCGTGTGGTAAAAGCACAGACCTTGCTGTTGGGTTGTAGCTGTAGTGCCGGTAATGGCCACTGCGTCCACCGGCAGTGTGGAGTCTTTGTGGGCGGGACCCAGGGCGGCCCCGCAGCTCTGCCGGCCGGCGGAAAAAAACTTGTCAGCTTCCCTAGCCAAAGCCCGGAAATCCTTAACAGGCGTGTTAGTCAGGGCAGATCGCACTGCTGTAGGAAGCTATTGCAAGAACAGCTCCGTGAACAGGAAACACGGTTTATGATTTCCCATAAACCTATAGTCAACATATAATCCAACAACTCCGAGGGCTTGGAATCACCCAGGCCCGGCAGAGAGAGCAGCTGACGAGCGCGCTCGTATTCAGTCAAACCGAACGTGTCCAGGAGGTAAGACTTCAACGTCGCATATTTATCTTCCTCTGGTGGGTCTTCGAGAAGGCTCACGACTCTAGTGGTGGAACTGCTGAGAGCAGAGACAACATAATAATATTTTGTATTGTCATCGGCGATTCTCCAGAGTGCGAACCGTGCCTCCGTTTGAGCGAACCAAGCCGCAGATTGCCGTTCCCAAAACTCCAGTAATTTAAGGGAAACTGCATTCGCCGCTTCCATGATGCGCAAGTTTGAAAGTAATCCTTGGAACCGTCCAAAGACGGATCGGGGTCACCAATGAAGGAGTGCGGGAAATGACCAAACTGAGACTTCTTTCCAGGTCCAGCAAACTGCAACGCAGCCGCGTTCTTTATTTATAAACCTCATTCAACCCAAAGAACACGTCATAGAAGTTGCAGTCTATGACGTAGCCGCGTTGACAGTAGGAGGTGAATTATATACTGTATGTATGTCCCAGAGGTAGCCGCCACAATTTAATGTTTAAAAAACTTCAAATTTCAACCACCTTAGAACGTAAAATTGACGTTATATACTGGCTATCAATTTGAGACGTAATTCCAATGTTTCATGTCTAACTGAGCTGCAGCATTGCCATTCTAACGTTTAAAAACCTTTCACTTTCAACCATCACATACCCTCAAACTAACGTCAGGTTAGTCTGGATTTTAACGTTGTTTCAACCATAACACAATATAAAATGCCTAAGGGGAAGACTCATTCAGATCAACTAATGCTTTCATTTTCATGCGCTATATTGTAAGCAAATCCTTTTGAAAAAGGTGACATTTTTAAAGTTGATTAAATGACATACTGACAGGTTAAATCAGTGGTGTCCTAATTCCTCAGTGTGGACATTATGAAATGAAACCATTTGTAGAAGGTGAAGAGTTTAAATGGAAATGAGCCAAACCTGCATTGTGTTAAAATAAGATCAAGAAAAAATGACTGAAGGACCTAAACTCATGTCTTCAACAACTTTAACTGATCAAGAAATTGGCTGTAACAAAAACCAATATACACATGGGTCCCCTAGGATTAAGTTTGAAATCCTCTGCCATGTTTTTGTCAAATGGAATGAAGATACAAGCACCACATAGCACACTGCTCCTACAAGATACACTTTTCGCTCATTGTTGTGGACCCAGGTCCCTCGCACAGGGAATTGAAGGGTCTCTAATCACTACTCCAGGGGATGACATCAGCCATATGCTGCTAACACTGAACTTGCTCCAAAGCAAGGAGCTGCCCTAGACAAAGCAGAGCAGGGCCAATGAAGTAGTACAGAGATGTATTACAGAAGCAGCAGAATGAAACAAAATTATCAGTCATATGATGAAGCAATGCTGAAGCAGTACAATTAAGTAGTACAATGTATCAGTATAGTGAATCAATATGATGAATTAATACTAGTATGAAGAAACAATGAATGTGTGTAAATGAACAGTATGATTGAGCAGTATGATGAAGTACTATGTTGAAGTAGTGTGAATCAGTGTGGTCAAACAGTTCAATGAAGCAGTATGATGAAGTACTATGTTGAAGTAGTGTGAATCAGTGCGGTCAAACAGTACAATGAAGCAGTATGAAATGATGAATTAGTGTGATGAAACAGCACAATTAATCAGTAACAAATCGGTGTGATGAAGCAGTATGGTGAAGCACGATGATGAGTCAGTAAGATACAACAGTATGATGAAACAGTATTGCTGAAACTACACAATGAAGCAAATGAGAGGGGGTATGTGTTTAATGTATTTGTTCTGTGAAAAGTGAGAGAAGTGAATGGAGAATGGACAAACCCCCTGAACACAAAGGTGTCATGTAATATGTAATTACAAAATACACAATGATTCTACCCATCTCCCCTTCTGGAATGGCACCGATAAGGGGCCCATAGGTAGGCTATACTGTGACACATACCCCGGCTAAGCAGAGAAATTGGCCAACTCCCTAGCCCAGCACCAACCGCCAAAAATTAAATATGTTTACACCAGCATGGGAAAAAATAAATAAATAAATAAATAAATGACAAATAAAAATGCCCAGTCTACAAACCATCACATAAAATTCTAAATGACAGCATGCCACAAAACAGGCTCATTTCTAAGAATCTATCCAACACATGGTTTGAGGCTGGGGCACTGCATTAAAGATACTGAAATTATACTAGTTGCAGGTCCCAGAATATATAAGAAGAGTCAAACTGTTACAGATCATCTTTTAAAAAGTTAAATAAAAACAAGATGCCCCATTCATCAACATTATATTAGTGATTCCACCTGAATGCAAACATCAAACAATGCAATAATATTCTCCTGCCTGGCACTATGCATATGAACAAGAGACATCCAAGACAAAATACACAATGATAAAAAAATATATCAATGCACTTGGGAATACAAGCTATCTTTTCATAAAACATTCATGAATCCAATTAATTCACATATCCAATTGCATTTAGATCCCTACAGAACAAATATTGACAACGGCTCTTTGCGAAACAAAAAGGTGCTGCTTTCATTTGGAAAACAGTAGAGATATCTAACTTCAGCTTTTTACAGGGAGATGTCAGTTTTTGTGTTCCTCTTAGTGTTTTTGTCATTAGGAATCTCTAAATTGTTCTCCTCAAGTTAGAATGGTCAATTACAGTTGTAGGCCTGATCCATCTTGCCAATGCCATCTGGAAGAGTGACTGTGTATGTAAAGCTTACATATTAAATATTAACAGTCACTTTCTCTTTTGGTCTGGCATTAGATAACGTGACAAAGTTGACATCAACACATTGATGAAGGAGTATTCATCAATACTAGTTTTGGTTTGGAACCAGTGCGTGAATACTTCATTCTGTCTTACCCTTGCTTTATTATTCCTAATCAATGGAATGTAACAGCAAAGGAAATATTCATTTGTGAGTGAAGCAAGTCCTGCTAGGCCTTTAAAGAAGCCACTTATAGGACACTAGAGATTACCTACTCTATCCCAGCTCCCCTGAAAGGAGCCTCAAGGGATGTAGAAGAGCCATGAGCTGATTGCTTTTGCTTTCACACCTACACCTGCTTACTGTCTCACAGTAGATTGACTTCACACTAAGCATTCGTCATGTTTGCTAATGTGAATGCATATATGGCTGGATTTATTCTGATGTATAAGGAGACTAACTTCACAAACGCAAATTGCACAAACTCTGGTCTCTGGTAGGACCACATTATAAAGTGGTTTGAAGAGCACTACCCTCAAGCTCTCCAAGACTCAAGATACTTTGACGTTTTATGCAGTGCACTCAGCTGAAGGTTACTTGGAGGATCATCAGTTAGAGGCAGCCAATGTGAGGTCTCTGAAAATGGGCGAGTGATCTTTTGTTTAGTTGAAAAAATTAATCTGCTTGCCGGTCTTCATTGATTAGAGAAAATACTGAAGAAACATCCCATTAATCAAAAGCAATCTCACACCGGGGCAGAAATGTGTATATTTTCAATAAAGAGTTTGAAGGGAGGTAATTTTTAGTCTGCCATAAGGTTGGCTCTCCCAGTCATATACTGTACATACTGCTTTGTCCACAGGGACTATAAGCTGTAACATTTAGGTAACAAATTAGAGGTACTGTGTTTTAACAGAAAATGTGACTATATAATAATAATAATAATAATATTCTTGTGTAACCTGTGTACTCATTGAACCATGGGCTGCTATGTATTAATCTATAGGGAAATTGATTTAGTGCTGCCTTCATACCTCAGCTCTCTGCTCAACTGGAATTCACCTTCGTTCCAGTGACATGGTACTTTTCCTTGACCCTCTACTAAACTTGGGAAGATGGAATTGGAACAATCTACAAAAGACCTTAACCCCTTCCCGCAGACCCCCTAGTGGCCATGCCGCCGGCGCCATGAGATTCCTTAAATGAGACATTCCTTGCTCCTGCAACGAAACTATGACAAACAACAAACTCCATATTCTATCTTTATTAGTACACGATTTTCGACAACTATACCGAATATGGTGTTTCTAAGTGCCACTATTGTCGCATAGTTCGTCCATTTAATAAACAACCCCCCACCCAGTCTCACCTGCAACTATACCAACCCATAGCGTCTATGTCTGAGTTCATAAAAATATTTCACCACCAAAGATTTGTATCCACCACCAAAATAAATTACTATTAGGAATAAGAAGAGGAAGAAATGCTGCTGACGGTTTATTCAAAATGTCTGGAATTGAAGTACATGGTCAGACATTGATTATGTGATTATCTGGTGAATGATTTTGTAGGGACAACAGACTACGTTTCCATTCATTCCACAGGCAACAAAAGTGAAGTTTGCAACATGGTCCCAGCGTGACGTCCATTGTTAGTGATCCAATCATTTTGCATGGAAATACGAGACTAAGGGTCATAAAAGTCAAAGAGATAAGGCTGAAGAATTCCAGTCTGTCTCCCCCACTTCTTTTCCTTTCTACTCCATTTTGCTGTGTGTCAGCCTGTGTTGCTGTGTTGCAGCGACATCAGAAAGGCAGCGGAGAGAGACGCAAGTGACGTTAGCTTACCTGCCGGCATCTAACTATAGAACTGAATTAATGCAGTTTATTGCAGCAGAAAACCAGGACAAAAGGTGAAATCGTAGTCAGAATGCAAGCAGAGGTCAAAACCAGGAAAACACAGCAAAAGTACAAAATCACAATCCGAAGTCAAAAACAGGAAACAGGCGAAAAGTCAGGAACACAGGTAACAGGAACAAAAGGCTTGTAGCGAAACAGAGACTAAATCAACTGAGACAAACTCGCAACAAACACAAGACAGAGTGGGACTAACAAGCAAACGAGAAACAGGTGAACAGCAGGGCAGGTGGAACACATAGGTAATCGGGCTGAGGTGGACACAACGGGGAAGTGAAAACAACAGCACATGGATGTGAGACGGAAAACAAAAACACACTAACAAAACTGAAGTAGGCCTAACACATAACAGCTTCACATACTGACAGTAATACCTTCAACCCTTATGAATTATTAGTTATTAGTGATTTGATGGTAAATTGAAGTAGTAGTAATTATAATCCACAATAATCATATGAGACTGATTTAATTTTAACCTATCTAAGAATAATAAGGGTAAACCTCATTATTCCATAGTTATTATTGACTATATTTCTGGCATCCCATGTAAGAGTTTATATATAGAGGCATATTCTTACATTTATGGAGCCCCGTCCGAGGATATTCCTCACATAATTGGTGCCCGGGTGAAGACTGGTAAGACGGACATATTTTATTTGTCTATCTCCACTGCTACCAAACGTATATGTAAACACCTTGCATGAGTAATATGGCATTTGTAAGAATATAGAGGCATATTCCTTACAATTTTAACACAAAATTAAGGATATCCATTGATATTGTGGCCCCAGTTAAAGTGAAAAACGTCACGTCTAAGCAGAGATTGCCATGGAAAAATAAAGAAACTATGAGATTAAAGAGAAATTGTCGAGTGGCTGAAAGTGGAGAAAAACTAAATTGCATGTCCACCCCAACATTTTTTGTGAACATTTACGACTCTACAATTAGATTTTCCAGACAAACACATTTTTCTAAATTGATAATGACAATCAGAACCATCCCAAAACCCGCTTCTCAACAATTGACCGTCTCATCAACCCTGCCCCCCTTAAAATTAGTGATCAATTTTCCACACCTAAATGTGAAGAGTTTGCTACACACCTCAGGGATAAGATTACCACTATTAGGTCTGTTGTAGGTACATTAAGAGGTGACACTCAGGTTTTTGATTCCACTATTTCACCATGTGAGAAAACCCTTGAGTCTTTTGTACTTGTTGATGCTGAAATGCTCAGTAAGGTTGTGGCATAGCCCAGCCCTGTACCTGCCCTCTTGATCCCATTCCTGCAACATTTTTTAAAACAATTTTTAAGGGCATATCTGACCAAGTTCAGGCTATTACCACCTATTCCCTTCAGACAGGTGTATTCCCAACCTCACTTAAGACTGCCATGGTAAAGCCCCTCCTGAAGAAAGACAACCTGGATCCTCAGTAATTTTAGAAAAACTAGTTTTTAACCAACTAAATAATTATATTCTTTCTAATCACATTCACAAAATCACATTCACATTCAGTCTTGTTTTCGGGCCCATCATAGCACAGAGACTATGTTCTTCTAGACCTTAGCACAGCCTTTGACACTGTTGACCACATTATTCTTCTAGACAGACTACAAAAGTATGTTAGTCTCTCTGGCACTGTTCGTAACTGGTTTCAGTCGTACCTTACAGGCAGAGAATTCATTGTTTCCCTTGATGAACACTCCTCCAATAGCTATAAAATTAGCTGTGGTGGTCCACAAAGCTCTATACTAGGCCCTGCCACTTTTTAATTTATATACGCTTCCCCTTGGCAATGTGATCAGGGGACATGGCATAAGTTTTCACAGTTACGCCAATGATACCCAGCTCTATATTGCCATGAGACCTGATGACACAAGCCCCATTGATTCTCTCCACAATTGCATCCAAGACATTAATGCATGGATGGCTCCAGCTCAACTATGACAAATATGTCTAGATGTCTTCTGGCTGTTCTGCAGGCCCGTACTGAGACTCATGGCATTCAACAATTATGGCCCTAGCCTGTGGAACAGCCTGCCAGAAGCCCTGAGGGTGGCAAAGAGTATGTATATTTTTAAGAGAAAACTCAAAATGCTCATTTTTAATTAGGCTTTTAGTTAGGTTGCTTTGACTTAATCATCTTAATTTTGAATCATTTTATTTATTTGACTTATTTATCTATTTCTGTTTTATTGTGTTTACCTAGTTTTATTGTGTCTATTCTTTTCTTGTTATGTCCTGTATTTTATCTTGATATTATGTTAAGCACTTTGAATTACTTTTTTTTTTTTTGCATGAATTGTGCTATATAAATAAAGGTTGATTTGATTGATTGATTGATTGATTGATTGATTGATTGATTGATTGAAGATACAGGAAATGTAAACTGTGCAGATCCATTGTAACAACAATCTCAACTAACCAGAGGGACAGCGACCCAGGTCCAAGCACTGGGCGTTATCCTGAGTGCTGTTTCCGGTACTCCACTGGCCCATCCCCATTCAACCTTTAATCATAACTCCCATGAGGGCCAGTCTATAATCAAGAACCCCATCATTGGGCCGGACAGCAGAGGGCCAAATTGGACCTGGCACAGGTTCAGATTGCTTTTCGCCAGGAAAGCTGGACCTTATGCACTTTGTTTAGCAGCGTGTGTTTAGCTGCGATAATGGGCCTGTCAGTGTCGCTGTGACACAGCGCCACTGGCCCCACTTTCCCATTAGGGGACCCGCCCTTGCTGTAGCAAGTCCTTCTGTTCTGCCCGGCAGTCGCTGAACCAAACAAGAGCCCAGTTGTCACTGACCCAAAACAGCCCCATCCCCCACCTACACCCATCTATCCTCACATGTACAGGGCCTGATAGTTTATGCAAGCTGGCTTCACTCAAGAATTAGCATTTCCTCTAGTTTTAACCTCCCCCAGTTTCACAAATGAAAAGTCACAAACATCACAAACACATATCAGTGTTCTCCAAAAAAAATGTCACCACAGTAAACCGAAATTTAGGGTTACATGTGTTACAAAGTGGTCTCACAGGAGTAAATGTGTTATCTGGACTTGAAATGACACATACAGTCAGGTCCACAATTAATAAAGGGTTGTATAAAATAAACAACACAGGTAATGAGCCATATTGCATGCTCAAAAAATTGAAAATTATATTCTTTTACACGAAAACAACTGTTCAGAAAATTTTATTTTTATTTATAAGTAATGACTTTCCCTTTGTTTACCATTTTACAGCATAATACTCATGTATTGCAAGTCTTTCTACACTGGATGTTCACCATAAGCTTTTTTTCGTCAGCTGTTATGGAAAATTTATGACATAGTAGCCTACAAAATAAAAGACGATACCGCAAATAACATCTTGCTGACACTGTTAGTTTGCCAGCAGTAGCTAGCTAGCTAACATTAGTGTGTGTCAAGCTGTGGTTCAAACTACCCATCGTTGTGTTCAGCACTATAATGACACTAGCCCAATCTATAATTGTTTTGAAATGAGTGTTTGTGCAGGGCCTACACGAAGCAAGCTAACTAGGTAACTTAAATAGCTATAAGAAGTTATGTTGCAAGTCTTTACACGTGGCAATGTTGATCATAACATTTGTTTAGTCAGCTCCTCTCAAATACTAATGGGATAGTACAAATACAAGATGAAGTGATTTCACATTGATCAGACAGCCAGCTTCCTGATCGAGTCTTGTCCATTGTCCCTACTGATCAGAACCCTGGCCTGAACCAGCTGAAGTGAGCACATGCGTGCTGCGATTGGTTGGACCAATGTTGGCGTTAGCAAAAGGATGCCTTAAAATCTGATTGGCTGGAACAGTCTTGGTGAAAAAAAAATACTTTTTATATTTGTGGATCTTGCTGTGAGGATTGTCTCTCCACAAATAAATGCAAGCAAATCCACACGCGCCAGGCGTTGTGTAAATGTTAGTCATTGGTTCGGGAAAGATTTGTTTGTGAGTTTGGTTCACAAGATTTCAGAACCAGTTACATTTATTTGTGAAGCCAGTTGCATGTAGTACTGTATTTGTGAAGAAATTATTTTATTTGTAAGTTACGAAAAATACTTATTTTATTTGTGGAAGGTTCACGCTATTTATATATTTATTTATTTTTGAGACATAATATAATTATTATGATAATTTTTCTTCACCAAGTTATCAATGAAGAAATGCTGTCTCTTCATTCATTACACACATTGGGCCTCATTCATGAAATGTGAGCAGAACGAATTTGTACGCAAATCCTTCGTATTAGCAAATTTGGCTGTATTTTGGCATTCATCAACGTTTTTGTATCTGAGATTTGATCAGACATACTAACAAATTTTAACAGGTACCACATTCGTAAATTCAGAATGCCACTAAATGTAGCTTCTGAGTGATAATTATAATATGAATTTATTTTTATTTTCTGTTAAATTCACATGACAAAATGTTAGCCTCTGAAATACACAATGCAAACTTGGCTAATAATTTACTATTGCAAAAATCAAACACATTAGATGATGCCTATTAATCAATTGTAGGCTCTGAACTTTAATTAGTCTTCATAAGTGTAATGAATGCTCCCAGTACTATTTTTATAAATTGGTAAAAATTTAAATGCTAACTTATATGACTTTAAATATGCTATTTAAAACACACATTTGACCAATGAACAAAATTTGCTTTAAATTGCCTACAGCCAGGTCTGTAGCCAGCGTTGCAATGGCTGTCCTTGTGCTGTTGGAGGAGTTGGCTGCTTAGGAGAGAAACAAATGCATCTTTAAGATCGCGCAAAAGCTATTTGTTGGCTGAGAGTGATATATGGCTGGTTAGTCGTTTTTGGGTTTTTATGAAATTGACAACCTGCCCAGCAATGTTATTGGTGCCGTAATTGTATTGCACAAACATAGCCTCAAGGCTCAATCCGAAGATACAGTACGTTTGCAAAATTGAATAGAAAGGGCTGTCACATCTGTGCAGCTCATGTCATGCGAAATGTATTGCTCAACATCCTGGCTCGATTGCCTGGTGGGACCATAGACGGGTGGTACCCACAACAGCTTCAGTTGGCTGGCTTTAGTGGCTTATTGGTGTAGCTACGTCAAATTTACTGTGTCAGACAGTAAGTAGGCCTACCTCTTTCCATCATTAGGGGATCGGGAATTCAAACCATCTCTCGCACGCAGAGAACACCAACAAAATGATGAAATGAATAAATTAATAATTTTATTTTCAGGCTGCGAGAAAGACCGCAGCCTAGTGCTTGGCAGTGCGCTCATCCGATGCACTTTAACAGCTCTTGTGATGGGAGAGCATTTCTTGTATGTCAGGCTATGGCCTCGTTTTATTTTACCATGTTGGCTACTTTACTATTTACTTTATGACACCGGAACGGACAATATTAAACTATTTATTTTCTTTGATTGAACATCTGCTAATAAAACTTCGATTTCAGTGTGGGAATAATTATTTTTCTTTTTCTGGGCGTGAACGTGAACGCGCTTTGTACGTGCATACAAAAAAATTGGCCTTTTCCTGAATCCGGCGTTATTTTTTCATAGCAACTCGTTTCGTGCATAAATGTATGCGCATATTTAGGAACGCTTCATGAATGAGGCCCATTATGTGCATGCCACAGGGAACACCAAGTAGGTATGCTTTTGCTAGGAACAAGCCAGAATACTACAACCCCCAAGGACACATATCTATAAAAGTTACTTTTTAAAGGCAATCTGGCGACTTTATAGTACATCACCTCAAATCTCAGCAGCAGCTGTGCATGTCCAATATAACAATTCCTCTAATTAGCCAGTTATGACACTATAAAAAACATGTTATTTATTTAATGGCTACAATGATTTCATAATAAGAGACACTTCTGTTGTGCACTTGAACAAGATACATAAACGTGAAACATGTAGCGTAGCTGCGCCTAATCTCGCCACCTGATCCGAAACTCGCCACTCCGCTGGAGGCGCTATTTCCGTATCCATCATGCCGTTACACACTGAACACCATTCAAAAACGTAAGGTCTTTCTGAAGCTGAAACATTTAACTGTAAGATCTGTGGATTTCATTATGATTGACTTACTTTTGATGTTATTAGAGATATGTAAATCTATAGATCACGTTGATCTTAATGTTAATCATTAGAATTCCATTGGCGATAGAAATTTAATATGAGGCGACACAAACGATGTTCGCGGTTTTCCTGTCTCCTCAGAAAACAAACATCTTTGTAATCAAATGTGAAAGATATTTACTTTAAAAAATGTTTGGATTAAGGATGGATTAATGATGTAATGCAATGTGAAATTTATCTACTAGATAGTGTTCACAAACTTGGTATTGAATTAAGTCATTATTTAATACAAACATTTGGGGAATATGATCATCTTTAAATAGGGAAAAAGTAGCTCTCAGAATCTCTCCACAACAATCATCTATGATTTGAGAAATTAACTGGAGAAGATGAGCTTGGTAGAAAAAAAAAGTACATTAAGTAAAATAATAATAAAATTTATTTACATAGAACTTATAAAAACAATTACAAAGTGCTTCACAGCAAATTAAAAACCCAAACTGGCGGGACATAAGACATAAATATAAATGATAAGGACATAAAGTTTAACCTGTGTTGTATTCATATTATGTATGCACCCCGTGTCCACAGGGTGAGAAATGACCCACCCTTGTGATACAGCTTCTTCATTGAATTTTAAACCCTAAAACTATTTTTCATGTAGAAACAACCTGTCATTCATAAATAAATCAGTGAATAATTGTGATTCCCTACTTCATAGTCCGGACAGACTGTATTTCTTCAGTCTACACCAGTCATTTTTACTAAAAAACAGACATAATTGATTTTTTCTTTTTTTCTGTAATAGATGTGTGGGCGGCGCTTAATTTTGATTATGACTTCTGATGTCATATAACTGCAGGGTTAAAAGGACTTAAGACAATGTTGTACCTGGATGGTGTACCGCTTCTTTAAAAACACAAAGAAAATGCCAATGTTTAACTTTTTCTAATGGTAGGTAATTTTTTTATTTTATTTTATTTTTTTAGTTTTGAGTTAAACAAAGAGAAGGGTCATTTTTGAACCGAGGGCAACATGAGGGTTAAACACAAAAGCATAGCCTAAGGTTTGAATACAGCACTAAATAATAAATAAAAATGTTTGTAAAAGTAAAAGTTTCTGTCCAGCTGGTTCATGTGCCGTTTAAATAAATGTTTCAATGTTCGGATTGGAGGCTGGATTCCTAAAAAATATATACTTTGGCACAATTTCATGAAAGACATATTATGGACCCAAAACCATTAATTAAAACACCACTAGTTTGTAAACAGTATTTAGGTGGTGTTCTAGACAGTCTACTAAAAATGTCCCACTTTTGCTGACTTCATCCTACAATTCCTCTCAAACAATTAAAATTAAACATTTAGTACAATGTCAGTCCATTACCAAACTCCTGTGCATTAAAAGCATGAAAATACATGAAAACACTGGAGGGAGGGTAAGGATTAGGAATATGAAAAAGGTTAAGCAAAACATGTATTCTTTCTCAATATAGATTAGTCAGGCCAGCTATGTCAGTCAGCCACCATCAGGCAAGGAAGTAGAGGGATGAGGATATGGTAGGTAGGAGCTATGGCAACATGTCAGGGAGCGATGAAGGTGGTGGCAGCCGCGAGGCAAGTTTAATGTCCCATGGAAGACCCTTGATGACAGGGTAAAGCCAAGGCCACATTCACCATGGGCCGTCAACAGGGCCGTCCTAAAAAATTATCAGAGGCAGATGAGAAGGTGTTGGTCATGCAATTTACAGTGCAGGACAGGGGTTTACACGCACCAAGGCCACTTGTTTTTTGCCTTGGCTGTGGCAAAGAAGAGGGGAACCAGTGAGTCTCTTGGACAGAAAGCTAACTTCACAAGAATATTTTGCATCTACTTGGTTAACGTAATAACATTCACAAAAGGTGTACCATTCCGTTTTGACTGCATTAATTATTAATTATTATTAATTTAATAGTATTACAGATTATATCAAACCTGAAAGGGGGAGAGAAATCACGAGATTGGCAGGGTGTTCCATTTCCTCATCAATTGTTGTCATTAATGGAGCTATGTCTGGTACCCTGTTTCTCGGTTACAACAGCAGAATGGTATCTCATTAGTATGCATAAGCTAGGGCTGTGATAGGCCGAAAACATCACGTGTGAGGGTAGTAGGATATGATGTCACGCATCCCACTGCTTTTCCCGGCAAGACACACCCTGCGTAGCATCCAAGCGCTAGGATTGGCCAGGCGTCCATGCTCACACCTCTGGGTAAAGACGTGGTTTGAAGGGAGCACACGAACCGGAATGTACTACAAAGTCATAACCAAAATATATGTTGAATTCAAAGACCCCCTGATTTTTGTGAGTTTGTGATTCCCGTACCCCACCCACAACCCCTAAACATAACCTCACAGGAGTTCACGTAACTCGGGCTCATGCCCAAACTGTTAAGATAGTGGGGTTGTATGCACCACGCTACTGTGGCATTTCCGGTACCCTGTTTCTCGGTTACAACAGTAAAGGTGTTGTAGGAAGCCGTGTTGTCGGCCTGTGACATACCTCCATTAATGAGGAAAAGTACTGCAAATCTCCCCCTACTGCATGGGAGTAGGCATAACCAATCAATCAGAAATTACTGTAAAAGGTTTATCAGTAGACTACCATCTTACCTTTCTCTCATTCTCATATTTTAACCCAGTGGTTCTCAACCTCGGTTCAGGGGGCCCCCAGCAGGGTATGAAATTAACTTTTTCACCCACTGGCCAGAGTGGTTTGTGGAGTATAGAAATCACCAGCCATTTTGAACATTTTACCAGCCACATTACCTTTTACAATATAACACAACCTGATTCATTACCAGCCAAAGTGGCTGCTCGAGTAAAAATCTTACCAGCCACAATCAAAGTTTTACCAGCATTTGACTGGTGGCTGGTGTTAATTTCACACCCTGGCCCTCTGTGTATGCTGGTTTTTGTTCCAAGCACAATTGTAATCCCAGAATTTTAACACATTTTTCTTAATTAGGTGCATTTCATGTTTAGAGGGATTATTTACCGTCATTGTTTGATTTTAGCCACATGGTCAGAAATAACTATGCATGCCATGAAATTAAAGACTGAGGTGAATCAATAGGCTCCTAATTAGGTAGTTGAACATTGTGTTTAGATGCCTTCATAATTTTTTCCGTAAACTTACTAACAAAATGAAGGTTTGGCTTGTTATCATTTGCATTATCTTGTAATTCTTCATTACCACATGGTTAGTTTTAGATGTTCACAATTTCACAAATTAAGAGCCTATTGATTCACCTCAGTATTTCATTTGATCAGTTAAACTTTTTTTTTACCTCTCTTTTTGTAGATGTTTGTAATATAGCACAATGTGAATATTAGACTTTTTCTTCATGGCATGCATAGCTATTGCCAACATAATGTTGCTTAAGAGGGTAAATAATCTCTCTAAACATGAAATGCACCTAGTCAATAACAATTCACAGCTTGTAAATTCTGGGATTACAAAGAAAACCAGGAAACACAAGGTGCCCCCAGGACCGAGGTTGAGAACCACTGTTTTAAGCTTAACCATATTTAACAATATTTATACTTTATCCTGAAACTAATTTGAATTAAACTCAAATTAGTTTCAGGATGACCTCCTTTTAGCTCAATGAAATAAATATTAGCTTGTGCTCATGGATTGACACATGCCTTCTGTATCTCTATTGCCATCACTTCATGAATTTACATTCTTACTTAGCCCATGTAGCATTGCTGTAGAATGAAGACTACGTTGCTCATTATCATACAGTTTAATAGGTTCAACATTTAATATATTCGTATTTAGTGTTGCATCTAAATTATAGTGGTTCTGATTGCTACTAGATGGTAACAATCACGCTGGTGGTGGTAATCAAAAGATGACAGGTACCTCCTTCCAAGTAGGTCTACCCCTCTACCCCAATCATAATAGTTCCACATAAAAATATTGGAATATAATTATAAAACTGGACATTTTGAACAAGTAATAGTTCAAACGAAATATATTTAGTCTAGTTCTTTCGTAATTTTTTTTTTCTGTGGTGTAAAACGGCGTATTTTCGTTGAATTAATTACGTGGCGAGTTTGGGCTCATGGAATGGCGAGATTGGGACCACAGGCGTAATCAATACAGAAGCGGCACAGACGGTCTATCGAGTCCATTTTAAAATACAAACAACAAACTAGCATAAATACAGTAATCGCGTTTGATAGTCAGTAAGTGACATTTGAAAACGGGGCACACGGTGACTCTACCTGTGCCTTTGCTTTCTTTAAAAATGTGTTTTTAAAGGCAGGAGTTGTGAAAAAGTGGCGAGATTAGGCGCAGCTACGCTAGCTGCAACATGAAATGTATAACTTCATAAATAAACTAAGCTGTCTAACATCCTGGGTTAAGGTATATTGGCAAAGCATGCATAAATAAATCAATCATAACAGCTGTCTCTCCTCAGCATATTACATTACATTACATTACATTCATTTAGCAGACGCTTTTATCCAAAGCGACGTACAGTAAGTGCGTACAGAGACATCATCAAGATCATTACAGAACAGACAAGGCAAAGCACATCCTTCACATAATGTAGCAGCTATCCCTAGCAATGAACGTCGACTGTAGTTCACAGTAAGCTGTGGGCAAATCAGCAACACCACACTTCCATTCCAAATACTATTATAAACTATAATAAACAGACAGGAAAACACAGGGAACAGGGAACTGATATTCCTAGGTGAGGATATCAGTCAAGGTGGAGTCTGAAGAGGTGTGTCTTCAGGCCTCGACGGAATGCAGGCAGGGTTGGAGTAGAACGTAGGGGAATGGGAAGTTCATTCCACCACTGAGGAGCTAATGTGGAAAAACTCCGCAGTCGGGACAAGCGAGAGCCTTTGACACGGAGGGGGGGGGAAGTGCCAGTCGCCCTGCTGTAGAAGAGCAAAGTGGTCGAGCAGGAACATAGTTCTGGATTAAGTCCTGCAGGTAGGCGGGGCCTGTCCTATTGGCTGCAGTGTAGGCCAGGGTCAGAACTTTGAACCTGATTCTGGCTGCAACTGGCAGCCAGTGGAGAGACCTCAGCAGGGGGGTTACATGGGAAAATTTCGGGAGGTTGAACACAAGCCGGGCAGCTGCATTCTGGATCAGTTGAAGAGGCAGAATGGCGCAGGCCGGTAGGCTTGCGAGCAGGGAGTTGCAGTAGTCCAGGCGTGAGGTGACCATGGTCTGGACAAGAAGCTGGGTGGAGTAGGTGGTCAGGTACGGTCGAATCCTCCTGATGTTGTACAGGAGGAACCTGCAGGACCGTGCCGTCGCCCTGATGTGCTCTTTGAAGTCCAGCCGGTCGTCCAGGACCACCCCCAGGTTCCTTGCAGAGCAGGAGGCAGCCACCACGGTCCCATCAACGGTGATGGAGAGGTCATGTAGTGGGGAGGTCTTGTACGGCATCAAGAGGAGCTCCGTCTTGTCAAGGTTGAGCTTCAGGTGATGGGTAGCCATCCACTCAGAGATGTCAGTCAGACAAGCAGATATCCTCTCCTTAACCTGTGGGGTAGAGGGAGGGAAAGAGAGTGCCATGTGAATGGATTACTGAGCCAAGAGACTTAGTATACATAGAGAACAGCAGAGGACCCAGTACAGATCCCTGCGGGACTCCTGTAGACAGGGGATGGGGAGCAGAGACGGAACCCTTCCAGGAGACTTGGTAGGATCTATCAGTGAGATACGATACAAACCAAGAGAGGGCAGTTCCAGAAATGCCCATCTCAGCGAGTGTGGAGATCAGGAGTTTGTGGTTGACCGTGTCGATGAGCCTACCCTGAGAGAAACATGAGCCTACCCTGAGAGAAACATGAGCCTACCCTGAGAGAAACAGCCTTTTAATGGAGATGGCCTTTTTGATCAGCTTAGGGTTTGTTTTGGGTTTGTCCTCTTTAAATGTCTAGCGGCCCTGCAAATTGAGGCTGAAATAAATGGGGTTGTGTTGTGTCCCGGTGCACATGCTCCCAGCGCCCCCACCCCGTATTCCCACTAATCCTTTTGAGCCAGTCCCTGTTGTCAGTGGTGAGGGGTGATCTGTCAGCCCAGCACTTCCACAACTTCTCAGACGCAGCGAGGGAGAGAGCCTGAGACACCTGGCCGCCTCTCTCCAGATCGTCAGATCACTCCCATCTCAAATGCTCCTCCACCCTGGGGAGAGCTCTGGAGACGCCTTATGGCTGTTTACTTTATTTATCTGCATGGCACTCTCGCACAGAGGGACTTATGAGGCTATCGCAGGGAGGTATGTTAAGCAAGTGTCTGTCACGAGAGGGGCAATAAAATGGACACGTGCATTGGAGCCACAAAGAGTCTAAGCCCTGTGGCCTTCTGTCCACTCTCTGAAGAGTAGGGGTGACACGCGCTGCTTTTGTTTCCACCGCGCCATTACCTGCGGCACCCCCAGTGTTCAGACGTTGTTTGAATCAAGAGAGTGAGGAAGGTAATGCGATCAAACCCTGGTGAGAACACAGTCTGAGCGTTCGACGTCAGTCGCCAGAACTCCATTTCTGCCATTCCATGGCTGGCGATTAGGCGGTAGGCCATCTTCAGTGCGCGCATGCCTCTTATGACATGTTCCAGTTTGGCTCTGTTCCAGAGGACACCCTATAACTTGTGTTTGAGTGCCTGCATTAATCTTTCATTTGGGGGCTGTCTAGCATTCGTAAAACATTTATTAGCCAAACTGGAGTGGATGGGAGTGCCTGAGCGCCGAAAGGCTGAAGTGACGTGGAGTGGATGGAGGACAAGCTTGTCAGTACCCAGCAGTAAGGCAAGCACCCTATGCTCCATTAGTCACCCTGTCGCTGCTTATATTTAAATTTATATTAACATGACACTTAAACTCAGAACTCACTGCATAAAATAGCCATTTTCTGCATGTCTGTGCTACTAAAAATCATAATAATTTAATTTGTCCAAGGTGGCAATAATTCCAGAATAGCTGGTGGAAGGGCGCAGCGGTTAAGGAGCTGCACTTGTAACTTAATGGTCGCAGATTCAATTCTCAGGGGGGAAGTTCCCATTGCACCCTTGAGAATTCATAATTGCTCCAGTAAAACTCCCTCCTTTATAAACTGTTGTTGTTAAGGATTGTGAGCTATGTGACTTTCCTGGATAAGGAAGATGGCTACGCAAATAAATAATGTAATTTATCTCATAGAGGAGTGCATGTCTAATAAAAGTGAGCACTTGACCCGTAGTGACTGCAGTATTCTCTCTCTCCCGGATGCACCGTCTTTTCTCCCTGTTTCGGGAGGATCTGGGGAACTTGCTGCCTGAGTTCTTGGAGGTTCTGATGCACCATTAGGAAGGCATGATAATGAGGGGGCCCTGTCTCTCATTGCTGTGCATTATTAATACAGGTATCCCTTTCCATGACATAGAAACACTCAGACGTAGTCAAAGTAAAAGTCTCCCCATCGATCCCAGCCCCCACCTCATAGGCTCTGAACACTGCGGCAATAAAAAAAAAGCACTTCACTGAATGTGTTCAAAAAGGAGGCCGCTAACGGTGAGATGGGGAGCGCTGCGTCTAAAACAGCATGGCTTTTGTTAAGTGAAAGGTCATTAAAAAGGCAGAATTAACGGCTCACGTTATTGATTGCAAAACGTGATGGGGACGATGCACTTACCTTACCGATGCAATACAACTACCTGATATCATCCTGAGACCTGGCAGAAAAAAAGTTTAAGTATTCAAATTTGATATAATACAAGTGTTTTGGATGACAAAAACATGCAGTGAAAATATTTTCTAAATATTTTTTATTTTTATTGAATGACTCTTGTAGTGTAGGTTTCAGCATAGTAGAATATGGTTCTTGAAATTAAGACCAGAGGCTCATTACTTTCCAGCGTTTTTGATTCCTGCCTGTTCCCTGCCTGCTCCTCATTCCTGCGTTAATTGCTGGGTCCTTGGAGGATATAGGGACACAAAGCAAAGATAGCAACCTGGGTTGCATATACTGTTGTTGGCTATTTGACACACTGGGTGAGTCTCAGGTCACCTGCTGTGGCTTTGGTCATGCACATACACACACACACACACGCACGCACACACACACACATGCACGCACAACCACACAGACACAAACACAGCAACAGTGGTAAATATGATTGTCATATCTAGTTTGTCATTGTGGGAGAGCTGAGGTCAGCACATGCATTGCATTTAATGATTAGATAAAAATGCATTAACCTCTTAATACCAAGGGCAAAATATACCAATTCTTGCCTGTTTTTACTAGTGACCAACAAAGCTGTTTATCTCAAAAACTGTAAAGGCTACAAATATGGTTCATAGCTTTTATTAAAACAGAGAACTGCACTATTATGAATAAGCAGTCATAATTCATATACATACACTTTTTGCTACTTAATTACAACAATTCATGTACAGAAATTGTGAAAACTAAAAAACGGGTACCTACATTCAAATTTCAGATTTTTTACCTGATGAGCTCCAAGAGCTATGGAGGAAATAACTCATCTTTGTGATTCCTCAATATGCTGCCTATCTCTGCTAAAAAATATGGCATCAATATCTCAAACCATTCAAATTCTACAGAGCTTTTTTTCAGGTGAACCATTTCGGTTACCAAAGTTGGCACAAATTGTGCCAAATTGTGCAAAGGTTCCAGAAAAGTCTCAATATGATTTATTTTTTTATGTTTTACAATAAAATTTGACAATTGGCAATAAAAGCTTATTTTTAGATGTTTTTGTTGGTGTGTTTCATATTACGCAACTATCTAGCCTACCCGTAGTCCCCAAAAAGCTCTCCAAGCCCATGTAGCAGCACAGTGAATCTTGTATTCCACCAGAGCCCCATTATCCAGAAATGAGTCCAGGTATATGCAAACGGGATATAAAATCAAATATCCACCAGTTTCCTAGATAAAATAAACCCCTGCATAATAATCAACAACAAACTGATCCTCATGTTATCTCTCCCTCATGTTACGTCATGCACAAATTGCGCATTTGTTTACCTGCACAGCCTGCTGCACTGCATACAGAACAATTTACTCATGTGGAACAATAACTACTAAACAAACACTTCAGACTTCTTATATTCAAAAGAAACTCGGAACAGCTTGCCTCAGACACAATTAGATAGCCAGCTGCTATGTGTAATTTTGCTGGCTAGCTTGCCATTGTTACAATATAGAAATGTTCGTTTCATACATGACAGTGAATTCGCACTGGTATACCGGCAAAAAAATATGTTGCCTTACACCACTCAGCGTCACTGAGACAAGATCGCAAAAACATCTTTGGCCTAGGACCTGCTGCACGGAGAAACACCTGAATAACCTAGACATAACTAACCAAAAACTGTATGAAAGAGACTGTAAAGTAAAAAGATGAACAGCTGCCGTTACCTAATGAATTATACTTTGCTAAACGGAATATAGCTAGCTGCTACAAGCTAAAAACACAAGCCATCTTGGTACGAACATTATGCTTGGACGCCTCCTCCTCTTACGCGCAGCTCTATCTACGTGACCTCCGAGGGCATTGTGTTGAATGAGTACTGGAGTGTTGAATGAGGGCTTGTCTGAAAGATAAGAGTCTTCGCTATTGGCTGGAATATTTGACACAGTTTAAAAACCCAATGGAAAGCAAATAATACTTGCAGTGGAGGCGGGTCGATGCAAGTTTTTCCCACTTCAGATAGGCCTATTGTGCTATCAGTCAAAGAAATACACCCAATTGACGACGGTTTTGCATAAAACTGTGCAATAAAGTACAAAACCCCTTTGGCTAAAATATAATAAGCCACAGGATTGGTACTCCAGAAACTGGCTGTTTCACAACGCCAAACTGAACACAGCCAAACTACTCGTGATGAAGTGCAGAAAAGCACAAGTCGGTTTAAAATTTGAAAGAAATCATGTACAGCCATATGTTTGAGTTTCCAATGTAATTTTTTTTTTAACTCAACGTTTTGTGTCACGACCCTGAACAGGGGGGCTGGACCTAAGTGCATGACAAGGAGGCAGAGGTACAAGAAAAGGTAGTTTATTAGAGCTTGGGTCAGTCCCAAGCTGTACACAGAATTAACACACAGAAATAATAATAAAGTCCGGAGCTTCTCCGGGACTTCACTTGCTCCAAGCCGGAGCTGGACTTGAACTAGAACGCAGGCTGTTCCTGTCATGGTTTTGGACCCTGTTGTCCCATGCGGTCGTTTTCCTTGGTGGCCACGCGAGGGCGCTGCCCTGTTGGTAGATGTTGCTCCGCCCTGCTGAGTTGGGGGAGTTTCTGGTTAAGCTTTTACACCTGTTGCGTGGTCACCTGAGTTATATAAGCCTACCGTTCCCTTCGTTCGGTGCTTCGACATTGATTGTTATTGTTATGTACTGTGGTGTATTGTTGTCTGTGAGTTCTCGTACCGTTTTTGGCTACTCGCCTATTGCTAACGTCTCTTAGTTGAGGCAGGGCTTATTTCTTGCTGGCTTGGTGGTTGGTTATCTCGTAGGAGTTTGGGACCGTAAATCTCTGCTCTATTTTGCCTTTATTTGTGCGTTTTCTCCGTGTATGGAGTTTTGGGCGATTCTGTTCAGAACAGTAGTTCTGCTCGCCCTTCGGCACATGTCTTCCCATTGGGAGATCAGGCGTTTCGCTTCTACTTAGTTATTAGCTCGTAGGAGTATAGAGTAGCAGTTCTTTGTTCCATTTTCGCCTGTTTGGTTTTCTTACTGAGAGACCTGGCATTTTGCTTCTACTCGGTTCCGTGTTGCTGTGAGCCAGTAAGTAGCTTCGGTACGTTTATTCCCTGTTGTCTCCTTCTTGTGGACTACGTTCCCCTTGTTGTGACTCACGGTTTTTATTTATATTGAGAAGCTGTCGTGCTATTTTGCGTTGGTCTTTGTTGCAGCTGTCCTCCGTCCTTTTTACCTACGGGACGATTTTGTTTCGGAACTATTGTTCTGTTCGTTTCCGGGTGTGTTTTCTCCTTGTGTGGAGTTTGGGCTAGGTTATGGACATGTTTGTGTGACTGCGCGTAGCATGGTAATTTCAGCTCTCTGTTCCTTCGCTTCGTTACATTCTTTTACTGAGAGGCTAGGGCGGTTGTTCCAATCTAAGTTTGCGTGAGTCTTTTGGATAGTAGTTATGGGACGACGGTGCTCACCGTCGGCTCACCTGTAAAATGTTTCTCTCTCCTGGGAGATCGGGTGTTTACCGCTTTGCTTTCTGCATTTCACTGCTACTTATTAAACTAGCCATGGAACGTTAAATCTCGGTTCCATTTCGCCTCGTTATATTTATTTACTGAGAGGCTAAGGCGGTTGTTCCATCTGAAGCTTGCGTTAGTCTATATGGATCGTAGTTATGGGACGACGGTGTTCCGTCGGCTCACCTGTAAAATGTTTCTCTCTCCTGGGAGATCGGGTGTTTACCGCTTTGCTTTCTGAATTTGACTGCGAGCCTATCTATCTCGCTAAGGGAGCGTTAATCTCTGTTCCTGTTCGCCTCGTTACATTTCCTCTTAGAGAGGCAGGGCATTTATTTTCAGTTATTCTCGCTTTGGTCTAGCCGGGTAATGTCTGGTACTGCCTGTCCGTTTCGTTCCTTTTGGCACCTATCTCCGTACATGGAGTTTGACGATTCTGTTCGGAACTATGGTCCGGTTTCGTCTTTTTGTGCATGTCTTCCTATAGGGAGGATTGGGCGATGTTGTGGACACGTTTGTGTGTGACCGCGAGTCTGAGATTAGCCTGGAAACGTTGGATCTGTTTCCTTTCGCCTCCTCATACTATCATAATATTTTGCAGTGTTTGTTTGTGTTTTATGTTTGTCTGTACGCTACTCGCCCGTTCTTATTTTGTCTCGTTACCGAGACAGGGCGCTTATTATTTCTGGCTGTTTTGATCCCTGTCCTTACGCTCTATTTGGCGTTTGACAGTTAGCCATTAGTAGCGTCTGTAGTGGTGTTTGTGTTCCTTGTCTTGTCTCCTCCCTTATCTGCGGTTATCCCGCCTTAGTGGCCTAAGGGCTTATTGAATCCCCTTGCTGCGTTTGGCTCCTCCTTCCTCACACGTCACGCCGCATTACAGAATGTCGAAGCCATTACTGGGGCCAGCGGCTTTTTAGGGGGATTTTTCTTTCTTTATTATGAGGGGTTTTAATGGCTAACTTTGGTTTGTTTCTTGGTTTTTGTTAGTATCCCTTGGGTTTGTTTTGTTTTCCAGCTACCCTGGTAGGTAGGCGCCGAGTGGGCCAGTTCACCTTATTTGGTTTCCCTGCGGCCCACTACTTTATTATTT
Organism: Synaphobranchus kaupii; assembly: GCA_029718625.1. Lineage (NCBI taxonomy): Eukaryota > Metazoa > Chordata > Actinopteri > Anguilliformes > Synaphobranchidae > Synaphobranchus > Synaphobranchus kaupii. Next base: position 35,107,734 of record CM056381.1, on the reverse strand, counting down.
TGCCTTTTTTATTTTCGGGGTAATCCTGGGTGGGGATTTTATCCCTGTCAGGGGTACGCGTTCAAGGGCTTTGGTCTCGGTTTGTAGGCCATTGTCCTTGAGTTCTGCGTTCAAAGTCGCCTCTTGCCCGGCACGCCTCAGGAAGATAAGATAGGTTTTAGTAAGGTTTTGGGTAGGTAGTCAGGAACCAGGGTGCTGAGGATTTCTCCAGGGTACTTTAGCCGGGTACTAGTTAGTTCCACACCCCCCTCACCCTTAGTCCTACCCTCCCTTCCCTTCCAAAAAAAAATAATAAAAATTTATGTATTTTGTCGGGTATTTCTCTCCAGGAACTTCCGCATGGTTTTTATTTTTGGGGTCGCCTGGGTCGCCCCTTAGAAGGGGGGTCCTGTCATGGTTTTGGACCCTGTTGTCCCATGCGGTCGTTTTCCTTGGTGGCCACGCGAGGGCGCTGCCCTGTTGGTAGATGTTGCTCCGCCCTGCTGAGTTGGGGGAGTTTCTGGTTAAGCTTTTACACCTGTTGCGTGGTCACCTGAGTTATATAAGCCTACCGTTCCCTTCGTTCGGTGCTTCGACATTGATTGTTATTGTTATGTACTGTGGTGTATTGTTGTCTGTGAGTTCTCGTACCGTTTTTGGCTACTCGCCTATTGTTAACGTCTCTTAGTTGAGGCAGGGCTTATTTCTTGCTGGCTTGGTGGTTGGTTATCTCGTAGGAGTTTGAGACCGTAAATCTCTGCTCTATTTTGCCTTTATTTGTGCGTTTTCTCCGTGTATGGAGTTTTGGGCGATTCTGTTCAGAACAGTAGTTCTGCTCGCCCTTCGGCACATGTCTTCCCATTGGGAGATCAGGCGTTTCGCTTCTACTTAGTTATTAGCTCGTAGGAGTATAGAGTAGCAGTTCTTTGTTCCATTTTCGCCTGTTTGGTTTTCTTACTGAGAGACCTGGCGTTTTGCTTCTACTCGGTTCCGTGTTGCTGTGAGCCAGTAAGTAGCTTCGGTACGTTTATTCCCTGTTGTCTCCTTCTTGTGGACTACGTTCCCCTTGTTGTGACTCACGGTTTTTATTTATATTGAGAAGCTGTCGTGCTATTTTGCGTTGGTCTTTGTTGCAGCTGTCCTCCGTCCTTTTTACCTACGGGACGATTTTGTTTCGGAACTATTGTTCTGTTCGTTTCCGGGTGTGTTTTCTCCTTGTGTGGAGTTTGGGCTAGGTTATGGACATGTTTGTGTGACTGCGCGTAGCATGGTAATTTCAGCTCTCTGTTCCTTCGCTTCGTTACATTCTTTTACTGAGAGGCTAGGGCGGTTGTTCCAATCTAAGTTTGCGTGAGTCTTTTGGATAGTAGTTATGGGACGACGGTGCTCACCGTCGGCTCACCTGTAAAATGTTTCTCTCTCCTGGGAGATCGGGTGTTTACCGCTTTGCTTTCTGCATTTCACTGCTACTTATTAAACTAGCCATGGAACGTTAAATCTCGGTTCCATTTCGCCTCGTTATATTTATTTACTGAGAGGCTAAGGCGGTTGTTCCATCTTAAGCTTGCGTTAGTCTATATGGATCGTAGTTATGGGACGACGGTGTTCCGTCGGCTCACCTGTAAAATGTTTCTCTCTCCTGGGAGATCGGGTGTTTACCGCTTTGCTTTCTGAATTTGACTGCGAGCCTATCTATCTCGCTAAGGGAGCGTTAATCTCTGTTCCTGTTCGCCTCGTTACATTTCCTCTTAGAGAGGCAGGGCATTTATTTTCAGTTATTCTCGCTTTGGTCTAGCCGGGTAATGTCTGGTACTGCCTGTCCGTTTCGTTCCTTTTGGCACCTATCTCCGTACATGGAGTTTGACGATTCTGTTCGGAACTATGGTCCGGTTTCGTCTTTTTGTGCATGTCTTCCTATAGGGAGGATTGGGCGATGTTGTGGACACGTTTGTGTGTGACCGCGAGTCTGAGATTAGCCTGGAAACGTTGGATCTGTTTCCTTTCGCCTCCTCATACTATCATAATATTTTGCAGTGTTTGTTTGTGTTTTATGTTTGTCTGTACGCTACTCGCCCGTTCTTATTTTGTCTCGTTACCGAGACAGGGCGCTTATTATTTCTGGCTGTTTTGATCCCTGTCCTTACGCTCTATTTGGCGTTTGACAGTTAGCCATTAGTAGCGTCTGTAGTGGTGTTTGTGTTCCTTGTCTTGTCTCCTCCCTTATCTGCGGTTATCCCGCCTTAGTGGCCTAAGGGCTTATTGAATCCCCTTGCTGCGTTTGGCTCCTCCTTCCTCACACGTCACGCCGCATTACAGTTCCAGGCCGGAACTGGACCTTGTACTGGAACCCTGGAGTTCCGAGCCGGAACTGGGCTGGACAGGAAACTGGAACGGATAACACCGGAACTGGACTTTACTGGAACACTGGGTTGTTCCAAACCGGAACTGGACTTGGTACAGGACACTGGATGTTCCAAACCGGAACTGGACTGGACAGGGACTGGATCGGGTCAACTGGAACTGGATCACTGGAACACAGAGTTGTTCCAAACCGGAACAGGACCTGGTACGAGACACTGGATGTTCCAAACCGGAACTGGACTTGATACGAGACACTGGATGTTCCAAACCGGAACTGGACTTGGTACGAGACACTGGATGTTCCAAACCGGAACTGGACTGGACAGGGACTGGATCACGTCAACTGGAACTGGATCACTGGAACACGGAGTTGTTCCAAACCGGAACAGGACCTGGTACGAGACACTGGATGTTCCAAACCAGAACTGGACTTGGTACGAGACACTGGATGTTCCAAACCGGAACTGGACTTTACTGGAACACTGGGTGTTCCACACCGGAACTGGACTTGGTACGGGACACAGGATGTTCCAAACCGGAACTGGACTGAACAGGGACAGGATCGGGTCAAACTGGAACTGGATCACAGGAACACGGAGTTGATCCAAACCGGAACTGGACTGGGACTAGACTTGGCGGATCAGGAGATAGAACAGAGACAACCGGTTATGGAATACATGAAATATAAAGGAGGGGGAGCCGGCGTAAATAGTAACAGGGAACCAGGTAATTTAAGCAGAGGTAGGGGTAGCGGCTGGATACGGCAAGGCAGAGCAGTGCAGCGGACCTCGAGTTGGCCTGGTTGAGGCAGCAGGGCCACAGCAGTAGATGCAACCGGAACCGTAACAATGGCGGTAGCCACGGCCGGACAGGAACCACTGTAGAATGGAGGAGCAGACGACCCAGCTGAGGGCGCAACGTCAAGTGGGAGCGGAGGTACCGCAACACAATCAGGGAAACGCGAACAGCTACAGACTGGCAGAAACAGTAGAGTGGTGGTTAACGAGACAGGCAATGCTCAGAGCATGTACAGTTAAGGGGCCTAGTACCAGCCTCAGCCTGGGCCCTGCCCTTGGGCCAAGCCCCAGCCCCACTCACTGGAAGCAGGAGGATATATAAGATAAATTGTTCACATATTCTCTCCCAGGTGACCAGCGAGTCTTTGATCTTTATTTAACTCATGTTAATTCATGCATTTATAGATGTTTATGAACGTGGGAATAATGATTTATAAATTGTAAGTAATGAACAAATGTCTTACTAGTGGTCTATTACAAGACATTATTATAAAGTGTTACCCAATAGTTTTATGTCAATTTGATCCCAATTATAAAAGATGTCATAAAATGTAAAGATATTATGAGGGTTGAACATGAATAAGAGCAAATAAAGGGCAAAAAAACAAAAACACATTTTTAAATACATTATTATTTTTCACCCTCATTTAAGCTCATAACCTGAAATGCATCTTACCATGCAATGCTGGATACAAAGTTGTATTAAAGAACCACAGTTGGTCTAAACTTTGTCCACAATTAACTCATCAGTCAAAAGCTCCAAATTAAAAGCATCTCTTTTAATTACAGCTCTATATGGTGCTTTTAATCAAATCTGAAGAATCGTCTGACTGCTGTATTCTGCATGCAATCATTTTTAAAATGCAAGCAGCCCAGGCATGGAGGTGTGTTTAGGCAGGCACGGATACCTTGTAACATTGGGCGGCGCTCGTTGAAATCTCTCATGATTCAAACCTGAAACAAGCAAATACTCTTGCAAAGATTTGATGCACAGATGCTGTAGATAATTTAAATTAGCAATCTGCCTGAAAGAAGTAAGGGGACCACAGTGTACCTCAGTGAACCGCAGTGAACATTAAGCTAGGCGGGGCACTTCCTCACGCTGCACTTTCTCCCAAGGCTCAAACTGTACAGACAGAGCATATTCCTGGTCCCTCACTTCCTGTTTTTATTCTTTTTTTGCTGCATGCCACCAGTTATGAAACCAATCCTGCCCTAATGGAAAATGCTCAATATTTTATGGCTAAACATCCAGTTGTTGCTCGGTTTTTGCTTTATTACTATGGATTAGTAAACAGAGGTGATGGCATAAGTGTGTTGAAGTAGGAAGAACTGAGTTTCCCCAGAGTAGAATTAAAATTAAACATCTCCAAGATTTCAAAACAAAATTAAATTCACACACAATTGATTCTTAGTCTTTAGTGCAGGGAAGATGTGTTCATATATTACAATGCAATAGGTTATTCTGTAGGTTATTTTTCTCCAATAAACAATAAAATACAGTATTCATAAGAAATTCAAAATATTCCCTTAAGAAAGAAAGGAAAACAAGGAGTTATCTGGGTTGAGACATGAACGAGTTTTGTTAAATTCTATCATATATTTGTCTACCTGCAAAATAATGAGAGAGAAACTGTTGTTGGGCCTGTGGATCAGTTCCTATGGACTGCAATGCAATTCAATTATTTTTTGAACAGCTGGCCTATGCCAAACGAGACTGGCACAAATACAAACTGTATATATAATAACACTATTACATATGATTTAAATATACTTGTATGTATTTTCTTTATTATACTCTCAGAAAAAAGGTAGGAAAAGTACCTAAAAAGGTACAAACGCTTGTCACTGGGGTTGTACCCTGTGGGTACATAAAATTGTACCCCTAGCCAGCAATACATAATTAAATTGTACCTTTTTTGCTTGAAAAGATACTTATTAGTACCCACATATAACATTATTGTACATTCAGGGTACATTTGGGTACATTTTGAAAGAAAAATGTACCTCCACTGTACCCTTATTTCTGAGAGTGTACCCCTGGGGTTTTGTTTCTGTTGGTTTCAGTTCTTTTCTCTCTCTCATTCTTGTTATGAGAACTGATCAGAACCAATCGCATATACCAGAAGTATAGGAATAAGCTTTATTCAAAGTCGACAAACACGGGTCAATGTCCAGCAAACAGTGCAATAGAGGGCAGGCAGAAACACAGTCAAATCCAGGCAGGGGTCAAAGTCCAGCGATCAGTGCAATACAGGGTAGGCAAGAGCGACGTCCAGGAACAGGCAGGGGTCAGAACCGGGGAATCCGTCAGGGCAGGGCAGGAGCAGGGCTAGGACGGGGAAGGGCGGGTAGGCAGGAGGGGTGGAGCAGGGCTAAACAGGAACAGGTAGGACAGGAGCAGGCTGGACAGGCAGGAGAACAGGAACTGGATGGGTACACAGGACTGGATGCAGGAACGAGGAGCAGGCAGGGAACAGGCAGGAATCAAAACCGCTGGAAAGTAATGAGACAAGCAGGAATGCAGGGCACAAGACGATCTGGCAGAGAACATAGAACCAGAGGAGACTATATACCAAACTATCAAAGAAACAACAAGGAACAGGTGCGACAAAACAAATGAGAAAACACAAATCAGGTGCAACAACAGGTGTATAACAACAATAATAATAATAATAAAAGTAATAATAATAATAGTATTTCTGGCAGCAGACTGATGGTTTAAGGCTTGTTTGATACGCCAGACCCTTGATGACTTAGAGCCATTTAGCCAACCATGTGTTCCATATTGTTCCAGCATAATTTACAGCTAAATCTAGTCCCACCCCCCAATTCCCATAGAGATCCATTCAAATGCAGAGACGTTATAGTATTGCTTGTAAGAGTACCAGAAAAAAAGATATCAAGAGTCTTTTGATGTTGTTGGGTCACAGACATCAAGAAGTCATGGCATGCAAAGGATATGCGACCAAATATTATAAATGATTATTTTATTCTATATATAAATGCAGGGGTGCCAATAATTGTGGCACACATGGTTTTGTTAAAAATAATTATTTCTTGATGAGGGATTTTTTTTTCTCATAATAAATTTTCTTCATTTAAAGGTTCAGAGAGTGAATTCAAAACATGTTGTATATTGTCTGGTTTATATGTACTCATAGTACATGCAGGACTGAATGATGAAATATTTTGCTTATTCTGGTTGAAGTCAAGGATTAGCAGTGTGAGATTAAGCTAATTCACCAAACTGTGAATTTTTTATAACCCTTTTTACTCATCTTTACCAGGGGTGCTGTCACGATTCCAGCTGTCATGTCACGTTTTATTTTATTTTCTTGTCTTAGTTAGATTTCTTGTTAATGTCACATATTGTGTTTAGTCTAGTCACGTCACGTTTTATGTTTTATTTTTGTTACGTTTCATTTTTATGTCATGTCACGTTTTATATTTGATTCATGTTACGTCTCCCGTTCATTGTTTAGCATACACATTTCCTTGTTTTTCCGCAGCCTTGCGTTCATGCTTTCTCTATCTCTCTTGCTGTCGCTCACGCTTCCCTAATTGTTTCATTCTCCCGTGTCTAGTTTACTAATCTACTAATGTTAGATCAGGATTGGGTAATACTAACTCTCTAACCATGTGTTCATGTTTACCTTACGCTTCTTGTGCATGTCATTTACTAATTTACTAACGCTAGGTCAGGATAGGTTTATTACTAACGATTACTAATTATCTTGTTACCTCGTCAGCCTTCCACACCTGATTTCCATTCGCATGCTGCTCTCAAGGTAAGTGTCTGCACCTGTCTACACCTGCATTTAAGCTCAGTGTTCATGTCTTGTCCTTGCGAAATTGTTGCCTCCTGTTTGTCAGTGCACTTTTCAGCGGTATTCCAAGCCTGCCTTTTTGTTTACGATCCAAGCCTGTTTATTGGCCATTGTTTTTGACTTCTGTTTTGTTGACCACTGCCTGCCTGTACCACGAGTTATTGCCTGCTGTCCTTGTACTTTTGCCCCGCGGAGCGGACTCCGGTCTTGACTCTTGCATTGCCTTCGACCCCGAGCCTGCCTACCATCTGCCTGTACTTCTGCCCTGCTGACAGCTACTCTGGCTACTGGACTATTGCATGGTGTACCGATTCTGAGACTGCCTTCTCCCTTGGTACTGTACATTGGTTTTTGGCTGGATTTTATGTGTATGAACTCTGCTTGTTTTTGACCACGCTCATTGGACATTCCTTTATTAAAAGCCCTCACGGGACTTTATCTGCAACCACTGCTTCTGAGTCGTGCATTTTGGGTCCTATCCTCACACATCCGTCTCAGGTGCCAATAATAGTCGAGGGCAGTGTATTTGCGTATAAAAAGCTCCACTTTTGCATGAATACATTTAGCAAGAGTTCTGACACTGCTCTGCACCAATAGGAATTCTGGCAGGCCAGCATGCAATCAGTCTTTAGTAATTAAAGCCACTTAATTTACCATATAAATGATCCGCTTTGCTGACCACTCTTCAGAAAACAAATTATTGCATTAGCAGCACATAAAGAAAGAAAAAAGTATCTTGCTTATTGGCATTTCTTTGTCACCAATCAATGAGCAACTGGTTTTATATTGAGATGGGCCTCTATTCCAGTCATGTCTGTTAAGGTGATTTCGATATGCATTGCAGTTGGGCTGAACAGGCATGGATGCTCTTTAGTAACGTCTTTAATCTGCCTTTTACTGATGCTACAAAGCTTAACCAACCTTCCCACCTGGAGGAGCCTGTTCCCTTAAGACACTGAACACATATTTTAAAGACTGAAGATTTAATTTTCTAAAGTAACTGATGACTAGAAACAACTACTCGGGAAAGAATATGTGGATGGTTAAAATGTTCTATGATATGCGCCAGATCGGTCTGATACCCATCAGCAGGACACAACCAACAATAACTGATTGTATTAGCCCTTGATAAACAATGAAAACAATTAGGATACTCCATTTATAATTCTAGCTTTAGCAACACACAATTAATATTGGAATGGAATAAAGGGTGTGACAACTAATAGAGAAATGCTTACCTTATGGTGGACAAACCAGATATTCACATAGCTTCCCATTTCATACGAGCATTTTGGGAACGTGTTAAAATATTGGTATGTAATGTATTCTTGAATAAGAAGTATAATTTGAGTATCATAATTTCATTATTCCTTGATAAATAATTACATTACATTAATTTAGTAGACACTTTTATCCAAAGCGACGTACAATAAGTGCATACAGAGACGTCATCAAGATCACCACAGAACAGACAAGACAAAGCACATCCTTCCCATAATGTAGCAACTATCCCTAGTAATGAACGTTGACTGTAGTTCACAGTAAGCTGTGGGTAAATCAGCTATACTACACTTCTATTCTAAATACTATTATAAACTATAACAAACAGACAGGAAAAACACAGGGAACTAGTAAACACAGGGAACTGATATTCCTAGGTTAGAATATCAGTCAAGGTGGAGTCTGAAGAGGTGTGTCTTCAGGCCTCGACGGAATGCAGGCAGGGTTCAAGTAGAACGTAGGGGAATGGGAAGTTCATTCCACCACTGAGGAGCTAAGGTGGAAAAGCTCCGCAGTCGGGACGAGCGAGAGCCGTTGACACGGAGGGGGGGGAAGTGCCAGTCGCCCTGCTGTAGAAGAGCGAAGTGGTCGAGCAGGAACATAGTTCTGGATTAAGTCCTGCAGGTAGGCGGGGCCTGTCCTATTGGCTGCAGTGTAGGCCAGGGTCAGAACTTTGAACCTGATCCTGGCTGCAACTGGCAGCCAGTGGAGTGACCTCAGCAGGGGGGTTACATTGGAAAATTTCGGGAGGTTGAACACAAGCCGGGCAGCTGCATTCTGGATCAGTTGAAGAGGCAGAATGGCGCAGGCCGGTAGGCTTGCGAGCAGGGAGTTGCAGTAGTCCAGGCATGAGGTGACCATGGTCTGGACAAGAAGCTGGGTGGAGTAGGTGGTCAGGTATGGTCGAATCCTCCTGATGTTGTACAGATGGAACCTGCAGGACCGTGCCGTCGCCTTGATGTGCTCTTTGAAGTCCAGCCGGTCGTCCAGGACCACCCCCGGGTTCCTTGCAGAGCGGGAGGCAACAACCAGGACTTGGTAGTGTCCTCAGACCTTTGGTCCCCACTTTATGTGATCATTCAGTGATAATTCAGTGTCTTCTGTGTGTTATCAGGGTGTTTTTATCAAGGGCAACACATGGAAATATGAATGTGGGCGTGTGTGTGCATGGAATTGAAAGCAGAATGTGGCATGCACTATTCTATCATTTTACATCATTAAATATATGCAATGATTTAAAAGTACATTGTCAGCACTGCTTGGTAGTCACATAAACTATTCACATTAAAAACCTTGTTCAGGGACATAAAAGCTCTTCAGGTTAGGAACCAGCAACCTTTTGGTGGCAAGTGTGTGGCTGAGGCGGCTAAGGGTGGACAGGCGCTGTTTTCCACAAACACAGAATCTCTCTATAAAGTGCTTTGTCTGGGCTCTCCTCTGGGCACTACGAAGCAGGGTGCAGAATCGTGTTTGTTTATTTGAATTTTCATACCTTCCTCCTGGGAAACTAGGGGATTATGCAAATGTGTGCCAGTGTGCATGCCTTTGGGGATGAAACCGACGCAGGATAATATATCCTTCTCACTGTGAAGGCAAGGCTGTGACAGTGAAGATTTGGATTTTACTGACCGCATTTGTTTACGTCAAAAATGTCAATGATTCGATTTATCTGATATTCAACTGACCCAGCAGCCAGGCAGCATACTGGATGAAGAGGAGGGGAGAAGAGTGATGAGTTCTGATGTGGTGATCACCACTGTGGCTGATTTCTCCTAGTTTTTACAGTGAGAGCCATGGGGAAAGAGTAGGACAGTGCAATCCCTGCAAAGAGAGGTGGCCATGTACAGTGGGTAGTTTATTTAGAGCCGTTACTAGTCATAGGAAAGCATAGTTTATAAGTTTTGGTTTAGAGACGACACCCCAGGATATGAATGCCCTTTGATTACCACTGAGGTGGTCAGATTACATGTATTTTTGGTACTTTACAGCCAGTAGTTCAGTACAGGAAAACTATTTGATTAATATCTGAGGGTTGTATAAGTAGTTGGTAGTCTAGAACCAACACTGTCCTCTAAGAAAGATTTCAGATCAGAAATTGACCTTTCAGAAACATGCCATTCAGACATGTAAAATCTATACCGACAGACTGATGTGTAAGCTATGAGAAGAAGGATACCGTGTTCATAGGATAAAGCAGAGATGTAAACATACAGCTGTTGAAAACTCCCATCAGCAGTCATGGTCATTGTATTAATGTTCAGTGGAGCCACGGTTAGCAGAGTCATGGTCAGTGGAAGTGTGATCGGTGGGCTCAATCAGTAGGGTCACAGTCACTGGAACTATGACTGATGGGGTGTTACTGTGGTCACGGTCAATAGAATCTTGGTCATTGTGATCATAACTCTATAGTGGAACAGTTTACCATCGACAATTTGTATGGGGGAAAAAAACATGAAGTATAACTCTATGAATCTGCTAATCCTTGACTTCAATCAGAATAAGCAAAAGATTTCATCATTCAGTCCTGCATGTACTATGAGTACATATAAACCAGACAATATACAGCATGTTTTTAATTCACTCTCTGAACCTTTAAATTACCAGTGACTATGGAAAAATATTAATAACATGTAGGGCTCTATCTTGACAATCTCAGTGCCAATAATAGTAAGACTATGAAAACAGCGATTTACAGCTGGCGAAACAGACATGCTCGTGCACGTAGTTAAAGCATACGAGCAAGGGATAGGCTATATGAATCAATATTATAATCAATATTATTCAGACTAACCATTATGACGCGTTTTGATATACACAATAATAATCTTTCACATTTGGGCATGGGCTCCTGGTAATTCCCAACCAAACTAGTTCCCAGAAATATAAAACAGGAAAAAAATTTCCATTAGCTTACACCAGTGCTGCTATTTTACAAAATATATGTGGTTTAATTTCGTTATAACACCTGCAACAGCTGAGCATAAGCTACAAGAACTTGGCTTCCCTCTCAGTTTAGAAAACTCCAAATTAGCCTGCTTGTTTAAAGAATTTTGTTTGATTATGCAATGAAGCATTGTCAAACATAAATTCCCTGTGGCTGGTCTCACAGCAGACAGATCACAGGCAATGAATTTCAGCTAGCAAAGTTCAAGCTTCATCCGAAGTTCATATGATATGTGCATTCTAACCCCTTTGCGTAGATTTGGTCAATTCTCACCTATTTAGGGGGTGCTCTGTTTAACTCCAGGTGTCAGCATCACAGAAACTTTGTAAATGGCTTAAATGAAACAAGACAGTTGTACTATTTAAAATAAGAACAATTAGATTTTTTCATAATTTAAGTCAAAATAAATTGCCACAAATGCAAAGAAACTTTGGAAAATAAAAATAATTGTTTTTCTTTAGTTTGCAATGAAATACTGAGAGCTACATATGTGAAACAGGTAAATCTATACATTCCCTGGATCATAAACTCTGTGTCCACAAGTGTGCAAAATCTGAGGATGATATGCAGAACTACTAAAGATATATGATGCAAAATATATGCAGTGTACCCAAATCTATCCAAATGGCTAAATTGTGCACTGTTCTATATCATAATAATAATGATATATTTAACTACAAATCAACTGTTTTGGCTCATAAAACTCACTTTTGCATCATTGTCAAGTGGGAATTACTATCTTTTCATCAGTATAGGGGGATAGATATCTATGGATCCAAAACCCGATCGAAAACATCAAACAAAATGAAAACATCATAAAATGAATATAATTGTTTTGTCCATTATAAAGCACATTTGCTCCTTCTGATGGTTTAAGATGAAAACATTGATATGACACTGTTACACACACCTAAATATGTCGCCTAAACATTCACTCATGTACCTCAATAAAACATAAGTTTCCCCAGTATTCTACATTATGTATTCTTTTGCCCTGGAATAGTTTTTCTGTAGTTAAAAAAAATAAAAAATGTTCCCTTTCATAATGACTCCAAGGAAAATTTTAATTAATCTATATATTAGCACACAGTAAATTGGAATGAGAATTTTCCATCCCCTAAGTGACAAGTATAGCCCAGGAAGACAAGCCTGTAGCCTATATTATGTATGATAACATTACAATAAAATAATATTTCTCAAACAGGAAAATGCTGCCAAATGTTTTTTTCATAAAACATGACTGAGCCATCAATGAAAGTTACACTACAGTGTGTGAAATGCACTCAAAATGCAAAGATAATAATATCTAACAAGACGATGATCGATTGGAAAAAATAACTTGCATATGTAGCCAGCGAGAAGAACCGCAATTACAAGCAGTACTACTTTCATATCGAGGACGAAAAACTCCCATCAGCGAATGCGTTTTCTGTACGTAGCTGTTTGCATCATACTACATTGATAAAATTAACATTTCTGTTATGCTGGGCTGTAATTTACTGTTCAAAGCATTCAATAACAAATTGCAAAAACCCTTACCCTTAAGAAAGATAAACTGTCATCTATCGGTTAAAACAGTGAATAAAACCGGAATGATGTGAAATACTTCAGAGCTGCAGGTACAGTATATGGGGTGTTTCACGTAGACGCTCCATGTTGTGTAATAACGTTCTAAACTGGTGTGTATTTCTCAAACAGATTGTCCAAGACAATAAATGACCACTTAATTTTGAAAGGAACATCTCTATGTGTAAAACTAATGCCAGGATTGTATATGTAATTCATATTTAGTAGCAGATATTGATAGTAGAATGATGTGATATCATTACACAAGAATTTCACATGTTTATTTTGCATTTGAGTGAGCAGGGCTTTTCACTGCTTTTTTGGCATACGATCGGGCTATTGTTGGGTTTATCTTGTTGCTATGACGGAATACTCATTTTAGATGATGAAGAAATAGATTTATGATCTCATACATAGACCACTATGTCACGCATGGGTAAGTATAGTTGCAGGCGAGACTAGGAGGGGGGTTGCTTGTTAATTGGACTTGCTACGGGAGAATAGTGAAACTTAGAAAATCCGTTTTCAGCAGAGTTGGCACAAATCGTATACTAATAAAGATACAAAATGGAATTTATTTTTCCCACTCACAGTTTGGCTGCAGGAGCAACAAATGTCTAAGTTGAGTAAAATCTTGCCACCGGCGCCATGGCCACGACATCTGCACAAAGGGGCTAATATTTATGAATAACATAAATAGCATTCTTTTGCCTTAGTGATGACACTAAATACATTAAAGCTGTCAGGTTGGGAACCTATAGGTTTACACATATTTTCCCTTGTTTTACATTGTCCTGCTTATGGAAATTTGACCAAAACTTAATGTCTTAAAACAAGCCCACATTCCCGTGATTCCAGGGACAACGTGCGTCTATTCCAGGAGAGAAATGTTTTTATTTTTTGGGAAAAATATGAATCCCTATTTCACAATGTAATCTTGATATTTTTATGCATGTTTTAACTATTATCCCCTAACACAAGATTGTCCCCCCGGCAGAAACTATTGGCCATAGAGTCAACGCTTTTTGCTGCCTCAAGATACAATATTCCAAAAAAATTTCCTGGCTACACGTCATCTTAAGACCAACCCACCCAGTTCACTTGCTATGGGTGCAAGTTCACGTTTACTTAAACAACGTGAGCACTGGGTGGTAAAATGACAACTGTGTCGGTCTGAAACTAGCAAAAACCCTTGCGTTTGGGTTACCGCTGCTTAGCGCTGGGTGTAAGATAGGGCCCCTAGACTGCTATGGACTCCAAGGCACCAGAGAAAATGGTGTACACATCCCCGCTCCACCACGGCACTGTAATGTGCTGGCTTACTGGCATGGCTCTGAAAGAACCGGGCGAAAGTCACTCAGGGCGAGAGGATGGCTCTGTCCTCACTCTCATTAAAATGACCTGACACACTGCTGTGAGGATGAACGTAAACACCAGTGAGATTTCTCATTTGTAATAACTTCAGAGTGACCTGTGGCCTCATTATCTGATACAAGCTTGCTGGGCCCTGTAGCCGTGACTGAAAAAATCCATTACGCGCAGGAGAACTCAAACTGCGAGCTAATAATGGAGGCGAGGGGCTTAAACCGGGACACGTTAAGCTAAAGCAGTCCTTTTTGCGAGATGAAAAAAGCCCATTAGGAGAGTTCAAGCTGTACAGTATTTTGAAAAGTGCAGGAACAAGAGAAAAGGCATTACAAATCTTCACTCACACGATGAACGGTGCTGCATCTACCTCTCCGTTTCTGGTGAAATAATTAAAAGCATCATACCATAAGAAAGCTTAAGGGGCAATCCCACTGCAGAGAGAGGGAATAGAGAGACAGTCACTTTAACATGATGCTATGTATCACCATATGGAAATAAAGCATGCAGTTAGTCGCGGTCACAAGCGTCTGTACAAACACAGACACTGCTGTCCCTGCTTTGGAAGGTGGAGGCCGGTAATGTGGATGCTCTCTGTGGATGGACCTGAAAACACATTCGACATGACGCCCAATGTCGTTACCCTCCACTTAGTGGCTTTTGCATCTGTATGCTGTCCTTTGGCTCAGTAAAGCCGTGCCCATGGAGAGGGCCTCACTTATTCATGCTTTGCCTATGAGAGGAGGGCCCACAACTTACACAAACAGGCAGTCCTCATCCTACATTTATTATACACGGTAAAATGTTGGACAAAAAAAAATGTACTCTGCTTGAATTAACACTGAATATTTACTGTGTACTGATTAATTGATTGCTTGCTTGACTGATCGATAGACTGATTTATGTTCTATTGAATAACACAATTACACAAGTATTGTTATTAATACATTATTTGTTTGTTGTTTTATAATATTTTATATTTATTAATTGTACCCATGCAGAATTAGAAAGAACACATAATTTAAACTAAAAAGGTACTTATTCATTCCACATAAAAGTCATATAGTCAGAGGCCGGTGTACCAGTAGTTATGATTTAAAACAACATTGCGGTGCGGGTGCGGGTGTGGCATGCCAGCCGCTGGCACAGATCATTCAGTGGCATAGTCTTAATAGGGCCGTTAATATTCCTGACAGCAGCAGAGTACCTGCATCATTCAATATAGCATTTTGGCAGAGTAAATCACCCAATAAAAATGCTCTGCTATTATTGACGCTCATTGCATGAATAACATACGTCAAAACCCCACCTGCCAACCATCACCCGTGCTGACAGGCCCAGGAGGAATGCCACGGCAGAGAAATGGAGAGCCCCCAGGCCTTGAGTGGGCTTCCACACGAGGGGAGCAGTTTCTAGGTTGCCCTCAGAGAAAGGTAAGCATTGAAGCTGGTCAGAATGTGGTGAACAGGCACTGTGGCCTGAAACTCCACAGTGTCTGTTGAACAGGATTAAAGGGATGGTTCATTTTCTGGTGCTTTTGGTATTATTTCAGTTTTTGTGTTTTCGATTGGACAGTTTTTGCACTAAAACAGATATTATATCAGAAAAACAAAGATAGTAAACAATCCCTTTAAATGCAAGTAATACCCAGCAGGAGGTATGGAACATCTAAAAGAAGTCTGATAAGAATAATATATGGTCTGAGGTCATGTGGTTTTCCCACAATTTTAAATTTCTTTGTACGTCAACAGTCCCTGTCAGGGTAACTCAGTTAGACCTAAATTATCTGGGTGTTATCAATCCTGTGAACATCCAAGCATCAGGAGAGTTATCCCAATCATTTGCACCTAAGTTTCCTGGCACAGGCCAGCTCTTCACTGCACTATTTAGAGCACTTTGCATTGTGGTCCATAGGAACTGATCCTCAGGCCCAAACTCCTCATTATTTTACAAATAGTCAAAATGTCTCCTGAACAATAGAATTCTCTCTCTCTCTCTCTCACACACAGAAATGCATACTCTCCCTGCTGTCGATTCCCTGCCCATGGGGTGATTTAAGCTTTAGCTTTTTTTCCCTTCATTTTTTATTTATTTATTTTCTACCAGTGAAGGAAGGCCAGCTCTCCAGACATTGGTTCTCGTCAGGACATCACATGCAGGCCCTATCTAACAGTCTGACAGCAACTAACCCATTTTTATTGTGAAAAATGGTTTGGTCAACGTAAAGCCGAAGTGAGCGAGAAATTGATTCAGAGTACGCTATAGGAAAAGAGTCAAAATTACAATCTCTGGTATAGGCCTGAAAGTAACTAAAAGTGTTGTCCATCCCAGTGCCGATTCACCATCATAGCTAATAAGCTAGATCCTAACCATGAATATGACAGATTCTGTCCCGGGCCCTGGGATTCCTAACGGTGGTACTGGTTCTTGTGGATGCTGTGTCTCCTAAAGGGCCCCAGCTTTAGCAGGCAGCTGAGAAGCAGAGGCCCTTGTGCCATAGCTGCCACCGCACTGATTAGCCCATGTACCGCATTCAGAAATTGCAGAAGCAGCCACTCTAGGTGTGTCTCAGTGGGCAGCTTCCATTAACAAATGCTGCCTCTGGGACAGCATTGCAACACGCTACTCATTCATCTCATAAACCTATTCACACATTTTCACACTCCCTTCACCTTTTCTCTCTAATACTCTTCCTCCCTCCTTTTCTCGCTCAGTAGGAGCAGATGCGTTTTTCTGGGCCTGTGAAACCCCTCATGTACAGTGTCAGTGCCTGCCATCTGCAGACATTGGTATTGTATTGAACTGGTTCCAGTCCTGACAGAGATCAGACCCCTTTGCTTCCTGCAGCACAGTTCTCCAGCTGAGCTTCAACGACCGCACCAGGGATCTGAGCTAGCAGATAGCGAGCGTTTGGGACTTCACTGAGGCATTTCTCCAAACCGAACAAAACATATTTAATATTTAAACACCAGCACACCCCCACCCCGCCGCTCCACTGGTTGATACATAGATTTCATGGCCGGAAGATGGAGTAACCACACAATAACCATAAACCACATCGAGATTTGACGGGAAAATGAATGGCACTGTGCCGCTGGGTCTTCCTGGCTTTTACTCAGCGCTTCCAGCTAGCGGCTGCTGGCAACAGTTACACAAGCATTCCACAAGAGGCCTGGCAGGTCCACGGAAAGGGGTGTCCCTGCTGCACTGAAGTACTGACCTGGGAACTGTGTGTGCGAATATTCACGCTCTACAGGGCAGGCAAGCATGCATCTGTACACTGAATCCCCCCCATCAAACAAGCACACAAACACAAACCTCCAGGCTCAGCAGGGGTCGGAAGACTGCAATATGGGAAGCCTTGCATGAATGACTGAATCTCTAACTCTCCTCCTGATAACCTGAGATGTTCTTCCTTCTGCAGGGAGAGGAACTGGCATGTGAGCGACTGATGGGAGAATGTGGGTTCATACACCCACAACGGGTGCTGCTATTCACTGATCCGTATCACGTATTCACTGAGCCAATTAAAGCTTCATCATATGGTTTGTTTGAGATTTATGGGACTCTGATGAGCCTTCACAGATCCACTTTTCAGGCTCTCGACTCTAAGCCTTCACAGATCCACTTTTCAGGCTCTCGACTCTGATGAGCCCTCACAGATCCACTTTTTAGGCTCTCGACTCTGATGAGCCTTCACAGATCCACTTTTTAGGCTCTCGACTCTGATGAGCCTTCACAGATCCACTTTTTAGGCTCTCGACTCTGATGAGCCTGTTACGACCCGAAACCCACCCGCGTTACAGTAACCAAGTGGCTACAAAGGGTCTAACAAAAATGTGTGCCAACTCAAATAAGCCTTCTTAAAAATCTATAGTATTGCTTAATTTGCAGGAACTCAGCAGCAACAATGGTAGGTAAAACTAGAGGAAGTTCAGACTAACTTACCTAATCTTTAATATCAAAGCTATTTAACTCTGAACCGGAAAACAAAATACCAAAAGGAAAATGAGTCTTCCGCAGCCTTACTGAACTTCACTAATTTCTTCCTTTCTATCAAAAGGCAACACTATATAAAAAAAGAGCTTCCTCCCAAAATGCACTAAGAAAGCAGAGTCCCAAACCAAAGAAAAGGATGAATCACCTCCCAATGAGAGAAATGCCACAAGTATATATACTCCCCTGGTAATCAGACACAGGTGCTTTCAATTGCCAATCACTACCCAGGTGAGCCAAATGAAACGAGTTGCAGACAATTAAAGGGCCACATTCGCAAAGCAGCATAGGAATGTAACACCCCCACACATAAACAATGACTAATCCGTCCAATAAAACTTGACATCCGCAGATTAGACATTGAAAACCAAACAAAATTTGCCTAAAGATAACCACCATAAAAACCAACAGAATGACACAGGCTTAAAGAGCAAAATACTATCAAATGCGCCCAATAGCACTACAATGCAACAGAACCTCCACACTGAAACGCACTACCGAAAAAAAGGTACAAAATAACACTGTAACGTTCCGTTCCCATCCTGTCCGTTTTCCGTGTTTTGCCCTTTCCCTCCGTGTCATGTTTGACTCCCTTTGTCCGTGTTTTTCCCCTTGCTGCAGACTGGGCATGTTCCCTCTGTTTGTTTCACTCCATTTCCCCACTCCTGCCTCAGCCTATCCCCTTCCTCCATTTCGGCATGCATTCCTCACACTCCGCTCTGTTCAATCACCCACGCCAGTTCGTTAATGTTGTTTCGTTTGTATCCTGGTCTTGTATTCCCTTGTCTGTTTATCTTGCTAACAGTTTGGTTCTGTCTCGGTGCTTAGATGCACACTGCCTACTGTTGTTTGCTAGTCTGTCCTGTTTTGATGCGGTCCTACCTGTCCCGACCTTACCTGTCTCGTTAACCACTACTCTGTTATTTCTGCCAGTCTACAGTTGTGCGCTATTCCCTGATTGTGTTGCGGTACCCCCGCTTCCACCTGACGTGGCGCCCACAGCGGGGCGTTCTGCTCCTCCATTCTACAGTTGTTCCGGTCCAGCCATGGCTACCGCCATTGTTACGGTTCCGGTTGCATCTACTGCTGTTGCCCTGCTGCCTCAACCGGGCCAACCCGAGGTCCGCTGCACTGCCCTGCCCTGCCGTATCTGCCGCAACCCCTTCCTCTGCATCAACTACCTGGTTACCTGTTACTAGTAACATCCCGGTTTCCCCTTCTCTAATTTCATGCATTTCCATAACCGGTTGTCTGTACTTTATGTCCTCCCTCGCTTCAGGAGACAAGTTCGAAGCTTATTTATTGGATGCCTAGCGCTCCCCCTATCTGTCCCGTCTGTCCAGATCCGCCAAGTCCAGTTCCGGTTTGGAACAATTCCTGAGAGACCCGCACAGTCCAGTTCCGGTCTGGAACATTCCACTGTTCCAGTCTTGTCCAGTTCCAGTTTGTCCCGATCCAGTTCCTGTCCAGTCCAGTTCCGGTTTGGAACATCCAGTGTTCCAGTCTAGTCCAGTTCCAGTTTGACCCGATCCAGTTCCTGTCCAGTCCAGTTCCGGTTTGGAACATCCAGTGTCCCGTACCAAGTCCAGTTCCGGTTTGGAACAACCCAGTGTTCCAGTTGGTCCAGTTCCGGTGTGATCCGATCCAGTTCCCCGTCCTGTCCAGTTCCGGTTTGGAACTCCAGGGTTCCAGTACAAAAGTCCAGTTCCGGTCTGGAACATCCTGTGTTCCAGTACAAGTCCAGTTCCGGTTTGGAACATTCTGCGTTCCAGTACAAGTCCAGCTCCGGCTTGGAGCAAAGTGAAGTCCCGGAGAATCTCCGGACTTTATTGTTTTTCTGTTTGTATTCTGTGTACAGCTTGGGACTGCCCCAAGCTATAATAAAAACAACCTTTTCTGTCCTTCTGCCTCCTGGTCATTGCACTTGGGTCCAGCCCGTATTCAGGTCCTTGACAGAACGAACTGGCCAAAGTATGGACCCAGCCGACTTGGAGCAGATCCGTCACGCCTTCGCCTGCCAAACCGCGGTCAGCGACCAACAGGGCCGCCGTTTAGACGATGTGTTGGAGGTTCTGAGGGGGCTGTCGGAGCAAGTCACGCAAATGTCACTCCACCAGCCTCTTCCTCGGATCCCCTTGGGTCCGACTCCATCTATGTCCGAACAGCCTCCCGAAGTTCCGGCTCCCTCTCTGGGTCGGGAACCCAGAGTTCAACATCCTGAGTTGTACCGTGCAGGTCTGGGGAAGTGTCGTGAATTCCTTATGCAGTGCGACATCATCTTCCGCATGCAGCCCACCTCCTTCGCCTCTGACTCCTGCAAAATCACGTTCGTGATGAGCAGCCTGGGAGGCAGTGCCTTGGAGTGGGCCAGACGTCAGCCTGCACTCAGTTTTCCATCTTCACCTCAGAGATGCGACGCGTCTTCGACCACCCAGTCTGTGGACAAGATGCTACCCAACGCCTTCTTCAGATTCGGCAGGGCAGCCGCAGTGTGGCAGAGATGGCGGTTCAGTTCCGTACCCTCGCTGCTGAGGCGGGATGGAATGACACCACACTTCAGGGGGCCTTCCGTCAGGCCCTGAGTGAGGAGTTAAAGGACCAGCTAGCTACCCGTGAGGAGTCCAACTCTCTCAACTGCCTCATTAACCTTGCCATCGCCATTGATAACCGTCTCAGAACCCGGGCCCGAGAGAGAGGGAAGAATCCCTCACGAGGCCCATTCTCCATGCTGAGGAGGAACCCATGCAGTTGGGTAAGATCACTGTGGACGCTGAGGAGCGTCAACGACGATTCCAGACCAGATCTTGTTTTTATTGTGGCAAACCAGGCCACCACATTGCTGCCTGTCCTGTTCGCCCAAAAGATGTGGCTTGCCAGTAAAACTGGGCATCCTGACGAGCCCTATTATCCCTAACCATTCAGCCCAGAGCCGTGTCGAATTTAAGGCTACTCTTCTTTGGAAGAACCACACCGCTTCGTCGTCTGCCCTCATCGAGTCCGGTGCCGATGCCAACTTTATTGACATTTCGTTTGTTGAAAAGTTCAGGATTCCCACCAAACCCTTATCTATTCCAATTACTGCTCTCGCCCTGGACGGTAGGAGCCTGGGTTTAGTCACCCACTCCACTGTTCCCTCCAACTAGTGTTATCAGGTAACCATCGTGAAACCATCCAATTATTTTTGATCCATTCCAAACAATCCTCTCTGGTTCTAGGACAAACCTGGCTACGCCTCCATAACCCTCACATCAATTGGCATTCCGGTCAAATCCTGGCCTGGAGCAGTCGCTGTCTGGCTAACTGTCTGCGATCTGCTCTACCCCCCTCGGGGGGCAAACACAATATTTCCACTCAACCTGTACCTGATTTAACCGATGTACCCAGTCAGTATCACGACCTGTCGCAAGTGTTTTGCAAATCACGTGCTGTGTCATTGCCTCCCCATAGACCCTATGACTGTTGTATTAATCTTCTGGCAGGAGCCAAACTTCCATCTGGCCGCCTCTACAGTCTGTCGGGTCCGGAGAAGATGGCAATGGAATCCTATATACACGAGTCACTTGCTTCAGGTATTATCCAACCCTCTTCTTCCCCGGTTGGTGCAGGGTTCTTCTTTGTGGCTAAGAAGGACGGGTCGCTGCGGCCCTGCATCAATGACCGGGGCCTCAACGAAATCACCATTCGCAACAAGTACCCCCCTCCCTTTAATGAATTCTGCCTTTGAACCCCTTAACCAGGCTGTCATTTTTTCTAAGCTCGACCTCCGCAACGCGTACCACTTGGTCCGGATTCGCGAGGGGGACGAGTGGAAGACAGCATTCAATACCCCGCTTGGCCACTATGAATATTTGGTTGTTCCTTTCGGGTTAAATAACGCTCCGGCTGTTTTTCAGGGGATGGTGAACGATGTGTTACGCGACCTACTGGGAAGGTTTGTGTTTGTATACATCGACGACATCCTAATTTTTTCTAAGACCCCACAGGAACACGTACTCCATGTTCGGGAGGTTCTCCAACGACTCCTGGAGAACCAACTTTTTGTGAAAGCCAAGAAATGCTCCTTTCACACCTCCTCAGTCCCGTTTCTCGGCTTCATTATCGAGGAGGGCAGAATCCGGGCGGATCCGACTAAAGTCAAGGCGGTGACAGAATGGCCCCAACCTTCTACACGTAAGCACCTTCAACAGTTCCTTGGCTTGGCAAATTTTTACCGCCGTTTCATTCGCAATTACAGTATCACTGCTGCCCCGCTAACCAAACTCACTTCCACTTCCATCCCCTACTGTTGGAATCCCGAGGCTCAACACGCCTTTGAACAGCTCAAAGCCCGGTTTTCCACAGCTCCCATTCTTTGTCATCCTGACCCCACTCGCCAGTTTACTGTGGAGGTTGATGCCTCCGACACCGGCGTAGGGGCCATTCTATCGAAACGAGCCGCCTTGGACAACAAACTCCACCCCTGTGCCTTCTTTTCCCGGAGACTAACCCCCGCGGAACGGAATTACGACGTCGGGGATCGGGAGCTCTTGGCCATCAAACTCGCGCTGGAGGAGTGGCATCATTGGCTGGAGGGGGCAGGTAACCCGTTCATTGTCCTGACTGACCATCACAACCTGCTTTATATCAAGTCTGCCAAGAGGCTTAATGCCCGTCAGGCTAGATGGTCACTATTTTTTACTCGGTTTAATTTCTCCGTTACCTTCCGTCCTGGTTCCCGCAACGTAAAGGCGGATGCCTTATCCCGCATGTTTTCCCCCCTTTCCAGTCCTGCTGATCCAGAGCCCATACTACCGGCTTCCTGCATCGTGGCTGCGGTGTCCTGGGAGATCGAGGAGACCGTGAAGGCCGCCCAGGCTTCCCAACCGGATCCCCGCAATAACCCTAATTCCTCTTTTTCTTCCCGACTCCGTCCGTTCCCAGGTCTTGGAATGGGTTCATGCCTCCCGTCTGGCTTGTCACCCAGGAGTTGCCAGGACCATCGCCCTGGTCAGGAGGAGTTTTTGGTGGCCCACTCTCAAGGGGGATACCCGTGCCTTTGTCCTGGCCTGCTCTGTTTGCGCCAGGAGCAAGGCATCCCACCAGCCTCCCTCCGGTCTTCTCCACCCCCTCCCTGTCCCGGGCTGTCCTTGGAGCCACATTGGCATGGACTTCGTCACCGGTCTACCTTTGTCAGAGGGTAACACTACTATTCTGACAATTGTAGACCGGTTCTCCAAGGCGGTCCACTTTATTACTCTTCCTAAACTACCTTCCACCCTCGAAACATTATTTGGTCCCTTCACTATTCTTCGTGTTATTAACCCTGTTTCCATTAAACTCTCACTCCCTGTTTCCCTTAAAATTCATCCTGTTTTTCATGCTAGCCAAGTTAAGCCTGTCGCCTCCAGCCCCCTCAGTGCCCCGGCGGTCATTCCACCTCCGCCCCGGATCATCGACAATGCCCCGGCCTACACGGTGAGTCGCATACTCGACATTCGCCGCAAGGGCCGGGGCTTCCAATACCTTGTCGACTGGGAGGGATATGGCCCCGAAGAGCGGTCCTGGCTCCATAAAAGCCTTATTTTGGACCACTCTCTCATTCTCGACTTCCACAATCTGTTCCCGGATAAGGTTAGGCCTCCAGGTACGCCAGGTGGCGTTCATTAAGGGGGGGGGGGGTACTGTAACGTTCCGTTCCCATCCTGTCCGTTGTCCGTGTTTTGCCCTTTCCCTCCGTGTCATGTTTGATTCCCTTTGTCCGTGTTTTCCCCGTTGCTACAGAATGGGCATGTTCCTTCCGTTTGTTTCACTCCTTTTCCCCACTCCGGTTTCAGCCTATCTCCTGTTCCCCGTTACTGCATGCATTCCGCACTCTTCAATTGTTCAATCACCCTCGCTCACATTCTGCACGCCTTCTTAATTGTTTCCAATCTCACTTCCCTATTTAACCCTCCGGCTGGCTGCTATTCAGCGCCAGTTCGTTAACGTTGTTCGTTTGTATCCTGGTCTTTGAATCCCTGTCCTGTGCCCTAAAGACTTCAGTTTGGTCTTCACTCGGTGCTTTAATGCTTTCTGCCTACTGTTGTTGCTAACTAGTCCTGTCTGTTTGCGGTTTTCCCTGCCTGAACATTGCCTGTCTCATTAACCACCTTTCTACTGTTTCTGCCAGTCTGTAGCTGTTTACCACTCCCTGTGTGTGTTGCAGTACCTCTGCCTCCATCTGACGTTGCGCCCGCAGCTGGGTGTTCTGCTTCTCCATACTACAGTGGTTCCTGTCCGGCCCGTGGCTACCGCCATTGCTACGGTTACGGTTGCAGCTTCCACTGTTGCCCTGCTGCCCCAACCGGGCCAACCTGAGCTCCGCTGCACTGCTCTGCCTTGCCATATCCAGCCGTCATCCCTTCCTCTGCTTCCAGTCCAGTTCCTGTCCAGTTCCGGTTTGGAACTTACCCGAGAGACCCGCAAAGTCCAGTTCCGGTCTGGAACATTCCAGTGTTCCAGTTATCCTGTTCCAGTTCAAACCGCTCCAGTTCCCTGTACCAAGTCCAGTTCCGGTTTGGAACAACTCCATGTTCCCGTGATCCAGTTCCCGTTTGACTATCCAGTCCAAAGTCCAGTCCAGTTCCGGTTTGGAACTCCAGTCTCCTGTACCAAGTCCAGTTCCGGTTTGGAACATCCAGTGTCCAGTGCCAAGTCCAGTTCCGGTTTGGAACAACTCCATGTTCCCGTGATCCAGTCCCTGTTTGACTATCCAGTCCCAGTCCAGTTCCGGTTTGGAACACTCCACGTTCCTGTGATCCAGTTCCCGTAATCCGTTCCAGTTTCCTGTCCTGCCCAGTTCCGGTTGGAACTCCAGGGTTCCAGCACCAAGTCCAGTTCCGGCTTGGAACATCCTGTGGCCGTTCAAGTCCAGCTCTGGCTTGGAGCAGTTTCAAGTTCCGGAGAGATTCCTGACCTTGCTATTATTGTTGTTGCTATCTGTGTACAGCTTGGGACTACCCCAAGCTATATAAATAAATTACCTTTTTCTGTCCCTCTGCCTCCTGGTCGTTGCATTTGGGTCCAGCCCGTATTAGGTTCATGACAACTTTTGCTGTAAAAGGTCATGTTGAAGGCTTGTTATAGATAAACCTGATATTCTGCTGGCTTATGGGGCTCTGGTAAATCTAATTTTGAAGTACAGTGTCATTTTAAATGTAAAGCAGATTGGTTGGATAACATTAGGGTAAGTAATCCTTTTTGGAGAGGTTTTTGGGCACGCTTTGCAAGAGAATACCCTCATACACATAAACACAATACTTGTGTAGGTTAATTTTCTTCACATTTTGTATTACAAAAACTGTTTTAAAAGAAAAATAAAGTTTTCTGATGATTGACATGCCTAGACAGAAAGATATGCACATATATATTTTTATATTTGGAGAGGTTGGATAGCTTTGGTGAAAAATACCAATGGATCAGGAAAGCCTGTAGATATATTTACCTAATTGTATACACAAGTGGACAACATATTAATGCACTAGTATAAGCAATTCTGGCTTGCTCCAGTACTTTGAAGTTGAGATATTCAGTGATAAACTATACAAACAAGGTGTTTTGTACTTTTTTTGGTATTATGTGTATTTTGTATAAACTGTATGTGACCACTTTGACATACATTTATTCTGTTCCAAATTTCTGAATGGTACAAGCCTCTTCTTTCATTCAAACGTTCAACCATGGATGTGCAGTGAATAGTTTTTGAGATATTGGCACTTGTAAAAACTAGACGAAAATTGGGCCACATGGGCCAAAGTAAATAGGGTTAAACTCCGTGAGAACTTAGTCGTCCCTGCGCATCGGTCGAGGTGGGTCTCTCACCCTTATCCCTCCTTTGGCGCTGGTGGAGCTCTTTTGCAGTGGCTGGCGTGGACCCAAGAAGCATGCCCATCAACTTTTAATGACTAAAGTGGTAACACATTCGGAGCCGTATGGTAAAGGAACCCAGCAAACTCACCCTTGTCCGCATGCGTATCTTCGTCCCCCACAAACCTTCATTGTCCAGGTAATCCAGTTTGACCCCCAGGATGTTGGAAAGTAACATTCCCTTGGGGTGCTGTGTCCCAATTGTCAGCATTACCGGAATACTTACAACCGCGAGCCCAATGTCCCTTTCTTCCACATTTTCGGCAAACATCATAATCCGCCACGGTAGTGGGTCCCATGGAGTT
Organism: Synaphobranchus kaupii; assembly: GCA_029718625.1. Classification (NCBI taxonomy): domain Eukaryota; kingdom Metazoa; phylum Chordata; class Actinopteri; order Anguilliformes; family Synaphobranchidae; genus Synaphobranchus; species Synaphobranchus kaupii. The sequence goes on along the minus strand of CM056381.1, from coordinate 35,081,426 downwards.
GGGTCTCTGTCTGTTCCTTGATTCCATCCTCCACGTCTGCCGCGGCCCCTCCTTTGCTGCTGCTGTCCACCCGCACCGTCCCGGTTCCCCTGGTAGGACTGGAGCTGGGCCAGCTGCAGCTGAGAGGTCATCTTGTCACTTTTCGTTTTGTCTTTGTGTTGCTTGTCGCGGTCCTGTTCTTCGCAGTGAACAGCATAACGGAGAACGTCCTTAAGTCTCCGAGTCTGCCAGCCAACACAGGAGGTCTTAATAGCGGTTGCAAGGTGTTTATCCAATCCATCCAGGAAACAGTGGGTTAGCTGAGTCTCATACGGAGTAAGAGTCTCGTTGTTGTCGGGTTTGTCCATTCCACTGTGCGCTTCATACTTCTCTGTAAGTCTCTCAAGAAAATCATTAACAGTTTCACCAGGCTTTTGTTTAACCTGTTTGACTGCTTCCCAGTTCAGACAAACAGGGAATTCGGTTTTCATACTGGTTTCAAAAGTATCTATCTGTTTCACATACTCAGAAGTAGCACCATCATTGTATGGATGGTTCGTAGACCAATTTCCCCTTACGTTATCCCACCGTAACTTCAGTTTTTTAATCATTACAGTTTGTAATTCACCTGCAGTTGGGTGACAAGTTTTTAGCAGATTTCTCAAAGCTTCCATGAACTTGGCACCACCCACCTGGGTTGGATCCGGAAAATCTTCGCAGACAGCCTGTAACTCCGACACCTTCCAGGGCCGATATACCAGGACCGTCGGCCCCTGGTCGTCTTGTCCTGCCCTGGGGTTGGGGCATTCTAGCATAGGGTACGTGTCTGGCCCCCAGGATGAGTCCGGCCCCGGCACAGGTGCCGACATCTTCGGACCGTACGTGGTACCTCCCCTGGTGTGCAACGGGGTAGGCATCTCTACCTCGTGCGGTTCGCCCTTGTGGGAAGTTACCTGTACTGTGGAATCTGGGCTTACAGAAGCTGCAGGTCTCGCTCTGGCCGCCGGCCCACTCGCAGATGGTTGTGCAGCAGCACTGGAATGCAATGCCTGGGGAGCAGTGGCTGAGGGATGTCCGTGAACTTCTGCCGCTTGCTGTGGGACATAAGCTGGAGGACACACAGGACAGTCCAAGTCCAGGTTAATTTTGTGAATGCTTGCAAGCTGTGCTACATCGGGATACAAAGAGCCGCCGGAATGCACAACAGGAGATAGCACTGAATTTCCTTGTCGGGATTTCTCCACAGTAATTTTATTTTTATCTTCCCCCTTGGTCTGTTTTTCCTGCCTTAATTTAGATTCCTTTTCCCACAAATCTACTGCATCCCAGTCGGGTTGCCATTTAAATTTACGTTTACTATTTTTAACCTCATATGACCGCAGCCGCATTTTTAGGTTTTCAATCTGATTTAGACTAAAAGAGCCTTTTTCAGGGAAACCTAACTTTTGCCATTTATCACGCTGGTGTGTGGTTGCCGGACCATATTTGTCATGCATTATTTTCATTGGACCCGTAATTTCAAAGTCCTGTCTCCTTGAATTTTTAGAACCCATTGTCGTGCGTTTGTCCCACAACCAGACTATGCCTTATTAATTTTAAGGTTCTAGTTTTTTTTTTTTTAGTGCACCAATTTTAGTCAGAATCAGTTTCAGATTCTTCACTATCTTCTATTACTGCCTTTTCTTTTTGTTTTAACCAATCACCTCTATCATATATATATAACCATAATTAACTCCTCTGCAAAAATGCCTCTCCTGTACTGGTCCATGTATATCATTCGCATTTACTGACAGTAAATGATACCACATTACCAAAATATTTAGAGCTCATTAGAAGAGAAAGAAAAAGAGAAATATTAGCCCATGGGTAGGAGCAGCATACAGCCTCCACAGTTTGAATCACTCCACAGAGTGACGGACCCGTCGGTCACTAATCAAACTTTTAAATTGAGCGCAATACAGCCTCAAGTTTTCGTTTTGCTGTGGCGGCTCACCTATGATTCTCTTTCTATGGATTGTGTATTGACCACCCCAGACAGACGTCTTACTCTCCTCGGTCCGGTCACCGCCGTCCTTCCTCTAGGTGACTGATTACAGTTACCTCTCTGTGAGAAGGTGGGTTGCGGTCTCGGGGTTTGAACTCCCGGTAGTGCGCACTGTCTAAGCCGTTCCGACTTGAGAGAAATCTGCGTAGGAGAAAACCAAATTAGCAATCCTGCCGACTACGCCATATTGTCGTGGATTTTTCCCTTTCAACACACAGTGAGCAAGTCTGTCCAAACAGAACCACAACAAAACCATGTAATAGAATAAGAAAAATAATTTCAGCTTATTTGGAGATAAACTCAGAATGAGAGTCTTACCAGAATCTCTCTAACTTGAAAACAGAATACAGAAGACATTTATACACAATCTCTTATTGCTTTACTGATTTGCCACAAGGGGTTTCTAAACATACAGAGAGACAAGGGTATCCATTTCTTTGTGTTTAGTCTTTAGATAACCTCTAACCTTCATACCAAGTCACGCAAACATCCATCTCACAGACTGCTTGTCTCTGCAGATTGCGAAGGAAGAGACACAGAGGGAGTGAGACACAGCAGGCCTGCTTGAAGCCTACTCAGTGTTCACAGAGAATACATTGTCAAATTACTTAACTCAATATAATTGATCTACTAATAATCAAAACCATAATACATGCTTAATGATAATCATGTGATTGTCTCTATGTTAATACACACACATTGTAAAACAGAAAATTCCTTCACAAGTCTTTACTAGGTCCTTAGTTGCCACTAGTTAGTTTCAAACTATCGCTTTACTAAATTCAGTTGCACCACCAATACGTAAGTAATGTCTTAGCTAGTGAAAACTAAGCAATGCGTAGTTCAATACTAAGGTAAACATGACGATAACAAATCCGTAACCAATCAATCAATAAGCTACAATGTAAACACCGAAATCAATTTGCATTGAGTTTAACAGGCTACGTCTATTTTGCATTCCGTGAACATTGAACAGAATTATAACGCATGCATGTTTATCTTTTTATGAATATACAGTACCAGTCTAAAGTTTGGACACACCTACTCATAGAAGTTATAGTTTTTTTTCTGTTATTTTTACTGTTTTCCACATTTTGGAATAGTAAAGACATCAAAACTATGAGATAACACAAATTAAATTATGCAAAAACCAAAAAAGGGTTAAACAAATAAAAAGTCTTATCAAACAACTTGATAAGGTATTCCACAGGTAAAAAGGTGATGCCATCATGGCTGTATAAAAGGATATCAAAAGACTGATATCTTATTTCCAGGTACTCTTAGAAGCGATACTATAACCTCTGCATTTGAATGGATCTCTATGGGAATTGGGGGGTGGGACTAGATTTAGCTTTAAATTACACTGGAACAGTGTGGAACACATGGTTGGCTAAATGGCTCTAAGTCATCAAGGGTCTGAGGTATCAAACGAGCCTCAAACCATCACTCTGCTGCCAGATATGCAGTAGATATGGATGGATCATTTTAAGGGTTGTTTCTCCTGACAAATTTTCCTATTGAACTCTGGAAAAATAAGTCAGGAGAAGAAACCCTTCAAACCCTATCCATCCATATCTACTGTATTTCTGGCAGCAGAGTGATGGTTTAAGGCTTGTTTGATACGTCAGACCGTATTTTCTATTGTATTCAGAAATATTACAGAACTAATGAGGAATGAAATCTCAAAGTGTGTGACTATGTAATTGTCTGTAGCTAGTGGGTTACCTTAACACATTTTATAGGGTAGAAAATGTTCAAATTGTAGGATATCTAATATTTAGATATAGGTACCCCCCCCCCCCCCCCCCCCCCCCCTTCTCTCTATCTCTGTCGCTCTCTCACTCTCACCCCCCCGTCCCCCCCCCCCCCCCCCAACATCAAAGATAAGCCAGTCTTTGTCATAAATGACCCCTCTCCCCCCCCTCCCCCATACCTTAACCCAATCAGGACAGGGATGGTCTTCCTGTGGAGGTATTTTATGAGTGTACCGCAGAAAAAGAAGTTAGTCAGTTTTGGAGTTTGTTTGGGGAAGAAGTCATCCTTTTTGGTTCCTTGTGCGTTTCCTTTTGTTCCTGTTCAGCTGGAGGGTAAATAATATTGGCAATTGTTGGCTTATCTCTCTTTTACTGGTATATTCAAATTAATGTCTGGTTTAATGTCTTCCCTTGGTAAATTATAAGTAGTCAGCCTACATTCCTTAGTGAATGTATGATTTAAAGTCATTATTCTAATTGACTGTTTCATTTAATAAAATTATTTAATCTCAAGACCTGATTTAGACTTTGTTTTGGCTTGTTGGTTGATCCACCGGGTTACTGTTCGACTTACCTATCAAATAATTGGCGATTTAATTGATGATTGTCATTTTTAATAATAATTATTAAATTAAATAAAGTCAAACTTATTTTGAATGTAGGTTAAGTGAGGGGTTCTAGCACGCAATATCGCTTGTGTTCAGTATTCAGAGTGCTGAACGTTTTAACAAGGGCATTGACTGTTGGAACTGCTGGATTCAGAAAATACACATTTTACCTAATCCTCACTTACCCGACAAAATCATAATGACATCTATCTGTGCAAAAGAAATATTGCAAGAGCTGTTGTAGCTGTCCCTTTTAGAGGAAATTTCAAAATTATTATAATAATTTTAATATTTAATTATATAATATTTAATTATAACGAGGTAAATGAGGAATGCATAGTATGTTATACATAGGGTTCTGGCAGCTCTGTTATGGTCCGGGGTGCATTTCTTGGCATGGTTTAGGTCCACTCATCCTCTTAGAGTGCCAGTTACACAAAATGAAATAGCAAACAATTTCTAAGTTATATTTATAATGGGATTTCTGTGCTTTATTGCCACACAGCTAGGCTGGTGGGATTAATTCCAGTACAGGGGAAAGGAGCTGCTATCAGTACTTCGCATTCAACATAAAAGAGAAAAATTCACAGTATACATAAATACAAGAAAATTGAGAGGTGTGCATTAATGATTTGGATTACCCGGGGAAAGGAGCGTAGGTTGAAGCGATCTGTCACCAATCTACATCTTCTACCAGAAGGCATAGGGGAGAGGGTGCTTGATGATTATGTAGAGTTGAAGTCGAATGTTTACATACACCTTAGCCAAATCCATTTAAACTCAGTTTTTCACAATTCCTGACATTTAATCATAGTAAACATTCCCTGTCTTAGGTCAGTTAGGATCACAACTTTATTTTAAGAATGAAATGTCAGAATAATAGTCGAGAGAATGATTTATTTCAGCTTTAATTTCTTTCATCACATTCCCAGTGGGTCAGAACTTTACATACACTCTGTTAGTATTTGGTAGCATTGCCTTTAAATTGTTTAACTTGGGTCAAACGTTTCGGGTAGCCTTCTACAAGCTTCTCACAATAAGTTGCTGGAATTTTGGCCCATTCCTCCTGTCAGAACTGGTGTAACTGAGTCAGGTTTGTAGGCCTCCTATTTTCGATTGGATTGAGGTCAGGACTTTGTGATGGCCACTCCAATACCTTGACTTTGTTGTCCTTAAGCCATTTTGCCACAACTTTGGAAGTATGCTTTGGGTCACTGTCCTTTTGGAAGAGCCATTAGCGACCAAGCTTTAACTTCCTGGCTGATGTCTTGAGATGTTGCTTCAATATATCCATATAATTTTCCTTCCTCATGATGCCATCTATTTTGTGGAGTGCACCAGTCCTTCCTGCAGCAAAGCACCCCCACAACATGATGCTGCCACCCCGTGCTTCATGGTTAGGATGGTGTTCTTTGGCTCGCAAGTCTCACCCTTTTCCCTCCAAACATAACGATGGCCATTATCGCCAAACAGTTAAATTTTTGTTTCATCAGACCAGAGGACATTTCTCCAAAAAGTAAGATCTTTGTCCCTATGTGCAGTTTCAAACTGTAGTCTGGCTTTTTTATGGCGGTTTTGGAGTAGTGGCTTCTTCCTTGCTGAGCAGCCTTTCAGGTTATGTCAATATAGGTCTCGTTTTACTGTGGATGTAGATACCTTTGTACCTGTTCCCTCCAGCATCTTCACAAGGTCCTTTGCTGTTGTTCTGGGATTGATTTGCACTTTTCGCACCAAAGCGCATTGATCTCTAGGAGACAGAACGTGTCTCCTTCCTGAGTGGTATGACGGCTGCGTGGTCCCATGGTGTCTATACTTGCGGACTATTGTTTGTACAGATGAACGTGGGACCTTCAGGCATTTGGAAATTGCTCCCAAGGATGAACCAGACTTGTGGAGGTCCACAATTTTCTTTATGAGGTCTTGGCTGATTTCTTTTTATTTTCCCATTATGTCAAGCAAAGAGGCAGTTTGAAGGTAGGCCTTCACTCAAATAATGTCAATTAGCCTATCAGAAGTTTCTAAAGCCATGACATAATTTTCTGGAATTTTCCAAGCTGTTAAAAGGCACAGTCAACTTAGTGTATGTAAACCTCTGACCCACTGGAATTGTGATAGTGAATTAAAAGTGAAATAATCTGTCTGTAAACAATTGGTGGAAAAATTACTTGTGTCATGAACAAAGTAGATGTCCTAACTGACTTGCCATCACTATAGTTTGCTAACATGAAATCTGTGGAGTGGTTAAAAATGAGTTTTAATGACTTCAACCTAAGTGTATGTAAACTTCAGACTTCAACTGTATGTATGGAGTCCAGTGTGGGAGTTTGCAGCCTGTGATCTTTGCTGCTCTGGAGATGATTCTGTCCATGTCCTGTTTTGTGTGCTGTGGTGTATTTCCATACCAGATGGTGATTGATAGGATGTTAGTTAGGATGCTTTGGATGATGCCTTTGTAGAATTGAACAAGAAGACCTTTCTTAACTCTAACCTTTTTTCAGTTGGTGGAGGAAGTAGAGTCTTTCTTGGGCTTTCTTTATTAGGTGGTTGGAGTTTAGGTTGCTACTGATGTGTTTTCCAAAGAACGTGGAGTCGGGTATTGGGATTGGTTCACTCTCGATGAGAATAGGTGCATTTGTTGCCTTTTTTCTTCTGAAATTGATGATGATCTTGTTTTTCTTTTTTGCATTCAAGACCAGGTCATTTCCCTTGCGTCATGGAACTGTCCTCTCCATCTCTTGCTGTTAGGCTGCCTCGTTGTCTCTTGATATCAGTCCTACAATGGTGGTGTCATCTGTATATATCCACTGAGAACAAACCGAGATATAAACATTAAAATGTTGGTGAAATATGGAATACCATCCAAGCTCCCATTTGGCCCTTTTTAGACTGGCTAAAATCTGCAATATAAATGTGACATTTTATGTCATAATTTCCATATGTGATTCAATTGTAAATTCAGAGACAAACAATATGGATTAATGTGGATGCATTTCTCAAAATGTCATTGCTTTGGCAAGCTGAATCCGGCCTAGATGCATTTTCACCGCATAAAGTGTATCACTTAAAATGTCAAAACATTTAGCCATAGGTGGAGGGTGTGTAAGGCTGGGGAAGGCAATGCCTTCCCCTGGCCGGACATGGCAATTAAAATAATGTAGGCTATTAAATATAAATACAAATGCTAGTGATAGAGGATTTGAGGTTGAGCTAGCTCATTCAATCCACTAGGCTACTGCCTACTGCGGAGGAGGTAATTAAGCTGGTCGGCAGCGTGTAGCTGATTGCTGCATGGTTAGACTACCTGTACTAAGTCAAGCTGAAGGATCATCACAGATTCACGGAGCACCGTCACACTCTCTGTTAATGGCAATTAAAAATTTTATAAAGTATGTGTGTATTGGCTGCCATGCTGATAGAAAAAAACGAATCACACATCTTTGCTTAAATAATTAGCCTATCAATATGACGTGAAAATGTGATCGTCAGGGGTGATTTAATGCACAGGTTTACAGAATATAATGTTGTAATTTGCCAGTGAGTGACTAATTCACTTGAAATAATGTTTTTGTTGTTAACTGGTTGTCTGAATTAATAAATACAATTAATTTGACCAGTCATCCATTCCTTTATTAACAAAAATCTAAAAACATACATAGGCTACCGGTAGTTTGGTCAGTTTCATGCAATGGGTTAGCAAAGTCATATTTAGGCTACGTCATTGGTGTCTATACGCCTACTTACATGTGCTGATTTTGCTTGTTATTGTCAGAAGCTAAAATGCCGGAGTTACGAAAGTATGCCAACAGATGACAAAAACGAAAAGAGAAAGAAAAAATGACATTTGTGAACAGGAGTTGCTACAAAAAATTCCCAAGCTAACTGGGTTTTTCAGACCTTCTTCCATTCAACCAGTGGAAAAGGGAAACATAGAGACTGCTAGCAGCACGTTAGCAAAAGCCACCAACTGACAGCTAGTCCAACAGCAGCTAACGTTAGCTTCCTCCGTGAACTGGATTTTACGGACCTAATCAAGGACTTCTCTGCCAGGAAAACAAGATGAAAGCACTTCTAAGAGTAAGACAATTGTTTATTTTTTTTGTTGACGCTTGCTTTATTTTATTAATTGTGCACTGGTTAGGCCTAATTGGAAATAGTTGGCTGATAGCCCAGTTGTTGCCCTGGTGGTCAATTCATGAATGAAAATGAATCAATATTTTCTATCTATCTTTTACCAATGTGTAATGCTTAGACATGGCTTTTTGTCTGGTCGGGTTCAGTGGGTCGGGCTAGGCGAATACTACACAAATCCGAACGAAACCTAGAAACTAGAATTCCTAGGTACCAACCTTTACCACTAGGTGCTGCTATAACAGTAACGTTAACCACAGTTAAAGGTTGTATCAGCGATTTTGGGTGACGTCACTTCTGAAGCGAAATCCCAAACAAACATACTTATGAATAATTATGTTATGTTTTAAAAAATAGTGTTCAAGCATCCAGAATTATAACCACGTTAATAACGTTTGTAAGAAACCAAACCGTTTGTAAATCCGTCAAGATTTCAGCGAGATAAGAGTATTAGCGTTTGTGCAGATCATTGTGATTGGTTGGAATACTGTTTATTTTGGTTTTGAGTGGTTGGTAGTACCATTTGTTTTTGTGTACGATCTCGGAGCATAGGCTGCCTACAGAGACGCGGTTTTTTGATGGCCTGCTTATGGGGGCGGGCAGCTAGCGGATCGTGAGGAAAAATCAGATGAATGTGATCATTTATGTTTCCACCCAAAAATCGCTGATACAACCTTTAAGTGCAGCCTAAAATCTTTGACTACAGTTGCAGGACTAAGAGACACAGACCATTAGAATAGTTATTTTCTTATTTTGGTAACTAATTATAGTTTTTTTACTGACTATATTTTGTCATAGATACCATCTTTTATCAACGTGTCATGGTAAAAAAAAATACACACAAAAAACTGTTGTTTTAGAAAATCTCGCACAGAATGACGTTATAGACTTGTTGTTGTTGTTTTCGTGGATGGTTTTATGTCTCCCGATACACGACTACTTTACAACCAAAGCCTACATGGGCTCTTGTACTCAAAAAACTGTATTTACGGTGAAATGAATGCAAAGAAATGCACTGCGTGCTCGAGCACAAAGGTGGATACATCCCCTGTCCTAACCTTACCCTGCAGTTGGTTCACCCTCCGCCTATGCATTTAGCCAATTTGTTGCCACAAGAAGCTTGGGCAAACAACATGGCACAAGTTTCTATCCTAGGCAGACAGAGATTTTACCCAAAAATAATGTTGCAAGAATTTCTGCTATGCGCATGTGTGTGGACTTCAAGGGTCAACAACTTTCCTGTCCATGCTCGTTTGTGATATCATTCATTAAACACTACAAAACACCGGTAAACAAGTGGCCTCAATGGCTCAGTGGAAAAGCACTTGTCTTCCGATTTGAGGATTGTGAGTTGATTCCCGCTTGCTGTGGTGTTTTTTTACATAAAAAAATTTGGTTGAAATGTGGTCTAAACAAGAACTCTTGAAAGAGGTCTACAAATAGATGGAGAAAAAAATTCACTTTGGAACCATTTTAACCCCTTGGCGCAGATGGCAAATTTCACCTATTTAGGGGTGCTCTGTTTAAGGCTTTATAACTCCAGGTGTGAGCATCACATAAACTTGGTAAATGGCTTAAATGAAAGAAGACAGGTGTACCATTTACAATACAAACTTCGATTTGTTTATTTTCATAATTTAAGTCAAAATAAAGTGCCACAAATGCAAAGAAACTTTGGGAAAAAAAATTTAAAAATAGTTTTTTTTTATTTTGCTGAGAGCTACATAAGTGAAATCGGTAATACAGTCAAGCCGGAAAGTCCTCCCCACCCCTTTCACCTTCTCCACGTTTTATTACGTTACAGACATATTCCAAAATTGATTAAATTCCTTTTTTCCCTCAAAATTCTACACACAACACCCCATAATGACAATGTGAAAAAAGTTTTTTGGAGATTTTTGCAAATTTATTAAAAATAAAAAACTAAAATTTCTCATTTACATAAGTATTCATACCCTTTGCTTTAACGTATTTTTAAAGTATCATATTTCATATTTGGTCGCATATCCTTTACATGCTGTTACTTCCTGAAGTCTGTGACCATCAACATAAAAAAAACTGTCGATATCTTATTTTCAGGTACTGTTACAAGCGATACTATAACCTCTCTGCATTTGAATGGATCTCTATGGAAATTGGGGAGTGAGACTAGATTCAGCTGTAAATTACACTGGTACAGTATGGAACACATGGCTGGCTAAATGGCTGTAAGTTATCAAGGGTCTGAGCTATCAAACGAGCCCCAAACCATCACTCTGTTGCCAGATATGGAGTAGATGTGGATGGATCACTTTAAGGGTTGTTTCTCCTGACTTTTTTCCCCATAGAGTTCTATAGGAAAATGAGTCCGGAGAAATAACCCCTTGCAGTGATCCATCCACATCTACTCCATATCTGGCAACAGAGTGATGGTTGGGGCTCGTTTGATAGCTCAGACCCTTGATAACTTACAGCCATTTAGCCAGCCATGTGTTCCATACTGTACCAGTGTAATTTACAGCTGAATCTAGTCTCACCCCCCAATTTCCAATAGAGATCCATTCAAATGCAGAGAGGTTATAGTATCGCTTGTAACAGTACCTGAAAATAAGATATCGACAGTTTTTTTTATGCTGATGGTCACAGACTTCAGGAAGTAACAGCATGTAAAGGATATGCGACCAAATATGAAATATGATACTTTAAAAATACGTTAAAGCAAAGGGTATGAATACTTATGTAAATGAGAAATTTAATTTTTTTATTTTTTAATAAATTTGCAAAAATCTCCAAAAAACTTTTTTCACATTGTCATTATGGGATGTTGTGTGTAGATGTTTGAGGCAAAAAATTAACTCAATCTATTGTAGTATAAGTCTGTAACGTAATAAAACGTGGAGAAGGTGAAAGGGTGGGGAGACTTTCCGGCTTGACTGTATATATAGATTTCCCGGATCATAAACTCCATGTCCAAGTTTTGCAAAATCTGAGGATGATATGCAGAACTACCAAAGGTCTATGATGCAAAATATAGCAGTGTATCCTGTTGTCCATTAGTGTCTCCAAATCTATCCAAATGGCTAAATTGTGCACTGCTGCAAATTAAAAAAAATAATGATATATTTAACTACAAATCAACAGTTTGGGCACATAAAACTCACTTTTGCATAATTTCCAAGTGAGAATTATATATTTTCAGCAGTATAGGGGGGGTAGATATCTATGGGTCCAAAACCCCTATGCAAAACATGTCATAAAATGAATAAAATTAGTTTTGTACATTATAACGCATACACATTTGCTCCCTCTGGTGGCTTAAGATAAAAAACATTGATATCACAGTGTTACATACACCCATAGGCGGAAATCCCGGTGGGGAACGGGGGGGACATTTGTCCCCCTCCAATATATCACTGTAAACATAACTATGTAATTTCAATAATATTAATAATAAGAAATGAAAGGACTTGTGCTGATTATAGACACGTAATAGCACGTTTTAAGTTTCAAAAGATTGCGACCCCCCTTCCCTTGGCCTCACAATGGTTTGATCCACTGCACCCTCCCAGCCCTCAGCAGTGGCACATGATACAGTGCGTGTGTGAAAAGGAATCTGACAGTGACAGAGTCTGTCGTTGGTGGCTGACCTTGAGTAAGTAGTTAGTTCAAACAAAGGATATGTTAGACATTTCTTTACTTCAAACACATTTATAATCTTCCACCAGTCTTCATTTTTGCTTTATTGAATTACAGGTCACTCTTTATGTTAGCTAGCGGTTAGCTGATGTTTGCTAGCTAGCTTACAGTAACATCAACCAGTGTTTGCAGCTGTTTGAATTAGAGTCAATGAGAGAAGCTAGCAAAGCAATGTAATGTTCTTAGCTGCAAGGTGACAGAGCGTTCGTGTCTACCGTCTGAAAGGCACTCAATGCACGTAGCTAACGTGGAAATTAATCCAATCAATCGCACCATAACGATTTAGTTTTATGTTGGCAGGGTTCATACACACACAATAGCTGAATTTGCAGAGCTAGCGAGCAAAACGATGGAGCAAACTAAAGCAAACATTAGCTAGCCACCTACAGCACTACTTTTGGTGTCCCCCTCAGGAATTGTTCTTGATAAAATATTATGTAATTATCCCCCCCCAAAGTTGATATCAGATTTTCGCCCCTGCATACACCTATATATGTTGCCTAATCATTCACTCTTGTACCTCAATAAAACATCACTTGTCCCTGTACTCTACAGCAGGGGTTCTCAATCCTGGTCCTGGGGGACCCCTGTGTATGCTGGTTTTCGTTGCAACCGCAGTTGCAATCCCAGAATTTTAACAAGCTGTTAATTTTTCTTAATTAGGTGCTTTTCATGTTTGGAGGAATTATTCGCCCACTTAAGACACATTATGTCAGAAATAGCTATGCATGCCATGTAGAACAAACTCCCCATGTTCACATTGTGCTTATTGTGCTATATTGCAACAATTACATAAGAAAAGGTTACAAAATAATGTATTTTCACTCAAATGAAAGAGTGAAGTGAATCAATAGGCTCCTAATTAGGTTGTTGAACACATGTGTTTAACTCAATTTTTTCTTTAAGCTTAAGACAATGCAGGTTTGGCTCGTTATCATTTGCTTTGTGTTTGAATTCTTCATTATCTACGAAATGGTTAATTTTAGTGGCCATGTGTCCACACTTTCACCAATTAGGAGCCTATTGATTCAAATCAGTCTTTAAATGGATCTGTTAAATAATTTTCTGATCTTTTTTAAATAATATAGCACAATGTGAACATGGGGTGTTTATTCTACATGGCATCCATAGCTATTTCTGATATAATGTGGCTTAAGAGGGTGAATAATTCCTCCAAACATGACAAGCACCTAATTAAGAAAAATTAACAGCTTGTTAAAATTCTGGGATTGCAACTGCGGTTGCAACGAAAGCCAGCATACACAGGGGTCCCCCAGGACCAGGATTGAGAACCCCTGCTCTACAGTATGTATACTTTTGTCCTGGGATTGCATTTTTCTGTATTATTTTAATATTTTAAGTTTTCCTATTCATAATAACTCCAAGGAAATTTGTACCTTAATCTACCACATATCAGCGCACAGTAAATTGGAATGAGCATTTGTCATGCCCTAAGAGACTAGTACTATACGCCATAGCCTATATTATGTATGATAACATGAACATAAAATAGTTTTCCACCATCTGTAAAATGCTGCCAAATGTTCTATCTTCAATGAACATCGGTAGCCTACTTCAAAAATACATTTAGCTAACGATTGCATTACAGTATGTGAAGTGCACTCAAAATGCGAAAATAACAATAGGGCTATCAAACATATTGGAAAGACAGTGCTCGAGTGGAAACACGAACGTAAGTATGTAGCCAGCGAGACCAACGGTATTTTAGACGCAAAAATACTTACATATCGCAAAAGGGAAATTCCCCTGCATAATGCGTATTGTATAACGCTTGCGTAATACTAGACAGTTAAAACGAAAACTGCCGTTACGCTGGGCTGTAGTAAATTACTCAAAGCACCCAAAAAGAATTGGCATATACCGTTGCGAAGGTTATAATGTACTCTATTGGATAAAAAAGCCTACAATTAAACCAGAATTAACTGTAATGCATGAGACAGGCTTACATGGCATGGGGCTATTACGCGGCGACGTTTCAGATAGTGTAATAGCGGTATAAAGTGTTGTATATTTCTCAAACCGATTGTACCAGACAATAAATGACAACTGAATTTTGAAAGGAACATCTCGATGTGTAAAACCAATGGTAGGATTGTATATTTATTTCATATTTAGTAGCATATATTGCTAGTAGAATACATGGTAGAATGAGATAGTACTTTCACAGTTTATTTTGCATTTGAGTGAGCAGGGCTTTTCACGGCTTTTCTGGCATACGATCAGGCTATTGTTGGGTTTATCTCGTTGCTATGACGTTATTCAAATTTTATATGATGAATAAATATATTTATGAACTCAAACATAGACGCTATTGTCCACTATGTCACGCATAGGTAGGTATAGACTAGGTGGGGGGTTGCTTGATAAATGGACTTGCTACAGGGAAATAGTGGCACTTAGAAACTACGTATTCGGCAGAAATCGTCACGAACCGTCTACCAATAAATTTAAAACACAGAGTTTGTGATTTCCAATAATAGTTCGGCTGCAGTTGCAACGAATGTCTCAGTTGAGCAAAAAAGGTCCCGCCTGCGGGACCTATGCGCGAGGGTGTTAAGAGGTCTTTTCACTTACTGCAATAGACGTTTATTTTACAGCTTTTAGCCTGAAAATTTCTCACTGGGAGGGACAAGCTGTTCTAGCAGCTCAACCAGGTAAATCGCATGTCATTAGAGATTCCTGTTTTCCACGACATGGGGTCAAATCTGGCTCAAGATAAACCTCTAAGGCCATTCTCTCTCTCCCTCTGATTTTCTCGTCTCTCATTGATTACTGTCCAATAAAGCGAAAATGCCACAAAAATATATTTAAATGGCACTACTAGAGTTGTAGTACTCGAGACCGGTCTTGGTCTCGAGACCGGTCTCAAGACCATATTTTGAAGATCTCAGTCTTGTCTCGGAATCGACTGCATTTTGACTTGGTCTTGTCACGGTCTCGGACGAAGAGGACTCTAAATTTTTTTTCAAGACCAGATCGAGACCAGGGGCATGTCCGGGGGGGGGGGGCATGTTGTGGCACCCGCCCCCACATAAATTTGATTGGCCACCACGGAAAACTATTTACAGATGACAAAATATAAAATATGCTACTATTTGATATCACTGATTTATAGGTTTAGTGGACGGAAATTTTGCTAGATCGCTAGATAAAACCACACATTAACGATTTAAATATCTTTATATAGGTTATAAGATTTATATATTACCTCCAACCGTAGGCCTGGCTGTAAATAACGTTAGGCTAACCACTTATTTTTTCCTGTACCCCAAGTCGCATCACATACATCACAAAGACCGACAGCCAGCTCACTCACCAGAGTCTGTCTGCACTCTGCAGTTGAACACTGAACAGTAACAGTGCCATTATGTGGGTCTCATGAGTCGTTGTGTTACAATCGCAATAATATTTTGTAGCTCAACTGAAACTGCTACTGCAGGAGAAACATAGCCGCTCTCTTTGTCGGACGTTCACTCTCAGTGTGAGAAGGCGCGAACGTTATTGTTCAGTAAGTATTAACCTATATGAACCAGGTTCTTATAAATATACATAATTAGGCCTCTATAATTTTCCATTTTCTTTTTCATCCCCAGTGAACAACAGTCATCCATGGATGGCTAAATTGTGTTGGAAACGCGTCTTGGAGGCCTTTTCAACAGCATTTTGTGGCATTTCGCACACTGGGTCAGATTACACCAAACTGTTTATCTATATGTCACGTTTTCGGTCAAGGATGTTCGCCAAATTCAATAAACATGTGATCTGCGTTAGGTTACCTGATCCTGAGGTAAAAGGTAATTAGTTAAGCAATCGTTACTTTACCCACAGTTTACCAATCATATCAAATGTAAGTAAATTTTACATGAACCTAATCGTTATATTACTATATTATGACTATAATCGATAACCTAATCGATATCCAAAGACAACCTTTAATCTGGCTGCATTTCTTTTTATTTAAACGTTAAATTTTATGTTAAGTCTGAATGTTACAGATTCAAATTGCTTCGAAATGCAGCATAGGCTGAAGTTTCATTAAATTGAGAGTAATTCATTTTTCATTCTCGTCACTGGTGATTATTGATGTTGACTTTTGTAGGTAATCCATTGTGTTTGATTTTGGGTGTCTCTTTTAAAATGTAATCAGTACTCATACCCTCAATGTTATAATCTATAAAATCTGACTTCAACTTTGCTGCTTTTTGAAGAAATGCTTTTAAACAGGAAATGTAGGCTACCACCATCTGAAAATGGGCTAAATTCTTAGTTTTACACAATCCATAAAGACTATTTTGTCATACTTGAATGAGCTACATGGTATTTTTCTATTATTGTTTCAAAAGGTTAGTTAACCAACATAGGGACTGCCACAGTCATATCTGTACAAGTATAGCTCTGTAATTGAAATGGTAAACAAGCAGGCACTTTAAGGATGCCAACCTGCATTTGCATATAGCAAAACCAACACAAAATATAGCTGCAAAGCAGCGACTGCACGGGGTCCAAGCAAAAGGTTGTAATTTAGTTGTAATCATGTTACATTGGTTTCCTTTTACAATCGAGTCTCGGAAGGTATATGTAAGACACATATGTGAGCTGCATGACATGAGTGTCTAAACATGAATATGTATAAAAGGTCAAACTGTTTTCAGACCACCACCTTCAGTTAATTCTGGGTAAACTGAGCAATTTGAGAAGACATTCATGAAAGAGACCTTCAATCTGAGGCAATGCCTAGATATTAACTAAAAAAATGTGTTTTAGTGTTTCCTACCCCATTAATGTGAAAATAAGATTTGTAGATGTGAAAAGCATAAGAAAGTGCATGTTGTGTTGTCGAAAAGAAGTGCAACCTTTGGTACCTGGTGGGATTTGAACCCGGGTCTCCCACATCGAAGGCAATTGCTCTAACCACAAAGCCATTGCAGATGTTTTTATTTTAAATAATAATAATTATTATTTATTTTTATTAATTTGGCAGGAAAAAGAATAACTTCATTAAAACTTTATTTGTTTCACTCATTTAAGTACTAGTGAAACAGTGAATATTTAATATAGTAAAATCTCTTTGCCTTTGCAATAATGTGAATTAAGTGTGAAAAGCATAACAAACTGTGCATTGTTTTCATGGAAAAGAAAAGTAACCTATGGTGGGGATTGAACCCGGGTCTGCCGCATACCAAGCCATTGCTCTTACCACTAAGCCATAACAGACAACCGGTGGCTGCCCAGTGATTGATCATGACACATAATTTTCAATGTTTAACCTCTTCCTACCGAGGGCAAAATAGGCCAATTTTCGCCTGTTTTCACTAGTGACAAACAAAGGTGGTTATCTCAAAAACTATAAATGGTACAAATATGGTTCATGGCTTTTTTTAAAGCAGACACCTGCAGTATTACGAATAAGCAGTGAGAACTCATAGAAATCCAGTTTTTGATACTTTACAACAATTTATGTACAGAAAATATAAAGAAATTAAAAAATGGGTACCTACATTCAAGTTTAAGATTTTTTACCTGGGGAGCTACAAATGCTATGGAGGAAATGACTTCTCTATCTGATTCATCAATATGCTGCCTACCTCTGGTCACAATCTGGTTTCAATATCTCAAACCATTAAAATTTTACAGGGTTTTTTTCAGGCGAACCTTTTTAGTTATCCAAATGGTGCCAAATGTGCCAAAAATGGCAATGTTCCAGAAAGGTCTCAATATGATTTAGTCTTTAGGTTTTTACAATAAAATGAGATAATTTGTCAATATTGGCAATAAAAGTTCATTTTTAGACGTGTTCTTGGTGCTTTTCATATTACACAACTAACTACCCGAGGTCACAAAAAGCTGTCAAAACCCATGTGGCAGCACAGTGAATCTTGTGTATTTCACCAGAGCCCCATTAGCCAGAAATGAGTCCAGGTATATGCAAACAGGTTTTCAAATGAATAATGGGAATAGTATGAAACTTCCCTACACATTACTGCTTGCCAGTCCTGTCCTTTATTCTGTTGCCACCTCCTATGACAGGGACGTTGGGGTTGGGTTTTAGGAGGCAAAACTTTATACATGACAAACATATATCAACTATATACAAGTGCACTAAGGTGTACTACTAAAAGTGCAGTGGATAAAAAATCAAAAGTCCACCAATTTCCTAGATAAAAAATAAAAACACCCCTGCTGTAACAAATAAAAAGATCCTTGCCCTCTAATGGCTGAAGTTACCGTATTTACACAAAGAAAGTACAAAATGGCAGGGTCCAAAAAGCTAAAAAAAATGAACTAAAGACAAAAAAAGGCAAAGGATCAAAACATGGGGGTGGAGGGTGAGGAGAGATTATTTAACCATTCATACAGAAGCCATTTAGACTACACATTCCCTCAGGAGAGCAATCTGCATCATTACAAACCCCACTAACCCTGTCCATGGAATTGTCCACCATGTTGATATACCCATTAGTCCCCCTTATTCAACAACAATCAACAATAATAATAATAAACAAGTACTCCCTCATGTTATCATGTTCTCTCCCTCATACCATGCATAAATTGCCATTTTGTTTACCTGCACAGCCTTCTGTACTGCATACAGAACAATTTACTCATGTGGAACAATGACTTTACTAAACACTTCCAGAAGCCATTTCACACTCAAAAATCGATTTAGTAGCTCATCTCAGACACAAATAGATAGCTAGCTGCTTGTTACATGTAATTTTGCTTGCTAGCTTGCCACTGTAAAGGTAATACTATCTATATTAATTTAGCTGAGAGGGACCGATTTTATGCATAAGTATATAAGGTTAGTTAGCTTCACAGAAGAAACACAGGGATTCACGCATTGCAGCTAAATTGCACATTTCCTTCGATGCTTACACCAAACTTACCGTTTCCACAAACATCTGTGTTGTTGGCAACGCCACGTAACACGTGCGAGTTTGTCAACACAGACAATGCACCCTAAGTTTACTTCATAAATTATTTATCATACCGTTGGAATGTGCAATTTTTAATATTAATTGTATGAAAAACAATAAAATACAGTTCACAATGTAATTACGAACCCGCATGGCATTGCGTGAATTCACACTGGTATATCGAAATCGGTAATACCACCAGCCCTAACGACGTTACCTGCCATGGCGAAATTCAATGCGTTTATAGCATAACACTGTTAGTATGATAAACCAACTTACATGTCAGCAACATCATCTTGGTCATCAGTGGATTCAGCGTCACTGAGACAGGATGAGTCTCCCTCGGCAAAAACATCTTCTGGCTTATCCAGTTCGTCTAACACTTGATGCAGGGATAAACACCTCAAAATTCTCGACATAACTACACAAAAACTGTATCAAAAATACTCTAAAGTAAAAAAATGTAACTGCGGGTCTTACCTAATTTATTGTTCTTTACTAACCGGAACGTAGCTAAGTAAATTATGAACAAGCAAAGCTAAATGGTAAGCTAACCCTATTGCGCTCTAATGCCTCAGCGTACTACAGTGAAACCGAACCCTCTGTTACACACGGCGATAACGTATAAATATTTTTAATCAGATATGATGTATGAGCACTTATTTGAAAGATAACAGTCTTGGCTATTGGCTCAAAAATTGACAGACAGGTTTAAGACCCAATGGGAGAAAAACGAGACTGAATCTGGAGGCTGCCCCCAACCAGTCATTCCCACTTCGGATAGGCCTACTGTGCTATCAATCAAGACAATGCACCCAATTGACGACGATCTGACAAAAAACTCTGCAGTCAAGTCCCAAACAGGTTTGTCGAAAACAAACTAAGCTAAGGGGTTGGTACTCACTCAACTGGCTGAGTTTCACAATGCTGAACGGGACACAGCCGAACTACTCGCGAAGAAGCGCATAAAATCACAAGTCCGTTTAGTAACTTGAAGAAAGCATGCACAGCTGTGTAGAACGTTTTCAAGTGTTTTTTCTTAAAACTTTAATGCATAACGATTTTTCAAAGCAAAGTTTTGTGAAATATAATCAAGCAGAATAGTTTACCAATGCATTGTTTATGGAGTGGCAGCAAGCTGCAATAAACGTTTGGTAATTAGGTCTGAGTTTACAACGTTATTCATGAAGTTTTAACTTGACGTGTTGGGCTTAAAAACCACTTTCCTAGAAAGAATGGATGTATCTTAAGGATATTTAATCAACATATTGAGGTTAGCTGTTTCTTCTCTATTATTAAATTAATGAAATATAAACTTTAATAACTTCCGTAACGCCCGCATTACCGCTAGGGGGCGTTTGGTATTAAGAGGTTAAAACACAACAGTGATTTTTCATGAAGGGAAATGGTAATAGCATTTCCAAAATGGCGGCCAATCCAAGATGGGCAGCGACATATATGGGACATACATATGTTCCAGATGAGGAAATTGATCACTACAGCAAGTTTTAAATGTATAAAAAATAATTGTGATTTTTTATGAATTTATGAATTAAAAAATATATATTACGCTCTATAGCGCCACCATTTGATTCTATTGAGCAAACACTTTAGAGTTTGGCTCATAAGGTCAGTGCAAGTACAGAAACCAAATTCTATTAATATCCATTGAAGAATTGAAGAATTATTAGCATTTTTGTGACTAGCCACGCCCACAACAGTTTTTATTGGCTTACTGCAATCAGGACATTTGGAAAATCAGGGAAATCGCTTTGTGATTCTTTAGAGAATCGTCCCCTGAACAAAAGGCTGTCAATTGCATGTTGATATGTCAAATGGCCTCGGAGGAGTTAGATTTTATAGGTTTTTCACAAAATGCAAATTATGGCGGACCTCATTGTTCCTAATGGCAAAGTTATTTGCCACGAACCAAGGAATTTGAGGCAAAAATAATTTTGAAGATAGGCTAAACGGTTCAAAAGTTATAGCCCAAAAGATTATAGAATTTCACTTTGTCTCTATAGCGCCACCATCAGGTCAATTGGGTTGGAATTCGTGCTTGGACCCCTAATAATAATAAAACCAGCAAAAACAACGTGCTTGGACCCCTAATAATAAAACCAGCAAAAACAATAGGGTTCCAGCACTACGTGCTTGGACCCCTAATAATAATAAAACCAGTGAAAACAATAGGGTTCCAGCACTATGTGCTTGGACCCCTAATTATTGATCCTTTGTAGCAGTGCAGTGCCTACTAACAAAGAAACCCACCTACTAGACTGCATTGTCTGCTCTGCTAAATGACTGCACCTGCTAAATGACACTACATACAGGTTTAGTGCACCTGCTAAATGACTGCAACTGAAGTTTGACAATTATTTGAGAGCTGTAGGGAGATTGTGGAGGGGGTCCTGCAATATACATATTTTATTTAGTTGCAATATGATCAGTCTGTCCATCTCTATATTTTTCCCTCCCTCTATCTCCCTCCTCCCTCTATTTCTCCCTCCATCTCCCCTATCTCTTTCTCCCTCCCTCTCCCTGTATTTGTCCCTTCCCCTCCCTCTGTATTTACCCTCTGTCTAACTTCTGCGTATCCTGAGCTCTATCCTCTCTCAAACCTCCGTCCTCTATATACTCTCTATATGTCACCTATCACTCTGTATGTAGTGTAGTGTGTGATATTCATATTGTAATTGGTTTTATTAGTAGTCTGCAATGTAATTTTAACAGTCAAGAGATTGTTATAAGATAATTTAACAAAATGAACATTTGACAGTATTGGAAAGAAATGACATTTGTTGTGATAGCCACGCAAAAGTCAAATTTAGTCATTCATAGATGCCCCCCCTGTGCAATTCTGTGCCAAGCTTGCCTCCCCCCTTTAAAATTGGTCTGGACACTCCACTGGTCAAGACAACAACTGCTGTGACATCATTACCAGAGATTTTCAGGAGACTCCGCGTCTTTTGCATTGAAAAAGCGTAACGGCCAGCTTGGATCACGTGCACCGTTGCTAACCAATCGTTTCAAATCATTGACGTCAGTGAGACTCTTCAGAGCTTTTCGACAGTTATCAATGGCATTTGGCAATTTGGTACTGCACGTTTCCGTTAATATTTTAAAAGACAGAAAAATTACCATTTATGATATTACCACTCCATGCACCTATAAAGAGTGTCTTGCTTACTTATTACATTACATTACATTCATTTAGCAGACGCTTTTATCCAAAGCGACGTACAGTAAGTGCATACAGAGACATCATCAAGATCACTACAGAACAGACAAGACAAAGCACATCCTTCCCATAATGTAGCAGCTATCCCTAGTAATGAACGTTGACTGTAGTTCACAGTAAGCTGTAGGTAAATCAATACTACACTTCTATTCTAAAAACTATTATAAACTATAATAAACAGACAGGAAAACACAGGGACCACTGTTACCACTGTAACCACTGTTATTACCACTGTTACACTGAAATATCTGTGATTATCAAAGACACATGGCCACACTTTAATTGCATTAGGAAGGGAACCCGTTTTTACAGGTGCTACCTAGCTAGCCTATGTAACGTGGGCTTACTGTAAATCATCGGAAGGAAATTTAAAAATAAGTCCTTGTCTCTACCTATTATTACAATATAATGTTACCGCTGCACATCGATGTGATCTATACACTGATGTTTTGGTAGAATGTTTGTGAAAAAAGAGTGGAAAAAATAGCGCAAATTTGAATGTTTAGCTATGTAGCTAATTAGCTAGCTAGCTGGTATCAGTTATACATTAAACATCCTTTCAAAAACGGACTCTCTAACAAACAGACACACAACATGACACCGATATATTTTTTTATTTATTAAACAATGGTATACACTATACAGGCATGGAGCAATCGATTTCAGATACTTAACCCAGTTTAGCTGCTAGCTCCGAGACCATGGGCCTGTAGTGTCGTAAATGAATTCTAACTGCTGCAACATTCCCTACTGTCTCATCTCACAAAACAGTATTTTTTTCGTAGTAGACACAACATAGCTTGCTCCAAAATGAATATGTGATGACAAACATGTTGAAGATTAGCGACAAGGCTGTCCATTTATTATGTTACGAACTGTGTCTACAAAACAGCAGCTTGTTCAGGGTACTAAGGGATCTTCTCCATTGACTTTCATTAAAGAAATTCAGCCCGATACAGCCTGTGTGTGTCTTCTGGACCAAATCTAGTGGGACTAGATTTAGCTGTAAATTATGCTGGAACAGTATGGAATACATGGTTGGAAAAATGGCTGTAAGTCATCAAGGGTCTGAGGTATCAAACGAGCCTCAAACCATCACTCTGCTGCCAGATATGCAGTAGATATGGATGGATCACTTTAAGGGTTGTTTCTCCTGACAAATTTTCCTATTGAACTCTATGGAAAAATAAGTCAGGAGAAGAAACCCTTCAAGTTATCCATCCATATCTACTGTATTTCTGGCAGCAGAGTGATGGTTTAAGGCTTGTTTGATACGGTAGACCCTTGATGACTTAGAGCCATTTAGCCAACCATGTGTTCCATACTGTTCCAGCGTAATTTACAGCTAAATCTAGTCACACCCCCTAATTCCCATAGAGATCCATTCAAATGCAGAGACATTATAGTATCGCTTGTAAGAGTACCAGAAAATAAGATATCAAGAGTCTTTTGATGTTGTTGGGTCACAGACATCAGGAAGTCATGGCATGCAAAGGATATGCGACCAAATATTAAAAATGATTTGAATAATGTGTTTTCAATTTTAGCAGCGAAATGGTGTAAATGTTGAGCCATCATGATGGTAGACCAACACAATTACAGTCATGGTCTTGAATCGGACTCACATTGGTCTGGTCTCGGTCTTAGTCTTGGTCTCGCCCCCCCTCAGCCTTGGTCTTGACTCGGACTTGATACGCTCTGGTCTTGGTCTTGACTCGGTCTCGGTTTAGGTGGTCTCGACTACAACACTAGGCACTACATATCACCATCTACATACTTGGCAGCTGAAGAACAGGCCTAGGATCTAATAATAGTTCCACAATCAGGTTAGAGAGGAACTCAACATTATGACATCCGAGTAACACATTGCAACGTTTGTGACTTTTATGGGATGTTCCTGGAATGTTCTTTTGTTATTTTGGAGCAACATTCCCCTATACACCCCAGAATGTTCCCAAAATAACGTTTTGTAATGACGTGGCAAGAATGTATGGGGAATGTTAGCAATGTTCTCCGGTCTCACAGTAAGGGAACGTTAAATCCAAGCGTTAGAGAAACCCAAAGGGAACGTTTTGACTAACATTCCAAGAACATTCCCTTAATGTTACATAGAATGTTCCGGTACTGTGAAGGTTAAGTTTGACAATCATGTTTTAGGAATGTTCTGAGGACTTGAAAGGAACTCAACATTATGACATCCAGGGAACGCATTGCAATGTTTGTGACATTTATGGGATGTTCCTGGAATGTTATTTTGTTATCTTGGCGTAACATTCCTCTATACACCCCAGAATGTTCCCAAAATAATGTTTTATAATAAAAACTGCCAGAAGTTTGAGAACATTGATTTGGTCCGAATGGCTGGCAAAATCGATGCATCACCGTGATTCAAACATGATGGTCCCACTTGGGGTTACCTGGGGACATACAACATCGAGTATACTTTGCTATCTTGCACCCAGCGCAGGGTTCATTATAGCGCCTAGCACTCGCGTCGTTTAAATACCAAGTATTCTTGCGCCTATTGCAAGTGAACTGGGCGTGTTAGTCTTAAGATGAAAAATGAAAAGAATTTTGGCATATTGCCATCTTGAGCCAGCAGAAAGCGCTTGTGCTAAAACCACCACAAACCTGGTCTAAAGTCATGTCGCAGTTGTTTACATATTATTTTAACAGCGCATATAAGTGCGTCTACATAGGCATGTGCACAACGCGTGTACAACCTCTTGTCTTTTACACACAGGGGCGCGCACAAGCATGACTAAAAATATCAAGATTACAATGTGAAATATTATTATTGTCTAGGCTATAACATAAAATGCATAATAATAAAAGGGTCCATAGGTCAAAGACCAGATACCTGTCCCTCAGCGACGGGGAATGCCGCATTAAATTGCTTTCAGCCCACTCCATGAACATCTAGGCGATGTGCGATGGTACGTGTAAGGTTACATGTATAGACTATTCGCAATTATCCTGGATCAAGCTATGATTTAGCCTATAATTCCTGTAATCTTCTGGGGGGATAATGGCTATCCATGAAAAACTTTGCTGATAACACCTAGGTATATCAAGCCAAATCGCCGAATTGTTATTTGTTACACCTAATGCGTGAATTGTCATTCAATCGAAAACTCGCGCACTACACATACACGAGCATGTCTGTTTCGCCATCATATATGCAATCCTCCAAGGTGGAAAAGCAGGCTTTTAAAGGGAATGGGATATGACATTTTGATTCGTTTTTTGCATGTTACGCCCAATATACACCTATAATTAATGAAGAGACTAAGTTCAGTTCATTTGCACATTGAGCTGTGCTTAGCGCTCAAAAAACTCGCCGTCTAACAACCAAAGTGGAGTTGGACACGCCCTAAATGCACTTTACGCCATGCGTTTATACCAAGCTCGAAGATCGCAAAGAGAGAGCCCTTGGGCTGCAGTTTTATGCTTTCTTCCTGTCATTCCCTTCCCTTACTTCAAGGGGGAATCCCCAAATTGCAGGTGAAAAATGGCAGCCACACCAAGTGGGATTTGTTTCCAATTTAAGATAGGGGATGGAGTAATTATATTCCCTCACTCCCTCGTTTATCCTCCCTTCCACCAAGAGTATAAAATGCAAGCTTCAAGCAAGAAGGGAATCCCACAATACAATTGTTACGACCAGCTAGGCTGAACGCAACATAAACAATCAGGAGACAAAAATGGGCTCAAAACTAGGGGTTTTATTAAACAACTAACCAATGGATAAACAACGAAAATGGGAAATGGGGAGAAAATCAATACAAACGGGAAGATCAAAAAGCAAAACACAACAACTGGCGTGGCGGCCAAAATCTCTCCCCCGACTTCCAGGGCAGAGGTGATTTTAAGGAGCAGGCTCCGCCCGCTCCCAACAGGTCTCACCTGCAAATAATACAGGTACAGCAGCCAAGACAAGAAGGAGACAATGCCACCTTCAGGTACTAAAGGGACGTAACAACAATGCTCAACACAGAAAAAGTGGGCAGTCACGTTTAAACTCTATGAGGTTGCACTTCATATTGTGGTTCAGTTCCCTTTTTGGTTTGTTTCTCGTTGGTCCACCATTGCAGAGCCCCTGTTAAGTTTTCTTGCTGCACGTTGTAAATTTTGGCACAAGATAGCTCACTCGAGGGAAGAGAGCAAGGGAAGGGAATGTGGTAAATAGGATCCAAATGCAGTCCTGGCATCTGTCGGTGTTCCACGAAACAGCCATGCAGACAGTTCATCAATCCTGCTAACCAGGATCTGCGGGGTGGGATGTCTCAATAAAAAGTTACGCAAACATTTGAATGTCAAAATAACAGCGCTTTCATTTGATCATCACTAGTTAAAAATAGCTTCCTAGCTTCTGTGAGTGTTCCAGGATTCCCTGCTAGCCAGAGTTAAATGTTGAAGCAATCAACAGCTCTTTTTTTAAACAGTTTGTGTAGAAGGGATCCTGAACAGAGAATAGGCTAAAGTATTGTGAGGGAGCACAAAAGGTTTTGCGAGAGAATGCAATACATTTGCGAGGGAACGCAAAACAACCAGAAAAAAATTATTCTCCCCATGTCACCTTAGGGGCTCCGTACTTATCTGCTCCATCAGATGGCTGGGGAAAAAAATTTAACAAAAAGACAAACAAACTAAAGGCAGCAATGAAACAGCATAAGCAATACCTTTTAATCCATAAATGGCAGCGCTTACTCGCTGAAGACAGCTCCAGACAGCTTTGACTCCCACTTAAGCCTACTCACATACTGTAGTCAAGAGGCAACCAGGAAGTGGGTGCGGCGGTGAACCAAGAACAACCTCATCGAAACATGAATGGGTCAAACGCAGAAGCAGGAGGCAGAGAGGAAAGGCAGTCTTGTGATAAATTGAAATGGAAATGCGCCGACTTTGCTGAGAGTACTGGAATACTACTGCCAGGGAAGGGATGTGGCTTTGGGAAGGGTGGTGCTCATGTGAAAAAGCCTCACTTAGGGCCCTGTTCAATCTAACCGCTATAGGGATGGCCCTAAAAATAGATGCAAATGTCTTAAGAATTGTTCAGTGCAGGCTGGTGCAGTAGAGCTTTTACTTAAAGTGCAGGCTGGGCCCTACTGAGTAGAAACTGCAGGTACAAGCCAGAGCTGTGGCCAGGGGTCTGCCAAAGAGGGACACAACTGGTAAAGCATAAAGGACACTACGGTTATATCCCCCTACTAGAA
The DNA here is from genome assembly GCA_029718625.1 of Synaphobranchus kaupii. Classification (NCBI taxonomy): domain Eukaryota; kingdom Metazoa; phylum Chordata; class Actinopteri; order Anguilliformes; family Synaphobranchidae; genus Synaphobranchus; species Synaphobranchus kaupii. The sequence continues at coordinate 35,053,843 of CM056381.1, read as the reverse complement.
GCTGTCAGAATGTCAACGGGTCAAGTTGATTTTTTTCACCATTCATTACTGTATCTCAGTTATGTTGCATTATTCTGGCCCTGGCGTTCCTTGCTTTCAAATAACAATGGCTAATTTTATATGATCATAAGTAAATTATAGGTTTTCTAAATAAACACAATTTCAGATAATGGAAGTGGACCTAACAGCAGCAGGGCAAGTCCCGTGGGATGATGCCCAAACCACCCCACCACCCCCTCCAGCCCTCCGGGGATGGGGGGTGTCTGCTGAGCAAAGTGTTTCACTTTATCATCCTCCATATCCAATTTAATGAGAGGTTCTCTGCAGGCTGTGATGGAATGGCATGCTGATGAGACATCCGGGCAAAAAGCAGGTCCCCAGGGGTACTGGAGAGCCGGTCTTTCCCACGCCAGGTATGACTATCCAATGCTACAAGCAAAGGGCCATTTCAAACAGTTTGCATGAGAGGGCTTAGATGGAGATAAATCTGGAATAGTGATTCAGTGTTCTATCATAGTTGAGGGGCAGGGCGAAGGGGAGTCAGCGAGGGGGGAAACAATGTCTGTCACTGTTTTGAGTAGGGACACATCATAGATCAATCTAGCTATGTTTGTTTTATTTTAATGTCAGAAAATTACATTGAAACGTTGTTTCCTAAAGATATTTTGGCAAAATAAACCAAACCGTACTCGAGTGCTGTCCTTATGTGGTTACAGAGTGGACAAATGATCCAACTCAGTAGACTCCGGTATCATTCCCTGACATCTTCTTCGGTCTTATTAAATCCCCCGGTAAGGAACCATGTGAACTACATTATGATCCAGTGGCGTACCGTCGGCTGTAAAATAGGCCTTCAGTAACCTTACCTATACGGATATTAATCTCAACTCGTTTCAATTTATAGTTCCATCAAGCAATTAACTGAATAACAAATATCAATGAATAGAGCAAGTTTTCCGTACTAGCTTTTCTTTGTGTCATAAAATGTGTAACCTAATGCTCAAACAATTCATTCTGAATAATCAAGACCAATATGTGTAATATATAATGATTAAAGGTTGTATCAGCGATTTTGGGTGACGTCACTTCTGAAGCGAAATCCCAAACAAACATACTTATGAATAATTATGTTATGTTTTAAAAAATAGTGTTCAAGCATCCAGAATTATAACCACGTTAATAACGTTTGTAAGAAACCAAACCGTTTGTAAATCCGTCAAGATTTCAGCGAGATAAGAGTATTAGCGTTTGTGCAGATCATTGTGATTGGTTGGAATACTGTTTATTTTGGTTTTGAGTGGTTGGTAGTACCATTTGTTTTTGTGTACGATCTCGGAGCATAGGCTGCCTACAGAGACGTGGTTTTTTGACGGCCTGCTTATGGGGCGGGCAGCTAGCGGATCGTGAGGAAAAATCAGATGAATGTGATCATTTATGTTTCCACCCAAAATCGCTGATACAACCTTTAAGAAGTGACAACGACAAAGATAACTAACTTGAGATTGTTTAACAAGGATCAGGCAATAATCTGAATGTGTTAAAGAATGAAATTAATTTTAAGACGGCACTCAAATTAGTCAAAGCGTTTTAAACATTAGAAAGAATATTTAAAGAGGACAGCCTCTTAAGTGTCTTGAACCATTGAGCGCAATGCATAATTAAGGCTAGAAAAATAAATTTACAATCTACGAAACATTGAACTTTTAAACATGGAGCATTTAAAAGTCAAAACCTTCGCATGATAACACGTCATCATAAATGTGGATATAGAAAAATGCAACAAGTTTATGATGAACAATAGTGCTATCTCAAAACAAATTGGTAATTTACTTATTGGTCTTGGTTAATAAGTAAATCAGTTGTTTGATTGACAATCAGGCAAATTAGACGGAAACAGATTGAGAGTGATCATCCGTTAAAGGTAAGATTATAGAAGGCCTATTTTACAGCCGACGGTACACCACTGTTATGACCCATGACCATGAAAAGTAGACTAATATTAGCTAGCTGATTTACGGTGATAATCGAAGGATTTCACTTTGAACATTCGTTTGTAGAAGCAATGTTAATGATGTCATTTTCTGGGCTAGTGCCATTAGCTGTTGTTAGCCACTGGTTTCTTGGCATTAAAGAAAGGTGCAAATCCAGGTTTTTAAATCTGTTTGCCATGCAGTAGCCACGCATGAACTTTTTGCATGTGTGAAAATTGCAGTGTTTTTAATATATTACTAGATTTTCTTAATTTAAAGACTTATAACTGCCCATTTCATAAATTTCCTTTGGAAACTCCTTTGAAAAACTTTCCCCATGTGGGGGTTGGGGGAGTTTTTGTGTGCGTGCCCTCTATTGCCGACTGCATCTATGGCTGATCTGTTTGTGGAAGCAATTCAGGGTCCATGTGCCTCAGGCCTTGTTTAAAATGAATGTATTCTCATTTTGTACAGAGGGACAGGCGAGTCATAGATAAGATGCATGCCTACTTACACGGATACAATACTGTTCACAGAAACATTTCTTCATAAATCATAAGCATGTATTCATATTGTACATATAATATAATATAAATACATGCTTATGATTTATGAAGAAATGTTTCTGTGAAAGCCTCACAGAAGCAATTTAATTTACATCCCTAAAGCAAACATCAGCCTGCTCTCCATCAAGGTGTATCCAGCACACAGCTTTGACAACTGGCTGCCAGTTGCAGCCAGGATCAGGTTCAAAGTTCTGACCCTGGCCTACACTGCAGCCAATAGGACAGGCCTCGCTTACCTGCAGGACTTAGTCCATGTTCCTGCTCGACCACTTCATTCTTCCACAGCAGGGCGATTCGCACTTCCCCCCCTCCGTGTCAACGGCTCTCGCTCATCCCGACTTTTCCACCCTAGCTCCTCAGTGGTGGAATGAACTCCCGATTCCCCTACGTTCTACTCCAATACTGCCTGCGTTCCGTCGTGGCCTGAAGACACACCTCTTCAGACTCTACCTTGACTGATATACTAATCTAGGACCTTTTCTCATGGTACTTGGTCCCTGTGTTTTCTTGTCTAACTGTTTGTTATAGTTTATAATAGTATTTAGAATAGAATTATAGTATAGCTGATTTACCCACAGCTTACTGTTAACTACATTCACTGTTCATTACTAGGGATAGCTGCTACGTTATGTGAAGGATGTGCTTTGTCTTATCTGTTCTGTAGTTACTTCGATGACCTTTCTGTATGAACTTATTGTATGTCGCTTTGGATAAAAGCATCTGCTAAATGAATGTAATGTAATGTAACTGCTACAGCCCTGTCTACTGTATTTCAAACACTCACCACTGGGCAGATTGGTTAAGATTCAAACCTTCTCTCAAAGAGCCAAATTCATACTCTTAGAGTATGTAGATGCTCTGTACACAATATTGGCAATTGTGGCTATTAAAGCTGGAGGCAATAGACTTACAGATTTTTCACTTTTATAAATCATGCTTCATTTCCAGCACAGCCATGTGTCCTATTTGGGACCACATATCTTGTTTCACTCTTTCAGCAGAGCATAACATACCAGTTTTTAACTAGTGTGTCTAATTGATAGATCCTGCATTAGAGTGTATACTATAGTGTATATGATCTCGTAAGGATATAAATCAAATTTTCAACTCATAACTCAGGGTCGGCCCTAGCAAATCTGGGGCCCTAAACTGAACACATGCACACACACCACCACTATGAAAGAACACATTTCGCACCCTGGAAGGAGAGCCTCTTAGAGGCTAGTCGCAAACTTTGAGTGCCTGGGGATTTAATTCCTGACACCACCGTCCCTTGGGCTGCATCTCTCCAATGCACTGTCCTATTCCACAAGACCACCACATTCAGAGCTGTACCCACTTCCTGGCACATACCACCCCAATCCTGGATTCCAGCCACGTTACTGGGACAATTTATCCCTTCAAGATAAAATGTTTATCTTCATGATGAGATAAATGCAGGATCTATCAATTAGAGAACATCCGGTCAGACTAGTCAGTATCATTCCGCGCAAGAACAGTGCCCAGTGTCTCGCGATATGGAAGTAGACTGGAAGTTAGTGCTAGTGCGGAGTGATACTAAAAGTTACTGGATAAAAGTTATTCTTACCGGATGTTCTTATTTAAATGTAAACACCGACACCTGAAATCTGAAACAACATCATATACTGTAATTTGAGCGAAAATATCATCCTTGTGCACTCAGTAATCATATGTGCATTTTTGTTTCCAGCAATGACACTTGTAAAGCTGTTAAACCTTATTTGAGTGGATTTCGGCGGTTAATTTACAGCAAGCTAGCCTGGGGGAAATTATATCCAATGGCGAGATGCTAATTGTTAGCATTGCTCCAATTCAGGATTTACAATAAATAATAATTTAGCTACAGTGGCGAGACCAGGACAGCTTAACATACTATTTCAAGGGTAAATAAAACTATTGTTGTGGTACAGACACTGGAATGGACCTAAATGCAGGACTCAGGAACAAACTCCGTAAAGAGTAAATATTTATTCAACGAAGGCAAGACAGGGGAGCTAGGCGATGGGCTAATGCACAGGTTAATGCACACAGCATAACTAGAGACCAAACACGTCGAGCACAAGGCAAACAGACGGAACAAACTGGCGACGAGACAAACAAAGAGTGGAACTTATATAGAGGGAAAGCAGGTGTGATGAGGATAATTAAAGTGCGTGAGGAATGTACGCGGGAGTTAATGAGGTAACGATGTGAGTGTGGAATGTGAGCAGAAGGGGCGAGTGATAGGTCGAGTAATAATGAGGAACAAATCAGGGAAGCCACGCCCAGCCTGCACAACAAGGAATAGACAGACAAGGTAAACGGAAAAACATGACACGGAAAAAGAGGAATGGGGAAAACAGGGAGAATGAAAGGAAGATGGACTGGAGGGAAACGGCGGATGTCACAACTATCCCTTTCACTTGAACTTTTATAAAAGCTCCTTCCTCCAGACTGGGTGCCTCAATTCTTTGGCCACGCTGTTTTTCTGTTTCTTGGATTTTTCAGTCAAAGATCTTGTTGATTGAAAACAACTTAAATCTTTTTTGAACAAATCCCCTTGAATTGCCATATGCCCTTATACTCAAAAATCCCTTTTTGCCCTTTGCAAATCTGTTTAATTGAATCTTACCTTTACACAGTAGGCCAACATTATAGCCTTGTTCCATGAAGAAGAATACAGTCTAAAAGGTTTTTCAAAAGCGTAGCAAGTAGATAAAATCGACTGATTAGTCCATAATTGCCTGTCGACTAAGTGCTGCCCGCAACTCTAATACAGTCTATTCATTAATTAGTGGACAAGAAAAACAGCCAGAGGAAGTGATCGTAAGTGCAGGCAGTATATCAAAACTTTTAGGTAAGTAGAGTTCTTTATTCCCACAAAAATATTGTAAAGACAAGATCCAACGTGAGCCGAATAAACATGTTTTCTGGAGTGCTAAAAGTGAGGAGCGATTTGTGGCAGACACATGAGCGTCTGTACAATGTCAGCTCTGCAAGTTATCACAAGAAAACTGACAGTTGCAAGCTGTTTGAGCTCCATGTTTGTTTTGGTTTCAAAATAACAGAACCAGTGTTGACACCATAAGCCACATGCTTTGCTGTTTCTATGTGCTGCAGCTGCTACTGTACATGTGCAGTGTAGAGGAGCCCTTAGTTTATACATAAAATTGCATTTAATGTTGCAGCAATGGGTTGGATGAAACAATGTCAACTCTGCATTTTACTTTTTAAAAATGCAGTCTTTTTAAGATGTGTATGTCATCCTAGATTTTATAGCAATGTTCATGTTAATGAGATTCTCAATCATAAATATAATCCACTAGTTGGCTAATAATATAAACCCAAAAATGACCAGGATTTTTGTTGCTATCATGTTTAGCTAGCTATACTGTTTAGCAATGAATGCAGTATAAGAATAGTCATAACTAGGGACACCAGTTTATCTAGGGCAATTTTCCCACCTGCAATGTAGTCATCCCCGCAGCAAGAGGTTGATAGAGCATTCTTTTCAGTCAGTTACTGCATTGCCCCTCCCTCGTAATGTAAATAAATTGCCACTAATTCAGCACAGACAATGACACACTGTCACATGCTGCTTTCATTGCATAGAACCACAGACAGTGTTCCGGTGTGGGTTGTAACTAATCAAAACAATAGTTTGTGGTGTGGGCTTATGAAAAATGAAAGACTGAAAGAGATTAACTCAAATGAAATAAAATGCAAGTTGCAAACTTTGTGATTAAATTTATTCATGGTCAGCTGTTTTACAGAATTTTGTCATTCTTTGGTGGTGCTTCATGTAAACTTGTCCATATGAAGGGACATCTCTTTGCATCAACAAAGTTGGAACGGACAACTATCATTTTGCTGTCTTAAAGGTGCACTATGCAGGATTTTTAGCCTGGCTGTAGTCCTGTGTTTACAATCAAAAAAGTATCCTCCTTCATTCTAAACCCCACCCACTCCCCTCCATTGAGGCAGAGATTGTATAGCACAGGCAAGAAACAGGCGAAAAATGTCAAGCAAAGATAAAATGAAAATAACATTTTCAGCAACATTGTTCTATATGGTAACAGTAATTGGGTAGTGTTATAACGATTAAATGAACACTTTTGAAATCGTTTTGAAGTCCTCAGCTCCCCAACATCGACCCCTGCTTCATAATGTATGCATTCATATACTGTACGTCCCTTTGATTAAAAGCATCTGCTAGCTAGCATGTATCTGGGTCATCGTTACTGCCGACTCTGACGAACGCAGTTGTAATTGGCGATTCTATGTTCTGAACGTAAATGTTGCCAGTGGTTTCATGGATTTTAACGTGAAGCCTACTGTTTTCCTGGTGTGAGAGTGGATGACATAGGTTACAACATCAAGCTCCCCCTGATCATTTTAAAACACTCTGGAGCTATAATCATTCATGCAGGCAGAAATTACACTAGGTTGAGACAATCATGAGTTTTAAAGACTGATTTTATTTCATTATACACCTATAACTGCATTAAACCCATTTGCAAGCTTAATTGTGATCTCAGGACTGCTTCCTGTTTTAAACCGTGGCAGTGAGAAATTCAGCCAGCTCAGTGCCCTAAATGTCAGTGTTTGGCTAACATTATTCTGAAATGTAAGACAAGAAAATTCCTGTGTTTGAACGATGTAACCTTAGCTAGCTTGCTAGCTAACGTTAGCCTCGAAACAAAGAACACCTAACCTAGACGCACATCGTTTCACTAAAATATCTACCTAGCAATCTAACGTTAGCTGAAGCTCAATGCTTACCTGTTCAGGAGAAAATTCGGCATCCGTCTTGAAATCCTTCTGGGCTCTAAGATGTCTCCATCTTTCAAATGCAACTCCAAGATTTACCCGTGTTTTAGCACAGCTGTGGTCTTGGAGTTTTTTTGGGACGAGGCTTTTTAGGTTGGGTAGAATCTAGTACAATCTCAGTTGATCCAGTTTGTTTGCTTACTTCCATGGCTGCAGCGCGCTGTGTTTGTGTGCCAATTTGTTTCATATCTGGCAACCCGGGGTGTCAAAATGGGAAGTGGGCGGAGTCAACTCGGAGATGATCGGGCAGTGGGCGGAGTCAACTCGGAGAATAGTGAATCACACAGGACAAAAACAGACGTTCCGACCCGGAATGGAAATTTCAAAGGAGAACATACTGGCTGTAGCATTGTTGTCGGAGAAGCCAGTATTTCGACTTAGCATGTTTCCTTAATCTCTGATGACATATCATGGTCATTTTATGATTTAGTACAGTAAATTTGTTACATATAGCTCCTTTAAGCTGGGTATATATTACACAATTTTTAGCCCGATTTGGCAAAGAGATCGGGCAGAGTCTGCGGTAGTCCAAGATAGTAGGGTAGTCGCGCTGTATAATCGCAGCTGTAATTGTAATGTGTGTGGGAGTGAAAGACTGAAATTTCTCTCATGCGAATCCCAGTCGGCAACCCCCCGATTTTTATGCCGATGTTTGATTTTATCGGGGCTAGTCTTTGCGTCAAAGACTCAATTGCAACGGGAAGTTTCAATAGCCTATGAAAATTGAGTCTGCAACAGAGGAAGGAAAAGTGGGGAAAATACAGAAGTAAACACAAGATCCAATGTGTGCCGGATAAACATGTTTTCTGGAGTGCTAAAAGTGAGGAGCGACTTTTGTATTGGATACATGAGCGTCTGTACAATGTCAACTCTGCAAGATACCACAACAAAACTGACAAAGTCCAAGCTTTATGGGCTCCATGTTTGTTTTGGTTTAAAATCAAGAAAAAAAATACATTCTCGCGAGTGCAGGTGTACCTGCCACTCATGAGTATCTCTGTGTAACCATTACATGTTCAATGAAACACATTTATAATCAAGCCTTTTAGGGTTTCATTGTATGATTTCAACCTGTAACTTTCATTATCTGAGACAAATATAGTTACACGGTTGAAATCAACCTCAATGTTCAATAGTGTAGGAGACATACTGTACCTCTATATCCTTATACAAGGCACCACCTATGTAGGTGTAGCAGTATAACCGCAATTAGTAATCAGTCTCATAAAATTACCATTATCTAAAGTATTTAACTCCTTTGCATAGAAGGTGACGCCGGCGGAACCTTTTTGCTCAACTGAGACATTCGTTGCTACTGCAGCCGAACTATTATTGGAAATCACAAACTCTGTGTTTTAAATTTATTGGTAGACGGTTTGTGACGATTTCTGCTGAATACGTAGTTTCTAAGTGTCACTATTTCCCTGTAGCAAGTCCATTTATCAAGCAACCCCCCACCTAGTCTATGCGCGACATAGTGGACAATAGCATCTATGTTTGAGTTCATAAATATATTTATTCATCATATAAAATTAGAATAACGTCATAGCAACGCGATAAACCCAATAGCCTGATCGTATGCCAGAAAAGCCGTGAAAAGCCCTGCTCACTCAAATGCAAAATAAACTGTGAAAATACTGTCTCATTCTACCATGTATTCTACTAGCAATATATGCTACTAAATATGAAATAAATATACAATCCTACCATCGGTTTTTCACATCGAGATGTTCCTTTCAAAATTCAGTTGTTATTTATTGTATTTATTTATTTATCGGTTTGAGAAATATACAACACTTTATACCGCTATTACACTATCTGAAACGTCGCCGCGTAATACCCCCATGCCATGTAAGCTTGTCTCATGCATTACAGTTCATTCTGGTTTAATTGTCGGCTTTTTTATCCAATAGAGTACATTATAACCTTAGCAACGGTATATGCCATGCCTTTTTCGGTGTTTTGCGCAATTTACTACAGCCCAGCGTAACGGCAGTTTTCGTTTTATCTGTCTAGTATTACGCAAGCTCTATAGAATACGCATTATGGAGGGAGTTTCCCTTTTGCGATATGTAAGTATTTTTGCGTCTAAAATACCGTTGGTCTCGCTGGCTACATATGTACGTTCCTGTTTCCACTCGAGCATTGTCTTTCCAATATGTTTGATAGCCCTATTGTTATTTTTGCATTTTGAGTGCATTTCACATAGCTACTGTAGTGCAATCGTTAAATGTATTTTTGATGTAGGCTACCGATGTTCATTGAAGATAGAACATTTGGCAGCATTTTGCAGATGGTGGAATACTATTTTATGTTCATGTTATCGTACGTAATATAGGCTATGGCATATACTTGTCTCTTAGGGCATGACAAATGCTCAGTCCAATTTACTATGCGCTGAAAAGTGGTAGATTAAGGTAAAAATTTCCTTGGAGTCATTATGAATAGGAAAATTTAAAAGATTAAAAAAATACAGAAAAATGCAATCCCAGGACAAAAGTATACATACTGTAGAGTACAGGGACAAGTAATGTTTTATTGAGGTACAAGAGTGAATGATTAGGCAACTTATTTAGGTGTATGTAACACTGTGATATCAATGGTTTTTATCTTAAGCCATCAGAAGGAGCAAATGTATTTGTTTTGTAATGGAAAAAACTAATTTATTCATTTTATGACATGTTTTCAATAGGGGTTTTGGACCCTTAGATATCTACCCCCCTATGCTGATGAAAATATAGTAATTCCTACTTGAAAATTATGCAAAAGTGAGTTTTATGAGCCAAAACTGTTGATTTGTAGTTAAATATATCATTTTCTTTTTTTATTTAGAGCAGTGGACAATTTAGCCATTTGGATAGATTTGGAGACACTAATGGACAACAGGGTACACTGCTATATTTTGCATCATAGACCTTTAGTAGTTCTGCATATCATCCTCAGATTTTGCAAAACTTGTGGACATGGAGTTTATGATCCAGGAAATGTATATATATTACCGATTTCACTTATGTAGCTCTTAGCAAAATTTTAAAAAACTATTTTTTAAAATGTTTTTCCAAAGTTTCTTTGCATTTGTGGCACTTTATTTTGACTTAAATTATGAAAATAAACAAATCTAAGTTTGTATTGTAAATGGTACACCTGTCTTGTTTCATTTAAGCCATTTACCAAGTTTATGTGATGCTCACACCTGGAGTTATAAAGCCTTAAACAGAGCACCCCCTAAATAGGTGAAATTTGCCATCTGCGCCAAGGGGTTAAAAATGACGTGAAGCTTCATTTCAAATACAAGAAAAACAACACGGGACATGGCAGCGCAATAGTGGGGTGCAGGGTTGCCAGATGTTGTAAGACTTTCCAGCCAAATGGTGACCCAAAACTAGCCCAAATTATAGGCTATTTTTAACCAAAACTGATGTATTTTAAATAGAAATCATCATGTTTTTACGTTTTAAAATAAGTGCATGCTTTGCGACTTTTCATTTTTACCCGTGACTGCACTTTGAAAGTATCCCAATAGCTGTAGCTGTAAAACCGCGGACATGGCAACGCTGGTGGGACGTCTAAGGACCTGCTTACGACACTTCCACAGTGTGGTTGGAAAATAGTATGGCGGATATTTTTCGCGGGCTGCTAAACAGTGCACATGTACGCAGGAGACAGGGCGCAGAAGACAGGGCTCTGATTTGGACACAGCCCGGTTCACTGTGAGATGAGGATTTTAAATGCCACGTGCACAGATAACGTCATCAGATGCGCCTCCATGTTCTTAAAGTGACAGTCAGTGTAAGGACTGTCAGCTGGCTGTTGGTCCCTATAATAGGCATTGTACAGTCCCTAAGCTGTAATTTATGGCATCAAGGTACACACAGTGTCAGGAAGAATGACAATCACATGTAACTGATTTTCCTTGCAAAAAAAAATACAGTGAAAAATATTATTGCGCAATCTTTTCTTTATTCAAGTCAGCCTGCAGTACTTCTGCTGAAGTAGTTTTCAGAGAATTTCTCTATCATTTCTTACATTCCTATTTAAAAATCCATACAGTTTAGGATTGTCAACTTTTTCAAGTGGAATAATCACGCTCAAATCTAAGATGACATCTGTCCACACAGCTCAATTCTGTTTCTTCACTGACAGAGGGATTCTCCCTCAGTCCACAACTGGTGTTTTTTTGTCTGTAATGGCTGATCTATTGTTGTTTTTGTGCCTGTATGGATTGGTTGTAAACTGTGCAAAATAACATTCACTCAAAGGCTTTTTTTGCCGTCATACCATCTGTCACATTCCTTCCTCTCACCTGGTATAGCCTATTACATCAAATAATTGCTTTCATGAAGGTCACAATTGATCACTAATTGTATAATTAGTCAAGTGATTGCAGCGATGCCTGCACTGACCCCATGGGGGTTTATCTGGTTGAAATGAAATGTTTTTTTTTCCTCCTTCTGAGATCAATTAAGCAGAGGTGGAAGAAGTACACAGATCCCTTACTTAAGTAAAAGTACAAATACCCATTGTGGCAGGGTGGGCGTGGTTAGTCTCTGCTTGCAGAGAGAGAGTGAGCGGAGCGGCTCTCAGACCCTGAGCCACAGCTGTCATGAGTTAGTCAGGACAACCCGATAATTAACGATGGAATGATTGTTTGATTGTTGCCTGATTGCTTTGACAGTGAGCCTGGGCTTTAAAGGAGGTAAGCGGGAGATCAAAGGGGGCTGGCCGATGACGGGAGAGGACCGGGAGAAAAGGGTCCACGAAGACCGTAGCCAGCATAGACTAAAAGAACACCAATAAAGTGTCGGTTAAAAACCCTAAACCCTTGTGTACTGCCTGTTCTTCCCGAGGGTGGCACTCGATCTTGCCACAGTGGTGGCCCGTACGGGGAGAAAACAGGAAGAACAGACGAAGAAATGAACACAGAGCAGGATCGAACGGAAGCGGGGTAGCCGGTCGTGGCACTCGCCCGTATGCTGGAGGCAATGGCGCTCATGCAGGAGAGACAAGCTGCAGTACACGCAGAGCAGATGGAGGCTCTGCGTGTACAGGCCACCCTCCAGACGGAGACGCTGCGACAGCTAGCCACCGTCGGGGGGGCAGGATCCCGGGATCAGCCCTTCCGACCCCATATGAAAATACAATTACCAAAAATGACCACGGATGACGACGCCCAGGCCTTCCTGGACAGTTTTGAGGTGCCCGCAGAGGCGTGTCAGTGGCCCAGCGAGGAGTGGGTGGTCCGCCTCCTGCCCCTGTTATCGGGGGAAGCTCAGCAGGCGGCGCATGGGTTACCGGCGGTAGCCCGGGCTACCTACGACAACGTCAGGAAGGCCATCCTGGATCGGCTGGGTTATAGCCCCGAAGACCAACGGCGCCGGTTCCGGGAAGCATCCCTGGGCAGGGGGGATTGGCCGTTCACGTTCGCCCAGCAGCTCACGGACATGGCTCGGCGCTGGTTACAGCCGGACATCCGGTCCGCCGTGGGAGTAGTGGAGCAGGTCGTGCTGGAGGCATTTATGGGCGGGCTGCCAGAGGCGACAGCTAGCTGGGTTCGCTGCCACCGACCCACCAGCCTGGAGCTGGCCGTGGTCCTGGCCGAAGACCATCTGGCCACTGTGCCCAGCAGTCCGCCGCAAAGGCCACCGGAACCGGCTCCAAGGAGGAAACCTCCTCCTCGCACGGGCCCAGCGCCTTTTTCCCGAGACCCCGCTACAACCCATCCCCGAATTAATTCTCCGTTTCTTGTCCCTCCCTCTACAGGCTCAGGCTCGGTGGCGGGAGGGTCCGACCCACAGAGGGCTCCGCAGGCGTCTGGACCGGGGTGTTGGCGGTGCGGTCAGCTCGGTCACCTGCGCCGCGACTGTCCAATGATGGAAGTGGGGCAGGTGGTCCGGGTTGTCGGGCCGCCCTCTCTTGCTCACGATCCAGAGGGGGCATACTGCATCCCGGTAAGGGTGCAAGGGAGTGAACACCGGGCGTTGTTGTATTCGGGGGCTATGCAGTCCATGATTCGGCAAAGCCTGGTTCGACCCGAGGCATTGATTGAGGCACCATGGGTGTCGATTAGGTGCGTGCATGGTGATGTGCACAAATATCCGGTAGTGCCGGTCAAAATTTATTATAACGAAAAAATGCATATAGTTAAAGCCGCGGTTAGCTCCCGGCTGTCGCACCCCTTAATTTTGGGCATTGATTGGGCGGGGTTTCGTAAAGTGTCAGGGAAGCTGTGGGAGGTGCGATCCCGACCGGTAGGGACAGGTGAGGTGTGTGCTGCTGACGGTGATGACGCAGGGTCAGCCGACGCAGTCGAGGGGGGGACGGAGCCGAGGGAGCCTCGAAGGGAGACTCCCCTGGTTTCGGTGTTTCACCCCACGGAGGATTTCCCACTCGAACAGTCTCGGGATGACACCTTACGCTTTGCCTTCGATCAGGTGATGCGTATTGATGGTCAACAGGTGCGACCTGAGGCAGCTCTTTCTCACCCGTATTTCTCAATTATTAGAGATAGATTATATCGAGTTTGTCGGGACGCTCAGACAGGGGAAGAAAATACCCAGTTGTTGGTACCTAAAAGCCGCAGGGAAATGGTTTTCCAAGCGGCTCATTATAACCCCAATGGCGGGACACTTAGGATACAAAAAAAACTCAACCGTATAATGGCCCGATTTTATTGGCCGGGCATTTGGGCAGACGTATGTCGGTGGTGTGCGTCTTGCCCGGAATGTCAATTAGTGAATTCCCCGGCCGTCCCAAAAGCGCCGTTGCAGCCACTTCCATTAATAGAGGTCCCGTTTGATAGAGTAGCTATGAACCTCATCGGGCCATTTGAACGGAGCACTCAGGGATACTGATTCGTATTAGTTCTGGTGGATTATGCGACCCGGTATCCCGAAGCAGTTCCGCTGCAAAATATCTCGGCTAAGAGTGTTGCGCAGGCACTGTTTCAGATCATTTCCCGCGTCGGAATCCCGAAAGAGATTCTGACGGACCAGGGCACATCGTTTATGTCACGAACACTAAACAAACTGTACGCTTTATTGGGCATTCAGTCAATTAAAACCAGCGTGTACCATCCCCAAACAGATGGGTTCATTGAGCGCTTTAATAGGACTTTGAAGTCAATGATTCGGAAGTTTGTTCACGAGGATAGTCGGAATTGGGATAAATGGCTAGTCCCTTTACTATTTGCAGTGCGGGAGGTTCCCTAGGCCTCCACGGGATTTTCTCCCTTTGAACTAATATTCGGGCGAAAGCCCCGGGGAGTCTTGGATCTCATTAAAGAAACCTGGGAGGAAGGTCCAAGCTCCAGTAAAAATACATAATGTATGTCATGGACCTGCGAGCAAAACTCCATACACTGGGGAGGGTATCACGGGAGAATTTGCTCAAGGCTCAGGAGCGGCAGCAAATGCACTATAATAAAGGGACGAAACTCAGACAATTTTCACCGGGAGATAAAGTACTGGTATTACTTCCAACCTCCAGCACAAAATTGCTCGCCAAGTGGCAAGGGCCCTTTGTGGTCACACGGCGAATAGGGGAGGTAGACTATGAGGTGGTGTGTTCGGATAGGGAAGGAGCAAAACAATTCTACCATCTGAACCTATTAAAAGCTTGGAAAGAGGTAGCGGCTGTCTCGCTGGTGACGGTGGATCAGGAGAAAGATGAGCTGGGGCCGGAGGTACCAAATTCACCCAATCAGACCCCGCCCGTTTTGGATGGCCATCTCTCGCCAAGCCAGCAGGCAGACCTGGCCCTGTTGCAAAAGCAGTTTGCGGATGTGTTTTCTCCCCTACCCGGACGCACTAATCTTGTAACCCACCATATCGAAACCGCCCCGGGAGTGACGGTACGTTCCCGTCCGTATAGACTGCCGGAACACAAAAAAAAATTGGTTCAGGCAGAAATAAAGGCCATGCTGGAGTTGGGCGTAATAGAGGAGTCACACAGTGCCTGGAGTAGCCCCATTGTTCTGGTAGGGAAACCAGATGGGTCTATCCGGTTCTGTGTGGATTACAGAAAGGTGAACGAAGTTTCACGGTTTGATGCTTATCCAATGCCTAGGGTCGATGAACTCTTGGATCGGCTGGGCACGGCTCGTTTTTTTTCGACACTGGATCTGACCAAGGGCTACTGGCAGATTCCCTTGTCGCCAGAGTCCAAAAAGAGGGGCAAAAAAATTAACAGCTTGTTAGAATTTTGGGATTGCAATTGTGGTTGGAACAAAAACCAGCATACACAGTGGTCCCTGAGGACTGAGTTTGAGAACCACTGATCAACGTTATCTGGCTAGAAAAAAAAAAAGATCCATAGTGTGTTAGTGATACTGCAATCAAAAACCGACTTTTCCTGTTGAAAACCGATGGTTTGGGTTAGATTATAATCATACACAACTGTCTATGTCCGAAAATCTCATGTTTAGTCAAAATAGTTTTATATGAGTTTTTGTGACGGCTAACCAAAACGCTGGTTTCCGGGGATTCGTGACGTCACGAGATCCTTAACATAAAAATGGGTGGACTTTAGGTGGTCCTAGGGGTGGTCTCGGCTGGGCACGTGGTATAAAAGCAGAGACCAACGGGTTTTTTTTTCCTCTTTGAGACTGAGACCCTTGTACTGTTAACTAGTTAGTTCAAGTTCAAATGCGAATTGCTTATATTGTATTACTGCTAACGTTAATATTACGACTTCTATCGAGCTACTAAGGCTACGTTCACACTGCAGGCCTTAGTGCTAAATTCCGATTTATTTCTCAGATCCGATTTTTTTTGTTTGGCTGTTCACATTAATTTTTTAATGTGGCCCATATCTGATTCCAGTGTGAACCGATTGCTCTCCTCAAATGACCCGTGCAAATTAACAAAAACAAAAGACATAGCGCCTGTTACACAGCCTGCAGAAATAAACAACAAAAAGGAAGTCATCAAAGTCACAGCTTCTGCGTTAATTTTAAAGTTGATGTGCAGTGGAGCTAATGATAAGGGTGAGGAGATGTGACTCGTGAATGCGAGATCGGAGCCAGGAATGGGGGGACCGTGACATGGGCGGTTTAAGTGAAACTCAAGCAAGGCATGAAATTAACCTCGCTCACTCGCCTGGGCGAGGACGGACGAGTTAAGAAAATGGAGGATGCAGATTGGTCAATACAGCGTTCCAGCCGTGTTAAAATACACAATATAAAAAAGCTATAGTATCACACGACACATCTGTTCAACTTCAACTTCATGTGTAACGTATAGCCTAGCATGCGCACCCTTAGATTAAACTATTGACACACTATTGGACCGACAACCATAACGTTCGGTAAGCAGCTACATGAGAAAACCGTGAATAATGAATACCGTGCAACAAACCAAGACAATAATATGGACAGTTCTAACATTATTTTAAATCACAAAACGGGTAACGCAGCTGTCCGCGAATGATATAAAAACGTTGCCTACTTCCGACTTATTATGGTGTATCGTTTGCCAAAAAAAAATCCACTGCTTTGCATGTTTCCCACTTATCTAAAATGACAACACATGATAATATAATGTGAATCTGTTGATAACCTACCCTGTACAATAGTGAGTTAACTAGCCCGTGCGCTAACGTTCTAATGCCCTGCTAGGTGCATCAAAAATTACGTAAAAAGTCACATTAATTCCGATCTGACAGACTGCGGTCACTTTGACACAATCGGTTATGTATTGGCATCTAATACCACATTCAAAAGTGGCCCAAATGAGAATTGTAAATGTCAGATTCAATGTGATTTTCGCTGTTCACACTTAAAAAAGTGATGTCACATTTGAGGAAAAAATCGGATCTGGGCCACTTTTTACCTGCAGTGTGAACGTAGCCATAGAGTTATTCATCTACAACGTCTTACTTCGGTATCTTTAGCTAACTTGCCTGCATTATGCCAAGGAGTCAGATGTATTGTTCCTCGGTGTAACGCCACCGGCTCTGTTAGCTTTCATAATCTGCAGAGATGGAATGTATCGATTAATTAGGTAATGCAAAGCAGTCTATTGTGTGTGAGTTTAGCCCTGTTTGGTCCAGAGAACTGGTAACTTAGCTAGATAGCTAATTATCGCTATCATTTATGAATGTTAGCTAATAAATGATAACAATTCTCTCCGGACCAAGTGGAGCTGGGCGCTACAACCAGCCATGTTCAATATACTAACGTTACTGTTTGACTGGGTTTTGCTGTGTATTTGAATGTGTTTAATAGTAACGTTACTTTAGGCAGACAAACAAGCTAACTTAGCTAGGTAACGTTAGCTCTACCATTCGGTTACATCCCCGGTCCTCTCCTCGATCGCGAAGACGTCGCTCAACTAATGCAGCGGCTGCTGCTGCCAGTGACTCGAATGAATACGGCTGTATTTCCCAAGCAACATCTTCGCGAGGAAGAGTCTTCCACCACGAAGGAATCCTTTCAATCTCCTCCACCTCAAAACTCCCTGCAGTACTGCTGTCACTCTTGTCGCTT
Source organism: Synaphobranchus kaupii (assembly GCA_029718625.1). Classification (NCBI taxonomy): domain Eukaryota; kingdom Metazoa; phylum Chordata; class Actinopteri; order Anguilliformes; family Synaphobranchidae; genus Synaphobranchus; species Synaphobranchus kaupii. The sequence goes on along the minus strand of CM056381.1, from coordinate 35,035,994 downwards.
GTCATTTTGTTGTTTGTTTAGGTGAGGAGAGAGCAGGAAGGGGGCTGAGTTCAGTGGGGGCCTGAGTCAGTTCACCAAGACACACCCTTTCACTCCTTGACTGTATGAATATTCATAATATGACTACGTGGCACCATCGTCATATGACCACACCTACTCACGAGTTCCAGTTCAAATTGAAGCGGTAAAAAAGGCCTTAGAAAAACCTCTGCAGTATCTCTAAGATTCTGAAGATGAATTCTTGAATGATAGAATCTCGTGCTGTTTTGGCAGGCACAGGGGACAGGGTAATCTGTAGGAATTGTTTTTTGTACCAAGAATTTAACAGTTCGCCTAAATAAGGCCATGGATGGTGAATGGCTTCAACCATATATGATTAAATATTTCTTTGCCTTGCAACAAATTATGGTCCCTGTCTGCACTTTTTTCAGATACAAGAGATTCAGCTAGGGCCGGCCCTAGCCTTTTAGTAGCCCTAGGCAAGATCTGTAGATGGATAGATTTTCCGAATTGTTGTGTACTTAACAGCTTTTTTTACGCAATACTACTTAATACTACTCAAAAGTGTATATTTTTTATTTACTTGTGAAACTAAGATACTGTAATTGGCTCATTTTCATTTGTATTTTAGAATCTTACATAGAATCTTGTGTTTTGATCAAGTTTATTTTCTCATGAATTTACCACCCATTCTTAGAGGACATACAATATTTTCACTAACTATTACAACACTTTTTTTCCACAAATTTTTTTCTAGTTCTGTGATTCACAATCCTACTTTTAATTGTATACACATTCCTGCACGCTACATGAGATCACAACCTCAGTTTTCTGTTTCTTTCTGCAAAAAACACTTACAGTTGAGCTCAAAATTAATCAAACCCCTTCACTTTTTGCACACTTTTTTATTGTGTTGTAGATTTAATTTTAAATGGATAAAATTGCCATTTTTAATCATCAGTCTACACTCAGTAACCCATAATGACAAAGTGAAAGCATGTTTTTAGAAATTTTTGTAAATGTATTACAAATCAAAAACTGAAATCTCTCATGTGCATACGTATTCATACCCTTTGCTTTCATGTATTTTTAAAGTATCATATTTCATATTTAGTTGCATATCCTGAAGTCTGTGACCCATCAACATCAAAAGACTCTTGATATCTTATTTTCAGGTACTGTTACAAGCGATACTATAACCTCTCTGCATTTGAATGGATCACTATGGGAATTGGGGAGTGAGACTAGATTCAGCTGTAAATTACACTGGTACAGTATTGAACACATGGCGAAATGGCTAAGTTATCAAGGGTCTGAGCTATCGAACGAGCCCCAAACCATTACTCTGTTGCCGGATATGGAGTAGATGTGCATGGATCACTGCAAGGGTTATTTCTCCTGACTCATTTTCCTATAGAACTCTATGGGGGAAAAAGTCAGGAGAAGAAACCCTTAAAGTGATCCATCCACATCTACTCCATATCTGGCTGTAGAGTGATGGTTTTGGGCTTGTTTGATACCTTAGACCCTTGATGACTTACAGCCATTTCGCCAGTCATGTGTTCCATACTGTACCAGCATAATTTACAGCTGAATCTAGTCTCACCCCCCAATTCCCATAGAGATCCATTCAAATGCAGAAAGGTTATAGTATTGCTTGTAACAGTACCTGAAAATAAGATATCGAGAGTATTTTGATGGTGATGGGTCACAGACTTCGGGAAGTAACAGCATGCAAAGGATATGCGAGCAAATATGAAATATGATACTTTAAGAATACATTAAAGCAAAGGGTTTGAATACTTATGCACATGAGATTTCAGTTTTTGATTTTTAATACATTTGCAAAAAGTTCTAAAAACATGTTTTCACTTTGTCATTATGGGTTATTGAGTGTAGATTGATGGGTAAAAATGGCAATTTTATCCATTTAAAATTAAATTTACAACACAATAAAGTGTGCAAAAAGTGAAGGGGTTTGAATAATTTTGAGCTCAACTGTAGCTAAATTCATCCATATCAAGAGCCGACGTAATGGCCTTATCATGAGCAAAAATAATCAAGTTTTTCTTTCGCCCATGTAAGATGATGCGGCGGATGGGGGTTAAGACGAGATATCAGTTTATATATGATATCACTCTCTTGCCTAATGAAGGTAATGTGATTATTACGTTTGTGCTTTTAATAAAAAATTCAAACAAATCTACTCGCTGTAGATCGCTACTTGGCTATACCCCATATGACGTGCTTGTACTGCAACGAAACATCATACCGAAAACAGCTGACGGTTTTGAAGAGCCTACCCCCTCCCTGTACGGTAACCACTGTATTGTGATACGAATCGTAGCATAGCCTACCATTAGTTGAGTGTACCGTTAGCCTAAATCCCTAATAGCTAGCTAGCTAGTTAGCTTTATACCTTTGATTGAATAAATGTCAATAAACACACAGTCATTAGACTTACATCTGTATTTGCCCCTTTTTTCCTCCTCCTCCTTTTCTTTTTATCCCCTGTGCACCAGAGGTCTTGGTGTTTAATTTTCATGTTAAAAACCGACCGTTCTAATTTCGAAATCAAAACGGATCTCGGACTCTGCCATCCAATCACAGTGCTGCTGTGAGAACAGCTGGGCAAAACCAAAAAACGATGGAGGGAGGCGTCGTGGTGGGGCGCAACTAACTTTTATTTATCAAATTCTCAAAACATACAAATTTGGATCTGGGAGGGGGGAGGGCGCCCAACATTTTAATATTTTGTATTCTATGAAATATACAGATCCTTTCCAAAAAATTAGAATATCATGGAAAAGTTGTTTTTTTTCCATAATTCCATTCAAAAAGTGAAACTTTCATAGATTATAGATTCATTACACACAAAGTGAAATATTTCTAGCCTTTATTTGTTTCATTTTTCATAATTTTGGCTTACAGCTCCAGAAAACCCCCAAAACAGTATTTCAAGAAATTAGAATAGTGTGTCGAATTATGGAAAAAAAAAAACTTTTCCATGATATTCAAATTTTTTGGAAAGGATCTGTATATAAATATATCACCACACTTGGCCTATGCTTAGGACCAGCCCTGGGAATCATTCAGCAATGAGCAGCCTCTCAACGGTCAGAGAAGGAAGACACGCATTTAAAAAAATTTTTAAGGCGCGTATATTGCTCGACTTGGTTCCGCTTCCTTTGCATTTAAATAAATGAAAACGAATGGAAGAAAATTTTTCTTTTGATAAACCCTGTAAGCAAAGAGTAACAACACTGTTTTAGAAATGTAGTATGTAGAAAGAACCAATTTTTTATTTAAAATGTAGTGGCTTAAAGTAAAGTACAGATACGTGAAAAACGTACTTAAGTATAGTAACAGAGTATTTTTTTATTACTTAGTTACGTTCCACCTCTGCAATTAAGTGTGAGTGGTTTCAGGTGCTCGCGGCTCTACTTAAGCTTGGCGTTTTCTCAGATCAGCGCTTTTGTGTTGTCTTTCACTCACATACAGTGGGGAGAACAAGTATTTGATACACTGCCAATTTTGCAGGTTTTCCCACTTACAAAGCATGTAGAGGTCTGTAATTTTTATCATAGGTACACTTCAACTGTGAGAGACGGAATCTAAAACAAAAATCCAGAAAATCACATTGTATGATTTTTAAGTAATTAATTTGCATTTTATTGCATGAAATAAGTATTTGATCACCTACCAACTAGCAAGAATTCCGGCTCTCACAGACCTGTTAGTTCTTCTTTAAGAAGCCCTCCTATTCTCCACTCATTACCTGTATTAACTGCACCTGTTTGAACTCGTTACCTGTATAAAAGACACCTCTCCACACACTCAATCAATCAGACTCCAACCTCTTCACAATGGGCAAGACCAAAGAGCTGTCTAAGGACATCAGGGACAAAATGGTAGACCTGCACAAGGCTGGGATGGGCTACAGGACAATAGGCAAGCAGCTTGGTGAGAAGGCAACAACTGTTGGCGCAATTATTAGAAAATGGAAGAAGTTCAAGACGACAGTCAATCTCCCTCGGTCTGGGCCTCCATGCAAGATCTCACCTCGTGGGGCATCAATAATCATCAGAAAGGTGAGGGATCAGCCCAGAACTACACGGCAGGACCTGGTCAATGACCTGAAGAGAGCTGGGACCACAGTCTCAAAGAAAACCATTAGTAACACACTACGCCGTCATGGATTAAAATCCTGCAGCGCACGCAAGGTCCCCCTGCTCAAGCCAGCGCATGTCCAGGCCCGTCTGAGGTTTGCCAATGACCATCTGGATGATCCAGAGGAGGAATGGGAAAAGATCATGTGGTCTGATGAGACCAAAATAGAGCTTTTTGGTATAAACTCCACTCGCCGTGTTTGGAGGAAGAAGAAGGATGAGTACAACCCCAAGAACACCATCCCAACCGTGAAGCTTGGAGGTGGAAACATCATTCTTTGGGGATGCTTTTCTGCAAAGGGGACAGGACGAATGCACCGTATTGAGGGGAGGATGGATGGGGCCATGTATCGCGAGATCTTGGCCAACAACCTCCTTCCCTCAATAAGAGCATTGAAGATGGGTCGTGGCTGGGTCTTCCAGCATGATAACGACCCGAAACACACAGCCAGGGCAACTAAGGAGTGGCTCCGTAAGAAGCATCTCAAGGTCCTGGAGTGGCCTAGCCGGTCTCCAGACCTGAACCCAATAGAAAATCTTTGGAGGGAGCTGAAAGTCTGTGTTGCCCAGCGACAGCCCCGAAACCTGAAGGATCTGGAGAAGATCTGTATGGAGGAGTGGGCCAAAATCCCTGCTGCAGTGTGTGCAAACCTGGTCAAGAACTACAGGAAACGTCTGATCTCTGTAATTGCAAACAAAGGTTTCTTTACCAAATATTAAGTTCTATTTTTCTGATGTATCAAATACTTATTTCATGCAATAAAATGCAAATTAATTACTTAAAAATCATACAATGTGATTTTCTGGATTTTTGTTTTAGATTCCGTCTCTCACAGTTGAAGTGTACCTATGATAAAAATTACAGACCTCTACATGCTTGTGGGAAAACCTGCAAAATCGGCAGTGTATCAAATACTTGTTCTCCCCACTGTATGGTGATTTCTATTTAGAATACGTTGGTTTCAGCTAAAAATATATTTTTGGCTAGTTTTGAGTCGCCATTTGGCTGGAAAGTCTTGCATGATCTCGCAACCCTTGTGCTGCCATGTCACTTGTTGTTTTTGTTGTATTTGAAGGAAAACATCAGCGAAGCTGCGGTTCATTGTTTTTAAAACGAAGCTTCACGTCATATTTATGCGACCAAAATGTTTGAGTAGTTCTTGAAAAGTGTGAATGTACTCAGCGAAACCCTGGAAGTAAGTGTGTCATCCGGATGTTTCAAGTATACTGCAGTTTGAAAAAATCTTGCCTACTCAACGACTTTCTCGTGCTATCTACTCACCAAGGCTACTCAATAGTGTGGAAGAGTGCTGATTCGGACACGGCTCTGGTCTTAACTTAATAACTAAGCTTAATACATGAGGGCACTTCCACAGCTAACGAAACTGCTGCTTTCATCTGCGTGATTTCCTACTTGAATACTTCCCTTAGAGATGTCAAGAAAAAAACATCAATGAAGCAACACAATAGATACTGATCAGATAAAATATCGCCTGGAACTGCACAAAATGAACTTCCACAGAACAGCAGGGACTCGCCACCCTACACATCTTTGCATCAGGTTTTTGTTTAATTCAAGCAGAGCTGACATTTCAGGGTCCAAATTTTCCACTTTGTCCGACGTCTTACTGCCATATGTGTAACATGACCGATTAAAGATGGCAGCAATATATTTCATACCTGTGTCATTTACATAATCACTTTTAGTACATGCCCCTGTAAATCAACAACGTTTCCCCCACAATATGTACTCACAGGTACTCTGTAGCAGTTCAGCCAGTGAAAGGGATGAAAATGTGGCAAAGCAGGAAACATGAAACTGAACACCCGTTGTCCTTGCTTATACACTCATTTTAAATGTATACACCTTTTATTTTTGGTAGCCGCCTCATTCAGCAGAATTTATCACTGCCTCTAATGAGGTAAAGAACATTGCGCAAGGGCACAATACCATCCAGGATTCAAACCCGTAGCCCCATGGGACAAAGCCCAGGACTCTGTGAAGCCCAGTCTTTAAATATAATTTCAGGGCACTGTGTACACACAGGGCAGTAGTGAATAATATTTACTATTGTACTATACAGCTCTAATCCTATTCACATTCTATTTACTGAGGGGACAGGTGCAATCTGGTGTGTTTGCTGAGAGATGCTGTCTTTCCTTGTGTCATAGATCCAGGCCTGTATTCATCTGTAGTTTCATCCCATTCTAAATATGAAACCATTCAGGGAATGGGGTGTTTTAATGCTGTCCAGGCACAGCTGTGTGCAGCATAACAGCAGGGAATTAGAAAACTAAAATGCACAGCAGACAGCACAATATGACATGCTCTGCCTTAAATGGGCAAATTAACGTGCCATTCTTGAGGCAGTGGGAAGGCACTGAATGACAGTTGGATTTCATGCATGTTTCTAGTCTCACGTTTCTTCAATCATCTTCCTAGACATAGTTTTCTCTCACTCAACTGCTCTCTTCTTACCCTTCTCTTTCTCTGCATTTCTCTCTGCCTGTCCATCACACCCCCCCCCCCCCCCCCCATTCTCTCACCTATAGGTGGCTACATACGCATTTTGTTTCTATTTTTATTTTAATAATTGTCGGAATTTGCAAAAGAAATACAAAATAAGGGTCTCTGAAATATTTTCCCTTTAATGCTTGTGTATGTGTGTGCATGTGTCCAGTTGTGTGCACACATGTATATGTACCTTTATATGCATCTGTCTGTCCACCTGTGAATGTGTGGTGGGCATGAGTGTGTAAGAGAGTGGGGGTGCGTGTACATGTGTGTGTCGCAGACTGCCTTTCAATTGGAGCCCATAAAGGGACAGAGCTTGATGATTGCACTGACTTGCAGTTATGGGTAAGTGGTGCGGTTTGGCCGGCTGCTCCAGGGTGGGCCGGGGTCTCATCAGAGAGAACAGCTAGAGAACTGTGGAGCAGCTAAGGTCATCCCCGCAGTGACCAAGGAGCTGGATCATGTGCTCCTCTAAAACACTCTCTTTCTATCCCTGAGTTGTAATACAGTTCTTTGCTCTGTGTGTGTTCGGATAGCGTGGGGTCTGTTTGTGTGAGGTTTATACTCTGGCTCTTAATGGGGCCATGCCAAATTGACTGTAGGGTCACCCAGGCAAAGAGGGTTCAGTCGGCAGTGTTGTCCCTCTCAAACAATTGGGCATGTAACAGGGGAAATGAACAGGGGGCTATTCTGCACTCCTGCTCCCTACCCCAAACCAGGTTTTTATGGACCCACCACTCTAAAACAGTACAACGACATGAAGTAAAAGGTAAATTCAAGTTTTATTAATTATCACAATTCATAAAAGCAGGAACACATAGATCGGACAGAGGATCTTGCCAGTCTGCAGTTACTAATCCCTCCCCACAATTTTACCACCCTGCCGGGCAGTTTGCGGCCCTTACCCCCCAGGTAGCATGCCCGTTCCCTCACAGCACACAGTCCTACGAGCGACTGTGAACATATGTGACAGGCACCTGCAATCTCCATGTGCACTCTGCGCATGAAGTATATGCCATGAAACAATGACTGAACAGCTCTGCTTGTGGATCGTAGAATAAAAATAAACTGGCCAGTAGACATGTGACTGGCCTGGGGTGCTTCCTCGATGAGCTCGACACCCTGCGTAGCTCCTTCCCAGAGGACGGCACCCCGCTGATCCTCCTGGGAGACTTCAACATCCATCTAGATGCCTCCCAGTCTGCAGCCTTCCTACCACTTCTCCGCTCCTTTGACCTCACCCTCCAACCCTCCCCCCCAACCCACAAGGCTGGCAACCTCCTAGACCTGGTCTTCCAGAGGAACAGCCCCTGCTCTGATCTCACTGTTACCCCTCTCCATACCTCTGATCACCACTTCATTTCTTTCTCTCTTCCTCTTGTTCCTACCTCTCGGAGCACTCCTCCCAGGTTGCCTGGGCTGGTAAAGTATCGGTACCCCCGTCCCCTTACCACAGGAGTCCCCCAGGGCTCAGTCCTTGGTCCCCTCCTTTTATCCACCTACACCAAATCCCTTGGCCCTGTTATCACTCCTCATGGTCTTTCTTATCACTGCTATGCTGACGATACTCAACTCTTTCTCTCCTTCTCACCCTCTGACACTCAGGTGTCAGCCCGCATCTCCGCTTGCCTGAGAGACATCCAGATCTGGATGGACAACCACCATCTGAAGCTCAATCCAGGCAAGACTGAGCTCATCTACATTCCTGCTCTAACCTATCCCCCTCTCAATCTCTCCATTTCCCTAGGGGACACTCCACTGACCCCAACGCCCTGTGCCAGGAACCTTGGAGTGGTGATGGACAACAGGCTGTCCCCCCCCGAGAACATTGCAGTGGTAACCCGGACATGTAGGTTCTTCCTGTACAACATCAGGAGAATCCGTCCCTTCCTCCCCACCCACTCAACCCAGCTCCTGGTCCAAGCGATGGTGCTGTCCCGCCTGGACTACTGCAACTCTCTCCTGGCTGGCCTGCTGGCCAGCATCGGCCATTAGACCCCTTCAGCTTATCCAGAACGCAGCAGCGCGCCTGGTCTTCAACCTCCCCCGAAACTCCCATGTCACCCCCCTGCTCATTGACCTCCACTGGCTACCTGTGATGGCTTGCATCAAATTCAAAGCATTGGTGCTCGCCTTCCAGGCAGTCCGAGGATCAGCCCCTCCATACCTCCAAAAGCTCATCAGACCCTACACACCTACCAGATCCCTGCGTTCTGCCTCCTCAGGACGACTGGTACACCCCCACTTCATACTAGCACCCGGTCTCGACGTCTGTCTGTCCTGGCCCCACGGTGGTGGAATGAGCTCCCCGTGGAGGTCAGAACAACAGAAAGTCTGACCACCTTAAAGCGCAGATTGAAGACTCACGTCTTCAAGCTGCACCTCTCTCCACCCCTCCCTAGCTCCTTGTGACCTCCCTTGATTGTGTTTTTCTGAATCCTTGTTTAAGTGGTTCAAGCTGCTAGTTTAATACTTAAGGTTACTTATTGGCTTACTGTTGTACACGCCAATGATTGATATCATGTGGTCCCCCCCCCCCCCCCAAAAAAAAATAAAAAATCAAACTGACGGCGCCTGGTGTTTGAAATCGTATTTACCTTTTAGGGTTGTTTTAACGCACTTGTTTCAAGTTGGAAAATGCACTAATGTACGTCGCTCTGGACAAGAGCGTCTGCCAAATGACTAAAATGTAAATGTAGAATGTGTTTCAAAGGAATAGAATAGAATAACTTTTATTTTCCCTTTAGGGAACTTCAGTTGTAGCCACCAGCAACAACAAAAAAGATATAGACTGTGGGGCAGACCCACAACACACAACAAACATAAGAAATAAAGACATACAATATAAAATTAAGTGAATTAAAGTGGAATACAGCCATGATTAAAAATAGCAGTGTCATTTAGCAGTCCAACAGACAAACTCCGCCTCCACGACTTTCCTCCATACACGCAGTGTTGCGGTCTCTGTACACTGTCAAAACGGAGCACCGAACTGTGTCAGCCTTCCCACTCGTCGCCTCACTCCTCCCCCGCATCATATTTTCCTACCATTCCCTGGTTGCCCTTTGAAGACCACCTGCACTCCTGGATCAGTCCCGACATCTTCAACTCCGGTGAAGAGCGATGGTAAACTTTATTGCTGCAGATCCAACGGACATTCCCGAGCATATGTTGCGAATGCGTCTCCATGGTGACGGCCACAAACAAAATTATCCCGACTAGACAATTTGCCAATATCATCAAAACATGCGGCAGGAGTGTCCCAAAAAATCTCCAGCCCGCCTCCCCGCACCACAACAGACACACAGCGCATGAAAAAAAACAAAAGACAAAAGCCAGACACAACAAAATACATTCAAATTAACAAACACGAACACGAGAGACAGCTGGACTACATTACAGCGCCACGTGACGTCATCTAATTGTCTGCTCTCCTGAATTGAATGAGAGGAAACTGCAGTGATGACATGATTGAGCAATAACAACAAAAATAAAAGCAACCAAACTAGACAAACACAGTTTTGCAATATCCAGTGTTTGATTATATAAGTGGTAAATGACTGCTTGTGGAATGCCAAAACATCATCAGTTCCTATATTCAGCCTTACAGCTGTGAATGCTGTTGTCTCTTCTGATATATTAACTGTTCACTAATTAGCAATTTGTTCATTAATTAGCAAACAAACTAAGAATATCAACAACAAAAATGTTTTATAAAAAATTATTATTTTTTGCAGTAAAGGCTAAAGGGATCAAGAAGAAAAAACACTGGACCTAAAAACATTCCTAACTCAAAAACAACTCAAAAGAAAGGAAATGAAAGGAAAGAAAAATAAGTTGTAAGAAGAAATTATATAAATCATATAAAAGGTATCTTGTTTGAACCCACCACTACATTTTCGTCCTTTAAGACTCTGGAGGACACAGATGTACTCCAACTTGTAACGCGCCAGCGTGCAACCACCTGCCCACTGGAACCCATCCCATCGGCAGTCCTCCAGTCTATATCCGGTGAGGTCCTTCCATATCTTTCCTCCATTATCAACACCTCCTTAACCTGTGGCTATGTTCCTGCTGTTTTCAAAACTTCCCGTGTTACCGCACTCCTTAAAAAACATTACATTACAAGTATTTAGCAGAGGCTCTTATCCAGAGCGACTTACACAACTTTTTAGCATTTTTTTTTTTTACATATTATCCATTTATACAGCTGGATATATACTGAAGCGATTCAGGTTAAGTACTTTGCTCAAGGGTACAGCGGCAGTGTCCTACCTGGGAATCGAACCTGCAACCTGCAACCTTTCGGTTACAAGGACAGTTCCTTAACCATTATACTACACTGCCGTCCCAACCTAGCTTAGACCCCTCTGATGTTAGAAACTATCGTTCTGTGTCTCTCCTGCCCTTTCTGTCCAAAGCTCTTGAACGAGCTGCCCATAACCAACTGTCAGTTTTTCTCCACCAGAACAACCTTTTCGACCCTCATCAGTCCGGATTCAGAACCAGGCATTCCACTGAAACTGCGCTCCTGGCTATGACCGAGGCTCTCGCCACTGCCAGAGCCTCCTCCCTCTCCTCTGTCCTGATTCTCCTTGACCTGTCTGCAGCGTTCGACATGGTCAACCACAAACTCCTCATCTCCACACTGGCTGAGATGGGCATCTCTGGAACTGCCCTCTCTTGGTTTACATCCTATCTCACGGATATATCCTACCAAGTCTCCTGGAAGGGCTCTGTCTCTGCACCTCATCCACTTTTTACAGGAGTCCCGCAGGGATCTGTACTGGGTCCTCTGCTGTTTTCCATTTACACTAAGTCTCTTGGTTTGGTTATTAATTCACATGGCTTCTCTTACCATAGTTATGCTGACGACACTCAACTCTTCCTCTCTTTCCCTCCCTCTACCCCACAGGTAAAGGAAAGGATATCTGCTTGCCTGGCTGACATCTCTGAGGGGATGTCTAGCCATCACCTGAAGCTCAACCTCGACAAGACTGAGCTGCTCTTCATGCCATACAAGACCTCCCCGCTCTTAGATCTGTCCATCACCGTCGACGGAACCGTAGTGATGCCTCCCGCTCTGCAAGGAACCTGGGGGTGGTCCTGGACGACCAGCTGGAGTTCAAAGAACACATCAGGGCAACGGCACGGTCCTGCAGGTTCCTCCTGTACAACATCAGGAGAATTCAGCCGTACCTGACCACCTACTCTGCACAGCTTCTTGTCCAGACCATGGTCACCTCACGTCTGGACTACTGCAACTCCCTTCTCGCAAGCCTACCAGCCTGCGCCATTCTGCCCCTACAACTGGTCCAGAACGCGGCTGATCGGCTTGTGTTCAACCTCCCGAAGTTCTCGCACGTCACCCCCCTGCTGAGGTCACTCCACTGGCTGCCGGTCGTGGCCAGGTTCAGGTTCAAAGTTCTGACCCTGGCCTACACTGCAACCAAAAGGTCAGGCCCCTCCTACCTACAGGACTTCATCCAGCACTATGCTCCTGCTCGACCACTTCACTCTGCTTCTGCAGGGCGACTTGCACTTCCCTCCCTCCATGTTAACGGCTCCTGCTCGTCCCGACTGCTGAGCTTTTCCACCCTAGCTCCCCAGTGGTGGAACGAACTCCCCACTCTGCTGCGCTCAGCTGAAACACTGTCTGTTTTTCGTCGTGGTCTGAAAACGCTGAAAACGTGGTCCACCTCGACTAAACTACCTATATAGGGCTATTCTATAGTACTCGCTTCCTGTTTTTTTTGCTTGTTCTCTATTTAACTTGTGTTTTTGGTTATTTTATAGTTCAGAATGTATAGCTGACTGTGTGTACTACTCATGTTTATTACTAGGGATAGCTCCTACGCTGTGAGAAAGTTGTGCTTTGTCGGATTTGCTTTGTAGTCGCGTCAATGACCTTCAATATGCGCTTATTGTATGTCGCTTTGGATAAAAGCGTCTGCCAAATGATTGTAATGTAATGTAAACTAAAGAGGATGTGCGCGCAACCCTGGGGCAAAAAGTGTATCACCTTGGCAGGCTATCACAATGCGGTGCGTTTAGTTGTTAACGGACTAAGTGCATCTAATTTTGTTTCTGGTTCTTTCATTTCACTTTCATCTTGGAACAGCGATACCAATTATAGCTAGCGTTAGTCTTATTACAACTTTTCTGTAACTTTTTTTGTTGTAACGTTAACTTACGCTAGCATATTCAGCTATAGCTTATTTACCTTATAAATGAGTGCAAGCTAACCGTCTTTACTGTCAATGTTTGACAGCGACAAGTTAACTTATTTTTTAATGTTAGTCCAATTCAATAACTCGGACATATAGCATATACCACAATAACACATTTTTTAAATTAGTCTAACGTTAGATTGTTTGAAATTTATATAGCCTAGTGTAACTTCTGTTAATGCCATTATTAACGTGTTTGGCCAGATAGGAGGACTCACTTAACACACACAAAGGTGGAGCAGTGGACATCTATTGTGTCAGTAAATTGTCTGTGTGATGATGTGTTGATAACTTGATGTTTATCTAAAGCCTATCGTTAATCTACTTTTAGCCACAATAGAAAAGGCACCAGTACCACCAGCATTTTCTTCGGTCTAGCTAGCATACCGAACCTTGTTATCGGGCGAAAAACAGAAACTTTTGTGAACAACTGTCATGGGTATTTGCAGCCCCTGCTGTTTCTGCGGTCGTCTTTCTTTTTGGCGTCGTCGGGACGCTCTATCGGATTTTACCGCCTCCATTCCGGTATTCGTGTTTTGCCCAACAATTATTCTCTGCACCTGTTTTGCGTTTCCTGTCGGCTATAAATACCTCAGGACTTCCGCATTTCCGCACTTCAATATTGTCTTTGCTATGTTGACAACGAAGTCATTAAGTTTTACGATTCGGTCGCTGCATTTCTGGTTCGTACGAATAGGAAAAGCAGCAAGTCCGGTTTAGAGTTAGGAGAACTATTTATTTTAGTCTTTTCCTTTCCTTTCTCTCTTTATCCTTTGTACTCTTCCTGGTGCGCCTTCTTCCGCGTTTTGTGGAGTATCTCTCTAGATGCGCTTTAAGAAATTCTTGTCGGTCGCATTTGGTTCTCCGAACCCTACACTCCCCCTTACAGATATTGTCTTTGCTATGTTGACAACGAAGTCGGTAAGGTAAAAGATTCGGTCACAGCATTTCTGGTTCGTACGAATAGGAAACGCAGCAAGTCCAGTTTAGAGTTAGGAGAAAGATTTATTTTAGTCTTTCCTGTCTCTCTTTATCCTTTGTACTCTTCTGCCAGTTACCTTTTTGTTCAGCTTGTTTTCCCCTAGAGCTGTAGGTAACAGGTTCTAGTTTTATTTTCTTTCTTTCGCCTGTTTATACAGGGTGTTTCTTTTTGTTTTGTTTCACTACCTCTTGTTACGCCTAATTATTTAGTGTGTGAGGTTCTTTTGTTAGTTATTCTCGCTGTTTATCGAGATCGCCTCAGTTTTTAGAGGTTGCTTTATTTTGCCTTGTGCTAGGGAAGTTTTGCTCCCGATCCTGTGTTATCCCAGTCCTGGTGCTGCTACTTCCGCGTTTAGTGGAGTATCTCTCTTGATACGCTTTTAGAAATCCTTGTCGGCCGCGTTTGGTTCTCCGAACCTTACACTCCCTCTTACTGAATATCGAAGTCAGAATGGAAGAACCAGCGACTTCTACCGATTCATACAAAACGCTGCCTAGCCAGGGCGCTGCAAAGGTTACCTCTGAGGAGGCTATTTTCATTCTGCAAATTCAACAAAGCCAGTTAATGGAACAACTGCAGAACCAGGGAGACTGCCTGAAAAAACTAACAGACAGCCTCCATAGACTGCCATTTCTGTGGCAGTTAATGCTCCCCTTTCTGACACAATGCCTTATTTACTTTCAAGCACAACCCTCCTGCTTTACCACATCAGAATCCCGCGTAGCTTTTATTTTATCCCTCCTGAACGATCAAGCTCTCGCTTGGGCTGACCCTTTCATTCGGGCCAACGCTCCCTGTATTCACGATTCTATTCGGCTGATGAAGGAGATGCAACTGGTCTTTGATCATGAGATTTCAGGCGAGGAAGCAGCCAGGAGATTGACCAGCTTACGCTAGGGAACTGACAGCGTAGCGGCTTTTTCGATCGCATTTCGAGCTTTAACCGGGGAGACAGGTTGGCCGGACGGCCCGCTGAGATCTTTATTTTTAAAAGCGTTATCGGAACCTATATAGAACGCTTTGGCTATGATCGAACCACCTGCCACGTTCAGTGATCTTGTTACCGCGGGTATACGCATGGACAACCGTATTAGGGAACGTATTAGGGAATGATGTTCTCCATCATTCTCCTCCGTTGATCAGGAGGAGCCCATGCAGGTGGATGGGTCATCTCTCCACAAGTCTAGGAGGGCGAAACCGCTGAAGTACTGGTGTCGTTATTGTAGACGCAAGGGTCATACAAAGGATCAGTGTCCCAAGCTGATGGGAGGGGTCTCACTAGGGAGACCGAGGTTCCCAGTGAGACAAAATAGTACTCCTTCGCGTACCCTTGTATCGGTCCAACTGCTGTGGAATGGGCGTTCGGTCAGCATTAACGCCTTTATTGATTCCGGGGCAGCCGATTCTTTTATTGACGCTAAATGGGCTAAAGAATTAAAGATTCCCACACACCGACTCACTAGTTCATGCCAGGTTACTGCTCTCGATGATCCCCCTTTGGGTTCCGGAATCATTAAAGAGAGAACTGGTCCTATTTTGATGCGCTTTTCTCTCCAGGGTCACTCGGAGAGAATAAATTTTTTTTTGGTTTATTCTCCGTCTTGCCCACTCATTCTGGGTCATTCATGGCAGACGTTGCATGACCCTCATGTTGGTTGCGGCAGAGACAGGGACCCTATTCGCCAGTGGGTTTCCCAGTGTCAATCCCACTGTCGAACTGTTGTTTACCCGTCTTCGGGCCACGTTTCTGACGATTCCGACCTCAGCTCCGCTAGTGATTCGGAGGAGGCGGAGTTTTGCTGTGACCAGGATTCTTCCTCTGCTCTCACAGAGAGTAAAGAGGAGAGTCTGGCCTGGGACCCTTTTAATGGGGGAGGTTCCAGGGAGGAGGATAACCATTCGGTTTCCGATCTTGAGTGGGAGACATCATCTGACGCTCCGTCAGGGACCCCGGAGGTGGTGGGGGCGCTCGAGTTTTGCCTGCCCACTAGCGTCCCAGTTCCTCAGATTGTGGCCCCAGTTGGGGGGGCTATTAAGACAGTGGTGCAGAGGGCTATACGTACTGAGCCCGGCCCAGGTGGGGGTCCGCCCCATTGCCTGTTTGTACCTTCTCGTTTGAGGTCGCGAGTTCTCCAGTGGGGTCATACCTCTCAATTGGTGGCTCATCTGGGCGTTCACCGGATGAAAGATTTTATTTCTCGCCGGTTTTGGTGGCCCAAACTTGAGAGCGATGTGCGGGATTTTGTCGCCGCGTGTTCTACTTGCGTCCGTAACAAGGGTTCGCGGCTTTCCCCACCTTACGTCCACTTCCCGTTCCCAGTCGTGTTCATCCCACCTCCCACGTCTCTCGCCTTAAACTGGTGCTCGTTAGCACTCTCGCCCTGGTCGACAAGCCGCCGTCTCCCCCCGGGTTCTTGGAGGGAGGTATGGTCTATGCCGTTCGGCGTATTTTGGCTGAGAGACGTGTAGGCAGAGGCTACCAGTTTCTGGTGGACTGGGAGGGGTGTGGTCCTGAGAAGCGCTGCTGGATTTCCTCCAGGAACATCTTGGACCCGGTACTTATAAATAACAGTTGTCTCAACAATATCTGGCCATCTCATAGAAATGTACACGTACAGATCCTTGCGTTGTAAAATCAGCATGCTGCTCCACGACTACACGCATATATGCAGAGCAGCAAGCTGGTTTAGAATTCATCTCTTGTGTTTCATAAATTGATAAGTCAGTCTGATGCACTAAAAATAATAAAATATAGAAATAAAATAAAGAAAAAAAAAATATTGTATTGTGTGTGGAAGCTCACAAATCTGTGATTCGTCAGTAACATTAGCTACCATTCTAATTAGGTACACCTTTTTAAATTGAACCGCTATAAAAATGCTGATCCACAATGACATCTTTATTTTAACAGACTGGCTTATTATGGGATGGTGACCGTAGGAAACACAGAGATGTATTCTAAACGGTGTTACCTCTTAATTATGGAAAGCTAAATAGGCCTAGGCTAGGCTTAATGAGAAGTGCAGGAAGTTGCTTATCACTGACCTGAGGAATGTGGTGTGCCAAGGAGGCCCTATACGTGATTTGTTGCGCCTCTTCAGTTGATGGTAGCTGGACATATTTGTGGAGCAGGTTGACACGTATCGCTCAGCACAGAGCATATACACATCTGTGGACAGTTGTGATACTGACTCCGAATTTCCCGGCCACACAATTTCCCTGGCCAGAATCTTTCAAAAGTTTCCCTCGGCATGTGGAAATGTGTGATCCACTCACAGGATGTGAAATGCTGTCGGACATCACCTTCCCACCATACACTGGACTGGTAACGCTGCCATGTGTCAGGTGAGGTGCGCTGAGGTAAAAGCAGGTATGCTTCCCGGAGTACCAGGGTCATCGCCAGGCACGTGCACAGATAGGGGCTTGAGCCCCTGCCCTTTTGCCCTCAGAGTCAAAAAGTGCCCTTTTTTGGCTGGTGTTAATTGTATTTTACTTTTTCTTTATTTGTTATTGAAATTCTATCAAATATAAAGAGGGAAATGTATCGTAGTATCTACGAAAAAATACACCTTATCAATTTAAAAAGTACCCCCCCCTTTCCAAATGGTTTTGTCTCAAGCAATCAATCAACGTCGCATCTTCCGACATTCCGAATACAACTTGTCATGAAAAGCACCGCATCCCCTGCCCCAGTTCAGTTACGGTGAATGATATCGCTCAGGTAGGCACTGTTTTAATGATGAAACCACGATTAAACAACACTTTCTTACTTTTTATGTTATATATCTGTTAAAAAACTATGAAGTAGGTCAGTAGGACTTGCCACCTTCACGCTGTAATTTCGTCATTAGCTAGTCTAATTATCATTAAAACAACGTTATCTCCGTCATGCAGGACAACAACAAATATGCAATTAATTTCTGAAGCAGGTAGTTACATTTTGCATAGTTTTGGTACTTTAGTGATTAGTCACCCCCTTTTCTTTATAGCCAGTTTTCTAAAAACGTCATGTTAAGTGTATTATTGTTTGGGCATGTCGCAGTGTGTTTTCCCTGTTAAAATAAAAATTTAAATCGATCAATCAATTTTGATTGGGAAATAAGAAGCAGCATAAACACTGCTAGAAGAGGCAAATACACCTGTCTCCAATGAAAGGCAAAATACTTCTCACCTACCTGAGCCTGGATCAGTTTTTCAGCCATATGCATAGACGTAACAGATATATAAGTCTGTGCGCGTGTGTGTGCGTGCGCGTGTGTTTTTGAATATAATATAATACTGTGGTTTCTTTTTCTCTGTGTGATGCTCAAAAATATGTTACTAAAATCAAACTGTAGTTCTGTAGTTGTACCGTATGTCTCAAATATATGCAGTGTAACAAAATGATACAAAACATGAAAACAGAAGGAAGTTTTGAAACCCCAAATTCAGGGGTTTATGTATCAAGCATATCAGAGTAGGACTGCTGATCTAGAATCTTATCATTACTTATAATGAAAGGTAAAACAGGTCCCAGGTCAGCACAACTCTATGCTGACATTTTGTGTGTTATGTGTTTCAGTAGAATCTAAACAGGTCCCATGTTATGAACATAGTGTGTGATTATGGATGGCGGCGGTGTGGCAACATCGGGGTGGGAATAGTGCGTGTCGGTGGGGTGAGTGCCCTTTTTTTTGCTTGAGCCCCTGCCCCCCAAAATGTCTGTGCACAACCCTGGTCATCGCATTCATCCTGTTCACTCGAATCCTACGGTGTATTATAATTGCCGCATTGACAAGATGGCAGAGAAAAGCCAAAAAGCACCCAAGGGCAATAGTTTGATGGCTTACATCCATTTCGCGATTTCACAAGCCGCTGTCGACAGACAACCTTTCAGTCAGAATGTCAAGCTCGGGCGCTGGGCGGGAGAGTTCACCTTATGATTCGCTTTAAACGCGGATCAACTCAGGCCATTATGACGTCACACCAGTGTGATATAATGCTACTATTTATGGAAAACCGTTTTTGGGCTTGTTGAATCGACGTTACTTTGAGCGATATAAGTGTTGATTCGCACAAAATTCTAATGGAAAAAGGGAATTGCAGTGATGAAATAAAGAATCTAATAGAAACATTCCAAAACACACAGTATCAATCCTCAAAACTAGGTGTAAATCTGGACATAAATTGCTTAAATAATATGTTTTAAAAACTAGCTACAAAATCTAAATTAAAAATAATAAATTAGAAAAATTATAAAAATAAGAAATGTAATGAAAAATGGTTTGAGGACTGTAAAATGATTAGGAAAAATCTCTGAGAACTATATCAAACCAAAAACATAAAGACCCTGAAAGCCAGAATTTACACCTAAGATACTGTGAAACACTCAAACAGTACAAACACACAGCTAACTGAAATTGAAGAGTCAATAAACCAAAATCACTTCTGGGAAACCTGGAATAAACTAAATTCAACAAAAACAGAAGAATTATCCATACATAATGGAAATACTTGGAAAAAATATTTAGAAAACCTCTACCAAAAAATCCTACCCAAAGAACAAAATCAGCACAATTCAATTTGTGAAAGACTTGAACAATTAGAATTGTGTATTAAAGACAACCAGAACCCCCTAGACCAGGGTTTCTCAACCGGGGGTTCGCGAACCCCTGGGGGTACTTGTCGGTACTGCAGGTGTTTCGCAAAATCGTAAGGGAAAAAAAACAAAAACATTTATTTAAAAAATGTTTCAATATATTATGTACAGTATAATTCTGATGAATATCAGACTATATATATATTTAATATTGAGAAATACACGTTTTATTTTACATTAACTCTTTTGACTGGCGCCAAATCCTTGCGCTGGGCTGCGCATGTGTAATTTAACAAGAAAAGTTGTGAGAGTCGCTAACTCCTGCTATGCAGCGTGTACGTTAGTTGCAGAGGACAAAATCGACAAATTTTGTCAAAAGAAAGATCAAGAAAGCCGTAATCCAAAGGGAAATTAACGACAAAGCCCCGATCCTAAAAGAAAAGAATTAGACAGCCACAAACCCCCAGAATATGCAAAGCGACAAAAAATCCATAAGTACAGTGACGAGTACCTGCAGTTTGGAGTCACGTTTGTTGTTAAGAAGGATACACCAAAGCCCAAGTGTGTTATTTGTCTGGAGGAGCTGTCCAATGAACGTATGAAACTGGCATTTTTGAAAAGGCACTTAGAAACAAAGCATCCAAGTGAGCAGGAAAACCAGTTGAATATTTTGAGACGAGGCGTGCAAATTTCAAACAGCAACAGCAACAGAAAGTACGACAATTTCTCCAAATACACTTAAGGCCTCCTATCTTTGGGATCACAACGCATCCCCAAGTGTAAAAAGGCACATACCATCGGTGAAACGTTAATTCTCCCCGCTGCCATGGACATTTGTTTAACAATGTTTGGCAACGACCATGCAAATAAAGTCAAGAGTATAGAACTCTCCAATAGCACCGTTTCCAGGTGAATATCTGAAATGTAAATTGACATGGAAGCACAGCTAATCGAGAGACTGAAAGTTGTTCATTCATATTCACTGCAAGTTGACGAATCTGTAGATGTGGGAAATCAAGCTCAACTAATAATTTTAATTCGCTACGTGTGGGAAAAGAAGTTAGTTGAGGACTTCTTTGGGTGTTTTTCATTGCCAAAATTTTTTTATTTTTGAAGTGCTTGACCAATACATAACATCAAAAGGCCTTCTGTGGGAGAACTGTACTGCACCGATGGTGCGAGGGCTATGACGGGCCATAAGAGTGGATTGGCAGCGAGAATAAAACAAGTTGCACCCAACCTAGTGTCCACGCACTGTGTGTTGCACAAAGAAGCAATCGCATCAAAAGAACTGTGCCCCGATCTGAACGATGTGTTACTTTCTGTCGTGTCGTAAAGATTGTGAATTTCATCAAGGGACTCTGAACTCCCGAATATTTTTGCCTCTGTGCGCTGAAATGGGTGCCGAGTATCATTCCGAGGTGCGCTGGCTCTCGTGTGGATCTGCGTTGCGGCGTGTATTTGAATTACGCACAGAGATCACACAGTTTTTGTTAGACCAAAAATCTGACTTTGTTAAATACTTCAAGGATCCGACATGGGTTGCAAAACTGGCATACCTTGCTGATGTGTTTGACTAACTGAACAGACTAAACACGAGTATGCAGGGTCCACACACAAATATACTGGATCTCTCTGATAAAATCAAAGGATTCACAGCAAAATTTGAACGCTGGCATGAACGAGTGAAGAGTGGCATTTTGGCGATGTTCTCTTACTTAACAGAATTCAATGATGGAGAATCTGAGCCAGTGAATATTTCACAGATAATTTGCACGCATCTAACAGGGCTTCTTGATCGATTCAACATCTACTTCAGTGAAATGGAAACATCTTTGAAAGTGGACAGGGACTGGATCAGAGACCCATTTTCAAATGCAACAAACAAGGCCATGCTGCCATTTCGGAGGAGGACAAACTGATTGAACTTAGCCACGACAGCTTTTTGTGTCAGAAGTATCAGAACTGTGGATGAGACATTGTAGTGTTTTGGTTGGATGTTTCAGCTGAATATCCAGAGCTCACTCAAAAAGCAATGAAAGTTTTTTACCGTTTGCCAGAACATATTTATGTGAGTCTGGCTTTTCAGCCCTCGCATCAGTGAAATCAAAGCACAGAGCAAAACTGGACGTGAAGGATGAAATGAGTGTGCCTTTCAAACATTCCACCAAGGATTGATGACCTATGCAAGACCCATCAGGCGCAAGTGTCCCATTGAAAAGGTAGACCTATTCTAGTTCAAGCCAACTCTTGTGAGTCTAAAGTGAGACGGGGTACTTCAGTTGAACCTTTGAGACAGAAGGGGTTCAGTGCTCAGAAAAGGTTGAGAACCCCTGCCCTAGACAATCCTATACCCAGGTAACGAGGAACGTTTGGGATCTTTAAAGAATGTTCCCTATACAGCCCTGTAATGTCATTGCAGAACATTACATTGGGAACATTCTGGGGTGTATAAGGTAATGTTACTCCAAGATCACAAAAGAACATTCCTGGAACATCCCATAAATGTCACAGATGTTGCCAAAGGCGTTCCCTGGATGTCGAAATGTTGAGTTCCCTTCAAGTCCTCAGAACATTCCTAAAACTTGATTGTGGAACTTCCCCTTCACATTCCACGAACATTACAGGAACATTCTATGTAACATAAGTGGAATATTCTAGGAATGTTTGTCGAAACGTTCCCTTTGGGTTTCTCTAATGCTTGGATTTAACGTTCCCTTACTGTGAGACTGGAGTACATTGCTAACATTCCACATACATTCTTGCCACGTCATTACAAAATGTTATTTTATGAACATTCTGGGGTGTATAGGGGAATGTTACTCCAAGATAACAGAAGAACATTCCAGGAACATCCCATAAATGTCACAAATGTTGCAATGCGTTCCCTGGATGTCATAATGTTGAGTTCCTTTCAAGTCCGCAGAACATTCCTTCAACTTGTTTGTGGAACTTCCCCTTCACATTACAGGAATATTCTATGTAACATTAAGGGAATGTTCTCGTAATGTTAGTAGAAACGTTCCCTTTGGGTTTATCTAACACTTGAATTTAACGTTCCCTTACTGTGAGACCAGAGTACATTGGTAACATTCCCCATACATTCTTGCCACGTCATTACAAAACTTTATTTTGGGAACATTCTGGGGTGTATAGGTATATAGGGGAATGCTACTCCAAGATAACAAAAGATCATTCCATGAACATCCCATAAATGTCACAAACGTTGCAATGCATTCCCTGGATGTCATAATGTTGTGTTCCTCTCAAGTCCTCAGAACATTCCTACAACTTGATAGTGTAACTATTGTTAGATCTTAGGCCTGTTCTTCTGCTGCCGAGTAGATGGTGATATGTAGTCCCATTTAAATATATTTTTGTGGCATTTTGGCTTTATTGGACAGTAATCGAGACTAGGAAATCAGAGGGAAAGAGAGAATGGCCTTTGAGGTTTATCTAGAGCTGGGTTTGAACCCATGTTGTGGTAATCCGGAATGGCTGATGACATGCGATTTACCCGGTTGAGCTACTAGAGGACCTTGCTCCCAGCGAGCAATTTCCAGGCTAAAAGCCCAAAATAAACATCTATTGCAGTCAGTGAAAAGAACTCTTAAAATATTTCCAAAGTAAATTTTTTTCTACATCCATTTGTCAACATCTTTCAAGAGTTCTTGTTTAGACCACGTTTCAACCAAATTTTTTTCATGTAAATAAACACCACAGCAAGTAGTAATCGAACGTACAATCCTCGAATCTGAAGACAAGTGCTTTTCCACTGAGTCATCGAGGCCACGTGTTTACCAGTGTGTTTGTGTTTAATGAATAATATCACAAACGAGCATGGACAGGCAAGTTGTTGACTCATGTACAAGTCCACACACATGCGCATAGCAGAAATTCATGCAACATTATTTTTGGGTAAAAACTGTCTGCCTAGGATAGAAACTTGTACCATGTTGTTTGCCGCAACAAATTGGCTAAATGTTTTGCCATTTTAAGTAATACACTTCATGCGGTGAAATTGCATCTACGGTTCGGCCAGATTTCGCTTGCAAAAGCAATGACATTTTTAGAAATGCATCCACATTAATCCATATTGTTTGTCTTTCAATTTACAACTGAATCACATATGAAAATTATAACAAAATGTGCACATTTATATTGTAGATTTTAGCCAGTCTAAAAATGGCCAAATGAGCTTGGATGGTATTCCATATTTCACCAACATTTTAACGTTATATAGCTTCGTGCTCATATGCTGATGACACCACCATTGTAGTTCCGCCGACTTTTCAACACAAAAATTCTCACTGGGTAACAGAAAAAAACAATGGTTATTTCGTCTTCAAATGCCTATTTTGTAATCATATTGTTAGGTTTCTGTATTCTGCCTGTTAGTTTGTTTCATTTATGTTTCTGATTTTTACCATGTTTATTCTGATTATTTTTTGAGCTTGTTTCATGTTTGGTATTACTGTCACTCCGTCATCGTCACACTATTCGGGAGCCTTTGGTGATTTCGGGTTTCGCTGTATTTCCACTCTCGTTTACTTCCTTCTTCACTAATTACCTTTGTTTATAATACTAATCTACTAATCGTTACCAACTGCTTAGAATTGTTTCTTACTAATACACTAACGACTAATTTGTAAATAATACTAATCAACTAATTTACTAACGTCAGGGAATTAGAGTTTCTACTAATGCAATCTCAGTTTCCATCTGCACCGGTCTTTTGTTTCTTCTGTCCTATCTCTGAATATCTTACTGTGATTCCCTACTCGTTTCAGCTGCATCTGATTTTCTGTTAGGTGTTGGTGGGGGAAGGACCCAAACGCAGGCAGGAGTATGAAAAAAACCAAAGTTTAATACGGGGCAAAGCAGCAATCCATGGTGAGACAGGCTGGGTCAAAAACCGGGGAGACAGGGCAACGGTACAAAGCTCAGTCCAAAGAATGGTCAAAGAACAGGCAGGGGTCGTAACCAGGAAGGCACAGCAAAGGCACAAAAACAGTATCCAAAAAAGTCGCGAGAACACATGCAGAAGTCAAAAACCGGGGAGGCAGAGGAGGAACAAAAAGAAAACAAAACAGGCTGAAAACAGAAATAATACAACCACGGGTAACGGACAAGGGGTACAAAAAACTCGGAAACAAATACTCAGCAACTAACAGACAACTCGGAATATACTTAGACGATCAGACAGAATCAAAAAATCTAGTGAGGAACTCACGAAGACGGACTGAAATAACAGGGGTTAAATACACAGGGAGAGACAGACATAATGGGAATCAGGTGTGCAGACACAGGGAGGGGAGATTGCTCACAGGTGAGCACAATGAAACGATAAGGGAAGCTGATAGTACAATAACGAGGGAACACATAAGACGCGGACCGGACTAGCACATAACATATAGACTATACATGACATGGATCGAAGAAGACCCGTGCACACAACGAGGTAGAGGAATGCGGAAATCAGATGCAGCTGAAACGAGTAGGGAATCACAGTAAGATATTCAGAGATAGGACAGAAGAAACAAAAGACAGGTGCAGATGGAAACTGAGATTGCATTAGTAAATTAGTAGGTTAGTAGAAACTCTAATTCCCTGACGTTAGTAAATTAGTTGATTAGTATTATTTACAAGTTAGTCATTAGTGTATTAGTAAGAAACCTAATTCTAAGCAGTTATAACGATTAGTAGATTAGTATTATAAACAAAGGTAATTAGTGAAGAAGGAAGTAAACGAGAGTGGAAATACAGCGAAACCCGAAATCACCAAAGGCTCCCGAATAGTGTGACGATGACAGGGAGTGACAGTAATACCAAACATGGAACAGTGAAAGCTCAAAAAATAATCAGAATAAATAAACATGGTAAAAATCAGAAACATAAATGAAACAAACTAACAGGCAGAATACAGAAACCTAACACATATAACCTCAAAATCATGCTTGTATTTTTTTCTCGGACGGTCAGGCTAAACAAGCTGTTATTGGCGTGTGTCAAAATAAATATTCATTATTTTACGTCTCTTTTATTTATTTCAATGGGTAGCCTATTTATATCCACTGGCATGTATTTCAAGGAGTAGGCCTATTTATTTCAAGTTGTAGACCTATACATTTCAAGTCGGCATGAAAGGGGTATGTTCAGCTATGATAATTGGTTGCTCAGTCCTTAAATATAAAAAACTAAATACAGCTCACATATGCGTTGTTTCATAGGTTACATATAGGCTAATATAAGTCACAGAAAGATCAGCGTATTTTGGTTGTGTATTGACAAATGCAGACTTCCCCTGAGAAAATATGCTAGGTCTATAACTCCCTTAATGCTGAACTAATTTTCGTGTTATAAACGTCAGAAATATCTGCATAACACAAGTACCTTATTGCCAAATTTCCCAGAGCAGCTAGCATATTTGCAAAAGGCCTTTTAAAGATTATAGCCTAAAGGAGTTGTCAAAATGTCAAGGTTTTTTGTTGTAAATTAATTTATAATTTCAGAGAAATATGAATAGGTTGCTATAATTGGGATGTCAACAACTACCACTAGGGGGGCACCGTGCATAGGGTAAGCGTCATTAACAAGAGGTAGCCTAACAATGAACGCACACCCACAGTTTCTTACTCCAGGACATCGCATTCTGCAGAAATATAACCCAGTTATAATTAGCCTACAAAATGAGCTGGAATTCATAGAGCAAGTTGCAGTAGTCTATTCCATGTGGCTTTTTACACGTTTAGATACCTCCGCTTTTCTTACCAACTGGTTGTCTACGTTTCAAACTAGGCTATGCAATTTTACTGGGGTTAACCTACTCCGCAGGGGAAAAATAGCTTCGTTATCCAGGAGATCAGCTTGACTGAGAATATAGTGTTATAGAATTAGATGTGCACCAAGTCATATAGCGAGGCTATATTGAACTGCGACGTGCTATATAATGCAATAAAAATGAATATAATTATTAAAGTTTGGAGCAATAACTGCTCAGTTATCTATGAAATACATTTGTATAGGCTATCATACGTCATGCAGTCTAGCATTATTAACCCTCCACTTAGATATTTAACGCATAGCTTATATCATAATCAACTATGACAACATTTTGACAACTCTTGTAGGCTATGAAAGGACGTTTTACAAATAGGCTAGCTTTTCTGGGAAATTTGTAAATAAGGTGTTATGCAGATATTTCTCACATTTATAACACAAAATTAGTTCAGAATGAAACGAGTTATAGGCCAAGCATATTTTATCAGGGGAAGCATTTGTCAATACACTAGCAAAATACGCGGATCTTGAGGTTATTGTGATGTTCTCACTCCCGTCCTTTTGTTTCCCGTGTTTTCCCTCTCCCCCTGTCTCGTGTTCATCTCTCCTTAGTCCGTTTCCCCTTGCTGCAGGTTGGGCGTGGTTTTCCCCTTTGTATCACTCTGTTTCACCACACTTCTCTCAGCCTATCCCATTTCCCCGTTTTGCATGCATTCCACACTCTCCGCTCTGTTAATAACCCTCGCATACATTTGCACGCGGCACCTAATTGATACCAATTAATGTTTGCATTTAGTCACCCGGTGTTCTCTGTCCTGTGCCAGTTCGTTAATGCTCGTTGCCTAAAACCTCTGGTCTTGTCTTGAGTCCTAGTATCCAGTCTAGCTTGTAAATCTAAGTCTTGTCCGGTACCGGCGTTAACTCGCCTTGCCATTCCGTCTAAAGTCAAAGTCTGCTCCTGTCTGGAACGGCATTTCCCGCTGTTCAATTATTCCTGCCTCGCTATACTAACTTTGTCTGCTTCAGTCTGCCAACCTACAGTTGTTTGTTATCCCTGCCTGTGTTGCGGTTTCCCTGCCTTCAAACTGATGTGTGTGCATGCAGCCTGGGCTCCTGTTCCTCCAATCAGTGGCGGTGCCTGCCTACTGCCAGTGCTGCGGTTGCTGTTGATGTGCTGTCGCTTCTGCTGCTGCTGTTGCTGCTGCCGCTCTGCTGTTGCCGTGCCGCTACTGCCGCTGCCCTGCTGCAACGCCTGCGTCCTGCCCGGACTCCGCTCCACTGTCCTGCACCTCTTCTGCCACTCCACTCCGCCCTGCTCCCGCTCCCGCTCATCCCCTGCTCCACCTAACTGGTTGTCCGTCTCCATCTCCTACCCTGGCCTCTCCTGCTCCCACTGCTCCCCTGCAGACTCATACCTGGACTGTCTGTATTCTGTGTTCTCCCTATGCTTCAGGAGTATTGGTCGAAGCATAATTTATTAGAGCTACGCACTCTGTCTGTCTGTCTTGTTGAGTCCAGTTCCGGCTTGGAACGTTAACCACCTTTTGCCCTTCTCCCCTTGCTCAGGACTACCCTGATCAAGCAATAAAATATTGAGTTTTGGCATTCCTGTGTTCGAGTCGTGCATTTGGGTCCAGTCCATTTCCAGGGTCGTAACAGAACGAACTGGCCCAGAATGGACCCAGCCGACTTGAATCAGATCCATCACACCTTCGCCTGCCAGACCGCTGTCAGCGATCAACTGAGCCACCGCATGGATGACGTCCAGGAGACTCTGAAGAACCTCTAATGAGTCATGTCGCTCCACCAACCTTTTCCGAGGATCCAAGCTGCTCCGGCTCCATCCACTCCTGAGCTGCAGCCCGCGGCACCAGTGCCCTCCTCTGGCAGGCAACCCCGTGTTCAACACCCTGAGATCTACCGAGGGGATCTGGGGAAATGTCGGGAGTTTCTCCTTCAATGTGACATCGTGTTCCGCATTCAGCCAACCTCCTTTGCCACGGACACCTGCAAAATGACGTTCGTCATGAGCAGTTTGGGAGGGAGCACCCGGGAGTGGGCTACGATTCTGTGGGAGAGCAAGTCGTCCGCCTGCTTCCATTTTGCCTCCTTCACCACTGAAATGCGCCGAGTTTTTGACCATCCTGTCTGTGGTCGAGACGCTACCCAACACCTTCTCCAGATGCGTCAGGGCAGCCGCAGTGTGGCCGAGATGGCAGTCCAGTTCCGCACCCTGGCGGCCGAAGCGGGATGGAACAACACCGCCCTCCAAGGGGCCTTCCTGCAAGCCCTTAACAAGGAACTAAAGGACCAATTGGCAACCCGTGATGAATCCAGTTCACTGAACAGTCTCATCAGCCTCGCCATATCAGTCGACAATCACCTCCGGGTCAGGGCCCGGGAGAGGAAGAAGGGCCAGCCACGCGTTCCATTCTCCACGCCAGTGTTCTCTCACCTCCTGGCAAAGCTCCCACCTCGACACCTGCTCCTGCAGATGAAGAACCCATGCAGTTGGGCAAGGTCTCTATCGATGCTGAGGAACGTCGCCGGAGGATCCGCACCAACTCCCGCATGTACTGTGGCAATCCCGACCATCATCTGGCCGCCTGTCCGATTCGCCCAAAAGGCGCGGCTCGCCAGTAAGACTGGGCGTACTGGCGAGCCCTATCTCCACTGTCCATTCAGCTTAGAACCGAGTCGAACTCAAAGCAACCCTTCTTTGGAAAAGTCAAGTCGCGTCGTCATTCGCTCTGGCCGACTCCAGAGCCGACGCTAACTTTATTGATGCAACCTTTGTCAAAAAGTCCGGAATTCCTGTGGAATCCTTGTCCTCTCCTATTTCTGCACTCGCTTTGGATGGAAGAAGTCTGGGTCTAGTCACACAGTCCACCGCTCCACTCCAGCTTGTGCTGTCACCACGAAACAATCCAGTTCTACTTAATCCACTCCACGCAATCCCCATTGGTGCTCGGTCAAACCTAGCTACGCCTCCACAACTCACACATCAACTGGCGTACAGCCCAGGTTCAGGACTGGAGCTCTCACTGCCTGGCTAACTGTCTGCGATTGGCCTTGCCCCCTCCGGGGACTAAGAGGGCCATTCTAGACCATCCAGAACCTGATTTAACCTGTGTTCCTAATAACTACCATGATCTGTCCCAGTTTTTTAGTAAATCACGTGCTGTATCCTTGCCTCCTCACAGACCTTACGATTGCTGCATCGATCTGCTGGCGGGAGCCAAACTACCCTCCGGCTGCCTCTACAGCCTGTCGGGTCCTGGAAAAGCGGCAATGGAAGCCTACATCCACGACTCCTTGGCTTCAGGTATTATCCGACCATCCTCATCTCCGGTGGGGGCGGGGTTCTTCTTCGTGGCAAAGAAGGACGGGTCGCTCCGACCCTGTATAGATTACCGGGGCCTGAATGAAGTCACAGTACGTAACAAATAATCAACTCTGCTTTCGAACCCCTACATGACTCCACCATCTTCACTAAACTTGACCTCCGCAACGCGTACCACCTGGTCCGGATCCGGGAGGGGGACGAGTGGAAGACGGCGTTCAACACCCCTCTCGTCACTTCGAATATCTGGTGGTCCTGTTCGGTTTGTCTAACGCCCCAGCTGTATTCCAGTCCATGGTTAACGATGTCCTACGGGATCTTCTGGGATGGTCTGTATTCGTCTACATTGACGACATCCTAATTTTTTCAAAAACCCCTCAGGAACACGTCATCCATGTCCGTCAGGTTCTCCAAAAGCTTTTGGAGAACCAACTGTTTGTGAAAGCAGAGAAGTGCAGCTTCCACGCCTCGTCTGTGCCCTTCCTGGGCTTCATCATTGAGGAGGGGAGAATCCGGGCGGATCCGGTGGTCGTTATTTTTCAATCGCTTTAATTTCACCGTCACCTTCTGTCCGGGCACCCGTAACGTAAAACCTGATGCACTGTCGCGAGTCTTCTCTCCCCTTGTCAGACCTGCTGATCCGGAGCCCATCCTACCGGCTTCCTGTGTCGTGGCTGCGGTCTCCTGGAAGATCGAGGAGGTCGTGAAGGCCGCCCAGGCCACCCACCCGGATCCCTGCAGTAACCCTAACTCTACCCTGTTTGTTCCTGACTCCGTCCGCTCTCAGGTCCTCCAATGGGTCCACGCCTCACGTCTGGCCTGTCACTCAGGGATCGCCAGGACGACCGCCCTGGTCAGGAGGAGTTTTGGGTGGTCCACCCTGAAGGGGGATACCCGTGCCTACGTCCTCGCCTGTCCAGTGTGCGTCAGGAGCAAGGCCTCCCACCAGCCTCCCGCTGGCCTCCTTCACCCCCTCCCCGTCCCGGGCTGTCCTTGGAGCCACATAGGAGTGGACTTTGTGACTGGTCTGCCCTCATCGGATGGCAACACTGCCATCCTCACCATCGTGGACAGGTTCTCCAAGGCGGTCCACTTCGTCCCCTTACCTAAACTCCCGTCCGCATTCAAGACAGCAGAGCTCCTGGTGCTGCACGTGGTCAGGCTGCACGGGATCCCCTCCGACATCATCTCGGACCATGGGCCCTAATTCTCCTCCCAGGTCTGGAAGGCCTTCTGTGCGGCCCTGGGCGCCTCTGCTAGCCTGTCATCAGGGTACCACCCGCAGTCAAACGGACAGACGGAGAGGGCCAATCAGGACCTGGGAGCTGCCCTGCTGTGTGTGTCAGCACGCAACCCCTCCTCCTGGAGCTGGTTCTTACCATGTGTTGAATATGCACACAACTCCCTGAGGAGCACCGCCACTGGGATGTCGCCCTTTGAGTGCAACCACCCCTACTGCCGGTCCAGGAGGAGGAGGTCGCTGTCCCGTCAGTGAGATCCCACCTCCTCAGATGCAAGTGCGTGTGGAAGCTGACACGCACCGCTCTCCTCCGCACCAACTCCCATACCCAGCACCTGGCGGACCTTCACAGGACCGCAGCCCCGCAGTACAAGCCCGGACAGCAGGTCTGGCTGTCCACCTCCACCATCCCTGTGCAGTCCGCATCTAAAAAGCTGCAGCCCCGATTCATTGGTCCCTTCCCCATCCTCAGCATCATCAACCCGGTAACTGTCAAACTTTCACTCCCCGCCTCACTTAAAATACACCCTTCTTTTCATGTCAGTCAGATCAAGCCTGTCGCCTCCAGCCCTCTCAGTGCCCCCGCGGACCTTCCACCACCACCCCGGATGATTGATGACGCCCCGGGGTCGTAACAGTTATATGATTACAAAATAGGCATTTGAAGACTAAATAACCATAGCTTTTTTCTGTTACCCAGTGAACATTTTCTGTTACCCAGTGAACATTTTTGTGTTGAAAAGTTGGCGTGTAGCGTTCAGGTGAATGCTTATACGGGTTAGCGTCCGTTTATGTCAAAACGTCTCTCAACCTAGATTTCTCCACTCCGATGTCTGGATCCCACCTAATTGAGGTTGGTTTCATGAGTTTGTTTTAGGATACGGAAATCCTTCTCCAATGCCAGTGCTAAGTCGTGTGAATGACTTAATGTAGCCTACTATGGCGGAGGCCCCGAAAGTCAAGGTAAAAATATTTGTATTTTTATTTTTAAAAAAAGGTTATCTACGTACAATTTTTTTTTTCACCTTGCCTTTCAAGGCTTCTGTAGGTTTTAGTTAAGGGCCAGAAATATAGTTTTAGCCAATTGAACACAATTAAACCCAATTCAAGTTAAAGCAAAAAAATTCTCAAGATAAAAAAAACCTAATTTTTTAATTTCCTCTAAAAGGGACAGCTACAACATCCTTTAAAAAGTCACTTATAAGATACTTGCAATATTTCTTTTGCACTGATAGATGTCATTATGATTTGAACATTTTCTACCCTATAAAATGTATTAAGGTAACCCACTAGCTACAGAAAATGACATCGTCACAAACGTTTGAGATTTCATTCCTCATTAGTTCTCCTATTTGGTAATGTAATAATTATGAATACAATTGAAAATACAAGTATTCTTTGGCACAGGTCTGGTACAACCAAAGTCCTACGTTATTGGTAGTGTGTTTTCGGAGTTCAGCTCTATCGTCACAAGACCGTGGTGTAATGGGCAGAGGCACAAGCTCTTGACGAAAGGATTAGTTTGAGTCCCGGCATCGGCAGAATCTAAATTGGGGAAGTGTAAATGTTGTATGGAAATTGTTATAGAACTCCCCCTGGAGTGTCCTTACACTCTCATTGCATTGCACTGTGTACCATAACCTGAAAGCTGTGGACTTACGTTCAGCCTATGCCTATCTCTGCTGTGATTCTCAATGGTTTCCAACCTTGCTGTTCCATCAGTCATCACTAAATACTGTCTAATAAAGCCAAAATGCTAAAAATGACTGTTGGTGAGCCCTTGTGTTAGGCACTTAGACCCTGCATTTAAACCTTTTAAATGAGCGTCCCCCTAATGTTATATAGAATGTTCCTGGCACATTCCTGGAACGTCATATTGAATGTTTGAAGAACACAAGAGGAAGGTTCCCAGAACATTCCCCTATGTTACATGGAATGCACTCGACTCTTTCTTGTGTGCCACCATTACTCAATATATGCTCCCGGGATTAGCACTATTGCTGAATCTCAGTTCGTTGGAGAACACAGAGGTTGGGGGTCTAGCCAACACAATACATGCATTATATTTTACATAGATAGTTGTGAGCCCAGGTCAGTGTGCATTCAGAGGGCTCCTTAAGGCGAATTTGACAAGAACCGACGTAGAACGTCCATGGGTTCTCTTCACATCAAATCCCCAGAACCATGCACCACCAATCCCGTTTCACTGGCAGAACTTGGCTGCCTTTCCCAACTTGGGGACTCCACTTAAAGTACCAAGCCACTGATCAGTTGGTCATTGGTCAAAATTGTTCCCCTGAGTATTCAGTCGTAATTTAGGCTGAAAAAGGTATAAGATTGATTAGAGTCATGGAGACCACGCAAGTTAAAAATAAGAATAATTTATTAACAGGCAGCTAGGTCATTATCTTAGAATTATCAGTCAATTTACAGAATACAGAAATTAAGAAAAGAAACACAGAGTAAATATCTTACCCAGCCTGCTTCAGCTACACACAGACACAGAATATGCAGTGTGGGAAGTCGGTTACGATCTTCCCTACACAAAAACACAGTCTGCACGGTGTGGGAAGTCGGTTACGATCTTCCCAGATAGGCGTGTCTCCCTTTCTTTTATGCCAAATTACGCGTTTGAACCAGGCAGTGTGTGGAATTTAGACCCCCACCTTTGGGGGTTGTTGAGTAGGGAGAGGGGAAAAGGAGATGATTACCAGAGAGGACATTCCACTGTTATAGTTTTTCCCTGAGTTGTTGAAACTATGCTTTATTAAACTCCATTTGGTATGGAATGTATCTCATTCGATTCCTTGATTTTACCGGATTACATCCATACCAAACAGATTAACATTATTATTATTATTATTAACAGATTAACAGTCTTATTATGTTGCAGTTGTCATGACAATTCCCTCCTGATTAAACATTTTACATGCAATTCCTGTTACTACTACATAAGACATAATGTAACAATATAAGGATCACATGTGCAATGTTTGTAAGTTTTACCGGGTCTGTTGACCATCTCAACTGAAGTTTTTGAGTCTTAATCCAGGAGAGAAGTAAAGGGTGTAATGACAGAGGTGCCAACATGAGGGCACTGTGGTACTGTCTGGAATCTTTCCCATCGGAACTGACCAGGTGTGAGGTCACGGGAGAAGTCACAGATGGTCGAGTAGGACATTCCTTTCCCATAGTTTGGCCAGGGGCTTAATGTCCTCTTCTGCCCTAAATGCCCCTAAAACACACATACAGTCCAGTTTCCCCTTTATCCAGATGGGGACATTCTTGGGAGCAAAAGTTCCACTTTGAATCCCCTCCTACACCCTCATGTTACATAGAATGTGCCTAGAACCTAAGAGGAATGCTCCTAGAATGTTTCTGGAATGTTAAAGGGACGTTCCTCAGAAACATTGTGTGAAAGTTCTTAGAACCTGAAAAAACTCAACATTGCATCAACCAGGGAACGTTTAGAGCAAC
This sequence comes from Synaphobranchus kaupii, assembly GCA_029718625.1. NCBI lineage: Eukaryota > Metazoa > Chordata > Actinopteri > Anguilliformes > Synaphobranchidae > Synaphobranchus > Synaphobranchus kaupii. Next base: position 35,001,680 of record CM056381.1, on the reverse strand, counting down.
CTTAATAACATACAGGGAACCTTCCTAGAACGCGATTCCGTTAGCTGGGTAACTACTGAGGAGCTGCAAGACAAACTCAAAGCCCTCAAATCAGGTAAAGCCAGTGGGCCTGACAGCATCTGTACTGAGATGCTAAAGCATAGCAGCCCTGAGATGCAGAGCGCCCTACTGAAAATCTTCAATATCATGTTAAAAGCTGGATATTTCCCTGAGATCTGCAATCAAGGACTAATAACACCAATATACAAAAGTGGAGACAAATTCGACCCCAACAATTACTGAGGCATCTGTGTGAACAGTAACCTGGGGAAGGTTTTCTGCAGTATTGTAAAGTATATATGAAGTATATACACAGTTGAAGTTGGAAGTTTACATACACTAAGTTTGAAATCATTAAAATTTATTTTTAATCACTCCACAGATTTCATGTCAGCAAACTATAGTGTTGGCAAGTGAGTTAGGACATCTACTTTATGCATGACACAAGTAATTTTTCCAACAATTGTTTAAAGACAGATTATTTCACTTTTAATTCACTATATCACAATTCCAATGGTTCAGAAGTTTACATACACTAAGTTGACTGTGCCTTTAAATTTTTATTATTTGGTCACATATCCTTTGCATACCATGACTTCCTGATGTCTGTGACCCAACAACATCAAAAGACTTGATAACTTATTTTCTGGTACTCTTACAAGCGATACTATAATGTCTCTGCATTTGAATGGATCTCTATGGGAATTTGGGGGTGGGACTAGATTTAGCTGTAAATTATGCTGGAACAGTATGGAATACATGATTGGTAAAATGGCTGCAAGTCATCAAGGGTCTGAGGTATCAAATAAGCTTCAAACCATCACTCTGCTGCCAGATATGCAGTAGATATGGATGGATCACTTTAAGGGTTGTTTCTCCTGACAGATTTTCATATTGGCACATTCCTGGCACGTTCCTGGAACGTCATATTGAATGTTTGAAGAACACAAGAGGAAGGTTCCCAGAACATTCCCCTATGTTACATGGAATGCACCTAGAATGTTGCACTGATGTTATATACAATGTTTGTAGAGCGCAAGAGGAAGGTTCCCAGAACGTTACCCTCATGTTACATAGAACGATGCCCTAATGTTTTATGGAATGCCCAGAGAATGATCCCCTCATATTACATAGAATACTCTTAGAACGCCAGAGGAAGGTTCCCAGAATGTTACCCTCGTGTTACATAGAATGTCCCCCTGGTGTTTCATGGAATGCTCCTAGAATGCTCATCAAGGGTCTGAGGTATCAAATAAGCTTCAAACCATTACTCTGCTGCCAGATATGCAGTACATATGGATGGATCACTTTAAGGGTTGTTTCTCCTGACAAATTTTCCTATTGAACTCTATGGAAAAATAAGTCAGAAGAAGAAACCCTTCAAGTTATCCATCCATATCTACTGCATTTCTGGCAGGAGAGTGATGATTTAAGGCTTGTTTGATATGTCAGACCCTTGTTGACTTAGAGCCATTTAGCCAACCACGTGTTTCCAGTGTAATTTACAGCTAAATCTAGTCCCACCCCCCAATTCCCATAGAGATCCATTCAAATGCAGAGACGTTATAGTATCGCTTGTAAGAGTACCAGAAAATAAAATAAGATATCAAGAGTCTTTTGATGTTGTTGGGTCACAGACATCAGGACGTCATGGCATGCAAAGGATATGCGACCAAATATTAAAAATTTAAAGGCACAGTCAACTTAGTGTATGTAAACTTCTGACCCACTGGAATTGTCATATAGTGAATTAAAAGTGAAATAATCTGTCTGTAAACAACTGTTGAAAAAATTACTTGTGTCATGCATAAAGTAGATGTCCTAACTGACTTGCCAACACTATCACAGAATGGCGCTTGTGTTTGGCTTTGCCGCTGTGTTTGGCTCTACCGCTGCTCACCTGTCCCGTTTGGTCCTGCATGCCCTCTGCCTTATTGTGTTGCTAGCACTTGTGTTTGTCCAGGATGTATCTGCTGCTCGAGTGTATGATCGACAGACTCTACTGGATATTAGATTGTCTATGGTGGATTATTGTGGCCCGATTGAGGGCTGATTCCCCCCAACACCCATTTTTTCAGCCGATTGCGCCAGTCACTTGCCATCGGTGCGGTGGACTGCACCCCCGAAGCCCCCGCAGACGCTGGAGGAAGCGTGGGAAAAGGGCTGGGGTGCCGGTGAAGCTGAGGAGGCTTTGGAAGCGAAGAGTTGCTGTCGAGATGCGCCGATCATTTACTCTGGGTTTGCCCTCGCCTTGCTCTGCTCCTGCTGTGGATGGTCTCCCCCGGTCCTGGTTTTCTGTGGATCGTAGCATCAGATTCTCCTGCCTCCGACCTGTCCTTCCTGATTCTCCCACTGAGACATTCGCCTTTCCCCCGGTGAGATGAGCGTCGAAACGCTGTGGTGTGAGTTTTCGGCACTTGTGCCCCTTGGCTGGAGCCTCTAGGCCTACTACTGCTGCAAGCGGTGGATCTACGCCTCTCAGGATGGTGTTGTTAAATGCTCGCCCTATTTCAAATAAGTATTTTGTGCTCAATGACCTATTCGTCTCTAGACATTTGGATGTCTTGTTCCTGACTGAAACCTGGCAGAGGACCATGGATTACGGCCCCCTAATCGAATTTTGCCCAGCGGACTGCACTTTTATCAGCACTCCTAGAACTTCAGGCCGGGGTGGAGGACTTGCTGCGGTTATCCAGAGCCGTTTTGCATGTCGGATGGTGAGCTCTGGATCATTCTCCTCATTTGAGTTACAGATGTTTAAAGTTAGTTGGCTAAATCCTTTTTACTGTGTCTTAATTCATGGCCCCCCTGGCTCAAATAGTTACTTCCTGCCTGAATTCAGAGACTTTTTGTCCTCCAATTTTAAGCTGGACAAAATTATTATTGTTTGTGATTTTAACATTCATGTGGATGATGTTAAAAACAGTTTTGCTGCTGAATTTCTGCACGTTACCAAGTCTTTTAATTTTATTCAACATGTACTGGGTCCCACACATAATAGGGGTCATACCATGGACCTTGTTTTTACTCTCGCTTCTTTAAATGTTGTTTCTATTTGTTCCGAGGAGCTGTTTATTACCGACCATAAATGTGTTCTGTTTGATCTGTCTTTTAACTTAGATGCTCTACGGTGTAAACGAGTTACTTGCTCTCGTATACTAAATCGCCTCTCTGCTGAGAAATTTTCAGCAGTTTTTGATCCAAACTCAGTCTTGATCTCGCATACTGATGTCGATCCTTTAGTGCAATCTTTTAATGCGCATTGCTCTTCCGTTCTGGATGAAGTAGCTCCTCCTCTTAAAAGCAGATTAGCTCCCCCCGCTAATTCTTCCCCATAGATGAATGACAGTATTCGTTCCCTCAGGCGCGAATGTAGGAGGGTGGAGCGTTTGTGGAAATCCACTAAGCTCCTGGTTTACCATCTCTATCTTAAAGAACTTTTAACTACTTTTAATAATATGGTTAAGGATGCGAGGGCTACTTACTTTGCAAAGCTTATTTCCTCCAGTAAACGCAACCCTAAAATCTTGTTTGAGGTGCCCGTCTGGTCAAATGATGATTGTAAAAACCTTCTCTTTCTTTGTGGAAAAGATTAGTGACACTAGGGCAAATCTCACTCCCTCACCCTCCCTTACCATCTGCTCAACTCGACAAGCAGTTCTGGACTGCTTCTCCCCTATCCCCCTCCAAGACCTCACTGACCTGGTGGGCAGCATGAAACCTCTTCTAGCCCCCTAGATATTCTACCAACTCTGCTGTTTAAAAATGTACTTGGGTCTATTGGGTCTTGCCTGCTTACCATTATCAACAGCTCCCTCCAATCAGGTCACGTCCCTACCTTTTTTAAGCATGCTATTATTCAGCCTATTTTTTTTTTAAAACAAACCTTGATCCATCACTCCCCAAAAACTACAGGCCCATATCAAAACTGCCTTTCTTTTCAAAAATTTTCCTTTCTTTTCAATATTCTTAATAAATTCCAGTCTGGTTTCCGTCAGATGACATTCCACTGAAACCGCTCTCCTTAGCGTCTCAAATGACATCATGATGTCTGCAGATGCTGGTGAATGCTCCGTTTTAGTACTGCTAGATCTTAGCGCAGCTTTCGACACTGTTGATCATTGCATTTTGATTGATAGGCTGAGAAAGTGGGTGGATATCACTGGGACGGCCCTGAAATGGTTCTCCTCCTATCTCTCTGACAGGAGTTTTGCAGTGTCTGTTGGCAACTTTATGTCTGCATCTGCTGCTCTGTCCTGTGGTGTGCCACAAGGTTCTGTTTTGGGTCCTATTCTGTTTGCCTTATATATGCTTCCCCTTGGACAGATTATTAGTGGTTTTAGTGGTGTCGCTTATCACTGCTATGCAGATGATATACAACTATATGTCTCTTTTAAGCCAGATAAATCTGACAAATTGATAGTACTACATAATTGTTCAACTTCCATTAAGGAATGGATGGCCAACAATTTCCTGCAGCTTAGTATCAAGGGTTAGTCACTGTATTGGGTCCCTTTCCTCGTCAGTATGGTCTAATCTTAGGAATTTAGGCGTCATTTTTGACCAAGCTATGAGCTTCGATCAACATATCAGCTCATTGAACCGTTTTTTATCAATTGTGTAATATTTCTAAACTCAGGTCTGTTGTGTCTCAAGCTGAGATGGAAATGATCATTCATACTTTTATTTCTTTGGGCCTTGACTACTGCAATTCTATTTTTACTTGTCTCAGCAAGTCATTCCTGGACTGTATACAAGTGGTCCAGAATGCTGCTGCTAGGCTTCTCACCAAGACCAGCAGTAGGTCTCACATCACACCCGTCTTGGCCTCTTTACACTGGCTTCCCATTAACTTCAGGATTCACAACAAGGTTCTTGTAATCACATACAGAGCCCTGCATGGCCAAGCTCCCACATACATTAGTGACCTACTCCGTCCCTACAAAACTACTAGGTCTCTTAGGTCTTCCGATCAAGGCTTCCTGGCTGTCCCTAGGTCAAGGCTAAAAACTAAAGGTGATAGAGCCTTTGTAGTAGTGGCTCCTAAGCTCTAGAACTCCCTCCCCTTGGACCTGAGATCTGTGAGCACTGTCGACACCTTTAAATAGCAGCTAACGACTCACCTGTTCAGACTGGCCTTTGTCTAGCTCTCTGTGTATTTCTTGTCCTGTTGTTTTTAGTGTTTTTACTGCCTGTTTTTTAAATTGTTTTTATTTCTTCTTTTAGATATTTATTCTTGTGAAGCACCTTGTGACTCTGTTTTTGAAAGGTGCTATATAAATAAACTTTACTTACTTACTTACTTACTATAGTTTGCTAACATGAAATCTGTGGAGTGGTTAAAAATTTGTTTTAATTACTTAAACCTAAGTGTATGTAAACTTATATGCAAATTAGTAATATTTGTACATAATAGTAGTGGTATACACTGTATGTCTGTTATATTTTAATCTTTATATTTATTGTTATTGTTACGTTTAATATTATTAGTGATGTTCCTACATTGTTAATACTAATAATAGTAGTATACATTTTATGTCTGTTATATTTTAATCATTATATTTATTGTTGATGTTGTTGTTACTTTTGATTGTTATGCTTTGGCAATATATATTTTCTAAATATGTCATGCCAATAAAGCATTTGAATTTAATTGAATTGAGAGAGGGAGAGAGAGAGAGATTTGAAAATATTACATTTTTTGAGTATCTTATATCTTGTTAGTTTCAAGGAGTCACAAGAATACTTCATGTTCTCTGCTGCCGATACATAGCAGTACTGTTATATTTAAGTACTGATATAAAATCCATCTTAATGAATCAAGCAGCAAGTAGTGCATTGACATCACACCACAGCCAAATATTCAAGAGAGCAAGAGACAAGCTTAATCAACATGCAGTTCAGACAATCCACCACTTTCCACTTAATTAATATGGAAAGAACGTATAGCTAGAACCCATTGCAAATAATTCTATAGAGTATTCCATAATTAGAATGCTGAACAAATCAGTGGTAAAAAAGTGAGTTATTACTGGCTAAATTGGCTCTATAATGGGCAAGATGAGAAAAGAGGGTATTTTTTTACAAACCAATACTGTCTGCCACAGCTTTAACATTAATGGAATCTGACTGTGCACTGTGTTTAAAACTATAGCGGCCACCATTGTGGGCAAAATCCTCTCCAACAACTGTTCTCCCGAGCTGGCTGCATTACAATTTAATCATATTTGCTTAGATTCAGTTTAGCATTCTAATGTTTTTCTTGTTGGAATGTATGAAACTTTGGCCAGAGGGGTGTGAGAGACTGGAAATAGCAGGCGATTCATTAGCTTGCCAGCAGACCAGTGTGAGGTGTACTGCTTACAAGCCATGAGTGAGGAACACCGATCTGGCCCTGCCTCACCAGGGCAGGATTGCCATGTATGATACTATATACAAGGATACGATATACAGTCAGGTCCATAAATATTTGGACATTGACAAATATTGCATATTGAAGGTGAAATTAAATAATGAATGTGAGCTCAAAGTACAGACCTTCAGCTTTAATTTGAGGGTATTATTTACATCCAAATTGGGTGAACGGTGTAGGAATTATAGCACTTTTAATACATAGTCTCCCCAATTTTAGGGGACCAAAAGTAATTGGACAAATTAACAAACTTAAATCAAGTCATGATATTTAATATTTGGTCACATATCACCATGACTTCCTCATGTCTGTGACCGAACAACATCAAAAGACTCTTGATATCTTATTTTCTGGTACTCTTACAAGTGATACTATAACCTCTCTGAATTTTAATGGATCTCTATGGGAATTGGGGAGTAGGACTAGATTTAGCTGTAAATTACACCGGAACAGTGTGGAACACATGGTTGGCTAAATGGCTCGAAGTCGTCAAGGGTCTGACGTATCAAACAAGCCTTAAACCATCACTCTGCTGCCAGATATGCAGTAGATATGGATGGATAACTTGAGGGGTTTCTTCTTGTGACTTATTTTTCCATAGAGTTCAATAGGATTGAAATTTGTCAGGAGAAACCACCCTTAAAGTGATCCATCCATATCTACTGCATATCTGGCAGCAGTGATGGTTTGAGGATCATTTGATACCTCAGACCCCTGATGACTTACAGCCATTTCACCAACCATGCATTACATACTGTTCCAGCATAATTTACAGCTAAATCTAGTCCCACTCCCCAATTCCCATAGAGATCCACTCAAATGCAGAGAAGTTATAGTATTGCTTGTATGAGTATCAAAAAATAAGATATCAAGAGTTTTTTGATGTTGTTGGGTCATTATCATGGCATGCAAATGATATGCCACCAAATATTAAATATGATGACTTTATTTAAGTTTATGCTAATTTGTCCAATTACTTTTGGTCCCTTAAAGTGGCGGGGACTATCTATAAAAGGTGCTGTAATTCCTACACTGTTCACCCCGATTTGGATGTAAATATCCTCCAATTAAAGCTGAAAGTCTACACTTTGAGCTCATATTCATTCATTAATTTCACCTCCAATATTCTGTGGTAGACAGCTAAAATAACAATAACTTTGTCAATGTCCAAATATTTATGGACCTGACTGTACAAGCATCTCCATGTTACCGTCTTGGTTTGTCTACATTTCCTTCGTTCGTACATATCTGCTGCTGTTGGGATCAGACACAGATCAGCAGTGAAAAGCCCTGTCTGAGATAACAATGCTTATGATTCTCAGAGCGTATAGGAGTGCAGCTTCAATCAGTGACACACATTTCACATAATGCAGTGTGGTTAATGAAGGCAGCGTTGAATGGTCTTCTCTCCTAATAAGACATAACATGCTTCCATAAAGTGGAATGAAGCAGAAAAAAATCCACAGAGATTGGGCAGTGCAGCAGCTCCAGGAGCCAAAACAATATAAAAAACAATACAGGAACCTGATTCTTTCTGCCCTCCCATGCCCGCTGGACTAAGGAGGTCATGTTTCATGCTAAATTTGAGAAAATCAACTATAGACTGAAAATAAGAGACCTTGATCACTTGATGCAAATTTTACATTACTTTATGTGACTTATTTTCTTTTCACATGTGGAAATTTTCATCCACGTGAAAATAGCCAATCATGCGTGAAAATTTCATGTTCATGGAAATGTGAAATTCACATGTGAAATAGTGTTTTTCACATGTGATTTTTTCGTAAGGGGAGGCATGGAACCAGACCATGGGTTCTTCATGCCTTATTATTTCAAGTCTCTAGTAGCTCAAGCTGGTCCAGAGGAAATGGGTGCAGCTGCTCCAGCTTGGTAAACAAAGCTGCACAAAGATGTGTCAAAATTATTATTGCCAATCAGCATGGTGGACATAGTTCGTAAAAAAAAGGTCTAAGTCGAAAAAAAACCCTGAAGCTATCCTTTAAGGGATTAAAAGTGATGAGTGAAAAGGGAGTTTTTCAAATAGCTGTTCTGAGAAAATTGGACAGAATCTATGCAGAAATTTCTAACTTTTATAACTAGCCAAATTTCACAAAGATTAGTTGAGAATTAAGCAAATTATAGTAGATTCTATCAGAGGAAGGCTGCATCTGTAAATACACTAACATTAGCAATAAATTAAATCGGCATTGCAAACTTTACAGATTACCATTGTTTTCTCCAAAGAGCCATCTGGAAACTTTTTGAAATTAAACTTTCCGCCTAGATACTTTTGGTACTGGAGATTTGGTGATTTTATACATTGGCATAATCCTTGCTGTTTGCATTTGTTTATGTGCTAAAAGTGTGCTTTTGAGACCTGTTTGACCATGCAATGGGGGTGAATGGAGAGAGAAAAAACGTAATTCTCCGTTGGCCAGTTGCTGACCACTGGAGCAAGTTATAAAGATGAGCATGAATATTACGACTCATATCGGCGCCAGGTAGCTATAAAATATTATGTTCTAACAAAGTTCAGTATGCCTTTATGCTATTTGTGATTCAAATATTTGACTAATCCGCTATTTTAAATTTGGGACAGTATGTAAAATGCACATAAAATCAGAAAGCAGTGATTTGTAAATTCTCTTTTACATATATTTAATTGAAAACAGCAAAAATAAAAGATATTTACTGTTTTACCTTATTAAGGAATGGAGAGAGAGAACTAGGAATGGAGAGAGAGAAGAGAAATGGGAGAAAAACTCCCGGCGTAAGCCGAAAATAATAGCAACCCAAGAAAATAGGGCGAAGCTCGCAGACTCGAGCAGAGAAATAGGGAAATTAGGGAAAATAATCCCGGCGTAAGCCAAATAATAACAACCCAGTAAAATGGGTGAACGTTCATAGACTCGAGCAGAGAGAAAATAAAACAAAGAGGCAAAAGGAGACTGGGAAAAAACCAAGGTACTGTCTAGAAGCAGACAGGAGAGGAAAACCAAGGAAGGAAATGAGTGAGAAGGGAAACAAAAACTCTAAAAGAAAAGAGAACTCCTAGCTCACTAAGGCAGACCCCACGTGTACCTTTAGTAGTAGTGAAAGACCATACAGGCAGAAACAAACTCCCGGACGTCCTTAGGCCACCAAAAGTGCAGAGACAGGAAGTCACTAGTATGATGGATGCCTGGATGGTCCGCCAGCTGGGAGGAATGACCCCATTGAAGCACCCGGGGCCTCATCTGCAGAGGGACGAAGAGACAGTGAGGGGGGCCCCCACCTGGGCCCGGATACGATTGGGAGTAATCAGAATTGGCTCAGAACAAAACCTTCTTTTTAGCTCCATGAAGGTCGCCTCAGCCTTCGGGTTCCAGCGAAAAAGGCGAAGGTGGCATCTTTTTAGTAAGAGCTGTGATGGGAGCATTTACTGCAGTAAAATTACGGATAAACCGCCGGTAGAAATTCCCAAAGCCAAAGAAGCGCTACACCTGCTTTACGGAAAGCAGAGTGGGCCAGTTCTTAACTCTATGGGCTTTGGCCCCCTAGTGGTGGGACGTATCCGTCTCAATTTTTTATAGTGTTCATATTTCTCGGAAATTCTAAATTAAAACGTTAATAAAACACGGAACTTTCGAGGCAAAATTGTTAAAAACAGTCGCAGCCTGCGAACACATTCGTTTATATGCTTATCAGCTCTCAGGTTACACTACAGGGCCATAAAGCAGCAGGGTGCTAATAGCCCAACCCACTGTTTACAGCCTTCACCTCGCCGCAGTCACAGGCAATAAAATGCATATCACAAAAACTCTTGGTACAGTTTCTACACGCTAAAAAATCAAGATCCGATTTAGGAACAATTGTATGTTACTGAAAAGTTGTATAAATGAACATTATGTGTTTTTTTCCTCGTGCTCACTTCACTATGCATACAACCGATGTTCTTCCGGTTTTGTTTCAATATATTTTATTTTCTACAAGATCTCTTGATAAACATGTTTAATCAACCAAATTTGATACCTGGTTATGCAGTTATAACTGTTTTCTGAAGAATTTTGAACGTTTTTTTCATAATCCATTTATCCATTCTCCAGCAAAATCTCCATTTCCATAGTGCGTACCCATTGCATTTGCGTTTGTACTACGTTACTACCGTTGCGTAAAAACATTACTAGACTGCTTCAGGGATGATCTAACGTAAACCACGTAGATTATCTTCTACGGGGTTTCCTGCCCGTTAAAACAAAGTAAAATATGTCATATTCTAATGAATGGGAACGGCGCTGTATCCATGCGTAACGACAGCCCATAGGGCAATCGTGCTGTGCGCACTCGACTGTAGATAGGATCAGATTACGCCTGTGGCCATTTGTACTGAGCTTATCCTGGAAGGGATGGACTGGATTGCTGTACAAGTACGTTTTTATCCAGATGATATTTAGCCACGTGTAGCGCTTTTGTTAGCTTTATGTACGTCATAGGCTAGTTTTTCTCTTTACGCGTACGTGGTTTGCTGTATGGTGTATTTGCACTGGTCATATGTCTTTGCTGCTTCAACAATTACGATTATTTTATACATTTATACATGAACGTGGCAAGCAACGGTGGAAAGAAGAGCGCTTATTTCACGGTTGCTCAGGTTTTGGAGGTGCTCCACCGCAGTGTCCCGGAGGTGAAGAAGTCTGTCCTCAGGCATAGCAATGACTCTGTGGCATGGACCCGTGCCTGGACATGTAAGTGTTTTAAAAAATATATAATACAAATTATTATTATTATTGTTATTATTATTATTATCATCATCATCATAATCATCAACAGTATGGAGCACTATTACTAGTATTTTTAGTTTGGTGATAAATGGATTCTCGCAGAAGTTCGCTAGTTAGCTTCTATGTTGTCACAGGCTGGAAAGAAGCTCCTGCTAAGGGGGTTTGTTTTGTAGTGTTCATTTTCAGTTTTTTTTGTGTAGCAACCAACACAAGGGCTAGTTGTTGAATTCACGCATGAAACTACATCCATTCTCAGTACTTTATTTCACGGTTCAGTCAAAACATTACAGTATTATAATAATGTAATTTAGTTTGTGCAAGCTGACAAACTAATTCATAAATCCTAGTTAGCTACGATTGCTAATTATGTTGGAGCTAATATCAGACGTACTGTGGATGTAAGATTTTTTAATTTACAGATCCTTTCCAAAAAATTTGAATATCATGGAAAAGTTGTTTTTTTTCCATAATTCCATTCAAAAAGTGAAACTTTCATAGATTATAGATTCATTACACACAAAGTGAAATATTTCTAGCCTTTATTTGTTTCATTTTTCATAATTTTGGCTTACAGCTCCAGAAAACCCCAAAAACAGTATTTCAAGGCCCTAATGACCGATGTAGCCATCCTGTCCTTCAACTCAAGGCCCTTTTAACGTTACATGGAACAGTGGCTATGTATACCAACGCCTGTTGGACTTCCATGGGAGCAAAACTAATCAGGGGAGTTCTATGTGTAGTGATGAAGAACTACGTGTGACCTTCCGGCTACGGATGTAGCCTGACATGCCTATGGAGAAGCTTTTCATCCATTCAGGTCCATGCCAATTAATATTGTACCAACGCATGTTGGTCTTCTCCCTAGAGGTCAAGGAGGATGCTGTGTGTATATTGGCTTCATGGCGCCCGTATGCCTAGGGCCATTCTAACTACTGAAGTTGTATTTTGTAGTATATACACTACTCACAAAAAGTTAGGGATATTCGGCTTTCGGGTGAAATTTCAGGATGAACCTAAAATGCACTATAACCTTTACAGGTGAAATTAATTTGACCTTCTCTAAACTTTTGAATGCACATGTCCAACTATTCAATGTTTCAGTACTTTTTGCACAACTTGCTGTTCTCTAACAAGGAGCTGAATGGCAAAATTCACAACAGGTGTTTGATCCATGAATCGACCAATACATTTCCTGGTTCAATTAGAATTGGTATTTAAACAGTCCTCTTCATCATGCTGTTCACATTTTGACATCATGAGACCAAGACGACACCTAACAATTGATCAACAGTACCTCGCCATTGCGAGGCTTCAAACAGGATGTTCTCAGAGGGAAGTGGCCACTGAGCTTAGAGTGTCACAGAGTGTCATCAGCAGGTTGCAACAGAGATACAGAGAGACTGGAAGAGTCACAGAAAGGCATAGAAGTGGACGTCCTTTGGCCACATCCCACACTGATGACCGCTTCATTGTGAACAGTGCCCTGCGGAACCGGATGATGAATGCCACTCAACTCCAGGCACATTTAAGGGAGGTGAGAGGCACCCAAGTGTCACGTCAGACCATTCGAAACCGTTTACATCAGCGTGGTCTGCGTGCTAGACGACCTGCAAGGGTACCTGACCACACCACCAGGCACAGGCGTCATCGTCTTGCATGGGCCAGGGAGCATTTACGCTGGACGAGGGACCAGTGGGCCTCAGTGCTGTTCTCTGATGAAAGTCGATTCACGTTGAGCAGAAATGATGGCCGCCAACGATGTTGGAGACGTCAAGGAGAGCGCTATGCATCAGCCACTGTTGTCACCAGACGACCCTTTGGTGGTGGCGGTGTTACAGTGTGGGCAGGTGTGTCTAGTCAATACAGAACTGCCCTACACTTTGTGAATGGTACAGTGACAAGCCCATACTACCTGAATAACATCATTAATCCAGTCATTGTGCCCCTGCATGAACAACACAGGCCTAATTTCATCTTCATGGACGACAATGCTCCAGCTCATCGAGGTCGCATCATTAGGGAAAGGCTGCTGGAGACTGGGGTACCTCAAATGGAGTGGCCTGCACTTTCTCCAGACCTGAATCCCATAGAAAACCTATGGGATCAGCTGACTCACCGTGTAGAGGCTCGTAACTCTGTACCCCAGAACCTCAATGACCTGAGGGCCGCCCTTCAAGAAGAGTGGGATGCCATGCCTCAGCAGACAATAAGTCGACTTGTGAACAGCATGAGACGTCGTTGTCAAGCTGTAATTGATGCTCAAGGGCACATGACAAGTTATTGAGACATTGACATTTTTGTTGTGGTATACCCACCACTGTTGTTGGCTTTTGTTTCAATAAATTGTTTGAGATGAGGAAATCACCATTGCATGCTTCTACTTAAATGCCCTACTTTCATGATACGTATAATATCACTGTAGCGTGAACTTACATTTTCCATAAATTGCACCCGAAAGCCAAATATCCCTAACTTTTTGTGAGTAGTGTATATATATATAAATGTATATGTACCAACCAGCTGAAGGCATTTCCCTAAAGCTAAGTTAACCAATTTAAGGGAAGTAGAAACTTCTAGGCTACCCTTATCGGTGTGAATGAATCCTCGCTTGTTGCTGGAAATTACGAACTTTTATTTTGGCAATAAGCCACACACAAACAGCCAAGTTCCTATGTTTCTAAACAGAAATAATTTAATCAACGTCGGGACAAATGTAACGTTCGTAAGGGGCGAATGACCAACGCCCCATGGCTTTTATTGTGCACGTCGGGGCGATCAAAACCCCCCCCAAAAACCATGCGCCGAGCTGCTAGTACGTGGTCTCCGGCTAACGTGATGACTAATGACCTTTCGCTTTTCATCTAGTCGGTCAGAGTAGCGAGGGGTTTGCCATGGGCTCCGAGGCATTTCTTAACTCGTTGTGGCTTCACAGGTAAGGCACTGCGGCCAATTTGCTGCGGCTACTACCAGCTCCATAGCTGCAGAATTTCTCAGCCACGTACGTAAATTTTATTTATTTATCATAAATTTATTTTATTTTTATTTTTTTGTTAACGGCAATATGAGTGGAGTTCCTTTCGTTGGGAAAAGGGCTTTGAGCGCAAATTATAGATATCGCAGAGGGCGACATCCGGTGCAGTTTTTCTCCAACAGAACAACCTGCTCGACCCTCATCAGTCCGGCTTCAGAACTGGGCATTCCACTGAAACTGCGCTCCTGGCTGTGACCGAGGCACTCACCACTGCCAGAGCCTCCTCCCTCTCCTCTGTCCTGATTCTCCTTGACCTGTCTGCAGCGTTCGACACGGTCAACCACAAACTCCTGATCTCCACACTGGCTGAGATGGGCATCTCTGGAACTGCCCTCTCTTGGTTTACATCCTATCTCACAGATAGATCCTACCAAGTCTCCTGGAAGGGCTCTGTCTCTGCACCTCATCCACTTTTTACAGGAGTCCCGCAGGGATCTGTACTGGGTCCTCTGCTGTTCTCCATTTACACTAAGTCTCTTGGTTTGGTTATTAATTCACATGGCTTCTCTTACCACAGTTATGCTGATGACACTCAACTCTTCCTCTCTTTCCCTCCCTCTACCCCACAGGTAAAGGAAAGAATATCTGCTTGCCTGGCTGACATCTCTGAGTGGATGTCTAGCCATCACCTGAAGCTCAACCTCGACAAGACTGAGCTGCTCTTCATGCCATACAAGACCTCCCCACTCCTAGACCTGTCCATCACCGTCGACGGAACCATGTTCACCACCTCCCGCTCTGCAAGGAACCTGGGGGTGGTCCTGGACGACCAGCTGGACTTCAAAGAACACATCAGGGCAATGGCACGGTCCTGCAGGTTCCTCCTGTACAACATCAGGAGGATTCGGCCGTACCTGACCACCTACTCCGCCCAGCTTCTTGTCCAGACCATGGTCACCTCACGTCTGGACTACTGCAACTCCCTTCTCGCAAGCCTACCAGCCTGCGCCATTCTGCCACTACAACTGGTCCAGAACGCGGCTGCTCGGCTTGTGTTCAACCTCCCGAAGTTCTCGCACGTCACCCCCCTGCTGAGGTCACTCCACTGGCTGCCGGTCATGGCCAGGATCAGGTTCAAAGTTCTGACCCTGGCCTACACTGCAGCCAAAAGGTCAGGCCCCTCGTACCTCCAGGACTTAATCCAGCACTACGCTCCTGCTCGACCACTTCGCTCTGCTGCTGCAGGGCGACTTGCACTTCCCCCCCTCCGTGTTAACGGCTCCCGCTCGTCCCGACTGCGGAGCTTTTCCACCCTAGCTCCCCAGTGGTGGAACGAACTCCCCACTCTGCTGCGCTCAGCTGAAACACTGTCTGTTTTTCGTCGTGGTCTGAAAACGCACTTTTTCAGACTCCACCTCGACTAAAATACCTATATAGGGCCATTCTATAGTACTTGCTTCCTGTTTTTTTTTTGTTTTTTTTGTTTGTTTTCTATTTAGTTGTGTTTTGGGTTATTTATAATTCAGAATGTATCGCTGACTGTGTGTACTACTCATGTTCATTACTAGGGATAGCTCCTACGCTGTGAGAAAGTTGTGCTTTGTCGGATTTGCTTTGTAGTCGCGTCAATGACCTTCAATATGCACTTATTGTACGTCAGTTTGGATAAAAGCGTCTGCCAAATGATTGTAATGTAATGTAATGTAATGTAATGTAATGTACTGTTGGACTTTTTACAGTCCTTACTTGATAACAGAAAAGCAGCCAGCACACTGAAAACTTATGCGGCTGCCATATTCAGCAGGCATGTCTGGGTACATAACAAGCCTGCAGGGAGCCATTACCTTGTCAGTCGGTTCCTGAAGGGTGTCCAGCGGCTGAGACCTGCGAGGTCACTGGTAGCTCCCTCTGGGGATCTCCCCTTGGTGCTGAGTGCACTCACGGTTCAGCCCTATGAGCCTCTCAAGACGATCAGTCTTAAGTGGCTTTTTTTTAAACGGTGTCTCTGCTAGCGATGGCATCAGCAAGAAGCGTTTGGTGAGCTCTGCGCTCTCTCCATCAGCGCAGAGTGACTAAGGTGGAGACCAGCCGACTCAGGAGTCACATTGCGGGGCCTGCTGGACGCACATCTGATATGTCCAGTGCGTGCGCTGCGACGCTACGTCGAAGCTACTGCTTCTTTCAGATGTACAGGGCAACTCTTTGTCTGCTACGGCAAGACTAGAGGGACAGCGCTCTCGGCTCAAAGCCTCTCCCGACGGGTCAAGGTCAAGGTTATCTTTATTATCCCCAAGGGACAATTTTCTTTACAGCCAGCAGTAACCACATAACCATCAGACAAATAATAATAAATAGACAACACGTACAATATACAAATCACATTGAGTTATTTAAAAGGCCAATGGCAGCAGGAACGAATGAGTTCTTAAGTCTATTTGTCCTGCATCTTGGCAGATTATATCTGCGGCCAGATGGAAGCAACTTGAACCCCTTGGACAGGGGGTGGCTAGGATCAGCCAGGATTGACTGGGCCTTCAAGGTCCTAACCTTGTACTGATGAGAAAGGTCATTCAAGGTCGTGCCTGCAATTTTGCTGCACACTTTGGTGATACCCTGCAATCTGTTTCTCTGTGACCCGTACCAACTGACAAAGGAGAATGTGAGGACTGATTCAATAAAACATTTTCATAAAGGTATTGTCATTGTTAAAACTTCGAAGCTTACAATAAAAATACATGAGCTGATGGGCTTTTCCACACACAGCATCCACATGAAGCTCGAAGGTCAGCTTGTCATCAATTACAGTGCCCAGATATTTATACTGCTGCACAACCTCAACAGCCTGATCATTAATCACAACAGGAGAGATGATCGTAGAATTCTTCCTAAAATCTATTTTCATCTCTTTAGTTTTGGACACATTGATGTCCAAGAAGGACGACTTGCACCAGTCTGTGAATTCCGCCACTACAGGGCCATCACTGCTGAGAAGAGACACGATGACAGAATCATCGGTGAACTTAATGATATGACACCCCACATATTGGCTTTGGCACGTGTTACAAGACAAATAAAAGAGGCGAGACGATGCACCCTGGGGCGATCCGGTAGAGGAAAAAAGAACATCTGACAAAACACCATTAACCTTCACACGTTGTGACCTTTCAGTTAAGAAGTCCATCAGCCAACATATCAGGCCTGGATCAATGTTATGGATGATCTCTAACCTTTCTGCTAAAATGTGAGGCTGGATACAATTAAAAGCTAAGGAGAAATCGCACTAAAGTCTTTGCACCCTCTAGGTCTGCCAGAATCATGTTTAAAAGGGTGTCCGACGCATCGTCAACACCCCTGCCTAACCTGTAAGCAAATTGGAGCGGATTCAAATTTGCCTGTACTGTGTTCAGGAGCGCATCTTCTCAAATGACTTCATAATAAGAGAGGTAAGTGCCACAGGCCTGTAGTCATTAAGTGACTTTGGAGCTTTATTCTTCGGCACAGGTACAATGATGGAATCCTTCCAAAGACAAGGAACCCTATGGAGTTGGAGTGACAACATGAAGATGAAACATAATATGTTTATATATGCCAACTGTTCAGCACAATTTTTAAGTATACAACCTCCAGTTCCATCAGGGCCGGGACCTTTCCTTTACACCCTGGAAAAGTTTTAGGACCTTGCCCCTATGAACAAGCACACTATTCTGCTCTGGAACAGCATTTTTGAAGACTGACTGCTCCTCACTAAAATCATGGACATTAAAACGATTATAAAAGGTGTTCAGTTCATTAGAAAGGTCAAGGTCAGGCTTGCCATTAAGGGAAATTGGACACTTCTTGGACTGTATCTCCATCATAGACTTCACTTCGCTGAGTACTGAGCATGTTCTCTACTTTGTCCTTGTAACTACACTTAGCAAGCTTAAGTTCCTCTTTAACTTGCTTCTGTGGTTCCCTGTATCAAGTCACATCCCCCTGGTTGAAACTGATATTTCGCTGGTTAATTGTGTTTTTGACAAATTTGGAGACCCATGGTTTATTATTTGGATAAATGGAAATTGATTTCCGGGGGATGACTATGTCCTCACAAAAGGTGATGTATGAGTTCGTTCAAATCATCACAGACATTTTTAATCAAGTCCCAGTCTATGGAACTATAACAGTCCTGGAGACATTGGATAGACTCCTCCGACCAGACTGGAACTGAACGTTGTTCCGGCTTGTTTCTCTTCAGGACCGGTTTGTAGGACGGAACCAAATAGACAACATTGTGATCAGACATACAGAGTGGAGCTCTACGAAGGGATCTGTAAGCTCCCTTGACAGTTCCATAACAAAGATCCAGACATTTCGTAAGTCGTGTTGGACAAGTCACATACTGGTAAAAATTAAACAAAGACTTTCCTGGTTTACAGTGATTAAAATCACCTATAACAAAGTTTGGTGCATCCGGCGGAATCCCTTGAAGCCGTTGCACTGTTTTTACCATAGCCCGAGTTGCCATGTCAACATTAGCCTTCGGGTGAATATACACAAGCGTAACAAATAACTGGAAATTCCCTTGGTAAATAAAAGGGACATAGGGATACAGACAAAAGTTCAATATCGGGGGTGTACAGTGTCTCCCTAACGATGACCGTGTTGGATCACTTTTTGTTGACGTAGAGACACAAGCCTCCACCAAGTGACTTACCGGTCACTGTGGAGTCTCTGTCAAGGTGAAAGGGTACTCCGAAACTTTTGATTTATAGATCAGAATGCGAGTCTTGTTCTTTAAGAAATGTTTCCGTTAAAGCAAGAAGACAAGCATTGTTATACTCCGTCAGGAACTTAACATTTGCCTGAAGCTCGTCAACTTTGTTGCGGAGTGATTGAACATTGGCAAGGATGACTGTAGGAAGGGGTATCCGATGGTAGCCCTGTCTCTTGAGCCTCTGGTGCATGCCGCCACGTCTCCCCTTTTTCCTCACACCTGTCGGCTTGAATGCCCAGCTCTGGTTCCCCACAGAAGGATCCGGCCAGATGATCTCCGAGGGAAAAACTGCCGAGGGATCCACGATGCCCGCACCGGAGTTGCACAATAGCAGGAGGAACTCATGGCTATACTGGAGAGGCTCCCGGTCAAACTGGGGTGAGTCATTTGTTGCTTCTGTCATATGCAGATCAGTTAAAAATAGATTAAAATAGATTAATAGTGACGATAAAACAAGTTAACATGTTAAAAACCGGTTAAAAAAGGAGCAAAAAGCCCATCAAACTGGGGTGAGTCATTGTTGCTTCTGTCATACGCAGATCAATTAAAATAGATTAAAATAGATTAACAATGACGATAAAACAAGTTAACAGGTTAAAAACGAGGTTAGTGAAGGCAATAGCCACGGCCTATGAGGCTAGCGCGAAACCCTCGCCTATTCATATCCAGGGCCGATCCACCAGCTGCCTCATGGGCAGCCCTGGAAGGCGTACCTCTTAAAGAAATTTGTGAAGCGGCAACGTGGACGTCCGCGTGCAAATTTACGAGGTTTTATCACGTCAGTGTGGCGCCAGGCTCAAGGGTAGGTGCAACCGTCTTACCTGCAGCCTTGGCATCCACGTAAGGATGATAGTCCCTCCTGACACTTTGGGTATAAGTCATCCATATTGATGACCCTAATGGTCGGAGGAACGAAATAGAATGAATGGTACAGCTGTAACCCCATTAGGGATCATAGTCACTCGGGACCTTTTAAGGGAGAGAAACATGAAGCTTGATTTATACTTTTTTTTCCCCCCAAACACTGTGTGACACATTAAATTTTTGGCTCATATGACAAGGTATGCTCCGCGCTATGATGGCTATGATGCAGCTTTGGCAAAAACTGGTATGGTATGCAGTAACCGCATAGCCTTTTTATTTTATTTATTTTTTTGTTTTCAAAGAGGGCATTTCCCGATATAATTGCTTACTTGTTGCGAAAGTGCGGCCATGGTGATAGATTTACGTTAACATCTGTCTGAAATTGTAAACAAGTCGTCGATGTTCATGGTAAGAAGAAATTTTATGACAGCGGAACCAAGTCGACCAATACGATCGTCGAACGATTCCTACAGATTACCCTGTCTCCTGTGCCTACTAAAACCGCACGAGATCCTATCGTTTAAGAATTTGTCTTTGGAATCTTAAAACACGTTGAGCTAATTTATTATAGAGCTGCAACTATCGATTATTTTCTTAGTGATTAGTCTATCGATTACTTTTCCGATTAATCGAGGCACTGTTTTTTTTTTTCTCAAAACATAACAATTTATTGATATAACAATGACAGATCTTAACAAAAATGTCATTTAATTTCATCAAAGAATTAATAATAAAAATATTATATTTTTTTCTTTATTTAATTAAATATACATTTTTAACAAACAACAAACCAATCACCCATCCCACCCTCAATTTCTATCCCTCTCTCTACCCTCCCTCCACTTTACCCCTCCTCCTTTCCCATCTCTTGGGTCAGGGATGCCAGAGGCTCGGGACTCTTCGGCCATTTTCAGATAGAATTTCGAAAATGGCGGCAAAACATTTAGCCGCAAGAGGAGCGCTTTGGAGAGATTATAAAAAATAAATAAATTTTAAGAAATTTATATAATTTTTATTATCAACTAATCGATAAGGGGAAAAAATTCAATCAATGATTTTTTTATATACGTATATAATCGATTAAATCGATTAGTTCGATTAACTGTTGCAGCCCTAATTTATTAACTAACATCAGGCGCGCTAGCTCGCTATACTATGGACGTTTTTTTTTCTAGCCAGATAATGTAGATCAGTGGTTCTCAAACTCGGTCCTCGGGGACCACTGTGTATGCTGGTTTTTGTTCCAACCACAAAGCTGTAAATTTTTCTTAATTAGGTGCTTTTCATGTTTAGAGGGATTATTTACACTCTTAAAACACATCATGTCAGAAATAGCTATGCATGCCATGACAAATAAAATTCCCATGTTCCTACTGTGCTTATTGGGCTATATTACAAATAGGTAACATTTGTTTTTTAAACTGATCAAATTAAAGACTGGTGCGAATCAACTGACACGCCAGACCTGTTTTAGGGGGCTGTAGCCCCCCTAAATATTTTTAAATCTTTATATTTTTTTCAGATTGATTTGACAAAATGCGCCATCGACACTCCAGAATCATAACACACACAGAAAAGTCTGGCGCTAGGACCCTGGGGAGGCTTAATCTAGTCCAGCCATTGGTTAGACTGCAGTGTGGTGCGTGCACTGAGCCGCGTGACCGCTCAATTCAAATGACCGCTACAGAGACTGGGTTGTAGTATGAACGTTCCAATGCTGCTGTAACAAGCACTATTACTTGAGCTCGATACAAACATAAACTAGCTTAACGTTTACGGAATTTAAAATGAACAAAATTACAAAAGCGTTTGCTCCATAGGTCTGCTCTCAATTGCTGCTGCTAGGCTGGGTCCAAACCATGTAGACAAAATAGGCCTAAGTAAGTTCAAACTACTTATCAATTGTAGCCTACACTTTCCATTATTTAGAGTCATATGTGACTGCCAGAGTCTATGATGTGTAAAACAACTCGACTATAAGGTTGTTTGTATCAAGTAAAATCATGCTTTGATTCTTATTCTTATATTGTATGTCTTATGGGTATAACTGGGTTGAAAATATGACTGTAAACCCCTTATTTTGGTAGAAAAAGGTAGGAGTTTCTTCATCATAGCCTATGGGAACCATATTAACGTTAGTTGCTGAAACCCCTGGCTCCTATCGCCTCTCCAGTTCCTATAGCCGATAGCCTAACTGTTACTGGTTCTAGTTTTAGGTTTATATGAGATAGCCTAACTATAGTTGTTCAACTAAAATGCCTAAACAGAATTTGTGAAGCTTACCTGTTACTATTATACCAGCTAAATAAATGTAAAAACGGAACCAACTTGCTGCATCTGCAATATGGAGCCTCTCTGGTATTATGTCCGCAGTTGGCTACTGCGAAAGCCTGGATAATACAGTATTATTTTACAATAGTACAATAGTTTACAGTTAGCTACGTTGGTAACTTATTTGACTCATAAAGTGAAGGAGTTTTCATAAAGCTACAAAAGTGCAAAGTTATTTTTTTCTAATGATAGGGAGAAGTTTACGGGAAAGTATAATTCTGAGGGAATCCTTCCCCCCACCCCCCAACATGAAGGGTGATCACAAGTTTAAATTGAATCAATGCATGCATGAACATTTAGATGTATGCTAATCTGTTTTATTTTTTTATTTTATTTCAGATTTCCCCCCCCATTTTTCTCCCAATTTAGTAGCCAATTGAACCCCTATTCTAATTCAATTCCCCCCTGTGTAGCAACCGCTAGAGAATCACTGCTAAACAACCCCGCCAGCTGGCAGTGGGACGGAGGGGCACCACGTCCTCTTCAGGGCGCGACTCCTCCTAGGTCTCCTGACCGTGATTCCAACTTGCCCAGGGCCGCTATGCGCGCAGCGATTCCCACAGGGCGCCGGCCATGCTCGGAACTGGCAGGACCGGGGCGCAAGCCCCGATCCTCGGAGCACAACTGCACTGACTGAAGGTCGGCGCTCTTACCGTTGCACCACCGCAACGGCCCCTGGAATCTGGTTTTTAATTGCGATAAAAAACAAATCGCTGGCCAGGCCTAAATGAATTCCACTGCCATTGAGGCAATTTGCTATAAGCTGTCAAACTAGAATAGGCTACACATTGTCTTTGACATCAGAATGTGTCAACCATTGCCGATGCCGATAAATTTTAGTTGATAGATGATGGGAGGGTATTGTACATCAGTGCAACCCTATTGCTTTATATCAAAGCAAGTTAAAGAAAATTCTTTGCAACAACTAAATTATTTCTGCTCTCAAAACTCATGGGGAACAACCATTTTGTGACTGCTTCTTTGAAAAAAATTCTCCTGGCGGTGCATGCACCCAGATCCCCCTAGTAGAGGCTTAGCCCTCCTAAACATATATCTCTGGTGACGCCCCTGCTTCTAATTAGGTAGTTGAACACCTGTGTTTTTACGTGTGTTCTCTCATAAATTTTTCCTTAAATGTATTAACACTGCAGGTTTGGCTCATTATCATTAGTGATGGGCATTTGGTCTGAAATTGGGAATCGATTCCAGAACCGGTTCTCAGTTTTGCAACCGGGTTTAAGAATCAATTCTGATTCCAAATCAATTCAAAATGTTTCTCATGAAAAACTCTAAAGCCATTGGCCTAGCTATTCCCTATTGTCGCCGCGTAACGTTATGAGTTTGGCTTTTTTGGTTGACAGATTGCGTCACTTGTTTTGGGATTTACAAACTGAGCCTGGCAACTCTGCTAGCTAGCTGATATAAAGCTGATGGCTAGCCTAGAATACTAGCTAACGTTAATCTAGTTTGTGGCAATTTTGGCTAATTTTATCTTGCCATTCTTTGCGATTCAAATGTCAATTCTGAATGCGATTAAAGTTTGAACTTGTTAAAATTGCCTGCCTTTTAAAATAGGCCGAGGTACTTTAGGATAGCTGCCTGTTGCTGATCTGATGTTATGATCTGATGTTAGGCAACTCTCCATGTTTTTCTTGATGCAGGCACTGCGACCAGCACTGACAGTCATTCCCAAAATTGTCTATCTTGATTCCATGCGTGTATCGGATTGGTTCTAAATAACAACGGGAAATGAGGTCGTCTATTTGAAGACACAATTCACAAAAGAATAAAATCAAACGCTTTAGGCTATTACTAATAGCCTAGTGTTTGATTTCGTTGGTCTGGTCTTAAATATTTTTTTCAGAATCATACCCTACTACAGCAGGACTCGGAGGTTTTTAGAATTTGCTTTTAAATCAAACGTCAATGGGGGAAAAGAAAACAAATTAAACAAGTGACTGGCTATAGGCCAGGCTAAATCCACCCCTGGTTGTGTTGCTGTTAGCTACAGGCTATAATTAATATTTTACGTGTATCAATCATGAAGTTTAACAATGCAGATGAAGAAAGACAAATTTGTGATATGCGGCAATAGTAGTAGCTAGCCACAGTAGGAGCCTAACATAGGCATGAACTTCCCCAGCACCCCCACTTAAAAATGGTTCCAAATGACCGATTTGATAGAGCTATCCGTTTCTTTCCAATGTTAGCTGACTAAGATTAGACCACACTTAGGCTACCAAAACAAATAGTGCATTGGTCCCATTTGCTGACAACATTTCCTTTTTTGAGTTTAAGTTTCCATATTTTGGGCATCATAATAGCATATCAAGTCTATACTGCACCTGACACTGCATAACAGAAGGCTATAACCTACACAGGAATTACTGGTTAAAGGGTTAGTTCGGAATTTTGGACATAATGTCTCATTTACGACTTACCCATGATGTAGTTGATTGATGGAAACCATTTTCAGCTAATCCCATGCTGTCCTTCTTTTGGACATACACACATTGCTAATGCTAGCGTAACTCTATGGTAACCGGTAGCATCCACTACCAAACGCACTTAAATACTCCACAGTGCACCCAAAGCAAATAAAATACGACGACAGTCTATCAGGGTTATTTTGAGTGTTTATACCATCATTTTTGAAGTCAAACTATCGTTGAATACTTTACTTTGTGCTGACCTATATTCTTTGTGGAAGTACAGTGGCGGAGCGATACTTTACGTTACTGGTCGACTACAACAACAATGAAGAGAAACAAGTTGCAATGGCCACGTTCGCTCCGCCGCCGTACTTCCACAGAGCGATACTTTACGTTACTGGTCGACTACAACAACAAAGAAGAGCAACAAGTTGCAATGGCCACGTTCGCTCTGCCGCCGTACTTCCACAGAGAATATAGTTTTTTTTCCCCAATGACCTAGCTCAAATTCTACAACTCTAATCGCTAAAGTTGACATAGCGATATGGCGGGCTGTGACATGGACTAATGCTTTTGGTGGGTGATATTTCTGTTTATTGTACAGTTTTTAAATAAACCTTTATAATTCCATACCGGAAATTAATTGTCCACTGATTTAACATTGGGGCATAAATTTGCTAGCAACCAAAGGCTAATTGAAAGTTCAAACTACCGTTATCACACAGTCTCGTGCACTGCGAGATTTCTTACTCTTCGCTCTCAAGCTTCCACAGCGCACACAAAACCAGCCCATAGATATGAACCAGCCGTAGGTTACTAGCGTTAACTGTTACCTATAAGTCCAAAGCGAGTTTTGAATTTTCCGTATGGTTTAACATTTTTCTGAATCACAAGACGTGTGGACAAATCAACTCAAAAGAGTAAGGTGGATTACGTTATTTTGCCAGGTCAGTGATCACAGAAGTTCCACCAGACCACCTTCGCGGAAAAACAGCAAAGCGTAAAACTATTTGCAATCGTAGGTAAAAAAGGGATACATATCGGTAACACCCTGTACCTAGTTTTGTAGAAAAAAATGTCCTTGTTATCCTCCGGAGGCTATTTTCTTCAGGACTTCTGCTATTTTCTTTCTTTAATGGCAAATATGCAGGACGTCCGCCCGCCGTGGCATTAGCCGGGGGGGCACCTATTACCGACCACCCCTCGCGATTAATGCCGCAGTCTTTATTTTTCTCTAATTTTGCCATGGTTAGTGGCTGTCTCCTTTTGTTTCTACCATTGTTTTCCGTTTGGCGTCGTCTGAAGCTCTATCGGATTTTTTCTTCCTCCGTCCCGGCGTTTGGATCTCTCCGGTTCATTATCTCCGACACCTGTGTTTGGAGCTTAACTTCCGCTTTCCGGTGCTTCTAGATTGTCCTTGCATTATGACTAGGAAGCCGGTATAGGTAGAGGTATAAGACGTTAGCTTCTGAATCTCTGTTGGTGTTTAACAAAGACGCAGCTATTTGTATTGGTGATAGGATTAGAATTTCTGGTTTTCTGTCCTATCGTCCTCTATTCTTTTCTTTTTGCCTGCAGCCTGTTTATTCTCTGTTCAGCTCATTAGCCGACTGAGCTGTAGTTACAGGCTTGCTATTTTGTTAGTTTCTTTTCAGTTCTCAACCTCTTATACACACAGATCAATTAGTGCGTGAGGTTCTTTCTTTTTGTTTGCTTCTCGCTGTTTGAGCGATTTTTCGTCTCCGTTTGAGGTTGTTTTGTGTTAGCCTTGTGCTGGGGAAGTTTTGTTTCCGCTTTTCCGTTTCCCTTTCTTCCCCTGGTGTGGTTTAATTCCGCTTCTGTGGCGTGTCTATTTTTAGATACGCTTTCTGCATCCTTATCTGTCGCGTTTGGTTCTCAATTCTCTAACCAAAACCTGACAAATTTTCTGCAAGTGGAGCCACTATAAGCCATAAAGTAAGCACGCATTCAACTCTATGGTATTTTATCTTTTCAAAAATACGTCAATGATCCTATGTAGTCTCCAATTTATTTTGTAAGACAACATCTTCACCTGTGCCTTGTGGAAACACTGTAAGCTGACTACAGTAGCCTATACATGACAAAAATTCCTTATGACAACACTCTGCGGCCCATTGTTTCTTCTCAAACACCTTAATTAAATGGGTTGAACAATTAATATACATGTTAAAAATGCAAACATAGAAACATAATCCAATCATTTCATTAATTGCATTTCAGCATTATAATGGTAGACAGCTAGCATGGTAGCATGATCAGCAATGGGACGTTATTTTAGAAGTTGTAGAAGCGCCTTTCTACAAAAACGGCAGCTTTCCTATACTCACTTTTAGAACAAGAAAAATATCTCCTATTTTAATAATGATGACACATAATACATATCTTGCATTAATTCAAAATGTTCTTTTGTTAAAAAAAGTGTCCTTTAGGTGCATTCATTTGTTTACCATTAATAGCCTATAAAAAAAATCACGTCCTATCATCGTGGAGGTTGTGAGACATTTTAAGTTGAAAATTGTATTTCTTCTTGTTTTAATGCGATTAAACTTAAGTATACCGATTTTATCTGTTTATTTTTAATAGCTAAATATCCTATTTAAGTAGGCTAGATGTAAAAAGATGAAATCATATTTTATATTTTAATTTCAAACATTGCTTTTCAGTGTTGTTTTTGTTTGTGGAAAATCTGTAGGCTACGTTGCATTTCAGGAGAAGAGATAAAAACCTGCCAAGGCTACGTTGTGTTATGTCCTGCATTGCAAATTTCACCAGAAGAGGGGACTGTTTACAAAAATATACCAGCAATACTTACACAGCTATGCCCTTTATTCCTCTGAAGAGTATATTTTGTAACATTAAATACAAACCATGCCTTGTGCACACTCCTTAACTGGACAGCAAAAAGGCGTGACAAATCTCCTATTTGTAAATACATCCAGCCAGTTATTTCTTCTAACCCCCCCCCTAATTAAATTTAGTTATCAGAACAAACTTTAAAAGGTATGTGAAAAAACACAATTAGTAATTCAGCCATTTCATACTTTATTATAAATCACATTTTGTCATTGTGATGGTGGTTGCATGATCATTACAATGGAGCTATTTGCTGGAACATTTGTCACATGAAAAAATGTATACTTCCACCAAAGTACATAGTAAAGATTAATTATATTTCATAAAAGTGAATGTTTGACTTAAATTTTACTTAAACAATTGAATCAATATAAAATGTATTTAAATATAGAAATATGAAATCTAAAAGTTATTAAAAACCTGTATATGATGTTAAAAAAGTTCAAATCTGGGCAGTTAAAACATAAGAATTGGCCATCCTCCTCACTCAACTTCAAGACATGAGGAGTGGAACCACTGCTCGCGGGATACACAGAAAACCCATAATACCACCATGTCTTCTTTTTTGGGAGGGTCCACCTCGCCACATGAGCATAGACTGAGGCCTTCCCTCAAATGTCTGATGATGATGTGCCATCTATAGAGAAAAGGAAGGTAAATATAATTAATTTCAGTACTTAATTCATAAAAACAACAACAAAAAAGTTGTGAAACCACTTAGGTGCTGAAAAAATATTTATTTAGGGCTCTTCAATGCACAAAACATATATCTTGCCATTGAGCAAGGAAGGCTATCTGTACTGCTGTCTATGTACTGGCGACACGTTTAGAAACCAGCCTCTCTTCCTCAGGCAGAATAATCAATGCTGCCTGAGGAAGAGAGATTGGTCTCGAAACATGAGTTGGGCCTCTGTTATTGAAGAAGAAAAAAAAACATGCATGAACACTGAGCTAAGCTTTCTACTTCTGTTGATTGCACACAATAGCACATAAGAGGGCAGTGAGATAAACTATGTAATAAACCCATGAGATAAACAATGGAGTGGTGGAGAGAAGAGGGGCTGTGGAGGGAGGAGGGGCTGCAGTTATGTGCTACAAAGTAAAATCAGAAAGGTAAACGACCAAGTACTAAAATGTCAAAGCAAATACATTTGCCATGATGCATATTACTAACTTATGCCTCATTTATGATACAGATCAAACACTGTTATTACCTTTTGCTGCTAGCAGGAGGGTGACAATGGAGGCAGGCAGCCTAGTGGAGGGACGCCGAACTTGGGAAGTCGTAGAGCACGTGTGGCTAGGGGCTAAAGATTGGGCGGATGGACTGGTGATGACAGGAGAGATGCTTCCTTTCTCTCATCTCCAGACATGAGAGAAAAATTTTTTGTCAGGGGAGGTGGATGTCCAAAGCGTCTTACTCTTCAGCAAACTCTGCTTTCAGTGGTGCAAAAAAAAACCTGTTGAACAGCTGAAATATATGGGAGAGATGTGGTGGAAGACAGAGGAGCACAACACCTTCCTTAATTGGCCAGGTCTGTGGTCTCCCTGTCGATGTGGCTGTTGTGGCTGTCGAACACCAGGAGCAGGGGGCGCTCCTTCACCCCGTACAGGAGGAAGTGTTTCTGGAACCACTTTAGGAAAATGGTGGTGTCTATGTAGCCACAGGGTGTTATCCAAAGCTGTCCCAGGGTAGTCACCTCCGGGGTACCCCTTCCCATAGATTATAATTGGTGGAATGTCTTCCCTAGATGCGTTCAGGCATGCCAGCACTGTGATGTGGTGCCTGGTGCCGGGTGCTTGAATGTAGGGATGTTTGCACCCCGTGCTGACCAGCACCTTGCAGCAAAGTTTTCCCATCTGAAACCCTGACTCATCGCAGTTATAGATTTGTCTGGGTTTCTCCATTAGCACATTCTCCTCTACCATGTCCTTCAGCATGAAGTTAAAGTAATGGGCAATGTTCCTCTCCCTGGCACACCTGATTCTCCCTCTTGTTGCTGTAGGGACAACAGGAACTACAATTCCATACAGTTCACAGGAGGCTCCTCCTCCACGTTGGAAGTGACGTAGGACGTTGTACCAGTTGCGATTTCCGTCCGCACTGTAATGTGATACTGCGCAGGGGAAATGCGTGACTGGCAATAAAGTTTATAAAAGGGGCAACACGGCCGCTCCTTCGATCAGTTCTTCGCAGTTCTTCTGGTTCAGTTGTCCGCTCAACTCGCCAGGGCCTTCACTGTCTCGTCTCACGGCCCTGTGCGGCCTGCACGCCTGTGGAAGAGCCCTCGCTCCACAAGGAAGCACGGCCGTTCATGACGCTGATCCAACTGAGCGAGGCGGCCTCATCTACCCCGGGGCTATTGGCCACAGAGGACCGGAGACGAGACGCAAGGAGACATCGCGAGCACCCAGTGGTTAAAAAGAACCACTAAGCGGACCACGCACTCACTGATCCTACAGCACCACCGGTGAGTCCCCAAAGAGGCAAGCGGTCTGCAGTAGGATCATGCTGCATAGTTCGGGAGAAATAATGCGACCGGTTCCATTATTCACCCCTACGAACTGCAACCCTGACAACAAAATAAACCAGTTCCAGGGACCCAAGATGAGGCGGCCAGTTCCCCCTATCGCTACCCCTACGAACGGCAACCACAGGATCAGGGCGACCGGATTTCCCCTTTTCATTGTGAGTGTGCAATCCAACGGAGGAACCTATTTAACGGACTATAATCCAAGTAAGGCTGTAACATGGGCAATATCATATTAGTTAGCCACCGCAACATATTTGTGATTGGATGTATGCAACTGCTATTGAATGGTTATTGTGTGTACCTCCAATATGTCGATGAAGTGAGGATTTAGTAAAATATTTATGTATGTATTTTCTGAATCCAGTTTTTAACAGCCAATGCCCGCGTTTTTAATGTTCAGCACTCTGAATACTGAGCACAAGTGGCGTCAACATTTAAAACTCCTCACTTATCCAACACTTTAAATTAATTTTGTGATATAATTTGTTAATGATTGTCAAGGATATCAATTATCAATTAAATTGTTGGATCAACTTTTATCAAAATGTACAACTCACAACCAGATTAGAACTAAGAGATTTATTAAGTTACAACAAGTATTCAACGCCTTATGTAAAGACGTAGGTTCAACTACCTTAACAAACAATCAATGCTACAGACATGGACAAGTTACAGTCACAAAAGAAATGAATGAAAGACAATACCAGACCACAGCTTGTTTCTCCCAAGGTAATCCACAGAATGCACTAACACCAAAGTCCAAGAACCAACAGACAGAAGAACATTCAAAAAGTCCAGGGATGAAATGTAAAATTCCAGACTCCGCAAACACCACCCAGATACAAGACTCAGATGAAACTCCAAAAACCGAACTAAGGCTTCTTTCCTTCCGCGCCCATAAAAATACCTCCACAGGTAGGGCATCGGCATCCCTGTCCTGATTGGGTTAATGTGTGAGAAGGGGGGGGGGGGGGGGGGGGGGGGGGGTCATGACAAAGACTGGCTTATCTTTGATGTTTGTGGGGGTGAGTGAGTGAGAGAGAGACAGAAGGGGAGGGGGGGGGGGGGGGGGCAGGGGATGGAGGAGCTGGGTAGTTTGCTTATATCTAAATATTACATATCCTACATTGCTAATGTTGTTTTCTACTTTGTAGAGCCTGACTGCCTGCCATCCCCTACTTGCATGCTTGTATTGCCCTCAGCATTGCCTCCTCCCTCCATCTCTTTTTGGCATTGTTCATCTGTAAAAATATTCAAAAATACATTTCTGCACTCTTCCCTCAATTATTCCAATAATCAATGTGTTCTATGAGAATCGTTAAATTATAAGTACAAATGAAGTTTACTTAACATTTTAAATGTAGCTAAATATTTCTGAATTTGTCAAAAAAGGCAAACTTGAGGATTCCTACATTATTGATTGCAAAGAATAAAAATGTGAATCTACTAATTAGTAATACTAATATCTTAATTATATGTCATTATTATCCATCAAATGGATCTGAGCATTAAAGTACATATATTCATTAATTCTAATAAATGAAGTTGCTGCCTAATTATATAATTATCTGTATTGTTTCAGGAATTATTTGACATGGCACAACATCTTTTTTTTGAGCAGACTCATATCATAACATTAACTTTAGTCTTGTAAATCCAACATCAGCGTGTCACTGATAATTGAAATATAAGATAAGGAACTAAGTAAATATCTATGCATTATTTCAAATTCAATAATGAAATGAATAGATAGCCCATTTCATTTAATGAGCGAGAAACTTTCATAAGCGAGTCAAAAACTGAATGTCACTGTCCACAGTTCTAGCCATCGTGCACTGTCTGAACTGCTTTCTGTGCCGTCCGCTGGGATACTAATTTTCTGAGGCGCATTTATTTGTGTATTTAAAGTCAAGTCAAGTTTATTTGTATAGCACATTTTCATACACAAGGCAACTCAAAGTGCTTTACATAAGACATAGAAAGACATTATATAAAAAGTGAATTAGAATTGAACAGTGTTAATAAGAAGTTAAAACAATTATAATAAAACGCAATACTGGTTGGGCCCACAAAACAAATACCCCAACAAACACTCCTACCACAAACAGCCTGCTACCTGCCATCTGCTACGCACCATACAACCTCTCTCTCTGGGTGATAATATACCTGCCAGCTCCGCTGCAGGTGCCTGCCAGCTACGCTGCAGGACTTTTGTAAAAATATTAGCCCATGGGTGGGAGCAGCATACAGCCTCCACAGTTTGAATCACTCCACAGAGTGACGGACCCGTCGGTCACTAATCAAACTTTTAAGTTGAGCGCACTACGGCCTCAAGTTGAGCGCACTACGGCCACTTTTTACATATTAGCCCATGGGTGGGAGCAGCATACAGCCTCCACAGTTTGAATCACTCCACAGAGTGACGGACCCGTCGGTCACTAATCAAACTTTTAATCAAACTTTTAAGTTGCCTCAAGTTGAGCACACTATGGCCTCTTTTTCTTTGCCTAACTTTATAGAGGACTTTTCAAGTGTTCAACAGATAACAGGCAACAACTGAACATCAGATAACAGTATTTATCTAAGTATATGCGGTGCAGAAAAAGAATTTAAAAAATAAAATAAAATAAATAAAAATATATTAAAAAAGAGATAAAAAATAAATAAAAGATAAAACACCTTTAAAGGATAAATAAGCTTAAAAATAAATAAATTAGAAAAGAATAAAAGAAAAGATAGAAGTGCCTCTGTCTTTTTGATAGACAGACATGAGCTAATGGAACACTCTAATCAGATATGTTAGGTACACAGGGAGATAAATAAAACAAGAAACAATAGAGTTAAAAATACCGGCTGGGCTTAATAAAAGTACAATAAAATGCAGTACAATGCAGCAAAATTTCAGTCAAAGGCCCGTGAGAAGAGCAAAGTTTTCAGACCAGATTTAAAAGACATAATACAAGAGGCATGTCTAAGGTCGTAGGGTAGTAGGTTCCAGCTATGGGTAGCGTAAAAACTAAAGGCTGCCTCCCCATTTTTTGTTTTAACCTTAGGCACAATGAGCTGATCCGATCCCAAAGATCTAAGAGATCTGTTTGGTTTATATGGCCTGAGCATTTCCAAGATGTATTTTGGTCCTAAGCCATTGAGTGATTTATAAACTATTAGCATCACTTTGAAATCTATTCTATAGCGGACTGGAAGCCAGTGTAATGATCTAAGGATTGGAGTAATGTGTGCATTTCTTTTAGTCCTTGTAAGAAGCCTGGCAGCAGCGTTTTGAATAAGTTGGAGCCGTTTAATGGACTTTTTTGAGAGACCAGTAAAGAGAGCATTACAGTAATCAACCCTACTTGAAATGAAGGCATGAATGAGGGTTTCTAGGTCTTGTTTTGACTCTTGCTATATTCTTAAGATGATAAAAGGCGGATTTGGTTATCGACTTGACATGGTTATCAAAGTTGAGATCAGAGTCAATGAGTACACCTAGGTTTCTGGCCTGCATGGTTGTTCGTAAACCAAGAGTGTCAAGGTGGAGAGCTATTTTTTGTCTCGGTTCTTTGCTCCCGAAAACAATAATTTCGGTTTTGTCTTTGTTTAGCTGGAGAAAGTTTTGACACATCCAGCTGTTAACTTGCTTTAAGCATTGGTGTAGAGAGTCAATAGGGTTGTAGTCGTCAGGAGTAAATGACAGGTAAATTTGTGTGTCATCCGCATAGCTGTGGTATGACATTTGGTACCTTTGAAAGATTTGACAGAGGGGGAGCATATATAAGTTGAACAATAGAGGACCGAGGATGGAACCTTGGGGCACCCCGGAGGTCAGAGTAGTCCGTTCTGATTGGTAGTTATTAATGGTTACAAAGTAATCTCTATCTTGTAGGTAAGATTTGAACCAGTTTAAAGCTGTGCCCGAGAGCCCGATCCAATGATGTAGTCTGTCAATGAGTATTTGATGATCTATAGTATCAAAGGCTGCACTGAGATCCAACAGAACAAGAACAGAGATTTTACCTGAGTCACTGTTTACGCGAATGTCATTTAAAACTTTGATGAGTGCTGTTTCTGTGCAGTGATGGGGTCTAAAACCAGACTGAAAAGTG
This sequence comes from Synaphobranchus kaupii, assembly GCA_029718625.1. Classification (NCBI taxonomy): domain Eukaryota; kingdom Metazoa; phylum Chordata; class Actinopteri; order Anguilliformes; family Synaphobranchidae; genus Synaphobranchus; species Synaphobranchus kaupii. Next base: position 34,967,607 of record CM056381.1, on the reverse strand, counting down.
TCAAAAAGGCAGTTTTGGTTTAAAAAATTGTTAAGTTGATTAGAAACAGCCTTCTCAAGAATCTTACTAATGAAGGGAAGGTTAGAAATAGGGCGATAATTATTTAATTTGAATGGGTCTAAAGTTTTCTTTTTTAAAAGAGGTTTAATGACTGCAGTTTTTAAAGATTTCGGAAAAAGGCCAGTCCGGAGTGAGCAGTTAGCTATTTGCAGTATTTCTGAAGATAAATAACTAAAGTTAGCTTTTAAAAAGCTAGAGGGTGCAGGATCTAATGAGCAAGTAGATGGTTTAAGATGCTGCACTATTTCTTCAAGCGCCTCATTGTCAATTTCACTAAAATGCGACAAGCAATTTTTAGCAGAGAAGAAGAGCATGGTGTGGCTATGCCGCTGGGTGCGGAGGAGCTAATGGCTGATCGAATGTCGCTAATTTTGATGCTAAAATACGTGGCAAAATCATTGCATTTATTAACAGAGCAGAGTTCAGGAGGAAGTTGAACTGGAGGGTTTGTTAGTCTGTCGACTGTAGCAAAGAGAGCCTGGGTATGATTAGTGTTTCTATTAATGACACCAGAGAAAAAAGACTGTCTGGCCCTTTTTATTTCTAGGTTGTAGGCTTGCAGCTTCTCTTTATGAATGTCATAGTGGATTTGTAGCTTCGTTTTCCTCCACCTGCGTTCAGTTATCCTACATTCTCTTTTCATATTTTTTACTGCTTGGGAATTTCTCCAAGGTGCTCTCTGTTTGCCAGATACTGATTTGTTTTTTATGGGTGTGATATCATCCATAATATTCATGATTTTGGAGTTTAAATAGTCACGAAGAACATCAACAGAGTCTGATGCTATGCTAAGTGTTGATGAAAGAGCCGTAACAAATAATGCACTTGTATTCTCATTGATAGATTGTGTTCTGACAGGGCATAGGTTGGACTGGGTGTCGGGGCAGGTCAGCATATCAAAAAATACACAGTAGTGGTCTGAGAGTGCCACATTCTTGACAACAATACTTACAATGTTTACACCTTTTGTGATTACCAGATCCAGTGTATGACCACAACAGTGTGTGGGGCCCGTCACATGCTGAGTCAGACCAAAGGAATCAAATACTGCAAACAGTTCTTTAGCATAGTGATTATTGGGATTGTCAATGTGGATGTTAAAGTCACCAGTTATGGCAAAACAGTCAAAATCAGTGGAGATTACTGAGATGAGTTCGCTAAAATCATCAATAAAGTTAGGAGAGTATCTCCTAACTTTATTGATGATAGTTAAAAATAGTGTCTATAGATAGTTAAAAATAGTGTTCGAGGAGAACCTTGTAGCACAATGCCATGGTACTCAAAAGAAGCAAAATCATCGAAGGATACTTGCTTACATTGAAATGTATCTCTGAAAATAGCAGCCACCCCTCCACCTTTCCTGTCAACACGAAGAGCATTCATATACTTGAAGTACTGGGGTGCTGACTCTATAAGTACTGTTTCACTGCTGCCTTTTTCTAACCATGTTTCCATTAAAAATATAAAATCTAGGTTATTAACAGTTATGAAATCATTAATTAGAAAAGACTTATTATTTAGGGATCTAACGTTTAAAAGGGCCAGCTTGATAGCGCAGTTAGAGGTGGGCATTGGGACAGTTGGGACTAAACGTGGGATGATAGAAAGATTAGCTAACTTCCTACCATGTCTGACATGAGTTTCTGGTTCTGTTTCTAAGCATGACTGGGATGGTAGAGTGCATGCGGCAGGGGCCCCAGCTTGTTGTCAGGGCTAATGTGTGGAGCATCACTAAAGGAGCAGGGACCCGACTCATGTCAATTTATTGCCAGATTTGGAGATAGGTGGTGATGGTTCAGGGCTCGATGAGACCTGGGAGGTGGCTTAGGAGTGGTTGGTGGAGCTGTAGGGGGGACTGCGGTGGGAGAAGGAACTCTCCGTCTGGGGAGGGGGATGGTGATGGTTCTTAGGAGTGGATGGTGGAGCTGTAGGGGGGGCTTCGTGGGAGAAGGGACTATCCTCCTGGGGGGGGGGGGGGGGGGGAGAATCTGGGACTGGCAAGAGAGGGAGTTAGTCGTATGCCTGCAGACACTAGCTGATTCATCCTCAGGGTGAAGGCCAGAGGGGAGGGAGGGGGGGGAAATATTAAAAGAACCAAAGACAGAGGATCCCTCGCTGTCTTCAGAGAGTGGTGAAGGGGGGGTGAGTAGAGCTGTCATCTCTGTTCACGCAGACAGTGGGCTGGGCAGAGCCATCAGTGACACAGATGGGCGGCTGGGGCCGTTTTCTCAGAGGCAGCTGATGTGGGTGTCCCAACTTCGCTTTTTGGGTCAGTGGGATTTGCCTTGGTCTGTGTCTTCTCAAATGCAGTTGGTGTGGGCGTCCCGAGCTTGCTTTTTGGGTCTGTGGTGGGTGCAGCGGATTCCATGGTCTGTGTTATCAGAGACACAGTGTTCTGGGCTGTTGCGCTTGTTTTGATACCAGAGAGAGGTGCATTAGATAACACCTGCTGAGCTATCGAGGACACGGTGTTCTGGGTTGTTGTGTCTGCTTTAAGGGCACGGCGAATGTTCAAGAACAAAATGTTTTCACCAGCTCTGTTCAGCTGAGATCCGTTTTTCCTAAAAAGGTGGTGTTGCTTCCAGAAATGGTCCAAGTTGTCAATAAACTTCACATTCCATTTAATACAGGCCGAAATCAGCCATGCGTTAAATCCAAATGTTCTGGAGAATTTTTCTGAGCTCATTTTTATTGCAGGTAGAGGGCCGGAGATGTACATCTTAATGTCAAGAGAGCTAACAGCTTTTAACAGAGCCTCGAAATTCTTTTTCAACGTTACTGATTCTGGCTTATGGGTGACTTTAGCGTCTACCTGCAAAATAATATTGCTTATGCTTTGATTGGAAGCCATAATGACAGGGATTTCTTCCGCGATGTCACAAGGTAATTTATTTGGAAAACAGTAGCTTTTGATGTCATTACCTGCAATCTGATGTGTGTCTTGAGTAGAAGAGGTAATGAAAGCAGTGGTGGTGGGGGGCTTCGTTGCCTTGACAGATGGCGATTCTGGCTGTGATGATAGTGGTAGGAATCTGTTGCTCAGTTTAAGCTTTCCCGATCCGAGGGAAACAGCTTTCTTCTTGTTTTTTCCTCCCACTGGTGGAAAGTTCTCTTTGTTACTCCTTGTTGCGTTAGCAGATAGTTGCGTAACGTTAGCATTTGGTAGTGGAAGCAACCCAGTGTTGGTACCCACTGTTTTGCATGTTGTTATTTATGGATCCACCTTCTTGCATTCTAATCTTTGTCTCACGAACAGTAATCCTCTGGAGATGCCTGTCGCAATCTTTGCAGTGCTTCATTTTGCCCGTTTGTGTGTTGTTTTTTGTTGTTTTTTATTTTTTTTAAAAGATAAAAGTAGGAAGTAAACAAAAAATAAAAAATAAATAAATTTAAAAGATGTAAAATAAAATAAGTAAAACAATAAAATGAATCAGCTGTAAGCAGATGGAAAGAAAGTAAAGCTACGGAAGCCGAGAACGGCCACGCCTTTATTTATTATTTTACTGCCGTTTTATCGTGATAACTACTTATTATTTAGTTATCTCGATATAACAAAGTCCGTTTTCTCGTGATAACGACTTATTATTTTGTTATCTCGATATAACAAAGTCCGTTTTCTCATGATAACAGATTAATTTATTCCATTATCTCGATATAACAAAGATTGTTTTCTCGCGATAACGGATTAATTTATTTCGTTATCTCGATATAACAGAAGACTTTTGTTTTCGTGGGATAATTATCCAGAACCATGTGCAGAACTCGGAGATGATTGCGAGCTGGTTCATGTGATCACACCGTCCTGATTTCAGCCTTCAAGAGCTGCCACTGGCTGTCTGTACTGCTGTACTGAACAGTCAACAACTTACCGGTAAGTTAGTTTGTTTACTGCAGTTATGTCAAAGCGACAATCAGCACAGTCCTGTCACTACTAGACGTCCAGCAGTCCTGAAAGGGGCTACATGTTAGCCAAAAGATGAGAGGTTGACCAACTCCCATCTATCCGGCTGCTTCAGCTAAGGTAACGTTAGCAACTGCTCAAATAAAGCATATGGACACATTGCTGTCAGAATTGCAAGTTAACGTTATGGTATCTCGAACCGACAGACACCTGTTGACCTCGTGCTTTTCAACACTGGCGTAACGTTAGCTAACGTTAATTTAGCAGGATGTAATGTGTAACGTTTAATCAAATGAAAATGGGTCACCCCCTGAAGAGATCAAAGATGTATTTCCCAGCTGCTAAAGAAAGTGTATGACCAAAATATTTCAGCAAGTTAACATGATCTGCCGACATATTTGCTCGCTAACTGGCTAGCGATTAGCCCCCTCAAACAGGAGGCTTTGGGAATCTTTAATTTACTTTAATGCTTTATACTGTCAAAGCTTCCTCCTCAACAAGGGCATGTACGCGTAATACGTTACACAAGCTGCGAAGGAGTAATGTTAGCCAGATGTAGCCTGGCAAAAATGAGTCGAACTGACAGCTAACGTTACCATTAACTAGTTTGCTAACGTGTTTTCCCACAGTGGTTTTGGTTACGTTTGGACAAGACGGTTTGGTAACAGCAGTATTTCAGCGGATGCAGGAACTCTCTTTGACAACGCAAGCGTGGTGTCGTTTATTTCCACCAAAACACAGGACGGTGATACACAGAGTCAGAGAGCAACATTAACCTGTCTCAGGCTCAGGCGGTTACCTAGCAACCGCCAGCTAGATTGAGTGCATTTCGAACTCTGACCTCTAACCTTAAAGGGACCGCGGGGCCACTAGTAAACAGAACAGTCAGCTGGAAAGGTGAACTTTTGACATTTGATGTAAGAATGGTTTCTCTTAATAGTGATTTGTTTATGTTTATTTGTTTATTTCGGCATGTGTATAGTCACATTGCATCACATTTCTGAAATATGCATTTAACAAATAAATATGCATTTAACAAATACATTTCCTGCCGAAAAGGGATACGGGAAAAAAGCAGCCTGCTTATCAAGTCCTGCCCCAATTCCCTCACGATTTTAAATGTTCATATTATACATTTGATTAAAACAGATATTTTTAGTATCACAACAGCATAGCTTATTTGATGTGGGGTGTTTACATTATGGTTAGTGGTACAGTGCAGTACAGTACAGTGCAGTACAATGGTCAACTTAAAAGCAGATGTGGCTATTAAATAATCAGAAGAACTAGACAACCCTTTTGTATTTTCAGTTAATGAAGGGCCAGCAGTCAAGAGTTGAACAACTTTGTTGCAGCTGCTAACAAGTATGACTACATTAACTGTTGGTTGTTGAATCCTACAGATCACTACAGTACAGATCACCATGGACCAGTTTCTCTCAGCCTTGACAGAAAGGGGCGTTCCTGAGGAGAACCTAACACAAAAGGCAAGGTAAAGTACATAATCTAAGTCAATATTCAAAGGCATAGCCTGCTAATGCCAACAAAAAGTGACAATTGAAGAACAAGTAGCCAGAGAGCCCAAGTCTCCCGGAACGTCCGGGAGTTTCCCGGATTTGAGCACCATCTCCCGGACTCCCGGAGAGGAGTGAAAACCTCCCGGATTCTGAAACGCGCACTGAAATTGGTAGTGAATGTCCATGGAAACGGTCCTCAGTCATCATTTATGGTATACGCGACTGCTAAACACCCCCCCCCCCCCCCGTCAACAATTCTTACGTGCATTCTTACAACCCGTCAACTTGGGCTCTCTGAGTAGCTATTGTCCAATTTGGTAGTTGTATATGGTCCAATTTGGTAGTTGTAAGTCTGTAGAATCATAAATATGATCCATTTGGACATTAATAGTGGCATAATACCGGTATTTACCTGCACAAGATGGACATAAAATTATTTATTTGACTTAATACTAATAACTACTACATTGCAGCAAAGGTAGGACACACACCCTTGCTGTTTAAAACAAACAAACAAAAACAGCTTGGTTTCAAGATGGTTGAACTGGTGGCTCAGCTAATGTCATTCTGGGGTTTGATGATGATCATCTTAAGGCAGGAAATGGGATGGTTTTGTGTAGCTCACAAGCTAAACACAGCTGGTTGTTCTCTTAAAGGAATATGCTGGCATAATCTTGACAGTTAATCTTTTTGTTTTTAATACGGTTCCTATTTTTAGAAAGACTTGTGAGCATAGTTGTGCAATTAAGGCTTCTGGAGAAAATTAGCTTACTCCATGTCAAATTAATGCTGTTAAAGGTTGCTGTTGAAACGGTGTAGAAAGCTTCAGCATTGATATTCAACCTGTGTGTGTGTGTGTGGGGGGGGGGGGGGGGGGGGGTCTTTCTGTTAGAGATGACATTCAGATCAGTCCTCGTCATTTAAGGAGAAGACTAGCCCGGCTACAACTTCACAGGCGATGGCACTTCAGTGATCCTGATGCACGAGAGGTGCAGATTAGCTGGACTGCGTGTTACTCGAGACATGGTTCACAAGGTTCAGTCACATCTTGACCCAGAGGGCGTACAGCAACGGAGAGGAAAAGGGTTGTCTAGTTCTTCTGATTATTTAATAGCCACATCTGCTTTTAAGTTGACCATTGTACTGCACTGTACTGTACTGCAGTGTACTGTACCACTAACCATAATGTAAACACCCCACATATTAAATCACTATTAAGGGAAACCATTCTTACATCAAATGTCAAAAGTTCACCTTTCCAGCTGACTGTACTGTTTACTAGTGGCCCACGGCCCCTTTAAGGTTAGAGGTCAGAGTTCGAAATGCACTCAATCTAGCTGGCGGTTGCTAGGTAACCGCCTGAGCCTGAGACAGGTTAATGTTGCTCTCTGACTCTGTGTATCACCGTCCTGTGTTTTGGTGGAAATAAACGACACACGCTTGTGTTGTCAAAGAGAGTTGTCCATACCTACGTTCCTGCATCCGCTGAAATACTGCTGTTACCAAACCGTCGTATCCAAACGTAACCAAAACCACTGTGGGAAAACACGTTAGCAAACTAGTTAATGGTAACGTTAGCTATCAGTTCGACTCATTTTTGCCAGGCTACATCTGGCTAACGTTACTCCTTCGCAGCTTGTGTAACGTATTACGCGTACATGCCCTTGTTGAGGAGGAAGCTTTGACAGTATAAAGCATAAAAGTAAATTAAAGATTCCCAAAGCCTCCTGTTTGAGGGGGCTAATCGCTAGCCAGTTAGCGAGCAAATATGTCGGCAGATCATGTTAACTTGCTGAAATATTTTGGTCATACACTTACAATCTTTAGCAGCTGGGAAATACATCTTTGATCTCTTCAGGAGGTGACCCATTTTCATTTGATTAAACGTTACACATTACATCCTGCTAAATTAACGTTAGCTAACGTTACGCCAGTGTTGAAAAGCACGAGGTCAACAGGTGTCTGTCGGTTCGAGATACCATAACGTTAACTTGCAATTCTGACAGCAATGTGTCCATATGTGTAGCGAATGCTAGATAAGGCTACTATATTAGCTGGATAGCGTGAGCGCTGCCACTACCTTTGGTCAGCCAGGAGGGTCTGGCGAAATGGAAAAACTATAAGGCTGAAAACAGTATAGATTCAATTGAAACAATGCTTTATTACCATGGGGGGGCTGATAATCAAAAGAGGGACACACACTTCAATGCTTATCAATAGGTAAGCTTAATTAGGGGATCTGTAAAAGGTAATACCGCACACATCTATAGCAGATAAATATGTTTAACCTGTTTGAGACACACAGCAAATATTGCACACTTCCCAAAAGTACCCAAATATCACTCTAGGTTACACCCACTAGAATTCACTTAATCTTTCACATTACACACCGATAGGAAATAACCATGTTCAACACTGTCCAAGCACACAGCAAATATTACACACCAATAAAAACTCAAAGGGTTAAATCACAGTAATCATGCTAGGAAGTTATGCCTACCTCCATGTATGTGTGTATGTATGTATGCAGGTAGGTGTGTGGGTGTGTAGGCGTGTATGTGGGTGTGTGTGTGTGGTAATCTAGTACTACCCCTTTAAGAAGCTAGGCCTCTTTAAAATAACCCACCCAGGATCACGATTTCCCCGTTTAAAATAAGCTAGATATTATTTCCAAAAGTTCCTTTAAAACCCGTATCTTTATTGGAGATTTATAACTCTATTAAAAAGTCCAGCAATAAGGTAGAGCACTCTGTTTGCGTTATTTTACCCAAGAGCATATCACACATCTCTGGCCGTTCACCGGAATACGCAATATAATAGAGTAAAGTAAAATGTATCCCTTTTAACCAGGTGAATAATATAGCTCAAACACTCACTGCTCATTTAAATTATACAAAGGAGAGAAGGGGAGGCTTAGCGTCCCTTGCCACATCTGGGTTAAGGTCTTAAACAGAGCAGACTGACCCGGCAGGTGTTCGGTGTCAGTCGTCCGTTATTGTCGTCGCAGGTTTTCGGTAACGTAGGTGAAACTTCGCAGCACTGCGGCAATCACCCCGCACCGCGCAGTTGATGGAACGGAGTGTTTGCCTTCGCGGTGCTTTACTTCTACAACACAGCAATCGCGAAGCTAGTAATCTGGCTTACTCAGACGTTCACACAGCCTCACGCTGGACGTACTAGAGCAACTCAGGATCCCTACTTGCTGTGCTCACTGCACCGGTCTCCATAAACACATCTCCACTCCGCTCCTCTCACGAGCCGCAGAAAACTGTTTTTTTTTTAAAAGGGACGAGTTACCCCTTCCCTCCAATAGGTTCAAGCAATCAATTACCCACAATTAGTGAGGGCGAGCGACAGATTTCAATCTCCACCCAGTCATTGTCCATTGTCCAATCGCTCGTCATTGTCCAATCACTACACTACCTCCCCCTTTATTTAAGACGCGTCCTCGCGTCTAGTCCCTCAGTTCAGGACATAGTCTCTCTGCCACGTGGGGGGTTTTTGAGACCGTAACGGTCTTTGAAGGCCAGGCTGTAGAGGTGCAGATATTGAAACAGGCTGGCTCCTTGGAGGTCCACTTGGTTGTCCTGTCTGCAGCCCCAAGGGCTGAGCACTGCCGGCTTGTCCTATGCCAACTGAAGAGGTGTCCCCAGTAGAAATCCCAAGCGGAAGTCCGGCACCAGGTATCACCCTTGTACTGATGTCTCTGGTTGCCACCGTCTTTGTGTTGTCATTTCTACGCAGAACCCACCAGGCAGGGGGTACATCCGTATTCCTGTGGCAGCTGGGCCGGTCGGCTGTGGGTGCCGGGCGGAGTCCAGGTGATGGTTGGTGTGCTCCACCCCCTCTCTTTGGATCTGAAAGAGACCAACCCAGACATGGCTTAAGGCGATTATAGTGGACCACGAAACACTGTCTACCTTGCCCAGACAGTTTAAAGAGTTCTTCAGAAATTTTCTCTTTTATCACATAAGGTCCACCATAATGCCTCTGGAATTTGGGACACCTCCCCTTCTTCCTCGCATCTTTTACCCACACTCTGTCCCCAACCTCATATTTCGGTCCCCTTACTTTGAGGTCATAGAACTCTTTCTGGCCTTGTGAGGCCTGTTCTTGATGTTTAAGGATGGCTGTATGGACTGAGCGTAGTCTGCCCTCTAGCTCGTCTACATAACCCCCCACTGAACCATATGATTTACTAACCTCCACATTAAATAGTAGGTCTGATGGCATGACAATTTCTCTCCCAAAAAGGGCATAATAAGGAGAGAACTTTGTACTTGCTTGTGTGCTGCTCCTATACGCCATCATTATATATGGCAACAACTCATCCCAATTTCCTTGGTTTGCTTCTACAAACATAGACAGCATAGTAGTAAGGGTACGATTCAGGCGTTCAACTAACCCATCTGACTGGGGATGGTATGGTGTAGTCCTAGTCTTGTGGATTTCAAGCAATTGACAAATCCCTTTAAACAAAGCAGAGTCAAAGTTTTTTCCTTGATCAGTGTGAATGCTACGTGGAGTGCCCCACCGTAAAATAAATTGTTCCACCACCACCCTCGCTACTGTATCAGCCTCTTGATTTTTCATAGGAAAGACCTCACACCATTTGCTAAAATAATCTGCAATTACCAAGATGTATTTGTTCTCTCGGGAGGTTACTGGGAGTGGGCCAACTATATCTATGCCCAACTTTTCAAAGGGGTATTTTGCTTGGATTGGCCGTAATGGTGCCCGGGGTTCTGGCCCTGTAGGTTTAAAAGCAGCACAGGTTTGACAGTTACGGCACCATTCCACTACATCGTTACTCCACCCAGGCCAATAGAACCGAGTTCTGACCTTATCTTTCATTTTCGCAACCCCTAAATGGCCTCCTGTCTTAGAATCATGAAGGACCTGTAACAACTCAGAAGTTAACGACCGAGGAACAACCACCCGTTCACACAGATCAACACTGTTAATGCCCCTTTGATGGCTCTTCAGCACACCCTCTTGGACGCACAGGGAATTCCACATGTTCCAGTATCCTCTTAACAGGGGGTCCTGCTTCACCTCATCAGGGGGCATTGGAGGGTGTTTCTCCACCCAGGTCTTGACCCTTTGGATGTTGCTATCCTTTGCTTGTTCTGCCTTCCAGTCCCACTTTTCCAGGTTTAGGCCCTCTAGGTCTTCGCCTACCTGATTCACCGTGGCTTCCGGGTCGCTGGTTCTAGGCAAGCGGGACAAAGCGTCCGCATTGCAGTGTGCTCGACCTGCCCGGTGCACAATGGCGTAGTCAAATGGTGCTAGTTGTTCCAACCATCTGGCTATTTGACCTTCTGGCTGGTTGAAACTGTGAAGCCAGCGCAAGGAGCTATGGTCCGTTCATAGTGTGAACCGCTTACCTAGAAGGTAGTGACGGAACTGTTTGATGAAGGTTACCACCGCCAACAGTTCCTTCTTTGTGGTGGCATAGTTCCTCTCCGAGCGACTAAGGGCCCTGCTCGCATAAGCAGCAACCCTTTCCTTGCCATCCACAACTTGAGATAAGACCCCTCCAATACCTGTATCGCTGGCGTCCGTGTCTAACAGGAATGGTTTCTCTGGGTCAGGAAAAACTAAGATAGGGGCCTGAGTTAGTCGAGTTTTCAATTCATCAAAAGCCTCCTGGCACTGTTGAGTCCACACCATCTTAGCCCCTTTCTCTGTAAGCGTATGCAGGGGTCGAGCAATTTGCGCAAAGTCTTGGACAAATCTCCTATAATAGGAGGCCAACCTAAAAAACTGCGGACCTCTGTCTGGGTTTTTGGAACCTTCCATTGCCTAACCGCAGTCACCTTTTCTGGGTCTGTCGTGACTCCCTCTTGCGAAATGACATGCCCCAAGTATTTTACCTCCTGGGCGAACAGCTGGCACTTACTGGGCTTAACCTTAAGGTTCGCTTCTTTCAGCTTTTTCAGCACCGCTTGGAGACGCTCCAGGTGCTCTTCAAAGGATCGGCCAAATACTATAATATCATCCAAATAGATGAGGCAAGATGTCCACTGCAGGTCTGCCAACACCAGTTCCATTAACCTTTGGAATGTGCTTGGTGCGTTACAGAGACCAAAGGGGAGGACATTGAACTCATATAGCCCTGTTCGTGTTGCAAAAGCAGTTTTCTCCCTATCTCTGGCATCAAGCGCCATCTGCCAATATCCACTAGCTAGATCTAGGGTAGAAAACCACTTGGCTGAAGTTAGCGAATCCAGGGCATCATCAATTCTTGGGAGTGGGTATGCGTCTTTCACTGTAACCTCGTTAAGTTTGCGATAATCAACACAGAAACGTAGGCTCCCATCCTTTTTTCGCACTAGCACTACAGGAGCAGCCCATGAACTGTGGGAGGGGCTAATGATGCCGTGGTTCAACATTTCCTTAACCTCTTGATTCATTTCCTCTTGCAGATGGATAGGCACTCTTCTCGGTGCTTGTTTGGTGGGAGGGGCATCTCCCGTATTGATCTGATGCAAACAAAGATGGGTCCTCCCCAAATCATGGGACCCAAAACTGAAAACTGACAGATTCTTTTGTACAAGCTCCTTCACTGCCTCAAACTCTCCACTGGGCAAGCCCCTATCATGCACTTTTAATTTTTCCAGTAACGTTTCCACTTGACCATTAGGGATGGGCATTTCAGGGTCATCGGTAATCTGCTGGCAGAATTCAATATCAGGGGAAAATGTACCAAGGGACATTTTTGCCTTCAACTCCACCGGTTCATTTGAGACATTCAGGAGTCGGACCAGAACCTCCTCACTCTCTACTTGGCTCACAGAACGGGCAATCAAGAGATCATATCGTTCAAGAAGGCTTTCACTAGGCTCAATAAGACCCTGTACAGCCCCCGACCATAGGCCAGGTACCAGCCCGGGCACCATTACTTCTGAGCGAGGGGGGGACTACTATGTTCTCCTTAACAACTACCCGGCCCACTTCTCCTTTGCCTAAAGCCCCAATGAGTGGTAGTTTCTTCCCCATTAAAGAGCAAGTACGAGCCTGTAAATCAACCACCGCTCCAAATTTGGTGAGAAAGTCAGTCCCCAAAATGGCAGGTTGGCTAAGATCCTGACATACCAGAAAGACGTGCTTTATCTTTAAGTTGTCAAATAAGCAAGGTCCCTCCCATGTACCCATGATGTCTAACCGTGCCCCATTTGCAGCGCGAACATTTCCCTGGTAGTCTTGCAATTCAAAAGGGGATTCTTCAATTAACAATTTCAAAAAATTATTACTCAACAGTGTCAATAAGGCATTTGACCGACTTCTCTGCAATGTGTCCATCTACATAAAACCCCATTCCAGGGCCTTCGGCGTCAGAGGGGGGCTGAGTACTTTGATGGACGCGGGTGAGTGAGCAGCCCTGGGCACCCACCCGTTCTAGTTTTCCTGATGCTTGGGGCAATTTCTGCTAAGGTGGCCCATTTCACCACATTCCCAACAGCGTCTGCTAGAGGGGTCCGAGTTAAACCGAGGGCGCTGTGGTCTATAACTGGAATAAGAAAGTCGGGGAGGGCCTCTGTCTTCTTTTAACCTCTGTGCTTCCTTAGTTAGATGATCAATAGCTTTTAGTATCTCACTAAAAGCAGACGCATCTACTTGGGGCCCTCCAGCTACTTGAGACCCGCCAGCTACTTGTACACCCCTTACTATGGCCTCTGTGGATGCCAAATCCTCCTTCTCTAAATCCCTTAAAACCTCCAGCTCAGTGGCAAGTGTAACGGCATCTTCTAAGCTTCTAGGCTTGGCTGCTCGTAACTATATTCGTATATCACCACGTCCCACATAGCTTACAAAGTGATCTTTGGCCAGCATATCAACAACTGATCCATCAACACCAGGATAGGCCCGCTCCGCTAACCGTCTCACTTTGTTTCCAAATTCACATGCAGACTCGCCATTTAACCGTCTACCACTTTGAAAATTGAGTCTTTCCACCTCTTCATTAGCTGCTGGTGTTAAATATCTCTCCAAGTGAACTTTAAGCTCAGTATAACTACTCCTTGCCACAGAAGGTAGACCCAAAAAGGCTTCTCTCGCTTTTCCTTTCAACAAGAGGGTCATGAACTTAAGTTTTAGATTATCATCCCAGCCATTTAATTCCGCTGCTAATTCAAACTGCCCAAGCCAATCAGACCACATATTACTGATGCCATCAAAAACCTCTGGCATAAAAGCTGGCCGAGGAACTGCCTGGATTACCGCCCGCTGAGATTCTGAATTCTCTGGGTGACTCATGTCTGTGAATTATTATTATTATTATAATAACAATAATCTCAATTAGCGTAATAATAATCTATGTCAACACTATATCCCTCCGCTGCCACCAGTGTAGCGAATGCTGGATAAGGCTACTATATTAGCTGGATAGCGTGAGCGCTGCCACCACCTTTGGTCAGCCAGGAGGGTTTGGCGAAATGGAAAAACTATAAGGCTGAAAACAGTATAGATTCAATTGAAACAATGCTTTATTACCATGGGGGGGGGGGGGCTGAGAATCAAAAGAGGGCCACACACTTCAATGCTTATCAATAGGTAAGCTTAATTAGGGGATCTGTAAAAGGTAATACCGCACACATCTATAGCAGATAAATATGTTTAACCTGTTTGAGACACACAGCAAATATTGCACACTTCCCAAAAGTACCCAAATATCACTAGAATTCACTTAATCTTTCATATTACACACCCATAGGAAATAACCATGTTCAACACTGTCCAAGCACACAGCAAATATTACACACCAATAAAAACTCAAAGGGTTAAATCACAGTAATCATGCTAGGAAGTTATGCCTACCTCCATGTATGTGTGTATGTATGCAGGTAGGTGTGTGGGTGTGTAGGCATGTATGTGGGTGTGTGTGTGTGGTAATCTGGTACTACCCCTTTAAGAAGCTAGGCCTCTTTAAAATAACCCACCCAGGATCACGATTTCCCCGTTTAAAATAAGCTAGATATTATTTCCAAAAGTTCCTTTAAAACCCATATCTTTATTGGAGATTTATAACTCTATTAAAAAGTCCAGCAATAAGGTAGAGCACTCTGTTTGCGTTATTTTACCCAAGAGCATATCACACATCTCTGGCCGTTCACCGGAATACGCAATATAATAGAGTAAAGTAAAATGTATCCCTTTTAACCAGGTGAATAATATAGCTCAAACACTCACTGCTCATTTAAATTATACAAAGGAGAGAAGGGGAGGCTTAGCGTCCCTTGCCACATCTGGGTTAAGGTCTTAAACAGAGCAGACTGACCCGGCAGGTGTTCGGTGTCAGTCGTCCGTTATTGTCGTCGCAGGTTTTCGGTAACGTAGGTGAAACTTCGCAGCAGTGCGGCAATCACCCCGCACCGCGCAGTTGATGGAACGGAGTGTTTGCCTTCGCGGTGCTTTACTTCTACAACACAGCAATCGCGAAGCAAGTAATCTGGCTTACTCAGACGTTCACACAGCCTCACGCTGGACGTACTCGAGCAACTCAGGATCCCTACTTGCTGTGCTCACTGCACCGGTCTCCATAAACACATCTCCACTCCGCTCCTCTCACGAGCCGCAGAAAACTGGGTTTTTTTAAAAGGGACGAGTTACCCCTCACCTCCAATAAGTTCAGGCAATCAATTACCCACAATTAGTGAGGGCGAGCGACAGATTTCAATCTCCACCCAGTCATTGTCCAATCGCTCGTCATTGTCCAATCACTACATATGCTTTATTTGAGCAGTTGCTAACGTTACCTTAGCTGAAGCAGCCGGATAGATGGGAGTTGGTCAACCTCTCATCTTTTTAGGCTAACATGTAGCCCCTTCCAGGACTGCTGGATGTCTAGTAGTGACAGGACTGTGCTGATTGTCGCTTTGACATAACTGCAGTAAACAAACTAACGTTAAGCCTAACTTACCGGTAAGTTGTTGACTGTTCAGTACAGCAGTAGGCTACAGACAGCCAGTGGCAGCTCTTGAAGGCTGAAATCAGGACGGTGTGATCACATGAACCAGCTCGCAATCATCTCCGAGTTCTGCACATTGTTCTGGATAATTATCCCACGAAAACAAAAGTCTTCTGTTATATCGAGATAACGAAATAAATTAATCCGTTATCACGAGAAAACGATCTTTGTTATATTGAGATAATGGAATAAATTAATCTGTTATCACGAGAAAACGGACTTTGTTATATCGAGATAACGAAATAATAAGTAGTTAAAACGGCACGATAAAACGGCAGTAAAATAATAAATAAAGGTGTGGCCGTTCTCGGCTTCCGTATAAAGCAAAGCAGGAGCAGCAAGAAAATGCGTCCTCTCTTCATGGCTGTCTCTCACATTCGGGATTTGAGATACAGCCATTATGTCCAAAATTTGGAATTTTGGACATAATGGCTGTATCCCAAACCGCATACTTCCATGCTCCGAGCATGCATAGCGAGCACGCATCCATCTTGGAGTGTGAGTCCAAAAGCTGCGGTAGTATGGAGCACGGATAAAGTACCCGGATACGTGCTCCATTTGTTCAAAATTCTAAGTATGCTTGCTCCGACCAGAAAAAAATCCCATCATTCCTTTCAAGAAAAAAGTCAAGACAAAAAATGTAGCCTACTCGTAATGGCGGATGACAGCACGTAAGGCGCTGCCTCTCCCGATGCCTTCTACAAATGTAAGTAATTTCAACATTGTTATGTGAACATTTTCACAAGTTTGAAAACATCTGGCACAGCACTATTTCTGTTAGTGTTTTAATACTGAGCTAGCTCAATAATTAAGATAACTTCTAGCTCCAGTTAGTTAGCTTTCGTTATGTAAATTGCAATGCAATTTGCTCAGTCACAGCTAGCTATCTAGGTAACGTTCGCTAACATTAAATGACAGTAGGCTACTAACGTAATATCTATATTAGCCAGATAATGGCGTTAGTCGTAGATAAAGCTATTCCGAAGCACAAAGCATTATTTAATATTCATATTCAAATTTATTCACATATGCTATAACTGACTTGCTAGCTAGCTGGATATCAACCCACTTACTAGCTAGCGTCGCACTAGTTATCGTTAGTTAACTTAGCTATAACACTAACGTCACTTGTATTTAATGCTAGCTCATGTTAATATTTGGTATTGATGCATTATATTTTCTGGTTTTCCATTTGTGACACTAGGGACATAACGTTATGTGTGTAGCCCCAGCCATGGTCCCTCTTGTTGGGGAGCATCCCAACGAGTGCACAGATTGCCTGTCGGGATAAGCCGAAGTCTGGCTGGAGATCCTGGTCGTCATCAAAATATTTGGCAAGGATGGGGACATTGACAATGATCCTGCTATAGGTTGCAAGGCTCTCTCCCTAGAGACAAATTTCCCAAGTTAATAAATACTCTGCCTAACTTCAGTGCGTCTGTCTATTTGTGTAGTATTGACACCTAGTGGTTCAGATTGGAAACTTAAACGGGGAAAACTACATTAGGAGTTTATAAATTAATAAAGTGCTACAATGTGAATGAACAGCACAATATGCGATGTAAAATAAAAAGAATTTTCATATACATTTAAGTTTAATGATATGTAATGTTAACCAGTGTAACTAGCTAGTCGGCTGTATAAGACAACCTACATCAGTGCTGACAAGCGCAATTGTTCTACGAAGAGAAGCCCTCTTCACCCTAGCTCTCCGGATGGCTTGCTTTCGTCGGATGCCGTTTTCAATAATGATCCGCCGTCTTATTCTGGCAGCAGCCCGTCTTTTCTCCATTTCAATGGAAAACCACCCCAGAAGCAACAGCATCGCCACAAACATGGCTCCATTTCTACTAACTGCGTACCCAGTTGTTCACGCTCTGGTAAACCGCAAAAATAATCAAAACACAGACGATTGCTTACAATGCAAAGACAATTTTATTATGGGGTTGATTGTTTACTTAAAGGTATCCAATGATGTAATGAATAGGCTATCTTCCTAGCCGTCGTTGCCTTCCATTGACTTTTCTGGTATAAGAACGCTAGCAAAAAGGATAATTCAACTGTTGCGGATATTGCTGGTTATATCAGAATATTTCATTAACAGCCGATACAGTATAGCCTACAATGCCAGCGAACGTTATGCCTCTCAGGTTTACCCTACTTACTCGTCGGCATTTCCCCGATAGTTACGGGAAAGGTTAACGGTTATAGGTCAGATGTCGCCACGAAGTGCGTCCCACGACTGAGCAAAACTTTCCGTGCTACCGTACTTCCATGCTCCAGAGTGCGAGATCCCAAGCCTTGAGTGCGTACTCGGAAGCACGGTAGTATGCGGTTTGGAATACAGCCAATGTCTCAATTACGACTTACCCATGATGTAGTTAATTGATGGAAACCATTTTCAGCTAATTCCATGCTGTCCCTTCTTTTGGACATACACACATTGCCAATGCTAGCGCAACTCTATGGGAACCGGTAGCATCCACTACCAAAAGCACTTAAACACTCCACAGTGCACCCAAAGCAAATAAAATACGACGATAGTCTATCGGGGGAGCGATACTTTACGTTACCTACGAATGTAGTGCTGGCACTGATCGACTACAACAACAAAGAAGAGTAACAAATTGCAATGGCCACGTTCGCTCCGCCGCCGTATTTCCACAGAGAATATTAGGTCAGCACAAAGTAAAGGATTTAACGATAGTTTGACTTAAAAAATGATGGTATAAACACTCAAAATAACCCCGATAGACTGTCGTCGTATTTTATTTGCTTTGGGTGCACTGTGGAGTGTTTAAGTGCGTTTGGTAGTGGATGCTACCGGTTGCCATAGAGTTAGCATTAGTTGCCATTAGCAACGTGTGTATGTCCAAAAGAAGGGACAGCATGGAATTAGCTGAAAATGGTTTCCATCAATCAACTACATCATGGGTAAGTCGTAATTGAAACATTATGTCCAAAATTCCGAACTATCCCTTTAAGGTTAATATAGGAAAGGGTGGTCCTTATAAGCATTTCTAGCAATCCGTACATATTCACTGCTGTTAGCAAAGTGGTTTCTAGCTAAATAGCCGTTGGAAAGCTAAGTTTGAAACCGTAAAGCGATATCAGGACAGCTGCTTTTAATCGTGCGATTAAGGAATTCAAAGCGTGCTTGAAGTATAAAAGTTAGCGTTGTAAAAGTGTTTGTACTAATATAACTAAATATATATGTATTAAGTTGAAAACTGTCAGTTAGACAGGTTATTATGTGTATTTTTATGGGACATACCTTTAATTGGTCACAGTGTTCAGTCCTCGCGAATAAATATGAAATAAATACGTTGGCGTCTGAGGTGGTCGTTAATAGGTGGACCCTCCCCCGCCCCCCCCCCCCCCCCCCGGTCGGTAATAGGTGCTCGAACACTAACTGACCGAACAGCAACAACAGGCTAGCTACGGTTACCGAGTGACAAAGGTAGAATAATACAGCTACTATCTAACTTCGCTAACAAGATTAAAATAACTATGTTAACTTAGCTATTAATGTTACTCCTTTGAGACATGTCCACAATATTATCTGTAATGTTAAAGAAGCTACAAGCACCACACCTTGTGAGCTAACGTTAGCTCAGTTCATAGACTAACTTACTTCACATATAACGTTAGCTACAGAGTTATTTTCAGTACAATGCAACGGAAATGATTATCTCTTTAGCCAAGTTAAATAACGTTAGCTAACGTTATATCTTCCATTGCCCTGTGGTGCTAGCCAGCTTGCTAACTTACATTGGGTAAAAAAGAAACTTAAAACTGGAAGAGCCTGACATTGACAGATTAAGAATTGTAACGTTATGTGTCAGCCCTATTCGGACGGGATAAGTTTAACTCACGCGGGGAGGTGGGGTAACGTTAATGTAGCCAAATTATTACCGGATCATTTCCGTTATTTTAGTCCCATTGTAACATACAATTCTTCCCAGAGTATAACTTTTTCCAGGTCAGTTTCTTGACTGTAGCCACCTAGCACTGAACTGTGTCAATATACACTCTATGCTAGCCAGCAATCTACTGCGGTCAAGCCAGCCTCCACTTCGAAAAAGATGGTCAATAGTGTTGTGTCGTTCGCGAACGATTCGTTCAAAAGACCGAATCTTTTGGGTGAACGAACTGAACTGAATCACTTACTGAAAAGATCCGTTCATTTCTCAGTTCAGTTGAGCTCTCGAACGGATCTGATCAGCAGCGAGCGTGCACCGTGCAGGGAGGGGGAGGGACTGCCGCGAGCGAACGTGATTCGTCCCTTGCGAACTAGTTCTGCTGTGCTGAACGAATCATTCGCATTTGCTTCTTCCTATTCCATTTCGGACGTATTGTTCTAAGTATTGTATAGCTGAAATGAGTACCGTGTTTGCGTGTTGTATACTAGAAAGTTTTTTTTTTTTTTTTCCTCTAATTTGTTTCCTAAATTGTTCGAAATAAAGTTTATTAAAAAAAATAATAATTTATTAAAAAAATTCACGGGCGGGCGGGCGCCGAGCGAGGCAGCGAGCGTGCAGAGTGGACTTCTGCGAGCGAACGTGTAGTGATTCGTTCACGGCGAATCCCCCGGGGGACGTTCGCGAACGACACAACACTAGTGGCTGAGACTGTCTCAGATCCTTAAACTGTGACGGAACGGTGCAAGTTGAGTGATCCGTTCACTGAAGGCTACTAGACACAGTGAGTTAACGTGACGTGATCCTGAGTGATAATCAGCAGCTCAAACTGCCAGAATCAGGCCCAGCAAGTTAAGACTTAAAAGTCATTGAAAACCAGCGTTCACCTCCAATATTGATATTCAACGAGGAAACTTTTAAAATATCAAGATTTGTAAATGGAGTTTGGCGCATTTGTCAAAGCGACAGCACTTCCGCATGAACTGTTCGGCCGTTTTCAGTTCACTTCAGTACGCAGTACGCAGTCGGAACTCCGCCCAAGCACTGAACGATTCGGTGAACGAATCTTTTGAACGAATCTTTTTAATGAACTGATTCTAGTGATTCGTGTCACTGAAGTGAACTGTTTTGCCCATCACTAATGGTCAAGCTAGCCCCCACGTTCTTTTGTGGTTCGCAATATACTAGGCATTCTACGGTAAGAGCGTGTAAGAATTGATTTCAAAAAAGTTCCGGTGAACGTGATAAGACGTGAAAGTAATTTCACATACATTCAATGAATGAATGAATGAATAAATAAATAACAAACATACATACATAAATAAAACAAAATGAATAATTATTAATAAAATGAATAATTATTTTTTTAAAACAACTACCGCCTGCAAACTATTTCAGAGAAAAATTGAGGCTTTCTCATTTCAATTGTGTGAATAATTACTCATTAATAAAAAATAATTAACTTAATAATAAAGAATACATTTTCAATCTGACTTCAAAATGACCACCTCATAGTGTCACTCAGACCATCTCAGGATATTAAGATATGGAATTTCAAAATTAAAGTCTTCTAAAATGTCATATAAGAGCTGTGTTTCTAAATTCAGATTGATATTAAAAGGAAACCTGTTTTCACTGACCAATTTCACTTCAGAATGATAGAAGAAGACCTCATAGTGTCACTCAGACAACCTCAGGACATTCTGATGTGGAATTTGAAAATTAAAGCCCGATAATGTAATAATTTCCTGAAAATGTAATAAAATTTGCACTAAACTTGATTGAAAATGTAATAAAACCCAATAATGTAATAACTTGACCAATAATGTAAGAAAATATCCTGACTGATATTGTAATAACATTTTTACCAATAATGTAATACCTTTTGACGGTGTAGGCTACAGTAGAGGACCAGATGTGTCACCACAGCATAATGCTGTCCTGGACATTATGTCTACATTGAACTTAACGAAGAATCGTATTCCCAGGGCTTGTAGCCTAGCTGTCAAACTGCGATTATTTTATGTTCCACTAGCCTACATTAGCGCCGTTTTAAAAAAAACGATAGCCTACTTTACATGGATTTTATCCGCTTTTAACGTAGGCTAGGCTGATTCTTGCAAAGTATGCTGCTTAAATTATGTCAGAACTCCACGAAAATCAAGCATTTCAAATGAGAGAAAGAGTAGGCTGTACGGACGGTGACACAGAATGGCTTGATCATGCACCGAAAGATGGAAGATATTAGTCGGAAATCGCGAAAGGAGAAGGAACAGAGTCGCAAAGAAGGTAATAATGCAGAGTGGGCGTGCGTGCATGCAAGGGGTTGTCAATTTCTGACAGGCAGTCAAATTTCGGCACGGGAGCCATAAAAGAATTAACCAGCATTATAATTCCAGTAGCTAAATGGTGAACTCATGCAAGCTTTTCATAAACCACGTCAAATTCTTCGAATGTGACATGTTGGCACACTTCAAGGAAATCCATAAGACGTTCAACCTGACAGGAAAACAAAATCTTCGTCTTTTAATGAAAATGAATATATTTAGCCTAATTTAGCTGATCAGATAGCTAGATAGGCTATAGTAGGCTACCCAAGCTGATCAAAGATCAAACTCGCAAACTATTTAGCTAAGGTTAGTGAACTGATTCAGTAGCCTAGCCATATACTGTATTTTATTCAGCAAAGTAGTCTATACTGATCTTCTTAACGTTTCCTAACCATCTGGCATGCTAGCTAGATCAGCAAGCTAACAATTAGTAGGCTACTAACTACACTCATAAAATGTAAGTGCGAATGCGACTGCGAATGCTTGTGCCAGTGCCAGTGCGACTGCGAGTGCCAGTGCGGATGAGTGACACGAGTAAACCTGCGAGTGAGATGTTGTGACCAATTAAAGCGCACAGTATAAGGCAATTGCATTCGCAGTCGCAGTCGCACTCGCAGACGACAGAATTTTGGCACTGTTGGCCCCCCATAGCTCAGAAGCTTATCTGACCTGGAATTCTGGATCCTTACATATGGTGGTCTCCCAAGGAGGTAGTCCATCACCCACTCAATAAGATCAGGATGTAGTTGCATGTCCCTGAGTTTTTGCCCATGTGCATATGGCTGTATGGTGCTCAAAGTCTGCACTTTAACCTAATAGTCATTCTTTCATTTAAAATCCAGTGTATATAACACTCTTAAATTCTTAAAACACAAAATGTAGAACTCTGGACTGAAAATGAACATAGTATTACATTATCCGTCAAAAGTATTACATTATCAGTTTTGAAAAAAAATTACCCACCTGAAAATGTAATAAATTCCCAATAATGTAATAAGGTATTACATTATCGGTAAAAATGTTATTACAATATCAGTCAGGACATTTTATTACATTATTGGTGAAGTTATTACATTATTGGGTTTTATTACATTTTCGATCAAGTTAAGTGCAAATTTTATACATTTTCAGGCGTTATTACATTTTCAGGCGTGTTTCTTCTAAATTCAGATTGATAATAAAAGGAAACCGCCTGTTTTCACAAAACCATTTCACTTCAGAATGATAGAAGAACACGTCACAGTGTGACTCAGACAACCTCAGGACATTCTCATGTGGAATTTCAAAATTAAAGCCCTCTAAAATGTCATATAAGAGCTGTGTTTCTTCTATATTCAGATTGATATTAAAAGGAAACAACCAGTTTTCACTGACCAATTTCACTTCAGAATGATAGCCCACCACCTCAGGGTGTCACTCAGACAACCTCAGGACATTCTGATGTGGAATTTCAAAATTAAAGCCCTCTAAAATGTCATATAAGAGCTGTGTTTCTTCTAAATTCAGATTGATATTAAAAGGAAACCGCCTGTTTTCACAAAACCATTTCATTTCAGAATGATAGAACAACACGTCATAGTGTAACTCAGACAACATCAGGACATTCTGATGTGGAATTTCAAAATTAAAGCCCTCTAAAATGTCATATAAGAGCTATGTTTCTTCTAAATTCAGATAGATATTAAAAGGAAACCGCCTGTTTTCACAAAAGCATTTCTCTTCAGAATGATAGAAGAACACCTCAGAGTGTCACGCAGACAATCTCAGGACATTCTGATGTGGAATTTCAAAATTAAAGACCTCTAAAATTTCATATAAGAGCTGTGTTTCTTCTAAATTCAGATTGTTATTAAAAGGAAACCGCCTGTTTTCACAAAACCATTTCATTTCAGAATGATAGAAGAACACGTCATAGTGTAACTCCGACAACCTCAGGACATTCTGATGTGGAATTTCAAAATTAAAGCCCTCTAAAATGTCATATAAGGGCTGTGTTTCTTCTAAATTCAGATAGATATTAAAAGGAAACTTCCTGTTTCCACAAAAGCATTTCTCTTCAGAATGATAGAAGAACACCTCAGAGTGTCACGCAGACAATCTCAGGACATTCTGATGTGGAATTTCAAAATTAAAGCCCTCTAAAATGTCATATAAGAGCTGTGTTTCTTCTAAATACAGATTGATAATAAAAGGAAACCGCCTCTTTTCACAAAACCATTTCATGTCAGAATGATAGAAGAACAAGTGATAGTGTGACTCAGACAACCTCAGGACATTCTGATGTGGAATTTCAAAATTAAAGCCCTCTAAAATGTCATATAAGAGCTGTGTTTCTTCTAAATTCAGATAGATATTAAAAGGAAACTTCCTGTTTTCACAAAAGCATTTCTCTTCAGAATGATAGCTGTAGATGAAATTTGTAGATGAAAGCTGTAGAAATTGTAGATTTGTAGATGAAAGCTGTAGATGAAAGCTGTAGATGAAATTTGTAGATGAAAGCTGTAGAAATTGTACACTGTGAACCTGAGTATTTAGATACACCGACATATTGACAGTAAACTAAATTTCTTCATTGTGACTATTCATACAAATTATATGAACACACATACTGTAGTTACATAGTGGGTAACACTTGTTGAAAAATACGGACAGGTCGAAATTTGTGAAAGTAGCATGAAAATCATCTAAGAGATTTCCACCTTGTGATTTTATAGATCCAATGTGACAAATGTGAAAGATGGTTCCATGAACAGTGCCTGGGCATGGACACAGAGGACCTGGAACAAGCCAGGGAAGACAGCTGGAATTGCTGCTTGTGCGCTTAAACCCTTTTCATCCTTGACATTACTATTTAGCTGTAAATTATTCAACTGTCCCAGTCTGCGTGGGTTGTCTGCATTTCTCCGTTGCCTCGCATTCGCACTCACCGCATGACAATAACTAAATCGGAAAACATTTGTGTATTGTGAATTCAAAGTTTAAATACAGTACCAGTCAAAGGTTTGGACACACCTACTCATAGTTTTCTTCCGTTATTTTTACTGTTTTCCACATTTTGGAATAGTAAAGACATCAAAACTATGAGATAACACAAATTAAATCATGCAAAGACCAAGAAAGTGTTAAACAAATTTAAAAAAGTCATATATTTTAGATTCTTCAAAGTAGCCAACCTTTGCCTTGATAACAGCCTTGCACATTCTTGCCATTCTCTCAAACAACTTCTGTGTTAAACAGGTATTCCACAGGTAAACAGGTGATGCCATCATGACTCTATATGAAAGGATATTAAAAGATTCCTGATATCTTATTTCCAGGTACTCTTAGAAGCGATACTATAACCTCTGCATTTGAATGGATCTCTATGGGAATTGGGGGGTGGGACTAGATTTAGCTTTAAATTACACTGGAACAGTGTGGAACACATGGTTGGCTAAATGGCTCTAAGTCATCAAGGGTCTGACTTATCAAACAAGCCTTAAACCATCACTCTGCTGCCAGAAATACAGTAGATATGGATGGATAACTTGAATGGTTTCTTCTCCTGACTTATTTTTCCATAGAGTTCAATAGAGTTTCTAATGTCCTGAGATTGTCTGACTGACACCCTGAGGTGGTGTGCTATCAGTCTGAAGTGAAATTGGTCAGTCTGAAGTGAAATTGGTCAGTGAAAACAGGAAGTTTCCTTTTAATATCAATCTGAATTTAGAAGAAACACAGCTCTTATATGACATTTTAGAGGGCTTTAATTTTGAAATTCCACATCAGAATGTCCTGAGGTTGTCTGAGTCACACTATGACGTGTTCTTCTTTCATTCTGAAGTGAAATTGGTCAGTGAAAACAGGAGGTTTCCTTTTAATATCAATTTGAATTTAGAAGAAACACAGCTCTAATATGACATTTTAGAGGGCTTTAATTTTGAAATTCCACATCAGAATGTCCTGAGGTTGTCTGAGTCACACTATGACGTGTTCTTCTTTCATTCTGAAGTGAAATTGGTCAGTGAAAACAGGAGGTTTCCTTTTAATATCAATTTGAATTTAGAAGAAACACAGCTCTAATATGATATTTTAGAGGGCTTTAATTTTGAAATTCCACATCAGAATGTCCTGAGGTTGTCTGAGTGACACTATGAGGTCTTCTTCTGTCATTCTGAAGTGAAATTGGTCAGTGAAAACAGGAGGTTTTCTTTTAATATCAATCTGAATTTAGAAACACAGCTCTTATGTGACATTTTAGAAGACTTTAATTTTGAAATTCCACATCTGAATGTCCTGAGATGGTCTCACATCTATGAGTGGAGTGGATGGAGTGACACTATGAGGTGGACATTTTGAAGTCAGATTGGTTCTTTGAAAATTTATTCTTTATTATTAACTTAATTATTTTTTATTAATGAGTAATTATTCGCACAATTGAAATGAGAAAGCCTCAATTTTTCACTGAACGTTTGCAGACGGTAGTTGTTTTAAAAAAATAATTATTCATTTTATTATTTAATAATTATTCATTTTGTTTTATTTATCTATGTATGTTATTTATTTATTCATTCATTCATTGTTTACTGACAGACTGACTGATTTATTGAATGTATGTGAAATTACTTTCACGTCTTATCACGTTCACCGGAACTTCACTTTTATTTTGAAATCAATTCTTACACGCTCTTACCGTAGAATGCCTAGTATATTGCGAACCAAAAAAAATGCGGCGGCTAGTTTGACCATCTTTTTCGAAGTGGAGGCTGGCTTGACCGCAGTAGCAATACTGCGGTCAAGCCAGCCTCCACTTCGAAAAAGACGGTCAAGCCAGCCGTGACAACCCTCTAAATTGTCATATAAATGCTGTGTTTCTTCTAAATTCAGATTGATATTAAAAGGAAACCGCCTGTTTTCACACAACCATTTCACTTCAGCCTGATAGAGGAACACCTCAGAGTGTCACTCAGGTAATCTCAGGACATTCTGATGTGGAATTTCAAAATTAAAGCCCTCTAAATTGTCATATAAATGCTGTGTTTCTTCTAAATTCAGATTGATATTAAAAGGAAACCGCCTGTTTTCACACAACCATTTCACTTCAGCCTGATAGAGGAATACCTCAGGGTGTCACTCAGGTAATCTCAGGACATTCTGATGTGGAATTTTAAAATTAAAGTCCTCTAAAATGTCATATAAATGCTGTGTTTTTTCTAAATTCAGATTGAT